>CM077002.1:133450215-134111379 GCA_039090855.1 Macrothele yani
TTAAAAGCCCGATTGAAAAACTTTTCTTCCGTGAGATACTATTGTTTTTCGTACCGGTTCCATTGACTTTGAATAGCTTTGATAAATTTAATTTGCGTCAGAACGGTTTCAAAAAACGTGCTTATTACACCCGAAAATTCGGTGTCATCTTTCTTGTTTTGTTCTCCTTTAGTTAAATCCAAAGGGCGAGATCCAAAGTGAAAATCCTCCACATACGTGGCGGCAGTGAATAAACAAAAACATCGCTCTTTCCCCGTTTTAGCTACACTAGCAACTGAAAAATTTTTATTCGGTCACCTAAGGGGATCCCAATCCCAGATCTCTCGATATCTAGCCGAACGCCTTGCAAGTCTTTGTTTATTCACTAACGCCACATATTTGGAGGGTTTTCACTTTGGATCTCGCCCCTTTGGATTTAACTGCTATAATTAATATATAGCCAGTGCCGTTAATGCCAACCAGATGGAGACGTCTCAGTAGCTGAACCCATCTTACGGATTTATGATGTCAAAAGCTGACAGAAAAACACACATAGCGCCGTGGATTCTTGGCCACCGTGGTGTAAGACTAACGCGCTCGGCTAGATATCGAGAGATCTGTGATTCGGATCCCCAATGGTGACCGAATAACAATTTTTCGGTTGCTATGTGTTGATAAAACGTGGAAAGAGCGATGTCTTTGTTTATTCAGAAAGACTCAAATTTAGATTATTCCACAATATCTTACAATCACATGGATCATTTTAGGAAATTTCTAGAAAACACTGTTCCCGTGTCCACAGAAAAATATTGTGTACTTTTTTTAATCAATATTACATAAGTTACGGTTAAGATTTCAGCCACATTTTCTTGGTTATGAATCAACAAATATATATATATATATATATATGGGATGCAAGGTCAGGTGATGCGTAACATCACAGCCTCTCCTTGACAAATGTCAACCCCGCCTTCTCGTGGTGCATCCTGTTCCCACTAAAGGGGCTCTGACGACCGCCCATAGCGGTATAACTATACCATCGGGATCAGAGGAAATTCTATCCCACACTCACCAACCCGCTTGGCCAGCGTGGTGAGTTATGGCCAAACCCCTCCAAAATGATTCCACAACTTAAATCTTGGCCCTCAGTCTCCGGCAGCTGGAATGTACCTGGCCAAGGCAGCGGCCAGTGCGACATGAAGGCAGAGGTGCTAAGAATCCCCGGAGGACCGGACTAGGCTGCCATCTGATGCTGACCTTGGCTACTTACAATGGACGCTCCCTATCTTCTGATTCAAGGCTTCTTGAATTGGAAGAGGAACTACAAAGGATCAAGTGGGACATCGTGGGGCTAAGTGAGGTAAGGAGAAAAGGAGAAGATCTCATCGCACTGAAAAGTGGACATCTACTTCTACTATCGTGGGACAGATACTGGCAGAACTAGTGGTGTTGGATTTATAATAAACAAGAAACTGAAGGATAAAGTTGTAGAAGTTGAAAGTTCCTCTGACAGAGCTGCACGACTTGTTATCCAACTCTCGAAAAGATACCAGGCTCAAATTATTCAAACTTATGCACCCACCACAAGTCATCCTGAAGAAGAAATTGAAGAATTTTATGAAGAAATTTGTCATCTAAATAATAAAGGTAAGCAGCACTTGAAAATAATTATGGGAGATTTCAATGCAAAAATAGGGCAACGCAGCAACAGAATGAAACTTCAGTAGGTAAATTCGGTCATGGCAACAGAAACCAGCGTGGAAATACTCTCGTTGAGTTTGCAGAGGCAGAAGGGTTTTCATCTTGAACTCCTTCTTCAAGAAAAAGCCACACAGGAAATGGACATGGAGACATCCAAATGGGACGACAAGTGAAATTGATTTTATTATGTGTAACAAAAAATTCGTCATAGAAGACTGCAGTGTGCTAAACAAGTTCAACACAGGTAGTGACCATAGATTGGTGAGATGTAAGATGCACCTCAACACTAAACTTGAACGTGGCAAGCTCATAAGACAAACAAAATCTATTGACATAACCAACCTTAAAAAACACCATAATACCTTCAAGTTAGAACTGAAGAACAGGTTCTCTGCTTTAGAAGGCCTAACATCGGAAGAAGTGGACATCTCTGAAGTTAACAGAAAAGTAACCAAAGCTCTTATGGAAACAGCAACAAAATTAGCTGGGTCTAAGAACAAGTTGCATGTGAACAAATTATCAGGAAAAACCAAAAATGTTGATGCAAAAAGAAGAGAGATGAGGACAACTAAAGAAGATGTGACTTCCAAAGTGGAATATATAGAGCTATGCAAGACAGTAAGAAAAGTATCACTGAAGACGTAAGGAAATTCAACTGTGAACTAGTGAGGAAAGCAATTGAAAACAACCAAAGCCTAAAGATAGCAAAGGGACATCTCAGTAAGGGCAGAAAACAGATTATGGCACTGAGAAAAGAAGATGGTTCTGTAACAAGAAATAGAGGCAGAAATTTTGACAAGAGTGAAAGATTTCTACTCCAAATTATATGAAAGGGATGATATATGCACTCCAGACATCATGAAAGATACCAGTACCAGAGTTCCTCCAGTCCTTCCAGCAGAAGTTGCGCATGCAATCAAGAACATGAAGCGAGGAAAAGCTCCAGGAGAAGATGGAATTACTGTAGACATCATAAAAGAAGCAAGTGGAGAAATCGAAACAGTACTCGCCCAAATTTTCACTCGATGCCTTAATGAAGGAAAGATTCCTGAGGATTGGAACACCGCTACAATGATCCTGCTACATAAGAAAGGTGACATTGAGGATCTCGGAAACTACAGACCTATCAGCCTCCTATCAGTAGTTTATAAAATCTTCACTAAAGTTCTTTCACACCGCTTGAAGGTAGCACTACACATGGCTCAACCGAGAGAACAAGCTGGATTCAGGAGTGGCTACAGCACAATAGATCATATCCACGTGCTGAGAGAACTAATTGAAAGAGAGAGGGAATATGAACTTCCATTGTGCATGGCTTTTATCGATTATGAAAAAGCCTTTGATTCGGTGAAACCATCAGCAGTTACAATGGCTCTGAAAACCTGCGGTATTGAAGATGCATACATTAATATTATTAATAACATCTATGAAAATGCAAGTGCAAGATTAGGCTGTTTGAAAATACAACACACGTAAAAATTGGAAAGGGAGTGAGACAAGGTGACACCATATCTCCGAAAGCTCTTTAATGCCACATTGGAGGGTGTTTTTCAGTCGCTGAGCTGGGAAAACAAGGGGATAAAGATTAATGGAGATTATCTAACCCACCTTCGTTTTGCTGATGACTTAGTCATTTTGCAACTACCCCATCAGAGCTGCAGAGTATGATCCAGGAACTTGCTGACAAGAGTAAAGAAGTGGGATTAAAAATGAACTTTCAGAAGACAAAAGTGATGTTCAATGCTTTTACAAGAAATGAAGATTTATCGATTGATGGAGAAAAGCTGGAGATAACAGACACGTACGTTTATCTTGGACAGCAGATATCAAGTGAGGGTCACATTGATGAAGAAATTAATCGGCGTACAAAACTTGCCTGGAGAGCTTTTGGAAGAAACAGCATAATTTTCAAGAGCAATATGCCATTATGTCTTAAAAAGAAAAGTGTTTGATCAATGCATCCTTCCAGTGCTTACGTATGGTGCAGAGACGTGGACCTTAACTAAAAGAGACATACAAAGGCTGCAGACAACTCAAAGAAGCATGGAGAGGTGCATGCTTGGTGTAACCAGGAGAGATAAGAAGAGGAACTCGTGGATCCGAAAAATGACAAGAGTGGAAGACATCATGATCAGAGTTAAATCCCTGAAATGGCAATGGGCTGGACATATTGCCAGAAGGACAGATCATCGATGGACAGCCGAAATTTTAGATTGGATTCCAAGGGACAGGAAAAGACCCAGAAGAAGACCACATGGGAGATGAGTGGATGAAATTCGAAAGTATGCAGGGGTGACATGGAGGAGACTGGCACAAGACAGACCGTTGTGGAGGAAACTTGGGAGACCTTCGTCCAGCAGTAGATTGATAATGGTTGACAATGATGATGATGATGATGAATATATATATATATATATCATCATCATCATCATTGTCAACCATTATCAATCCACTGCTGGACGAAGGTCTCCCCAAGTTTCCTCCTCAACGGTCTGTCTTGTGCCAGTCGCCTCCATGTCACCCCTGCATACTTTCGAATTTCATCCACCCATCTCCCATGTGGTCTTCTTCTGGGTCTTTTCCTGTCCCTTGGAATCCAATCTAAAATTTCGGCTGTCCATCGATGATCTATCCTTCTGGCAGTATGTCCAGCCCATTGCCATTTTAGGGATTTAACTCTGATCATGATGTCTTCCACTCTTGTCATTTTTCGGGTCCACGAGTTCCTCTTCTTATCTCTCCTGGTCACACCAAGCATGCACCTCTCCATGCTACTTTGAGTTGTCTGCAGCCTTTGTATGTCTCTTTTAGTTAAGGTCCACGTCTCTGCACCATACGTAAGCACTGGAAGGATGCATTGATCAAACACTTTTCTTTTAAGACATAATGGCATATTGCTCTTGAAAATTATGCTGTTTCTTCCAAAAGCTCTCCAGGCAAGTTTTGTACGCCGATTAATTTCTTCATCAATGTGACCCTCACTTGATATCTGCTGTCCAAGATAAACGTACGTGTCTGTTATCTCCAGCTTTTCTCCATCAATCGATAAATCTTCATTTCTTGTAAAAGCATTGAACATCACTTTTGTCTTCTGAAAGTTCATTTTTAATCCCACTTCTTTACTCTTGTCAGCAAGTTCCTGGATCATACTCTGCAGCTCTGATGGGCTAGTTGAAAAAATGACTACGTCATCAGCAAAACGAAGGTGGGTTAGATAATCTCCATTAATCTTTATCCCCTTGTTTTCCCAGCTCAGTGACTGAAAAACACCCTCCAATGTGGCATTAAAGAGCTTCGGAGATATGGTGTCACCTTGTCTCACTCCCTTTCCAATTTTTATGTGTGTTGTATTTTCAAACAGCCTAATCTTTGCACTTGCATTTTCATAGATGTTATTAATAATATTAATGTATGCATCTTCAATACCGCAGGTTTTCAGAGCCATTGTAACTGCTGATGGTTTCACCGAATCAAAGGCTTTTTCACAATCGATAAAAGCCATGCACAATGGAAGTTCATATTCCCTCGCTCTTTCAATTAGTTCTCTCAGCACATGGATATGATCTATTGTGCTGTAGCCACTCCTGAATCCAGCTTGTTCTCTCGGTTGAGCCATGTCCAGTGTTACCTTCAAGCGGTGTGAAAGAATTTTAGTGAAGATTTTATAAACTACTGATAGGAGGCTGATAGGTCTGTAGTTTCCGAGAACCTCAATGTCACCTTTCTTATGTAGCAGGATCATTGTAGCGGTGTTCCAATCCTCAGGAATCTTTCCTTCATTAAGGCATCGAGTGAAAATTTGGGTGAGTACTGTTTCGATTTCTCCACTTGCTTCTTGTATGATGTCTACAGTAATTCCATCTTCTCCTGGAGCTTTTCCCCGCTTCATGTTCTTGATTGCATGTGCAACTTCTGCTGGAAGGACTGGAGGAACTCTGGTACTGGTATCTTTTATGATGTCTGGAGTGCATGTATCATCCCTTTCATATAATTTGGAGTAGAAATCTTTCACTCTTGTCAAAATTTCGCCTCTATTTCTTGTTACAGAACCATCTTCTTTTCTCAGTGCCATAATCTGTTTTCTTCCGTTACTGAGATGTCCCTTTGCTATCTTTAGGCTTTGGTTGTTTTCAATTGCTTTCCTTACTAGTTCACAGTTAAATTTCCTTACGTCTTCAGTGATACTTTTTCGTACTGTCTTGCATAGCTCTATATATTCCACTTTGGAAGTCACATCTTCTTTAGTTGTCCTCATCTCTCTTCTTTTTTGCATCAACATTTTTGTTTTTCCTGATAATTTATTTACATGCAACTTGTTCTTAGACCCAGCTAATTTTGTTGCTATTTCCATAAGAGCTTTGGTTACTTTTCTGTTAACTTCAGAGATGTCCACTTCTTCCAATGTTAGGCCTTCTAAAGCAGAGAACCTGTTCTTCAGTTTCAACTTGAAGGTATTATGGTGTTTTTTAAGGTTGGTTATGTCAATAGATTTTGTTTGTCTTATGAGCTTGCCACGTTCAAGTTTAGTGTTGAGGTGCATCTTACATCTCACCAATCTATGGTCACTACCTGTGTTGAACTTGTTTAGCACACTGCAGTCTTCTATGACGAATTTTTTGTTACACATAATAAAATCAATTTCACTTGTCGTCCCATTTGGATGTCTCCATGTCCATTTCCTGTGTGGCTTTTTCTTGAAGAAGGAGTTCAAGATGAAAAACCCTTCTGCCTCTGCAAACTCAACGAGAGTGTTTCCTCGCTGGTTTCTGTTGCCGTGACCGAATTTACCTACTGAAGTTTCATTCTGTTGCCGTTGCCCTATTTTTGCATTGAAATCTCCCATAATTATTTTCAAGTGCTGCTTACCTTTATTATTTAGATGACAAATTTCCTCATAAAATTCTTCAATTTCTTCTTCAGGATGACTTGTGGTGGGTGCATAAGTTTGAATAATCTGAGCCTGGTATCTTTTCGAGAGTTGGATAACAAGCCGTACAGCTCTGTCAGAGGAACTTTCAACTTCTACAACTTTATCCTTCAGTTTCTTGTTTATTATAAATCCAACACCACTAGTTCTGCCAGTATCTGTCCCACGATAGTAGAAGAGATATCCACTTTTCATATCGATGAGATCTTCTCCTTTTCTCCTTACCTCACTTAGCCCCACGATGTCCCACTTGATCCTTTGTAGTTCCTCTTCCAATTCAAGAAGCCTTGAATCAGAAGATAGGGAGCGTCCATTGTACGTTGCCAAGGTCAGCATCAGATGGCAGCCTAGTCCGGACATCCGGGGATTCTTAGCACCCTCTGCCTTCATGTCGCACTGGCCGCTGCCTTGGCCAGGTACATTCCAGGTGCCGGAGACTGAGGGCCAAGATTTAAGTTGTGGAGTCATTTTGGAGGGGTTTGGCCATAACTCACCACGCTGGCCAAGCGGGTTGGTGAGTGTGGGATAGAATTTCCTCTAATCCCGATGGTATAGTTATACCGCTATTGGCGGTCGTCAGAGCCCCTTTAGTAGAAACAGGATGCACCACGAGAAGGCGGGGTTGATATTTGTCAAGGAGAGGCTGTGATGTTAGGCATCACCTGACCTTACATCACCGCATATTGATTTCCAGATATATATACAGTAAATACAATGCAAGGTGTACACATTACAGCTTCGCATTGTAATGTATTACAACATTTATGTGTCTTGTTAGCTATAGAATAAATGTTACAAAGTATAAATACCATATTCATATATCTCTGCATATGAGACAGCAAAAGAAAAAAGAAATAGAGTAAACAATATTAACACAAATGTAAATGTATGCACACATATTCGTAAACCCGTACAAGTTTAAATAACGATATATATGAAAGGGATGATACATGCACTCCAGACATTATGAAAGATACCAGTACCAGAGTTCCTCCAATCCTTCCAGCAGAAGTTGCACATGCAATCAAGAACATGAAGCGGGGAAAAGCTCCAGGAGAAGATGGAATTACTGTAGACATAATACAAGAAGCAAGTGGAGAAATCGAAACAGTACTCGCCCAAATTTTCACTCGATGCCTTAATGAAGGAAAGATTCCTGAGGATTGTAACACCGCTACAATGATCCTGCTACATAAGAAAGGTGACATTGAGGATCTCGGAAACTACAGACCTATCAGCCTCCTATCAGTAGTTTATAAAATCTTCACTAAAGTTCTTTCACACCGCTTGAAGGTAACACTGGACATGACTCAACCGAGAGAACAAGCTGGATTCAGGAGTGGCTACAGCACAATAGATCATATCCATGTGCTGAGAGAACTAATTGAAAGAGCGAGGGAATATGAACTTCCATTGTGCATGGCTTTTATCGATTATGAAAAAGCCTTTGATTCGGTGAAACCATCAGCAGTTACAATGGCTCTGAAAACCTGCGGCATTGAAGATGCATACAATAATATTATTAATAACATCTATGAAAATGCAAGTGCAAAGATTAGGCTGTTTGAAAATACAACACACATAAAAATTGGAAAGGGAGTGAGACAAGGTGACACCATATCTCCGAAGCTCTTTAATGCCACATTGGATGGTGTTTTTCAGTCGCTGAGCTGGGAAAACAAGGGGATAAAGATTAATGGAGATTATCTAACCCACCTTCGTTTTGCTGATGACATAGTCATTTTTGCAACTAGCCCATCAGAGCTGCAGAGTAGGATCCATTAACTTGCTGACAAGAGTAAAGAAGTGGGATTAAAAATGAACTTTCAGAAGACAAAAGTGATGTTCAATGCTTTTACAAGAAATGAAGATTTATCAATTGATGGAGAAAAGCTGGAGATAACAGACACGTACGTTTATCTTGGACAGCAGATATCAAGTGAGGGTCACATTGGTGAAGAAATTAATCGGCGTACAAAACTTGCCTGGAGAGCTTTTGGAAGAAACAGCATAATTTTCAAGAGCAATATGCCATTATGTCTTAAAATAAAAGTGTTTGATCAATGCATCCTTCCAGTGCTTACGTATGGTGCAGAGACGTGGACCTTAACTAAAAGAGACATACAAAGGCTGCAGACAACTCAAAGAAGCATGGAGAGGTGCATGCTTGGTGTAACCAGGAGAGATAAGAAGAGGAACTCTTGGATCCGAAAAATGACAAGAGTGGAAGACATCATGATCAGAGTTAAATCCCTGAAATGGCAATGAGCTGGACATACTGCCAGAAGGACAGATCATCGATGGACAGCCGAAATTTTAGATTGGATTCCAAGGGACAGGAAAAGACCCAGAAGAAGACCACATGGGAGATGGGTGGATGAAATTCGAAAGTATGCAGGGGTGACATGGAGGAGACTGGCACAAGACAGACCGTTGTGGAGGAAACTTGGGGAGACCTTCGTCCAGCAGTGGATTGATAATGGTTCACAATGATGATGATTATGATATCTGGAAATATAGCAAATGTTCATACACAAAAAACTGTACGTGATGGAGAGCGTTTACAGTCATATTTGAATTCAGCATCCCGAAATTAGTTAAAAACACCTTATTTTACCCATGTTATAAAAACAGAGTTTAAAAATGTTGACTAGTATTATTTTTCTAGTGCACCTAACTGCACTAGAAAAATGGTTTTAATATTTTTCTTTAATATATGTTTCTGTTATCCAGGGGAAAAAGTTCTGTACAAAAAAAAATCAGGGAAATTTTAGCCATGCTTTCGTGAATCTGAATTAAAAAGTATTTTTCTGGTGCGATTTTAATATATATGATTTTATTAGTAAAATAAATTCTGTCTTTTAAGTTTTGAGCTATTTCTTTTACTCAATGTTATCTTACTCTTATGAATTGAAGTCTTAACTGACTGTCTACCGAAAACGTCTCTAAATGAACTGCTATTTAATAAGACCTATTCAATTGATATCTCAATAGCCGCGGGATTTCCGTGTTATGTGTTTGAGAAAAAACACTTCCCACAGTGATAAAGTTACCTGAGATTTATTTTAAGTAATAGCCTGTTTTATAACACCCTGTTTCCTTCTGACATTTTCTGAAGAGATAGTTTTCAAAGTAGTGTATCTTTAAAAAAAAAAAAAAAAAGAAAGAAAAGGAAAAATCGTTATTTAAATGTGACTCTCTTGCAAGCAGAATGTGTAAAAATTGTGTTATTTCTCTCTTGTAGAAAGTTGTGCGAGGCATTATTTGAGTGAGTTTTGTTTAGAACCATTACATCTTTAAAAGTAATGCGACGTTACAGAGTTATATTCTTAATGCATTGCAGTGATCTTGAAATCGATGTGTCTTAAAAAGAAATTATAAAGATTTCTGAAGGTGGAAAGGTTACGTGAGGCGTTATTTGAATGCCATTTTAAAAGACTTTTAAAAGAAGTCTTTAAAAGAAATGCGATTTCCTGCAGTGGAAAGGTATATAACGGAATGTTTTGATTGAAATTTACTTTGAATCTATGTGTAAAAAAGACGAAGAAGACGATTTCCGGCGACGGAAAAATTATTTCTCGGCACTGTTGTATGTGATTCTCGTGAGACCAATGCATCTTTTCAAAAAAACCGATCGGAAAAGTCACAGTATCATTTGAATGCTCTGCAACTGAAGTTAGTATGTATAACAAAGAAATTACTCGAGGCGGAATGTTACCAGATCTTTTGAATGCGATTATCTGGAAATGGAATAAAAGTCCGATTTACCAGAAGAAAAATTAGTTTCAATTCTTGAATACGGTTGCTCTGAAGTCAATGCATCTAAAAACAAAATTTTCCGGCGGAAAAGTTACGGCATTATCTGAGTGAGATTCTTCTCGTAGAATCATTTGGTATGAAAAAATGCAATTTTCGCTGTCGAACAATTAGAAATATTAAATAATTATTTCAATGATTTGATTCTAAGTACTTCATTTTATCAAAATCTCTTTTGATCGCTGGGAAAGAGATAAAAACGATCACACAGGTGACGATAATACCGTCCAATCAAGTCCAAAGGAGAAATGAAATTCCGAAAGCAGCTTTCTGATAAAAAAAAATTAAAAAGGTTATTGATCAGATTTTAGAGAACATACACGCATTTTGTAGATGTAAAAAAATCTCAATTCTTATCTGTATTTAAATGAAGTCTGAACGGCAAGGGTGTATTTCGAAAATAATGGAATATTCCTGGGAAGTTTGATGTACTTCAAATTATTTGTTCACATATTTATAATCGAAGAAATTATTTAATGATTCGCTGCAAATGCTTCTGAATACAATACAATACAATACAATTATTTATTCCACACATTTAAAGCTTACAGTTATATGAAAATGCAATACACCTGGAGGAATCTGAACACATTGGTTGTAAGGCGATTCCCTCTATCAGATGTAAGAAAAAAAATAAAAACGTATGGCATATATGAAAGCAAGTAAGATGGTTATAACAGAAGCATCACTGGTAGCAGCATGCTTGGAACTACAATTTAATTATAGGGTTGAGATTCGTTATGGAGATCAGAGTGATTTATAATGTAATTTCGCAGAGACAAGGAAAATGTTTTTGATATTTTCCAGGGATCTGATGCTCTCTGGGAGATTATTCCATAGGATAATGGCTTTATACAGTATGCTATTTAAACCATAATTAAGTCTAACACACGGCTGACATAATTTCTTGTTAGCAACAGATCTGGTGAAGATAGAATAATCCAGATATCTGATGTCAGATTGAAAAACAGGCCGTTTAAGATGCATTATTTTAAAAAACATGATACACGGTGTCCATAAATGAAGTATACATACTCACAATTAATGCTGATCACCTTCAAAATACTGCCCTTCTGGATCAACACACAGTTTCCAACGTTTCTGAAAATCCTTTAAATAGTTTTGCAAGGCACTTTCCGGGATGTCCGTAAGTTGTTTTGTCTCGGCTGCTTGGATAGATGCAATGTCTGCATGATACTGCCCTTTTAGTACCCGTTTTATCCTGGAGAACAGTCTCCAGGTTTGTAGATAAAACTGCAGGCACCATGTTTCAACTCCTGCAATAATTCTGGAGCCAAAATCAGGATCCTTCGCTTCAGTTAAAGCAGATTGGAACAGCTCGATGAACAAGCCTCTTTTCGATCATCATACCAATCTGGTCTTAAGTTTTCGTTTTCCCAGATCCTCGTGTAGAATCTCATGACAGATAGACTTACTGATGCCCACCAACTCAGCCAAAAGTCTGACTATAATTCTGCGATTTTTCTTTAACCGATTCCGCACCTCGTGGATTTTTGCCGCTGTTCGCACACTCAAGGGACGTCGGATCATCGTCAAAGGATTTCCGCTTGTCACGAAACCGTGCATGTTGTTCGAAAACTCTGCTACGGGATAATGCTGTGTCTCCATATGCTATAAGTTTCAGTAGATGATTTACCAAGTTCGCAGTAAAAAGTGATGTTTACTCTCTCTTCTTCCTTTGCTAAAAGTAATGGGACGAGAGCACTTTCAGTGATTACCTTAATTGCCGCCTGTCGGTACCGGTATGGACCGATTTCCAGCTGTTCGTTGATTGGCCAAGGACAGCTGTCTTTTAATGTACACGTGATATTTTTATCCTACTACTGTTATGTCAGTTATGCGAACAGCCCTGGAACTTATTGGACGTAGGTTGTGTATCATCTTCCCTCTTGAGATCGGCCGGAGCACAAAATCGCAGGTTCCGGATCCGCCGATAAACCGTGCTTTAAGGAGCTCACTGTAGCAAAAAAGGAATTTTTATTAGTTTCAGACGATGTGTGTAAGAATCATCACGCATTTGTTTCAAACCTCACGGCCCAGATATTCATTTTATGATCAGTCGCCAATATAGTGTAAGAACCGGTGTTTTCTGCCGGTGGTGGGATTCGAACACTTTTCTCGACCTTGTTTTCCAAAATGAAAATGAAGGGTTCCGTCCTTTTCATGGTTTAAAAAAAAGGGTGAAAAAAAAAGATGTTGCAAGTCATAGACACAGTGCGGTTCCTTGATCATGAAAATTTCGCGGGGAAACAGCAATCAAATAAGGTAATGCCATCAGAAAATTTGCGAGGAATTAACATTGTGTTCTAACAGCTGGCTAATGAAGGAATTACACCAACCATTTCCATGAATTACTCAGTACTGTAAAGTATGAAAGGAATTATGCTTCACCGTGGTGATGCGCGATAACGCATGTATCGGTTCCAGTTCAATGCTGTCACGCCGCCCCGGTACGTAGTGGTCTAAGCGCTGGCTTATGACCATTCGTCCAATGGATCTGATGATGGCCTAGTGGTCAGCGTTCGTGACTGCCACGGAGAAAACCTCAGGTTTGATCCCAGTCAAGTACGAACGCTCGAACTACTAAATATCCGCCGTGCGTTGGATGGCCACGTAAAACTGTAGAACCCCGGGTACTGCCCCCCGGTAATAAATAAGGGCGTCTTCCTCCCCCTTTCTACCTCGCTTCCGTGTCACTTTCCTATCGGGCACTCTAGCCCAACTCTCCTAGCCCTATTTCTAAGGGTTGTTTAAGACCTGGGGTCAGACACTCTCTTCCTAAAATCCTCTACGTATGATCTGATCTGGATCTCATGTTCCGGCATCACAGTGAACTTCCATAGAATTTAACTCGGGTACCTTGGCGGGCCACAGAATGGTTTCAAACTCAAATGAGTGTTCCTCAAGCCATGCATGTGTGGTTGTGGCCCAATTGTTCGGCGCATTGTCCTTCTGAAACAAGCCATCAACCCCGGTGAGGTATGGATGTTGTGTTTGTCTTAGGGCACTGGCTCTCTCCCTTTCCTTGAACCATTGACCCTAAATTAGGGATGAGCGACTGCTTATAGCCCATTTAGTTGCTCACGGTGGTCGTTAAACCTTCAATAAAAAAAAATAGTAATGTTATTTTTCCCAAACCTTTATTTATCGGATATCACATCCTCACATAGCCGTCTCTTTCCGGAAATGGAAAACTCTTATGATAAAAATCCCTCATTTTCGCAGTTTGAGAAGCTGATGAACCGAGATGAAATTTGATCGGTATTTTCTAACGCGACCACGGTCTTGACCCATACATTAATCATTCAGACTAGACCTAAATCAGGCAAGTACATATGCACGCCACAAAAAACTAGAAAATTACATCGTTCTGGAACGGGAATCGAATCCGCAGCTCCCGATTTACGTTCAGATATGCTACCCTTATATCACCTAGAACGGAGAACCTCCAAGCAACTGAGGACGTGTTTCAGAACTTAAATAAAACTCTCCGCCGTACAGTGGCACACCTAGTATTTTGACAAGTTCGGAGGGGTGGGGGTCCAGAAAATGTCTTCTCGTAGAGAAAAATATGTGTATGTGTGTCGGCCTCGTATTGATAAATACTGACACTAGAAATACACTGGTGGAAAGTGAAAAAAGAACAAGAAGGAATTGGCGGACGATCATGAAATTTACATATGTTAATGGGGTCGAGTTTACGTAGGTGTGATGTTAATATCGGGACCAACCGGTGAGCGCTTACGCCACAGCACGGCATAATATGCAAATTATCGTCGGAGGTATTTAAGGAGTACGGCGAAGTGAATGTAATCAGTCGTCGGCCTACGGACACGTGCGAAGACTCTGAAGAAGCTACAATGCCTGGACATGGAAGACGTGTACGATTTCAGCAGTTATCAGACTTTGAGCGAGGTCGTCTAGTCGGAATCCGCGAGGCCGGGTGGTCGTATCGTCGTATTGCGGAGCGAATTGGTCGGGAAGTATCGGTGGTGGTACGATGGGGGCGTAGATGGTCCGAGGAACATTCCCACAGGAGAAGACGTGGAACCGGGAGTCGCAGACGAATTGCTGAGCGGACCGATCGACGCATAAGAAGAGCGGCGTTGTCAAGCAGAACATCCACTGCGGCCAAATCCGAGCTGGCTTTGCACCTGAGGTGACTGTGCGAACAATTCGCAACGGTCTATTGGATGCAGGACTACGTGCACGTGTGCCTCTGGCATGTGTACCTCTGACTCCAGCCCACCGTCAGGAACGGCTGCAGTGGTGTCGCCAACGTCATTGCACTGGAGAGCGCAATGGCGATCTGTCGTGTTCAGCGATGAAAGCAGATTCTGCTTGGGAGCCTCCGATGGACGTATGCGTGTTCGCAGACGCACAGGGGAGCGTCTCCACCGTTCTTGCATCCGCTAGCAACACACAGGGCCTACACCTGGTCTCCTGGTGTGGGGAGCGATCAGCTATCACTCCCGTACACAACTAGTGTTTGTACCGGGTATGTTAAACAGCACTTCCTACATCAACAACATCATTCAGCATGTTGTTGTGCCATTTGTAAGGTCGGCCCATTGTGGTGTTTTCCAGCAAGATAACGCACACCCACACACGTCACGTGCAACGCAACATACACTTCAGGGTGTGAGACAACTTCCATGGCCTGCACGTTCACCGGATTTGTCCCCCATTGAACATGTGTGAGATTTTATGGGACAACGACTTATCCAGTCTCCACGGCCAGCCACGACCATCCCCGATTTACGCGTCCAGGTTGAGGATGCTTGGAACTCAATACCCCAAACTTACATCCAACATCTGTACGACAGAATCCATGCCAGAATTGCACAGTGTGACGCAGTTCATGGCGGTTCAACCTCGTACTAACCATGTTACATGGAAATGTTATTTTTCGGTTTACCAGCAAATACAGCTGTATTTTGCCATTATGTTTTGATCACGTTATCCTCTGTGTTCCGTTATTATGCTGTATAAATTTCGTTGGTATCAGACGTCTCCTTCTTGGTGTTCTTTCTTCACTTTCCGCCATTGTATGTTACCCTTATATCACCTAGAACGGAGAACCTCCAAGCAACTGAGGATGTGTTTCAGGACTCAAATAAAACTCTCCGCCGTGCAGTGGCACACCTAGGATTTTGACAAGTTCGGAGGCGTTAGGGGTCCAGAAAATGTGTTCTCGTACAGAAAAATATGTGTATGTGTGTCGGCCTCGTATAGATAAATACTGACACTAGAAATACAGTATTATCATGGATCGGACACTGAAATGCGGACAGCCCTGAAATATTGTCATGGATTGGACACTGAAATGCGGACAGCCCTGAAATATTATCATGGATCGGACACTGAAATGCGGACAGCCCTGAAATATTATCATGGATCGGACACTGAAATGCGGACAGCCCTGAAATATTATCATGGATCGGACACTGAAATGCAGACAGCCCTGAAATATTATCATGGATCGGTCACTGAAATGCGGACAGCCCTGAAATATTATCATGGATCGGACACTGAAATGCGGACAGCCCTGAAATATTATCATGGATCGGACACTGAAATGCGGACAGCCCTGAAATATTATCATGGATCGGACACTGAAATGCGGACAGCCCTGAAATGCGGACAGCCCTGAAATGATTCATGAAATATTATCATGGATCGGACTGAAATGCTGAAATGTTATCATGGATCGGACACTGCCCTGAAATATTATCATGGATCGGACACTGAAATGCGGACAGCCCTGAAATATTATCATGGATCGGACACTGAAATGCGGACAGCCCTGAAATATTATCATGGATCGGACTTACCTAATACTTCGTTGAACCTCCTTGGTCGGAGACTTGAAGTTTACAGGATGACCTTAAGGTCAGAAAGCAACTCTTATACCTAACACCACGTTAACACTTTTTTGTCCGTCTGTCTGTACGTAAACCTGTTTTTGATTAATGTCTTGCTAACCGTTGGAGACTGATTTGAAATTTTGTGGATGGTTTTTACGGACTACACATTATTGTCACACCGTGTTTGAACTTTGTGTGTCTGTTCGTCCGTCCATCTATCCTATATTTTCGAAGAATATCTAGGGAGCAGTTTGATATGAAAACAAGAAACTTTCTGGGTAGCCATTAGAAACCTGAAGTAACTCTGTCCGAAGGGCGAAGGATCAGAGGCCACCATAGCCTTCAGCAAGGTCACGTGCTCTTTTACCGAGCAGATGTAGCAACAGTGTTGCACATCCCCTACCGTCTACCCCCCTCCCCGACCGATTAAAGTAACAGCATGACTAAGATACCGCGAAAGTCACTGGCCCACTCCCACACCTCCCTGTAGACGTAAAACAAACGCTCAGGTCCTAGCTGAAGCTCATGTTTTCCCAGGAGAAACTTCTCTCAAGAAGGACTGAAACAATACACATGCTTTACCTATTTTTTTTCTTAATTTAAAGAACATATCTTGCGTGTGCATGCAGTATAGTATGCATGAATTAACTATGTATTGTCTTTGTAATAGCGCAATATCTTAGGGTCTATAATGAATAAAGTTCTCCACTGGACGTGTAGTGCAGGGAAGCTTACGTTAAGTCACGTTAGGGTTATTGGAAGGTTACTTGACGTAGCTAAAGTGTGCCTAATCTTCAAAGTGCTAGAGTTTGTTTAGTTAAGACACGCACGTGCAATAAGTTCATTGAATATGGAAGTTCTTTTTACTCAGCGTTCCTCATTATCTTGAATATCAGTACTATAACTTCGGTTTTAGTACATTAGTACCTTGAAAGCTCCTTATTAGAGCGCTAAACACAATATACCCTGGACTTAACGTAGACACTCAATGAAATAGACTTAACGGGCAGACAGAGGTCTGACAATAAAATGAACTAAGAAAACGTACTCACTTTTAACCTTTTATTGGGGAACTCCTGGTATTACTCAAATACACACTCCAACAAAACACAACTACTGATATTCCGATCTTTCGCACTATCGTAGATAAATCACATAACAATAATAATGGAAGAACCTATCACATATAAAACGAAGCTGCTTGGTATAGTTGAGCGCGCCTATATATACTGCATACCACCACGTCATGACTTACACTCGTTGCCACATATAATTCAGCGGGAGAAATAACATCTCGTTAAGTGAGAAGATAATTTGCATAGGAAAATAAAATAACAAGAGATAGTAAAATAAAAAGGAAACTGAATCTAGAGTATACGTTACAGGTCATTGCTATTATTTTTAAGAAGGGGGGGGGGTCGGACCCGTAGAACCACCACCGTTTGTGTTCCACTGCCACCGTGCGCAAATCGAAGCATATGTGGTCATTCATCGTAGCGGCACGCAAGCAGAAGGCGAATCCCCTGAAGAAATAATTTTTTCAGAAATAAATGTGCAGGCAGATGGATGCCAAATCAATCAGGCAAGTACACATATATACCTGAGAAAACTTGAAAATTACATCGTCGTGAAACGGGAACCGAACCCGCAGCTCCCGATTTACTTTCAGGTACACGGTTAAACATTTTGTGATTGATTGCACCAAAAGTGGTGCTACATCAGCTGCACCACTTTCTGAGAAAAGATACACCATTGTGTGGTGCAAACAAAACCCAACAGCATGGTGCAACTTTGCACCACGTTGTAATAAAAGGTTGCACTACATTATGGCGCAAAGTTTCACCATGTTGTTGGGTTTTGTTTACACCGCACAATGGTGTATCTTTTCTCAGAAAGTAGTGCAGGTGGTGTAGCACCACTTTTTGGTGCAACCTATCATATAATGTTTAACAGTGTATGTTACCGTTACACCACCCAGAATGACGAACCTCCAAGCAACTGAGGATGTGTTTCGTGCCGCTAAGGTGAAGGATCATACACGGCTGAGTCACATTATTGTGACCACCAGCTAATATCCAGAGTAACCGTCGTGTGCAGCGCGGACAACAGCTAGACGGGCTGGGAGTGACTCAATAAGGTGCTGGAAGGTTTTCACAGGTATGTGGAGCCATGCTGACTGCAGTGCATCTAACAGCTGGTGAAGGGTGCGTGGCGGAGGATCCATAGAGCGAACAACACGATCGAGAGGTCCCACAGATGCTCAATTGCGTTTAAGTCAGGGGAATTAGGGGCCAGGGAAATACTTCGAAGTTTTCATCGTTCTCTTCCAACTACTCTCGGACATTTTCAGTTGTGTGACACTTCGCATTGTCGTGCTGGAAAATCCCATCCGCCCCAGGGAAGACAATCAGCATGTATGGGGTGTACGTGGTCTGCAAAGATGGATTCATATTGAATTCGGTCCATAATGCCTTCCACAGGTATGAGTGGACCCAGAGAATGCCACGAAAACATTCCCCAGACCATAACGCTGCCCCCACCAGCTTGTGTTCTGCCGGAAATGATTAAAGAGCGTTTTTTATCCGATGTTTCTGGCCTTATACGCCAACGTCCATCTGTTCGATGAAGCACAAAACAGGACTCATCGGAGAAAGCAATCCTTTGCCAATCAGCGGAGGTCCAATTCCAAATGTAAGCGTTTTCTGCCGATGCACCTTCGTTAGCATAGATACAGTGACCATCCGTCTGCATTGGAGCCCCATGCGCAGCAGGGTTCGCTGAACTGTCGTTTTAGACACACTTCCGGGATCCCCCTAGTTCATTCGGCCAGT
Source organism: Macrothele yani (assembly GCA_039090855.1). Lineage (NCBI taxonomy): Eukaryota > Metazoa > Arthropoda > Arachnida > Araneae > Macrothelidae > Macrothele > Macrothele yani. The sequence continues at coordinate 133,469,358 of CM077002.1, forward strand.
GAGTTGCTCCACAGTAGCATGTCGATCGGTCCTCACGCACCTTTGAAGCCGACGTTCACCTCTCATATCAGTGGCACGTCGGGCTCCGCAGTTTCCACGTCGCTTATTCGCAATGGTGCCATTTCTCCAATCACGGTACACTTTAACCACAGCAGCACGCGAACAGTTCACAAACTGCGCTGTTTCAGAAATACAACCACCCTTGGCTCAAAAGCCAATAATCATCCTTTTTTGCAAATCTGATAAATCACTCCTTTTATCCATGACAGCAACGAATGTTATGTTTTCAGAATGCCTACAGCACACCTTATATATCTTCCAAGCCAGCTCACGACACGTGCCTTCTTTCATTGGCTACGCGCTGTTGACCTCAATAGTAAGAGGTGGTCACAATAATGTGACTCGACTGTGTATATGTTCGATTTGTGCACGGCGGAGAGTTTCATTTTTGTCCTGAAACACATCCTCAGTTGCTTGAAGGTTCTTCGTTCTGAGTGGTGTAACGGTAACATACCTGAACGTAAATCGGGAGCTGCGGGTTCGATTCCCGTTCCAGGACGATGCAATTTTTAAGTTTTCTGAGGCATTCATTTGTACTTGCCTGATTAATTTGGCATCCATCTACCTGCACATTTGTTTGACTAAACCTAGATCAAACAACTTTGAACTAGACTCCACATCAACCTAATAGTGTACTATAGGGGGAAGGCACACAACAGCTACCGCCGCTACGAAATGTAGACCGTAGCGTTTAGTGCGAAAAACAACAAATTTATTTCTCGGAATTCTTTTTTATTTGCTCAGCAGTTTATCAGGCAAATTGCTCTTTAAGTGTCTACAAATAACGATTTCGTTTATATTGATATATTTGTTTATTCTTCTCTATATTTTAGGATTATGCAGAGACAACAATGAATGAACTTTTGGGATGGTACGGGTATGAGAAAGTCGACAGTCGAGATACTCAAGGACTGAACCTGCAACATTTTGCCTCGGCCAATGCTCCGTCTTCTCCGTCATCGACGCCTGAAGCCGGAAGTGGATCTGAGGATCCCATCCACGGTGGAGGTAGCCGACCTCCTAGCGGCAGAGCAGCTAGTGCAAGTCCCACTCAAGAAAGTAGGTACTCTGCATGCATGTAGTTTCAAAATTTCCAATAATATTGATGGAAAATTTTTGGCGTTGTTTAATTAATTAGCCGCAAGGTGGAGCTTCTCCAAATCAGGTATGCAAATCAGTGAAAATAAACTGAACAGCAATTGAATTAGAGATACCTGTCTAGTAACGTGTAGCACCACCTTTCGCCCTGATGACGGCTGCGATTCGTCTCGGCATGGACTCGACAAGAAACCGGAAGCTTTGGAAAGCCATACGGATCTACGACCCCTGAACAAGCTCCCACAGTTCACGAAGATTTGATGGAGGGGGTTCAGAGCCTAGAACATCTCTCTCGATGGTATCTCAGGTGTGCTCGATGGGATTGAGGTCAGGTGACCTAGCTGGCCAAGGAAGCGAGGTCACGTCGGTGGAGTGTTCATCCAACCATTCGGATACAATTCGGGAGCGATGGCACGGTGCATTGTCTTGTTGCAGGATGAGATCCCCAGTGGGATGTTGAAGACGCACAAACGGGAGCAAATGGTCGTCCAGGTTATCCCGGTAACGTTGACCTGTGAGGGACGATGTCACACATACCAGGGGTCCCAGTTCAGTCCACATAAACAGTCCCCAGACGAGAATTCCACCCCCACCAGCTTGAAGAATACCCTGCTGGCAAGAAGGATCCATCGCTTCATGTGGTTTGCGCCGTACTCGTATTCTGCCATCCGCATGTACCAACGTGAATCTCGACTCATCAGTCCAGGCAACATTTTTCTACATGTCCAGTGGCAATGTTCCCGCGCCCATGCTAATCTTTGCACCCTGTGATGTGCGGTCAGCAGCGGTACCCTCGTGGGACGATGGTTTCTGTACCCCGTAGCGAGGAGATGGTTCTGGGTGGTGTGGCTGCTTACACGTTTTTGTGCACCAGCGTTAAATTGCCGAGTGACTTCTTGCACTGTGGCCCGTCTATCCGCAGTTACAATGCGAGCTAGCCGACGATGACCCCGTTCATCCACACGCTGTTGTCCACGGCAGTTGGCATTTGCAGGTATGGTTTTAGCGGATTCGATGTACTCACGGTGCACCCGTGACACAGTGGCTCGTGAAAATCCCAGTTCCCGCACGACTTCCGAAATAGAGTAACCCATTCGTCGGGCCCCGACAATTTGCCCACGATCAAATGCGCTTAGATCCTTCGTCTTGCCCATACTTCGACCGACTCTTACTGATTCCCGTCGCATCACTCCTTACACTGTCGTATCGCTGCATGCGTCGTGTCGTTTCCTTTTACAGGGCCGCCCACAGCGCCATATTTGCATAACGCCAGCTGTCAATAATTCAACTGCTCTTCGATATATACCAAAAGCCTTATAACATAAATTACGCACGTGTAAATGGTAGTAGGGAGCACAAGACGGATGCGCTGAAAAATGGCAGTCTTGAAAAAGTTCTGAAAAAGGGGAGAACACTCGGTTTCAGGTCTTGGCGTGACCCTGCGTAGTTTTTACGGAGTCGGCGAGGTTTGGCCGACTGGGTAGCTGTTTATTCCGGAGAGGCCGAGGAGTATGCGGCCTGCGTGCAAAGAAATGAGAGAACCACTTTCTTAGCTAAGTAGAGTTGGTCTGCGTCTATACGGTATAGACGGAGAGTCCCGATATAGAAACCAAGCGAAGAAGTTCAACAGCTTGGAGCGGCGTGGTGGAGGACTCGTTGATGGCCAGTAATTTACCACCAGTGAAGGTGAAAAAATTCACCTGTGTCAAGTGAAAGTGTCCGTACTAGGATTTACTTGGCCTGGTCGTAAATAATCCTGAAAGAAGGACAGTTTTATGGAAAAGTCCTGGATGGGAAGGCACTATTGCAAGCAGCGAGGGCGCCATGCCGAAGTCAGCCTCATTAGAGGCTGCCGGGCTTAAAAGAGTAACGTACCGCCGGACGGAGTAGCTATTCCACGCTTTCGTTTTCAGCGTTTGGTTACTACTTAAATGTGGATATAATCACCTCAGCACAAACTGTAAGCACAGTAACTTTTATTATTTTGGCTGTCATCGGTGAAAAACAAAAACAAACTCTGAATGTAGAAGGACTCAAGCCTGCGAAAACTTACTGATCAAACTGAATTAGCCGCCAGGGTGGCGCAGTGGTCTAAGGCACTGGCCTCTGATCATTCGTCCGTAAGGAATCAGGGTTCGAATCCCGGTCAGGCATGGATGTTGTGTTTGTCTTACGGCACTGGCTCGCTCCCTTCCCTGGAACCAGTGACCCTAAATTAGGGACGGGCGACTGCTTATAGCCCATTGAGTTGCTCACGGTGGTCGTTAAACCTCCAATCAAAAAAAAACTGAAATAATAAGAAATTGTGTTAGGCTGTCTGTTTTTCTTTTTTTGTTTTTTTTTATTGGAGGTTTAACGACCACCGTGAGCAACTCAATGGGCTATAAGCAGTCTCCCGTCCCTAATTCAGGGTCACTGGTTCCAGGGAAGGGAGAGAGCCAGTGCCGTAAGACAAACACAACATCCATGCCACACCGGGATTCGAACCCGGACCCCTTTCGGACGAATGATCAGAGGCCATCGCTTAGACCACTGCGCCACCGGGGCGGCGTTAGGCTGTCTGTGTCAGTAGTTATACAGTTTGCAGGCAAAACGGCGATAAAAAACTGAGTCCGCCAGTTTGCAGCTGAGATCGAGGCTGCTAGGTGTATATGTTTATGTAATGTATTCAAGAGTAACGTCTTCTTTATTTTTATTGCGTTTTTTTAATTGCTTAGGCTTGTCTGTCTACTTTTCCCATCCCTAGTATTCATATGAGTTATTCTGAGTGTCAGTGAAATTTGCTTTTGCTTGATTGATAAGTTTCGGTTAGAAATTCTGTGGCCCCAGTAAGATTTCGGCAATAAAGAATCCCAGAATAATTTATTCACTTTTTCTAAATTTCAATATCCACCTCCTGGGCGTGGCCATCGTCCAGCAAGCTACCATTCTAAATTCCTTAAATATTATTTTATTTTGATTCGGCCACTCTTGAGGTATTGCAATATATATATACACTCTGTACCACTGAAATTGCTACACCCAGCAAATTCACTTGATGCTCATGGATGGAGCAGTATGAAGGACAAGAAGGGCATGATGAAGTTTTCAAAACCCTATTGGACAGTATTACAACCTGAAAAATAAGACAGATCAGTAAGAGGTGCATCCCGCAATGCTTCGTATCCTTTGTTGGCAGTGCATCCCGCAATGCTTCGTATCGTTGTGTCGTAGAGACGTCTGATGGCTTCCTGCGATGATTCTCACCATGCTTCTTGCACGTGACAGCCATTGTCCGTGCTGGTTGCTGGTGGAGCGTGCTGAAGCATGTCCCATGCATACTCAACTGAGCGCAGATCTTGCTGGCTTTTCCAGGACGCCAACAACGCGTAGACGTTCCATGTAAATACAAGGTAATTCAAAATGATTCATCTGGTTGCAGAAGAGCGTAACTCCTTACCTATCAACCGTGTATGATCTGGGCATACACGAAATGAAAGAGGAAATCTCCGAGTTAAGTAGGTCACCATGAGAAGACTCCACTGTCACTGTGGGGCCGCCTCATTGTCATTGTGCTGTTCACCGTTTCCTAAACGAAGTGCTCCCTTGCCATTGGATTGGTCGCAGTGGATCCCATGATTTGGTGCTGGCCACTTAGGTTACCGTAACTTACAGCGTGCAACTTCTTCTTTTGGGGGTATGTTAAGGATACTGTGTACATTCCACCGTTGCCTAAAACCCGGGATGAGCTCCAGGGTTGTAGGCAACATTTCTAACGCGCAAGTTCACTCGTGCCAGCATGTCCGTTTCACTGACTCCACCGCAGTAACAATGCGTTTTCTTTTTAGATCATCCAGGGTTGTAGGCAACGGTGGAATGTACACAGAAGTTGCACGGTGTAAGTTTCGGTGACCTAAGTGGCCAGCTGTATAGCACCAAGTCACGGGCTGCACTGCGACCAAACCAACGGCGAGGGAGCACATTGTTGAGGAAACGATGAGCAGCACAATGTCAATGAAGCCGCCCCACAGTGAGAATGGTGCCCTCTCATGCTGACCCCTTGCCATTGGATCGTAGATTTCGTCTTTCATTTGGTGTACGCCCAGGCCATGCACGGTTGATAGCTTTGGAATTATGCTCTTCTGAAATCAGATTAATCGTTTTAAATTACCCTGTATATGTGGTATACGGACGAACAATATCTTGCTGAAACAGCATCTAAGATAATATCCACGTACCGCCGAGCTACTAAATTGCCTATGGAGGATACTAGAGACATTTGATTGTCATAGCTTCCGGAACGATGAACATTCCCTTCGCGTTGTATGTCTCTGGCCAGATACTCTTGAATTGGTTTCTTCTCTCAGTCTTCAATGTACATGAACCCGGCGATTATCGTACATCAAACAAAAGCGAGATTCTTTGGTGAAGATCACACCCCGCCGTTATGTGTGCTAGTTCACTCGAGCACGCCACCCCTCATGACGTCAACGAAGATGAACATTGGACAGCGGCAAGCGACGAAATGAGCGCCAAGCTTGAAATCTTCCTGTCCGAGATGGGTCCGGGCTTGTATCCCAGTGAAGCATGGATGTTGTGTTTTTCTGACTTCACTGGCTATTTCCTTTTCCTGGAGTCAGTGACCCTAAATTAGGGACGGGCGACTACTTATAGCTCATGGTGGTCGTTAAACCACCAATAAAAGAAAAAAGTCCATCAGTCTTCGATATATGACATGTCATGTGACAGGACGACCTAAAGCAACATTTACCACCCTTCTGATGATAGAGAATGACTGTAGGGGTGTTGAGAGCTTGTCGCCGAATCACATGGTCCTACCGTGATGTGGTCGTTCTGCGTTATCTAGTTCCAGACCAACGAGAGTTTGTACTTTCTCTCAAAAACTGATCCCAGTATCGATGCACTGTTACGTTGCTACAACCCAAATGCTGCGCAGTAAGGCGAGTCGACCATTCACCCTCTCTGAGAGCAATCCTTAATCCTTACGTTCTCAAATGCACTCAGGTGGTGATATCATCGTCGAATTTGGTGAAGTTCGCTTCCACCTAGGAATCTCAATGCGAAGTTCGCTTCCACTTAGGAATCGCAGCTCGAAGTCGCAAGGACTCGTCTCACGAGGAAACCGTAAAATGCAGTAATTGGATTGGTCCTATATTTTAATCGAGCACAAATCTCGGCTAAGTTAGCCCAGATACACATCTGGCTCAACTCAGGGTGTTGCAATTTTAATGTTTCAGAGTGTATTTTACAATTCCAAATTTTCCTCAGTGGGTTGGTTATTAGGAATATGCAACACTTTCCGAAAGAGCGAAAACACCGATGAAGGTACAGAAGCTAGATTGAGTACATTGTAAAGATGAGAAGTTTATTTTAACAAACAGCAGACATGCCTCAGTTCAACATCGGTGGATAGGATAAGGTTCAAATTTCCTTGAATAAATGTCTTATTAAAAAAGCCTACAAATAGCGTAATTACTGCACGAGCCGGAAGAGCTATGGCCCCTTTTCAAAAATTGTTTCTAGAAATAAAAAAATATTCAAAAATTGTTTCAAAAATTGTTTCACGAGCCGGAAGAGCTATGGCCCCTTTTCAAAAATTGTTTCTAAAAATAAAAAATTACTTCAAAAATTGTTTCAAAAATTGTTTCACGAGCCGGAAGAGCTATGGCCCCTTTTCAAAAATTGTTTCTAGAAATAAAAAATTGCTTCAAAAATTGTTTCAAAAATTGTTTCACGAGCCGGAAGAGCTATGGCCCCTTTTCAAAAATTGTTTCTAGAAATAACCGCATCGTTGTTGAACTTCTTTTCGTTTATATCATTATTATTGTGAAAGTAATTTTTTTTTATGTGGGTTGTTGTTGCAATCTCTTATTAGTCAGTCTCCTGTGCTTTCATTAAAGGTACAGTTTCCATTTTCACAAGACCCATTGTTGCTGTCCTCTAAAACTACTGCTTCAGTTTATGGTCACAATCAGTTTTACTTCAGAATTTAGATTAAATTATTAGATTATTGAAATCAATTTTAATTTAGAATTTAGATTAGGTGATTTGCTTAATTGTTAAAAACTATTATTGCAAATTCGTAGATCGTTAAATCAATTGCGATTTAGACTTTAGATTAAATTATTTGATTAGATTATTAAAAATCAAATTCGTGGATCATTAATTAAATTGGACGACTTTTCAACTACGTATTACACAGTCCAATTTGTTGAACAGGATGAAACAGTTGATACAAAAGTTAAATGAAAGAAATATGAGTAAAGGTAGTATTTGTACATCGATCATGATGTGTGCGTCACATTACATCCTCAACGGTATACATTGATCAAAGATTTTATTTCGATGGGGAGCCTCGCCATTTTCCGCGGGGGGGGGGGGTGAGTCCTTCCCTCCGGTTGTCTTAGTCAGCTTCCATTTGTTACTAGCCCATGTCTTTGATAAGTGCACATTCTGACGTGTTCGTTCATGCAAATATTCAGCGGCAACTCAATGTGCAATGTGCAATGCAGCTAGATGCCTTTTGTTCGTGTCGTAAGTTGAACCTTTCGAAGTACGGAAGAACGCGTATGCACTGAATTTTTACAGGATTTTGGAAGCTGCTCAGACTGATGAAAATCACTGGAAGGCGACGAGCCGTGCATAGATTTCTGAGTGGTTGCATTGCGTTACAGAAACTTCTACGACTGAACGCCCCACGGGGAGTAGAAATAAAGCTTCGAAAGCTCAAGTGGTGTTCTAGTGCGCACTAATCGAAGATTACCAATCAGAAAAATTTCTGATGAACTATATATTTGTGAAACTAATTTTTTGTATGTGGGTTAAAAAAATATTTCTTTTTATGTGGCCGGAAAAACTGATTCGGAGAAATTAAGAGAAGACATCTAACGACCACAGGAAGAAAAGAAAGAGGAATATGGACTTATGTAAAGCTGTTATCCATGGGTTCATCAGGGGCCAGGCACAGACAACACCTCCGTTTAGAGGTTTGCAGATAGTTTTCGAGCGTGCCTTTTTTGTTCTGGATTGGTTTAGTTAGATTTTGAGCGAGTGCCTTTTGGCTAGTTCATTTTTTTTTTCTTTTCCATTTTGAAACTCTTCATTTGGCAGTTTCTTGTAAATAGGTAAACTAATCTCAAGCTTTCTTCCACCTTTAGGTATTTAGTGAATGTGCTTGTAAATAGTTACGTTTTTTTGTGTTTGGTTGTTACTGTGTTTTCCCAGGTACTTAGCATTTTATATTTCTTGGACTTTGGTTGTTGGTTCCTTTTTGCGTGTGGTATAGTGTGAGGTAGGGCTTCGACCGTTTCAGTCTGCTGGGGGGTATTTTCTTCTCTTTTTTTTTTTTTTTTTGTGTGTGTGTGTGTGTGCTTTATTTACTTCAAAAAATTTATTTTATTTTTTGTTGTGTTTTTTTTTCTTTGGGGAGGGGGGGGGGCTCGGGATGTGTTGGTTATTTATTCGAGGCGGGTTATTTTAATTTTATTTTTATTTATTTTTATTTTATTCTTTTATTTTTATTTTGTTTTTGTTTGTGTTTTTTCGGTTAGCATTTTGCTGTTTGTAGCAGATTGGATGGTACAGAAACCCACACTTTTTTGGTCTCTATAGAGGTATGAGAGGTGTTGTCTGTGCCTGACCCCTGATGAAGCCATGTATAACAGTTTTACATAGTTCTCTATTCCTCTTTCTTTTCTCCCTGTGGTCGTTAGATCTCTTCTTTTAATTTCTCCGAATCAGTTTTTCCGGCTTTCAGTATTAAGGTGATATCTGCATTTGTTTTAGATTTTTTTCTTATACAGCCTTTGTCGCTTCAGAATATCAAAAGCCGGTTTATTAATTTGCGTCATACCTTTATTGTGCCTTATATACTGTACACATATACATATATGTACACTTCATAAACAAAGCATTAGAAATACGTACCTAATAGCGTGTTGGTCCATCACGAATAGCAGCCTGTGTACACCGAGGCATCAACTGCACCAGATGCGATCTGTTTCCAAAAGTAATTTCAGTCGTGTCTGTTGCAGCATTGTCCACAGCTCCGCCAGAAACGTCGGTCCAGGATCCATGGATCTGATGATGGCTGAGTGGTCAACGTTCGTGACTGCCACGGAGAAAACCTCAGGTTTGATCCCAGTCAAGTACGAACGCTCGAACTACTAAATATCCGCCGTGCCTTGGATGGGCACGTTAAACCGTCGGACGCCGGGTACTGGCCCCCGGTAATAAATGAGGGCGTCTTCCTCCCCCTTTCTACCTCGCTTCCGTGCCACTTTCCTATCGTGCACTCTAGCCCAAATCTCCTAACCCTATTTCTAAGGGTTGTTTAAGACCTGGGGTCAGACACTCTCTTCCTAAAATCCTCTACATATGATCTGATCTGGATCTCATGTTCCGGCATCACAGTGAACTTCCATGGAATTTAACTCGGGCTCCTTGGCGGGCCACTGAATTGTTTCAAACTCAAATGAGTGTTCCTCGAGCCATGCCTGTGTGGTTGTGGCCCAATTGTTCGGCGCATTGTCCCTCTGAAACAGGCCATCAGCCTCGGAATGCGCGAAGGCCATGAAAGCGTGTAGGTGATCAGCCAGCACATGCTGGTAATGCGCAACGGCTAACGAACTCTTTTTTTTTTTTTTTTTTTTTATTGGAGGTTTAAAGACCACCGTGAGTAACTCAATGGGCTATAAGCAGTCGCCCGTCCCTAATTTAGGGTCACCGCCCCGGTGGCGCAGTGGTCTAAGGCACTGGCCTCTGATCATTCGTCCGTAAGGGGTCCGGGTTCGAATCCCGGTCTGGCATGGATGTTGTGTTTGTCTTACGGCCCTGGCTCTCTCCCTTCCCTGGAACCAGTGACCCTAAATTAGGGACGGGCGACTGCTTATAGCCCATTGATTTGCTCACGGTGGTCGTTAAACCTCCAATCAAAAAAAAAAAAAAAAAAAATAATTTAGGGTCACTGGTTCCAGGGAAGGGAGAGAGCCAGTGCCGTAAGACAAACACAACATCCATGCCTCACTGGGATTCGAACCCGGACCCCGTTCGGACGAATGATCAGAGGCCATCGCTTAGACCACTGCGCCAACGGGGCGGCCTAACGACCTCTCCAGGCACACTAAGTGACCTAATGTGTCTCACGAAAAGTATCTCCAAACCATCGCAGAGTTACCACCGCCTTGGACAGAGCTTACCTGGCACAACGGGGTCATGGCCTCATGCTGTCGGCGCCGCATCCGCACCCTTCCGTCAACTCGGTACATCTGAAAACAGGATTATTTTGACTGCATGACGCGGCGCCACTGTTCAGTGGTCCAGTTTTGATGTTGACGCTCTACACTTGCAACCTAATTTTTAGCAATAGCAAATTATAATAGAAATTGTTCTCATCAAAAGTTTGTTTTCCCTGTCGGTGGGTAGTTTACGCTCTACGACAAAAAAAAAAAAAAAAAAAAAAAAAACTCAAACTGGTATCAAACAGCTGGTCAGTTAATTTGTTTTTACTACTACGTGCTAATCTAAACAAGTTGGTAAAATCATGCAATGCATTGATTATAATACGCTTTCCAACATACCAGAAATCATTACTCAAGTTATCACTCAAGTTATGAGAATAATGGCTGTGGAATAAATCTCGGTGCTGTGCCCTGACCTTTGATCCCATTTCGATTATATTCAACAGAACCGGTTTGGTCGACCTCCGAAATAACATGATAAAATTTGGTCGCAATCGAAGCATTTTTACGTACGTTAGGATGCATAAGGGCTATGGAATAGATCCCGCTCCTGTGTTCTAACCTTTTATCCCATTTCGCCCATTTTCAATAGGATTTGTAACCAGGCAGGCTCCTACAACATACTAACATTTCATCCAAATCGAAGCACTTTTACGTACGTTATGACGCATAATAGCAATGGAAGTGATTCTGCTCCTATGTCCTGACCTTTGACCCCATTTCGCCCATTTTCAATAGGGTTTGTCCCCAGGTCGTCCCTTACCACATACTAAAATTTCCTCGAAATCGAACCTTTTTTACGTTAGTTTTGACGCCTAGGAGCAGTGAAATGGATCCCGCTCCTATGTCCTGACCTTTGACCCCATTTCGTTCACTTTCAATAGGGTTTCTTCCCAGGTGTTCCCCTACCACGTACTGAAATTTTATCGAAATCGAACGATTTTTACGTGAGTTATCGTGCGGACGGGAATACGCACACAAGGCGTGACGTAATGAGGGAGATGGGAATCGCGACTATCTGCTCGCAAGAGTGTGACGTCATAAAACTTTAATAGAATCCACATACAACGCGTGACGTAATGAGACAGGTGGCGTGACCGCGCGCCAACGTTTCAGTCGCGAGATTGTGACGTCATAAGATTTCTAAGCATGGGTAACATTAATGGGACGACGCCATGACACAAAAACGTGGTAATTCCGGGTGGTTATTTAACGCACTGAACGAATTTTCCTAAAGTCGAGATCAAGCTAAATCGATTTCTAGTATCAGAAAACGGTAGGTTAACGACTTTCATCAAAATCCATAGAGCCGTTTCAAAATAAAATTTGCATAGATACAAAAATTGCTCCTTTAATGTGGACGTCAAGTAATTTTGCTTCCTATACTTCCAATGGAAAAACTTCTGTACACATTTTCTTCACAATTTATGGGTTCCCAAAGATGAAAATTTGAACATCGATTAAAATAACTTCATTTAACTTGGAATACTTAATATTTTCTAAAACATAACCATAATTATATTAAAACACAATAACGTTTCCTTTGGTGGTGTTGAAACTTAACCATAATTATGCAATCCAAAATTTATTTGTCTACTGAAGTCATCAAAGTACAGGTCGCGCCATCTTTTTTCTGGTTTCAACACCACCAAAGGAAAGGTTATTGTTTTTTAATATAATTATGGTTATGTTTTAGAAAATGTTAAGTATTCCAAGTTATAATATGAAGTTATTTTAATCGTTATTCAAATTTCCATCCTTGGGAACACACTAATTGTGAAGGAAATGTGTACAAAAGTTTTTTCATTGGAAGTATAGGAAGCAAAATTACTTGACGTCCACCTTAATAGTATGGGATAAGGGCGATGGAATGGATCCCGATCCTATGTCCTGACCTTTGACCCCATTTGTCCCATTTTCAATAGGTTTCCTCCCCAGGTAGTCCCCTACCACATACTAAAATTTCATCGAAATCGAACTATTTTTACGCATGTTATGACGCATAAGGGCAATGAAATGCATCCCTCTTTTATGTCCTGACCTTTGACCCCACTTCACCTACTTTCAATAGGGTTCATCCCCAGGCGGTCCCCTACCACATACTGAAATTTCATTGAAATCGAACTATATTTACGCAAATTATGAGGCATAAAGGCAAGGAAATGGATCCCGCTCGTATGTCGTGACCTTTTATCCCATTTGTCCCATTTTCAATATGGTTCGTCCCCAGTGCTCCCCTACCACATACTAAAATTTTATCGAAATCGAACCATTTTTACGTGAGTTATCGTGCCGACAGACGGACGGAAAAAACTGGAGCATATACGCTTCTTCAACCTACGGTTGGAAAGCGTAAATAATCTAAAGCAGCTAAACCCAAGTGACAGGAGAATGATTTACACCCTACGTTTTCAGGTAAAACTGCAATGATTCCTAAATAATCAGAAACATGCTTATAGTAAGGCAAGGCCATTTTTACCATTCCTAGAGTGCGCTTTTGGGGGGAGGGAATTATCTCCAGTACGGCGTTATCTTACTTGCATCCTAATATATAATCTGCTATAGCCCTCTTCCTCATCCGTGTCACTTTATAAGTCGTCATAGCAACAACCAAGAAACAAATGTTTGTAACGTCACACTTAGCTTTACGTGTAAGTGATGACGTCACCTACACGCGCACAGTCCACTCGTATAAAACTTTGTTTTGTTCTCATAGCAACAAAGAATGCAGCTGCTGGTGTGACGTCATCTAATCCATATCCTTCTCACATGACGTCAGAGATGCATTACGTCACACTGCCAACTCTAGAGATACGAAAACTTTTTTTTTTTTGGTTGGAAGTTTAACGACCACCGTGAGCAACTCAGTGGGCTATAAGTAGTCGCCCGTCCCTAATTTAAAGTCACTGGGGAAGGGAGAGAGCCAGTGCCGTAATACAAACACAACATTCATGCCTCACTGTGATTCGAACCTGGACCCCTTTCTGATGAATGATCAGAGGCCATCGCTTTGACCACTGCGCTACGAAAAACTTTACATCAGGAATTTTGGTTCACTACCTGAACCGGTGTTTAGCCATCTGTATGTGGCAACATCAAGAGTACGACGATCTGACGACGTCATGATAAAAATAGTTCGCGGAAAAGAACAGGGGAAATTGATACAGGGTTCACACTCAGTGTATACGAAAAATGTTGTGTACAAGGAAATATTGACGAAATAGGGACTAAAGGTTTTACAAAACACATAACAAACAGACCTACAAACCCGTCCTATCATATTCCATAACCGACTGCTCGGGAAATTTTCAGAAAGCTGTGATCCATCGTCGCCATGTATTGACGTGGAACTGAAGAACACTATAAATAAATGTCAATGATTTTTGTATCATGAATTTTATTTTCCCTTGTTATTATTGACGGGCTTTCATGTAATCCTCAATATTTTACATCACCCCATGGTGAAATCCGTGGTACATTACTGAATTAAAGTACAGGTATTACATATTTACATTTTTAATCTCTTGTATGTGTAGATTTCTTGTAATTTGCATTTGCGATATGCTATCACAAGAAAATTTTTATACTCCATTTAAAATTTTGTTTAATGTATTAATGTATAAGTTATATAAATAACAAAATTGTGGTTATGTATGTATAATCAGTCAAAATTTTTTTATATTGGCCCCCTCAAAAGTTGGTTGTAATTGCCCTCCTCCTGCTCCTTTAAATAAGCTCTCTGAATGCAACGCTGAACGTAAGATCAGGGAAACGTGTTCAAGGAAATGGAGGCAACAGTTTCCCGGTTCCCAAACATCTTTACACAGGGCAACGGCTGAGCAATCAGAAGGCATACTGCAATACTGAAGTCATTATTGTTATGTTTGTATAAAATGAAAAAGTCAGCGTTAAAAGTATGAATATTCATCGAAGTTCGGTAGCTATTTTTACGAATCAAACGGCCTTCAGTTCCATAAAAACATATTTTGGCGTTTTATAAAAAGGCTCTGTAAATTTGCCACATGCCTGTGTAATTTAACTACGAGCGTAATTATTTTTAACTATCTGCAGACGGGAGTAAATGTTATTTAGGTATTGCCACTAGTGTTATCACGGATTCCGGCAAATTCCCTCCAGCCAGAACTCTTGGCATCCTTACAAATGGGGGTCACCTGATACCTCCGTTACTTACACAGTCTTTCCCACGAAATAGTTCGTCCTTGTCTGATTTCTCTTCCCTGTTGTCATCCTCTGTGGTGTTTCACGTATCAAGTAGCTTTAACTGTGAGAACATAATTGCTAGTCGTTAGACTTTTCTCCTGAGTTCATATATCTTAATGGAGACATTGGAGATTCGCAACTCTATAGCGATATGCAAAAAGATCGTACGTAGACCGCGCCTGTGCTTTCAAATATCATTTCCAAGTACTTTGTTCAATAGTAATTATTATCATTGCCAGTAAGTGGGGCAAAATTACTTACCTACCCACAACAATACCGACTCTTAACCTTCATTCCAAGGAAACGTGAAACTAGGATTAAAAATAACATTTCTTGAGCCTCGTATGGGTAATAAAATAGCCGTAACATGGGTAGAGTTATGAGTGAATTCTTGTAAATCGTGACATATTATATTTCTTATGAAATCCTGGTTTACACAGGATTTCATAAGAATATTTTCCTTTCGAAATCAGTTTTATTTTGGTACTTCACGCTCTGCTTCACCAGCCATCCTTTAACTTAGCTAATCAAGATTCTTTATTCTTTTTCTCATCTATCTTATAGCTAATTTCTTCTACTCAGTTGTGAAGAGCGAAATGTTTACACTTCACCTGGCTTATGCATATTCATATGAATTTCTTTTTGCTAAGGTCAGATTTATTCTGGTGCGTCCGACAGCTTTCGTACGAATTTCTTTCTTATTGAAGCCAGAATTATTACGTCATTTATTCTTCTTCAGCTTACTTAACTTGAGTTCTATCTGTGTGACGTTGTAAAGAGTAGGTGTTTTTCTAAAATTCAAAATATATGCAACTCGCCTACACCGTACATTTTTTTTCTGAAATTCAAGAATCATTTTCCTGATTCCTTTCGTGAATTAACGATGCATATTCCTAATACAACATTTCCTTGAAATGATAAAAAAAATTTTTTTTTTTTTGAATTTCGTACGCCAAGAAAATTCTGAAACCTTTTCGCGATTCCTTCCGTTTCTCGCGTTCTCCGTATTCATTTGACGGGGAAATTTCGGGATTTTCGCTGGAATACTTGAGGTTTGATTAACTATTAAATTTCAATCGTCTGTCGGAGGACCTCATTTTGAAGTTCTGGAGCGCGATCGGATATTATGTATAACATATCGCCAATATTATCTCTAAGTGGCCATCGGCAATGTGCGCCTAACCCAACGAGCTGGGCAGGTATCAAAACCACTTGAGCAAAAAATTTTATTTTCTCAGCTTCTCTTACTAATGCACTAGAAGCTGGAACTTGAATTGGAACCCTTATTTTTTTTTTTTCTAATCCCCCCATATTTATCACCGTTCTTTCCGCAATTGATTTTAAATAAAAAAAAATTTATTAAAAACATTTCATTTATTAGAATTTTTATTTTATAAAAAGGGAGAAGCTTAAACTTTCTTCTGGAACAAAACCCTTTTACCGGCGTCTTACAATTTAACTGACCGGAATGTCTTTCCCCCACCAACTAGCATGGGAGCATTAGTTAGTACAATGAACTTGGTTACGGTTTGCTGTGATTGGCTGGCACTGATGTGTTGTTTTGAAAAAAGATTCAATATCTACCTCTTTCTCGGTGTGGGAAAATCACTAATCCGCATTTTCGCGTTCACTATCTGCTCGCACGTGGCTACTTTGCAAGAATCCTTTGAGAATGAAGAGGACAATGAGACGAACTTAGAAGGAGGCAAACGGCATTTAAGAAAAGTGTTGATTTGACATTTAAGAGCCCGAATTTTCATTATTTATTATTATTTTTGCATGTAATTGATTTTCAATTTATGAAAATTAATTAGGGATTTGGGAATTTTATCCTAAAACGCTTACTTCTCTGAAGATATTTCAGCTGCGCGGCAGCGCTTGGCTCAGAGGGAAAATTGCACGCATGAAATTTTGGTTACTAAGGAAGCGGACAATCCTTCCTCTCTCTACATTTTGTGCATCATACACGAGTTTATTGTGTGACAGCAAGTAACCGCTTCCGATTTTCTGGACTAACTAAAATTATACAGCTGCATCCCACCATTATCCAACGAAAAAGAGATATGCTTGAGTTTTTAATAAAATTTGGTAATTGGTAACTTTCAGTTCCAAAAGGATATTGAGGTTTCAAAGGCAAAAACATGGTGATATGAAAATTTCGCAACTTCTGGGGATCGGTTATCAGCATGGGTAGCTACGTCAAATACACTGACGGAAAAAAAAATCCCAACACCACGAAAAAATAGTTGTAGAGGAATGAAATGGCGGCAATACATTTGTATAGGTAACATATTTAATCGATTAAGGTTTCAAGATCACAGCTTATTGTAAGCGCGAGAAGAGCCATTTTAAATGTGAAATGCTGGTACATTAATAACCGGTGTAATCGCCCGAATGTTGAATGCAAACACGCAAACGTTCATGCATTGTGTCGTACAGGTGCTGGATGTCAGTTTGTGGGATGGAGTTCCATGCCTGTTGCACTTGGTCGGTCAATACAGGGACTGTTAATGCTGTTTGGGGGGACGCTGGAGTTGTCGTCCAATGATGTCCCATACGTGCTCGATTTTTGAAAGATCTGGTGATCTAGCAGGCCACGGCAACATGTCGACACTCTGTAGAGCATGTTGGGTTACAACAGCGATATGCGGGCGAGCGTTATCCTGTTGGAAAACACCCCCTGGAATGCTGTTCATGAATGGCAGCACAACAGGTTGAATCACCAGACCGACGTACAACTGTGCCGTCAGGGTGCGTGGGATAACCACGAGAGTGCTCCTGCTGTCATAGGAAATTGCTCCCCAGACCATAACTCCAGGTGTAGGTCCAGTGTGTCTCGCCGCAGACAGGTTGGTTGCAGGCGCTCACCTGGCCTCCTTCTAACCAACACACGGCCATCACTGGCACCCAGGCAGAACCGGCTTTCATCAGAAAACACAACATATCTCCACTCCGTCCTCCAATGAGCTCTAGCTTGACACCACTGACGTCGCAAACGGCAGTGGTTTGGAGTAAGTTGAATGCACGCTACGGGGCGTCTGGCTCGGAGCTGTCCTTCAAGTAACCGATTTGTAACAGTTCGTTGTGTCACTGTGGTGGATTTATGTTTAATCCTTAAACATAAATGGAAAGCACCTAAATCACTTAAGATTTGCTGATGACATAGTCATCATTACAACTAGCAATAGTGAAATGCAAAATATGATAGAGGATTTATGGATGGCAAGTTTAAAAAAAAGGTCTGGCAATAAACATAGCAAAAGCTAAATATTTGAGCAATACAGAAAAGGATACAGACAAGATTTTGATAGAAGGAAAAGAAATCGAAAAAGTAGATGAATACATTTGTTTAGGTCAAGTAATCAGTTTGTGCAAAATATGAGTACCGGTCTTAGAAAGAGTGAAAGATGTTGGGAATAACAAGAACAGACAGAGTTAGATATGAACTTATAAGGGAAAGAAGAGGAATAACAGATATTATAAAAATAATAAAATAATCAAAGTGGAGACGGGCTGGACATGTTGAAAGACTGAAAGATAAAAAATGGACACGATTAATAACAGAATGGCAACCGAGAGATGGGAAGAGACGAAGGAGGCACCAGTAAACAAGAGTGGAGAGATGGTCTTCGGAAATTTAGAGGTGCTAAATGGTGGGCTGAGGCTAAGGGTCCAGGAAGCTGAAAAAGATTGGGGGGGGGGGCTATACTCTGCAGTAGGTGTCGACATGCTAAGAAGCAGCAGAAGAAGCTACGTCATGTGTAGATTACCATGTGTCATGACAATACAGCAAGCGGAGCGCGAGCTGCGGCAAAAGTACCCTTCGAGAAGTGGAAAACGGGTCTTTTCGAGAAGTGGAAAACGGGTCTTTTCGAGAAGTGGAAAACGGGTCTTGCCGAAATCAGCTCTGACAGCTGGCAAGGATGTCTATCGCTTTATATACGCACTGGCGGACGCAACCGAGTATGCGCATAGGTGACGTTCCTATGTATTTTGCATAAGCTCGTCTGGCCTAGTATCACCAGTAGCCAACTCCGGGAATCACTTCGAGCTGATACAGGTGTCACGGTATGTACTGAAACCAGTTGCGTCGTGTCATGATGGGCAAACTAAGCCCCGCATGATAATGAGAAGACAATTGTTCCTTTTTTTAATTGGAAAAATTCGAATAAAAATCGGCATTAGTAGACAGCCCTCAGATTTTCTGAATGCAAGTTTGTGCAACTACAATAGTTGTGTAACTGGATAACACATTATAAACTTCCATATCCGTTTATAGAGAGCGCGGAATCGTGGCCGCTGCAGAAAACCGCGTGCTTAGGAGAGGCAACTTCCGTTAACTCGTCGCCTTGTCGAAGCTTCAGAACGTTCCATATCCGTTTAGTAGAGCGCGCGGAATCGTGGCCGCGGCTGAAAACCGCGTGCGTAGAAGAGGCGAGTCCCGTCAACTCGTCGCCTTGTCGAAGCTTGAGAACCTTCCATATCCGTTTAGTAGGGCGCGCGGAATCGTGCGCACGGCTGAAAACCGCGCGCTTAGGGAAGGCGAGTCCCGTCAACTCGTTGCCTTGTCGAAGCTTCAGAACCTTCCATATCCGTTTAGTAGAACGCGCAGGATCGTGGCCACGGCTGAAAACCGCGTGCGTAGAAGAGGCGAGTCCCGTCAACTCGTCGCCTTGTCAAAGCTTCAGAACCTTCCATATCCGTTTAGTAGAACGCGCAGGATCGTGGCCACGGCTGAAAACCGCGTGCGTAGAAGAGGCGAGTCCCGTCAACTCGTCGCCTTGTCGAAGCTTCAGAACCTTCCACATCCGTTTAGTAGAACGCGGAGGATCGTGGCCACAGCTGAAAACCGCGTGCTTAAGAGAGGCGAGTCCCGTCAACTCGCGGCCTTGTCGAAGCTTCATAACCTTCCATATCCATTTAGTAGGGCGCGCGGAATCGTGGGCACGGCTGAAAACCGCGCGCTTAGGAAAGGCGAGTCCCGTCAACTCGTTGCCTTGTCGAAGCTTCAGAACATCCATATCCGTTTAGTAGAACGTACAGGATCGTGGCCACGGCTGAAAACCGCGTGCAAAGAAGAGGCGAGTCCCGTCAACTTGTCGCCTTGTCGAAGCTTCAGAACCTTCCACATCCGTTTAGTAGAACGCGCAGGATCGTGGCTACGGCTGAAAACCGCGTGCTTAGGAGAGGCGAGTCCCGTCAATTGATCGCCTTGTCAAAGCTTCAGAACCTTCCATATCCGTTTAGTAGGGCGCGCGGAATCGTGGGCACAGCTGAAAACCGAGCGCTTAGGAAAGGCGAGTCCCGTCAACTCGTTGCCTTGTCGAAGCTTCAGAACCTTCCATATCCGTTTAGTAGGACGCGCAGAATCGTGGGCACGGCTGAAAACCGCGCGCTTATGAAAGGCGAGTCCCGTCAACTCGTTGCCTTGTCGAAGCTTCAGAACCTTCCATATCCGTTTAGTAGAGCGCGCGGGATCGTGGCCACGGCTGAAAACCGCGTGCTTAGGAGAGGCGAGTCCCGTCGACTCGTCGCCTTGTCGACGCTTCAGAACCTTCCGTATGCGTTTTGTAGAGTACGCGGAATGTGGCCACGGCTGAAACCGCGTGCGTAGAAGAGGCGGCCCCGTCAACTCGTCGCCTTGTCGAAGCTTCAGAACTTTCCATATCCGTTCAGTAGAGCGCGCGGGATCGTGGCCACGACTGAAACCGCGTGCTTAGGAGAGGCAACTCCCGTTAACTCGTCGCCTTGTCGAAGCTTCAGAACGTTCCATATCCGTTTAGTTGGGCGCGCGGAATCGTGGCCACGGCTAAAAACCGCGTGCGTAAGAGAGGTGAGTCCCGTCAACTCGTCGCCTTGTCGAAGCTTCAGAACGTTCTATATCCGTTTAGTAGAAAGCGCAGAATCGTGGGCACGGCTGAAAACCGCGCGCTTAGGAGAGGCGACTTCCGTTAACTCATCGCCTTGTCGGAGCTTCAGAACCTTCCATATCCGTTCAGTAGAGCGCGCGGGATCGTGGCCACGGCTGAAAACCGCGTGCTTAGGTGAGGCGATTCTAAGCCCAACGGAGAGGCGAGTCTAAGGCCCCCTACACGGTTGCAACGTCTTGATTGCAAATTGAAGTTATAGAAATTCTCCTCGCCGTTATTCAAAGAGAGACACACCCTGTAACATTGAAACAGCAATACTCAAAATCGGTGGTAAACTCAGTTGACGTTCACGGATGGAATACTATAGGAAACAAGAAAGTCATGATTAAGTTTCCAAAATTAATGAAAAATTTTATTACCTGAAAAATAAAGTCTACAAGAGGCACAACCACCTTTGTTGCCAGGGCATGCAGCCACACCTATTCTTTTGCGGCCTCATAGAGGATTAGTATTAGCTGCCATCATACCCAGAGAATCTCTAGGCTTCTAAACTGTGGTGACCCTGGGTCGTTGAGACGTCCGATGCCCAATATAATTTCTGCGCAGTCTTGCAGAGCGCTGGTTGCGGGTGGGATTTGAAATGTTGTCCAACCATGCCCTGTAAATCTTGCTGGCCATTCCCGGACGTTTGACAACTCGTAGACGTTTCCTGGATATGTTTACAGTATGCTGACGCGCATTATCTTGCTAAAACATGCTGCCAGGTGCCTTTCTCTCTTACGAAAGGGATGCCAACAGCATCAACAATATTATCCAGGGAAACTGCCAAACTGACTGTGAGAAATGCTAGAGTTATTCGTCTGCCATTGCTGATTATTCCGTGTACCACGACCCCTGCGTTCGCGTTGTGTTCCGCTGCATATTTACTCCTGAATTGGTCTGTCCTTTCGGTCGTCTGGATAGAGGTTGAGGTACTACCGATGGCACTATCGATCGCACCAATAGTTTTGTCCAACTCAGTACATCGGTAGTTTTTCGTAACTGTCTGTAGATTTACGCTTTTCAATGCTGTTAGTGTAAATCACGATGGTGTAAATTATTCAGCTCCCACCGATGGCTTTAATGACTGGAACGCTCATTTTCACCTCATTTATACTGGTGTCAAAAACATTGAGGTCAGTCATATTGATACATGATGACAATGCGAAACTAAAGTTAACTGTAATCAAAAGAGCAAATGATGACGGCATGCAGTTTTTTCACTCTGTTGTTCTTCACGTTAAATCAAGCTCAAAGAGAAAGCGTACGTTTCAGTCAGATAAAGACTAAGTCGATAGCGTTGTTCTTGCTGTTTGTACTGGAAGTTTAAAGGTACGTCAGGTGCTGAAACAGTTATTTGTTGAAAGTAAGTAATCAGTAATAATGGACAAACGTAAAATATCTCTTGTGCAAAATTATTTTTCTTTTGGTTAAGATAAGGTCTACGCCAAATGTAGCCTTTGCCGAAAGAACTACAAAATGTCGGGTGATACGTCAAATCTCAAGAATAATTTAAAACGACAGCATCCAGCCGTTGTCGTTTTAAATGATCCCAGAAAAAAAAAAACAATTGAGGAACAGCCCCACTCAAAACTTTATTTATTCAGTTTCTCACGAATTATTACAACGATTTTGCTAAACATTTATAGAAAAAATATTTTTGCATACAAAACTGCAGAATTTTCTTCTTTAGCTTTTATGAACAGAAACAAGAAAATTATACAATACAAACAGAAAATGAGAATTAAGAAGCCACGTGTTAGCTCGTTCTTCAGGCAAAACATTTTTTTCGTGACTTTTGCTCACTCACTTCGGGAGGATATCGTCAAAACGTAGATTTCCCGCCCCGGTGGCGCAGTGGTCTGCTGGCTTCTGGCCATTCGTCCGAGATGGGTCCGGATTCGAATCCCGTCAGGAATAGAAGTTGCTTTTGTGTTTGTCTTACAGCACTGGCTTCTTTATTCCTTCCCGGAGACCAGTCGTCCTAAATTAGGGACGGGCGAATGCTTACAGCCCATCGAATTGCTCATGGTAGTCGAAAAAACAAGTTAGTTTCAAAGTTTATCGGAGTTTAGCTTTTCGACAATGTGGGAAAGTAAGAAAAATCCTTGTCAGAAATAATTTTTCACCCCGGAAAACAAATTTTCTCCCGAGAAACTTTGCCAGCACACTATCGATAGTTATTGATTGTTATTTTTTTTTTACTCTCGAAAACTATCGATAGTTCTCCACCTCTACCTCTGGATATATCAGCTTTGCTTTCATCAAACCCGAAACAAAAGCAAAATATTTCCGCTAAGATCGCACGATGCCATTCTGTCTGTCAGTTCACTCGAGCATGGCACCATTCCATATTCTGATGAGAATGACCGTTGGATAGGGGAAAGCGGCGCAATGGATGTTGCGTGTCGAGTAGTGCATTCTCCAGTTTTCTAGATAGAGTCTGTCTTGTGACAGTACGAATTATAGGAACATTTATGGCTGTTCTGGTGGTAGAGAGAGTGGACATAGGGGCGACTGAAACTTGATTCCCAATCAAGTGGTCTTGACTAGTTTCTGTTCCATGCCGACGACAGGTCGTGTGTTCTATCAGAACTACTGCTATCATCAGTGCACTGTTGCCTTATCAAAGACCAAATGCTGCGTAGTACGGTGAGTTGATCATCCCCTCTCTCGTAGACCAATAATCCGTCCCGTCTCAAATGCACTCAGATAGCGAAATGATCGGTGAATTTGTTACGTTGGCATTCCTTACGAAGTTGGCTTCCACCTAGATATCGAACTCAAAACCGGAAGACTCTTCATAAGCGGAAACAATTCCTAGTTGTGACGTTATGGCAGAGGCATTCTCGCTTATATCGGTAAACTCTGCTATTACACTGTAACAAATAAGTGGTGTGAATTCACGGAAACTTTCTGAAAATAATGTGCCGCAAAGTTGCCGGTAGGTGTCAGTCTTTTAACGAAATTTCCGTTTTTAAAAGTGCCCGTTCATTTTAACTTCCGTATTTTCACAGATTTTCCGTAGTCAGAAATTCCGTTTGTTTCAGAAAAAAATCCATTTCAGGTTTTTCGATATTTAAACTGAAATTCCACGACACTGCATTTTCAACCTTTACCCCAGATAATCCTTCCGCTGCTGTCAGGATCAAACCCCCGTCAATTGGGTTGGTTCAACAGGTAACGTACGCCTTTAATCACAGAGCCACAAACGCTCGGAAATCAGAATCACGTACATCGTAAAACAAATTTCGCGACGATGATTTTTTTGTCATTAATGCGGTGATTTAGTCATTTTCTTTTCTGTTGGAGCTTATTCTTTTTCAGAGTAGGCTTGTTATATTTTTTCTTCTTCTTAGGAGGACTTTTCACAAGTTAAGCATTTTCATTCGTGATTTTCGAAGCAACAAAATGCTTTGCCACTCGATTTTTTAAACTGACATTCACTTTCAGTTATCTTTAAAAAAGCTGAAATGTACTTTTTTATAGTATTATTTCACAAAAAAGAACCTCCTAAATATAAAATTTACTCTTGATAGCTATAATAGCTTTTGTCTTAAGTTGTCCAAAGACTGATACATAGACGCCGTATAACCATCTGTACAAAAATTTAAATACCCGTTTTCTTACAGTAATACAATATATAATAAATAGCTGGTGCGCAAAATAGAGGAGAGGAGAAGAAATATCCTGTTACACAATAAACAAAATTAATGCGATATGCTATCCACAATATTCGATCTTGCTACGGAACTTCAAAAGTTTTTTTCTTTATATTTCTTATATTCTGAATTAAAATTTAAAAGTTAGTCAAGCCTCAAGTTTTCTGGTCAATCGCTCCTATTACCGGTAATTTCTCGTCTCACTGATACGGTAAAAGTGAGAACGGAGTTTTCTCGGTACTATACGAAAGGATGCAAGGTCAGGTGATGCGTAACATCACAGCCTCTCCTTGACAAATGTCAACCCCGCCTTCTCGTGGTGCATCCTGTTCCCACTAAAGGGGCTCTGACGACCGCCAATAGCGGTATAACTATACCATCGGGATCAGAGGAAATGCTATCCCACACTCACCAACCCGCTTGGCCAGCGTGGTGAGTTATGGCCAAACACCTCCAAAATGACTCTACAACTTAAATCTTGGCCCTCAGTCTCCGGCAGCTGGAATGTACCTGGCCAAGGCAGCGACCAGTGCGACATGAAGGCAGAGGGTGCTAAGAATCCCCGGAGGACCGGACTAGGCTGCCATTTGATGCTGACCTTGGCTACCTATAATGGACGCTCCCTATCTTCTGATTCAAGGCTTCTTGAATTGGAAGAGGAACTACAAAGGATCAAGTGGGACATCGTCGGGCTAAGTGAGGTAAGGAGAAAAGGAGAAGATCTCATTGAACTGAAAAGTGGACATCTCTTCTATTATCGTGGGACAGATACTGGCAGAACTAGTGGTGTTGGATTTATAATAAACAAGAAACTGAAGGATAAAGTGGTAGAAGTTGAAAGTTCCTCTGACAGAGCTGCACGACTCGTTATCCAACTATC
Source organism: Macrothele yani (assembly GCA_039090855.1). Classification (NCBI taxonomy): domain Eukaryota; kingdom Metazoa; phylum Arthropoda; class Arachnida; order Araneae; family Macrothelidae; genus Macrothele; species Macrothele yani. Next base: position 133,494,427 of record CM077002.1, read on the forward strand.
GATAAGATACCAGGCTCAGATTATTCAAACTTATGCACCCACCACAAGTCATCCTGAAGAAGAAATTGAAGAATTTTATGAGGAAATTTGTCATCTAAATAATAAAGGTAAGCAGCACTTGAAAATAACTATGGGAGATTTCAATGCAAAAATAGGGCAACGGCAACAGAATGAAACTTCAGTAGGTAAATTCGGTCATGGCAACAGAAACCAGCGTGGAAATACTCTTGTTGAGTTTGCAGAGGCAGAAGGATTTTTCATCTTGAACTCCTTTTTCAAGAAAAAGCCACACAGGAAATGGACATGGAGACATCCAATTGGGACGACAAGTGAAATTGATTTTATTATGTGTAACAAAAAATTCGTCATCGAAGACTGCAGTGTGCTGAACAAGTTCACCACCGGTAGTGACCATAGATTGGTGAGATGTAAGATGCACCTCAACACTAAACTGGAACGTGGCGAACTCATAAGACAAACAAAATGTATTGACATAACCAACCTTAAAAAACACCATAATACTTTCAAGTTGGAACTGAAGAACAGATTCTCTGCTTTAGAAGGCCTAACATCGGAAGAAGTGGATATTTCGGAAGTTAACAGAAAAGTAACCAAAGCTCTTATGGAAACAGCAACAAAATTAGCTGGGTCTAAGAACAAGTTGCATGTGAACAAATTATCAGGAAAAACCAAAATGTTGATGCAAAAAAGAAGAGAGATGAGGACAACTAAAGAAGATGTGACTTCCAAAGTGGAATATATAGAGCTATGCAAGACAGCACGAAAAAGTATCACTGAAGACGTAAGGAAATTCAACTGTGAGCTAGTGAGGAAAGCAATTGAAAACAACCAAAGCCTTAAGATAGCAAAGGGACATCTCAGTAAGGGAAGAAAACAGATTATGGCTCTGAGAAAAGAAGATGGTTCTATAACAAGAAATAGAGGCGAAATTTTGACAAGAGTGAAAGATTTCTACTCCAAATTATATGAAAGGGATGATACATGTACTCCAGACATCATGAAAGGTACCAGAGTTCTTCCAGTCCTCCCAGCAGAAGTTGCTCATGCAATCAAGAACATGAAGCGGGGGAAAGCTCCAGGTGAAGATGGAATTACTATAGACATCATACAAGAAGCAAGTGGAGAAATTGAAACAGTACTCGCCCAAATTTTCACTCGATGCCTTAATGAAGGGAAGATTCCTGAGGATTGGAACAATGCTACAATGATCCTGGTACATAAAAAAGGTGACATTGAGGATCTCAGGAACTACAGACCTATCAGCCTCCTATCAGTGGTTTATAAAATCTTCACTAAAGTTCTTTCACACCGCTTGAAGGTAACACTGGACATGGCTCAACCGAGAGAACAAGCTGGATTCAGGAGTGGCTACAGCACAATAGATCATATCCACGTACTGAGAGAACTAATTGAAAGAGCGAGGGAATATGAACTTCCATTGTGCATGGCTTTTATCGATTATGAAAAAGCCTTTGATTCGGTGAAACCATCAGCAGTTACAATGGCTCTGAAATCCTGCGGTATTGAAGATGCATACATTAATATTATTAATAACATCTATGAAAATGCAAGTGCAAAGATTCGGCTGTTTGAAAATACAACACACATAAAAATTGGAAAGGGAGTGAGACAAGGTGACACCATATCTCCGAAGCTCTTTAATGCCACATTGGAAAATGTCTTTCAATCACTGAACTGGGAAAACAAAGGGATAAAGATTAATGGAGATTATCTAACCCACCTTCGTTTTGCTGATGACGTAGTCATTTTTGCAACTACCCCATCAGAGCTGCAGAGTATGATCCAGGAACTTGCTGACAAGAGTAAAGAAGTGGGATTAAAAATGAACTTTCAGAAGACAAAAGTGATGTTCAATGCTTTTACAAGAAATGAAGATTTATCGATTGATGGAGAAAAACTGGAGATAACAGATACGTATGTTTATCTTGGACAGCAGATATCTAGTGAGGGTCACATTGATGAAGAAATTAATCGGCGTACAAAACTTGCCTGGAGAGCTTTTGGAAGAAACAGCATAATTTTCAAGAGCAATATGCCATTATGTCTTAAAAGAAAAGTGTTTGATCAATGCATCCTTCCAGTGCTTACGTATGGTGCAGAGACGTGGACCTTAACTAAAAGAGACATACAAAGGCTGCAGACAACTCAAAGAAGCATGGAGAGGTGCATGCTTGGTATAACCAGGAGAGATAAGAAGAGGAACTCGTGGATCCGAAAAATGACGAGAGTGGAAGACATCATGATCAGAGTTAAATCCCTGAAATGGCAATGGGCTGGACATACTGCCAGAAGGACAGACCATAGATGGACAGCCGAAATTTTAGATTGGATTCCAAGGGACAGGAAAAGACCCAGAAAAAGACCACATGGGAGAGGGGTGGATGAAATTCGTAAATATGCGGGAGTGACATGGAGGAGACTGGCACAAGACAGACCGTTGTGGAGGAAACTTGGGAGACCTTCGTCCAGCAGTGGATTGATAATGGTTGACAATGATGATGATGATGATACGAAAGGAACTGCGGAAAGGTTTCTGAAAATTCAGGATTTTCCGTTAACACATCTCTAAAACGTTAATTTACAGTCAATATAAGAAATTACTTTATCGATTATGAAAAGGCCTTTGATTCAGTGAAACCAACAGCAGTTACAATGGCTTTGAAATCCTGCGGTATTGAAGATGCGTACATTAATATTATTAATAACTTCTATGAAAATGCAAGCGCAAAGATTCTGATGTTTGAGAATACAGCACCCATAAAAATTGGAAAGGGAGTGAGACAAGGCGACACTATATCTCCCAAACTCTTCAATGCCACTTTGGAAAATGTCTTTCAATCACTGAACTGGGAAAACAAAGGGATCAAGATTAATTGAGATTATCTAACTCACCTTCGTTTCGCTAATGACGTAGTCATTTTTGCAACTTCCCCATCAGAGCTGCAGAGTATGATCCAGGAACTTGCTGACAAGAGTTCAGAAGTGGGATTAAAAATGAACTTTCAGAAGTCAAACGTGATGTTCAATGCTTTTACAAAAAATGAAGATTTGTCGATTGATGGGTAAAAGCTGGAGATAACCGATACCTAAATTTTTCTTGGACAGCGAATATCAAGTGAGGGTCACATTGATGAAGAAATTAATCGGCGTATAAAACTTGCCTGTAGAGCTTTTGGAAGAAACAGTATAATTTTCAAGAGCAATATGCCATTGTCTTAAAAGAAAAGTATTTGGTCAGTGCATCTTTCCAGCGCTTACGTATGGTGCAGAGACGTGGACGTTAACTAAAAGAGACATACAAAGACTGCAGACAACTCAAAGCAGCATGGAGAGATGCATGCTTGGTGTAACCAGGTGAGATAAGAAGAGGAACTCATGGATCATAAAAATGACAAGAGTGGAAGACATCATGATCAGAATAAAATCCCTGAAATGGCAATGGGCTGGACATATTACCAGAAGGACAGACCATCGACAGACAACCGACATTTTAGACTGGATTCCAAGGGACAGGAAAAGACCCAGAAGAAGACCACATGGGAGATGGGTGGATGAAATTCGAAAGTATGCGGAATAACATGGACTGGCACAAGACAGACCGTTGTGGAAGAAACTTGAGGAGATAATCGTCCAGCAGTGGATTGATAATGGTTGACAATGATGATGATGATGATGATAAAAAAAGTGCGGAGAGGTTTCTGAAAATTCAGAAATTTCCCGGGGTACGAAAATACCGTAAAATTTAGTTATTTCACGGAGAAGGTTGTATCAGAAATATGTTTCGTTAATGCACGAAAGAAATCTCGTGAATTTCAGAAAATATGTTTACATATCTCGATTTAATTTAACGGCCTGCTGATTTGCATGCATTTCCAATCATTCCTTCAGATTGCTGCTATTTCAAAGCTGTAGAAAGTTTTTGTTCTTTAAATAGAATTTAATTTCAATCTCTAGAACAGAGTTTTACAGTTTGGACTTAACATTTCCTATTTCGCCAAGAGCAAATAGGGAAGCCTTCGTCTTTTCCTTGAAAACTTTTTGGCGGCTTAAAGTTCTAAGCAACCCTTAGGTACCATAGCCCTGGAGTTGAGAGTGGTATGAATTTAATAGTTACTCAGTAACTCTCTTTCTTGTATTCAAAAATGAATTGCGAAACCTTTGTATTTTGCTGAAATGTCTTGAGGTACGTAAGATACCTCCCCTTTTGATTTTGGCGATTCTGGTTATATACGTAACTTTCTGCAATCTGCACCATTTACCATTTTCACTCTTGATGCTGCAACTCTTTTCCATAATGTTGCGTTTGTTAATTGTTATATTCGAAAAACAATGAGGAAAAATTATAATTATTTGTTAATAATAAAGAAATGGTGTATTGTGGTCGCTTGTTTTCTTCTCTCCTTTCAGTGTATTCATTGATGTTAGTTTCATCACTCAGTGTTCTCACCGTAAAGTATCATGCTTTATAGAATTACGTTGCATCAAACTTTCGTGCGTGCTGTAGAGGAGAAAGTCTTTCTACTTCGTCGCGTGGAGTTCTGACCTGCTGGTACTCCATGCAAATGCGGGTAGTAGCTTTTGAAGAAGGAACTTCATCGAACACAAGAAACAACGGGAGGGAGAAACTGCATTTGAATAAAAGTAATGAACATTCAAGTCGTGAATGTGAAGATCTCCAAAACAACTGAGAGGCGTCCCCGTAAAAACCTTAACCGCCGGAGCTACAACGCCCTTCTTTCCCTCCACTTGGCATTTTTTAATCTTTCGTCTCCTTAATAATTACTTTAATTATAGCAAAGCGAACCACGTGACGATCGTCTTGGCCAAGGTGTCTGCCCCCGTTTGCTCTCCACCCTTTCCGAGAACTTCCCCTCTTCTAATTCATTTTGTCTTACCACATGCCCATATCTGAAGACAAGGAGGCATGCAGTCATCATTGCGTATTTTGAAATAGGTAATCTGCCTGAACGTCCATAATAACAGTGTTTGCGCCAACATTTTTTTAATCTCAAGTTCATGGGCATTACATGAAGGAGTTAAAGACCAAATTAAAGCTTTCGACAGAGTGAATCGTCAAGAAATATTTTTTAAATTGCATAATCATCGATTAAATTTTCAGAGATACAGAGAGAGATGCTAATGATATTTTTGATCAAAGGGATTAGACCTTTTTAAGATATTTTGTATGAGAACATAGAACGTGAAAGCCACAGGAAATTTTTTCCCTTCTCAAATAAAAAAGACAAGATGAAAGCTTTACCTTGCTATAACAGATGGTCTTGATAAAGACTCTCTTCTTCTTGAGAAAAGAAGACATAAAGAACACAAATTAAACGCTTCTATATCGTGGTGGCATGGCTGCCCAAACGGGGTGTTTAAAGTAAGTCGCGTAATTTGTTCAGCATGGCAACACGCTTTTCATCGAATCTCTTATGATCACACAAAGTACCTTCCATTCCATTGGTTCTATTATATACCATAAAAAAGTATCTTCCATTTCATTGATTCTATTATATACCATAAAAACTACCTTCCATTTCATTGGTTCTATTATATACCATAAAAAAGTATCTTCCATTTCATTGGCTCTATTATATACCATAAAAAGTACCTTCCATTTCATTGGTTCTATTATATATCATACAAAGTATCTTCCATTTCATTGGTTCTATTTATATTTTCCATTAGCCGATTTCCGAGATTCTCTTTTCCTGTATTCTTCTTACGCTGTTACATAAGTTTGTCCCGATAGATGTTGTTCTTAATGTCCCTGATATACAAACAAAGGCCGTTCCATAAAATCTGAGAGTAATTTTTTGTGAGTTGGCAACAGCGCGAAGGGGAAAAAGAACCACGCAGACGACTGACTGAATTAAGGAAGTATCTATGGCAACAGGTATTAGCCGTGCAGACGATTCTGGTTTTGTTATTGCGCAGTTATTTAAGGCACGTTTGCATTTCGCCATACAGCTACGGAGGTGAGTGGTTAAGAAGTGAAATGCGTTGTGTAATGCACAAATTTTATCGCCCAACGCTAAGCATTACACTTAGCGTTGTGCGATAAAATTTTGCTATCGTTTGGGTGAAACGGCTCTAGAAACAGATGATTTAATGAAAAAAGCTTACAAAGATAAATGTTTGGGTGAATCAACGATATTTAGATGGCACTATGATTTCAAAAAAGCGCGTTTGTCGGCAGAACTCACTCCTAAGCCTGGTCGACCGGAAAGTGTTGTTACGGAGTGTATTGTTAACACTGTTTAGGCAATCCTGCAAGAAGATAGACGAATGACGTGTGAAGACACAGCGGCGTCAACTAATATTTCAAAAACGTCGGCATTCCGCATTCTACGCGACAAATTACTGATGCATCCTACGTGTTCCAGATGGGTACCCCATCATCTGACGAGAGAACAATTGTTAGCCAAAGTTCAGGTGTATCATGAGTGGAAACAAATGATTGCAAAGGATCCAAACTTTCTAAAACACAGCAATAACTGCCGATGAAACATGGGTGCACTATTTCGACCCCCTCACGAAGCTTGCAAGGAGTGTCTGGAAACGCACAGGCTCTCCTCCTCCGGAAAAAATGTGCCAAACCAAATCAGCTGGGAAGGTGATGATCATAAAGATGTAGTCTACCAACATGCCATTCTTCCACAAATTACTGACAATGCTGAGTATTATAGTTCAGTCTTGAAGCGCCTGCGATGACACACATCGATTAAGCGACCGGAACTAGTGGGCAAGTGGACCCTACACCATGATAACGCCCGCCCACATGTGGCTGCTTGTGTTCAACCGTTTCTTACGAAATTCAATATTGAAATCATCCCGCGGCCTGCCTACAGTCCTGACTTCGCCCCGTGCGATTTCTGGTTGTTTTCAACAATGAAGGAGAAGTTCCGTGGCGCACCAGTCAACACGGATGCTGTCGTTATTCAAACTGTACAGGGGTCATTAAAGCAGCTTTCACAAAATGCTTTCGTTACTTGCTTTGAAAAGTAGACTGAACGATGGGACCGTTGCATATCATCCGAGGGAAGATACTTTGAGAAAGAATAACATATATTTTGCTGTACCTATATATTTTTTCATTTTGTGTATTTTTACTCTCAGTTTTTATGGAATGGCCGTTGTATATAAAATATTTTTTTTCAAAAGAATTTATCCTTTCAAATGTGAAAAAAGTCAAATATACAGTTGCTAATAGATTTGTAGCCCCTGAGCACTTCAAATACAGTCTGGTTATAAAATAAGTATCTCTATCCTCTGGTCTTTAGAAAAGCGAGAAATGGGAATATCTCGCCGAAACTTGGTAGATAGCCTACTGATGGTTGGGGATACGGAAAAAGTAGTTCAAAATTACTCCGCTAGAAAAAGAAGGACGCTGCAGACGCAAGAAAAGATCAAATGCGTGAATTTACTGGCTATTGACAGCACAAACATTTCAGGACAAAATCTGTGCTCAATATCCTGGCCATCAGATGAGATTAATCTGAAATTGACCAGCAGAAGCATCAGGTTGGAATCCAAGAAATTGCAAGTCATTCACATGGAAAGTTTCCTATGAAAGTGTTCAGTCGAACATATTTGGCTACAAATGCATAATTTCTCATGAGTTTACCCAATTCTGGCCAGCCCACTCACCGAACTTTCTCCTTGAGATTTCTGGTTTTGGAGATACCTGAAGTAGAGAATTTATCGGGGCGGCATACACTCTCTCTCAGATCTGAAAACGAGTATCAGACGTGAAGTTGCCGGCATATCGACCACGACCAGGGTAACCAGATGTCCAGCTTTCGGTGGACATGTCCTCCTTTTCTTACGATGTCCTCCAGGCATTAAGGGAAATAGCCCAAATGTCCGGCTTTTTCAATAAGGAATAATTCAAATACATTTTGATCAAATTCTTCTATTGTAATCATGTATCTTATCAAGCTACCTCTAAAATATATTCATTCATTTCTGGATTCTCGCTTGTGCCTCCCCCTTGCCCCCTCGGTCTACTTGTGAGTCAACGGCGCAGAGAAAACCCGCCAGTGCGCGTTAGTCTGCCGTTCATCGCACATGGACGGTTCCGTGCGGTGTAGTCGTGTAAACAGTGAGCTCATACTGCTTGTTTTGTGTGTTGTGAGCCATTGCTGTTTTTTCCTTTTTTTCTCTCTCTTTGTGTTTATAATACAAGTTTCTTAATCAATCAGTGAAGGGTATACCGCTAGTTAAATACAATTTTAAGGACATGTCCTGCTCTGAATTTCACAAATACAGTCAACTCCGCTTATAGTGAACCTCTGCGGACTCGCATATTTCGTTCATTATGTCCGAGATTCACTAAAACCGAAGTGTCTTCCCTTAACCTGAATTGAGTGGAATGGTGAGCAAGATAATAAAATATGTACATATGTATTTAAAAAATAACATTTTTACGTACGTAGTGAATATTCATTAAATTAAGTAAACAAAATTAATTTTACATTACCTTAATTAGTATGAAAATAGTATATTATGTGCCGCCTCTTGCTGCAAACAGTTTTAATAAATATTTTCTCTATATCCTTTTTCTAGAATCTGGTGCTTTTGCTACACTCGATTCTACATTTCCATACATTCTAAGAGCTTTAGCACAGTCGTGACACCCTCCAACATCTCTTTCACTGTTGAAACACGTTCTTCGTTAACGTCTTCGTCATCTTCAGCCTCGTTTTCTTCCGTGATGGAACCGCCTTTCACAGTCTCGATAATACTTTCATCTGACGGGATTTCATTCGTTATAACTTCACAGTCAGCATCGATAAAATCTTCAGCTTCAGGGGAATTTGCACCGATATGTTGAAGCAGGTCCTTAAGAGACACATCATCCTCTTCTTCGAATGCCACATGTCCAGTAGACAAACCAGACCTCAAGAAACTGTTCTGTATAGTAACAGTTGACACACTCCTCCACGCTATGTTTCCAGAACGTACAGCGTTCGGAACATTTATTGATGTGTTCTTCTTTGATTCCAAGGCTTGGATTAAATGAAGCGTTACTTCCCTTCTGTAATAGGTTTTAAAGCTGCGAATCACACCTTGATCCATGGGTTGGAGGACTGATGTGGTGTTGGCAGGCAGGAACACCAGCTTGATGTTGCTGAGGTTTTTAATCCTACCTTTGTCCTTCAATGCACTTAAGGAGTAGTAGGCTTATAAATATTGTTCTCAACTTATTATTTACAGTTTTTACAAGAAGGTTTGTTTTGAAATAAGTTACAGTTTCATGTACTATGAATTGTATAAGTTACAATTCGTATTATACATTTCATTCATGAATTGTATGAGTTACAATTTCATGAATGTACTTGTAAGTTCTTGATGTTGCTGAGGTTTTTAATCCTAACTTTGTCCTTCAATGCACTTAAGGAGTAGTAGGCCTACAATATTGTCCTGAACACATTTTTTCAAGTTTTTACAAGAAGGTTTGTTTTGAAATAAGTTACAGTTTCATGTACTATGAATTGTATAAGTTACAATTCGTATTATACATTTCATTCATGAATTGTATAAGTTATAATTTCATGAATGTACTTGTAAGTACATTCTTTTCTATGAAGTTTTATTTTTTTAGGTTCATTATAAACGAAACTTTTATTGCACATTTCCGACGTTGCGGGTCGGGACCAATGATTTAGGTTCACTATAGCCGAATATTCACTATAACAGTGCTTGCTCACTGTATCCAGAGTTGACTCTATTAGTTAAAGAAACCCCTTCTACTGAAGAAAATCTCTTTGAGTAGAAAACATAAGTAAAACTGTTCAGCAGACTAAAATTTTCCTTTCTTTTTTTAAAGTTTTGCACGTATAAACTGCAAAACTTAAATACAGAGAATGTGCATTCAAATTTTTTGTACAAATTTGTGTCCTCCTTTTTCTCGAAATGCCCTCCTTTCTTAATAACAATGTCCTCCCATTTTAGCATTTGCATTGCCTTTTCTAAAGTTTTCGCCAATCCATTCACCAATTAAATTTTTTTTTTTTTCGCCAAATGTAATTTGAAGTCGCCATATTTTTTCTCTTCATTGGAAATATAGAAACCATGGAAACATAAAGTATCACAATAGTGCGGAAACAATGGGATATAGATTCTTTACAATTAAGCAGCGAAATATTATGTTATATATCCCAAATCCTAATAGAAAGAAATATAAACAAAATATAAACATTTATTTTCAGTTTTGAATTTATTACTACCTATAAAATTTATAAGCAAACAATTTATTGACAGGATAAATTTCAAATTGAAAAATTGGGTTTTACATTTATTTATGTGGCTAGGTTCTAAAAGGGTCAGTGGAAAAAAATACAGATGTTGTTTAAAAATTGCACTTTATTACTTATAGAACTTTGATCTAAATCGTGCAGTATTGATTTATGGTTCAGATCAAAAGAAAAGAAATGCGTAAATGTAATCGCATTTAAAAAAATCTACATTGATTTTTAAAATATCCTTGCCATTGCCGAAGTAAAATTTGACATGAGCAAAAACAATCTTTTTAAAGGTTGTTTTTTGCCCGGGTGTCATTAAAAAAAATAATAATAGCCAATATTTTCGCCAAAACTTTTTATGCATCGCCAAAACGATTTTTTTTTCGCAAATTGCGAATAATGCGATCGGCAGTGCTACCCCTGCATTCCAAAAAGTCATTTGTCGCCCTAGTACAGGAGTTAGCTCATGTCCCGTATGCACTTCTATGTCCCCTAAGTTTCTTTGCTGGATCTCATAACACACCGACAGGAGTGTCTAAAAAAGTTGGTCACATGGTCCAGATCATGGTCAGTTGGCCGCGATGTTAGAAAATCGCCGCTATAACAATGAATTTTTTTATGCGTATCTTCGCTCCCAGTCGTCCGAATTTATTTATACAAAGCTCATTTGACTTCTGTTTAAAAGGCACACAAATCTGGTTATTACACATTTATCGATAAAACCGGTATTTTAGATGAAGCGTATTTCAATAATAAGAGGCAAAATTACGGTTTTCTTAGTAAAACTGCTATAAAAATGAGGGAAATAGCAAAACTCTTGATATATAAGCAAAAACAAATGTTTATTTATTACTGAATTTTAAACTTGGTGCAATGGAGTAGATAGCAAAGTACAATGTGGTACAAAAAAGATTGCATGCATTTTCATTTCAACTGGATTACATATTAAGGATTTTTACAGTTGTCTAAAGAACTTTCTTTGCATTTGCAAAAGTCACAACACATTATTTTCAATCTTCTACAGGGTCACACACATTCTGTGAAGCACTTCTCACAATTGCAGGGCTTAGGGAAATCTTCAGGTTCCGATTGACTCTCTGTCACGTGTCGAATTAAATTTCCTCCATTTTCTTTGTAACCGTAATCCAATGGATTGAGCTCTAAACATTTGTAAAGCATAAATCCATTTATAGCATTGCATGTAGCTTCTTTTTATGTGAAGGCGGATGGATGTTGACGTAGGAGCCAAATCTTGAAGGTTTCGTATTTTTTTATTTTATTTTTGTCCTGTGATGATACTGATGGAAACGCAGTTCATCCATTGTATGTAAGCTTGATCCAAGTGCACGTACTAAATAATCTTCTGCTCTCTTTTCCATGTCCTCATTCAGTTGCTCCTTTCCAAAATCGAATAACAGATTTTTAGCACAAGCTTCTGCCGTTTTGGTTTGCTAAATTCCGGTCCGAAGACATGAGCCTCCAAAATGAACCACGCGGTAGACCAGAAGGAGCTCTTGATCATGCCGCGTAGAAGGCCTTCATTGAAACCGATCCACGTCAAACGTATGAGAACTTAGAGAAAAGTACACTATGAAACCATTTCTTGACATTTAACGGCCATGGGTACAGTGAAGAAGATGGATAAATGGGTTCCGCATGAGTTGACGGAACAGCACAAAACACGACGATCTGATGTTTGCTCTTTTCTACTTCTCTGCAACTGACTGAACGACATTTTGAGGCGCTTTGTCATGTATGATAAGAAATAGATGCTCTACGGCAATTGCTGACGTTCGGCCTAATGTCTCGACCAAAGCCGGTACTTCATCCCGGGATGTCGATGGTCAGTGTTTGGGTAGCTGGGGTGATTCACTCCGCTTTCTTACAACGGGTCAGGCCATCATGGCGGACAAGTATTGGCAAAAATATGACATTTTCCATGAAATACTGTTCATCTAATAGCCTGCATTAGTCAATCGCTGTGGTGCCATACTTCTCCGTGATAACGCCAGACTCCACGTTGCACGCTAGACTATCCAGAAGCTGCACCAGTTGAGGTACGAAACCTTACCTCATCCACTTTATTCATCTGATCTGTCCCCTACGGAATATCACTTCTTCAAACACCTAGACTCCTTTCTACAGGGTAAATCGTTTCTGAATCAAACATCAATTGAAAATGCATTCCATGCGTTTGCCTTGTCCTGAAGCTCGACATTTTTTTCACAATGGTATACAAAAGCTTATATCTCGTTGACAATTGCTGGTGACTGTGATTATTTTGATTAATAAAAAGGTTATTTTGCACTGTATTTCGGGTGTTTGAAATGCCCATCCATATTCCGAGACTTCACTTTAACAAGTTGATATACTGACAAAATGGAACAGGATTTAGGACAACTATTGTCGATTATCGTATGTTGAAGAAACCTTAGAACGTAAACTTTTATCGTATGTTGAAGAAACCTTAGAACGTAAACCTTTGATTTACTACTACAAGCATTTGTATGCCACACGCTAGTTTGGTGGTAAAACACTTTATGTGACAGAAGAGTAGTTGTCGAGAACGAGCGGAGAACCGGGTGTATTTCCACTTCGCCTAACGAAGTAATGGTAGACACAACATCTGATATTGTTTGTGAACACTGCGGTATTTGCTGCAAGTCCGTGTTCACATCTGGATGCAAGATTATAGGTTTAGTACGGTAGCGGTAGGGGCGTTCTGATGCAAGATTTAGGAATGAAACCAGTGGTCCTGTCGATAGAACCTCCGTTTCCTGTCACCGGATTAAATGTAGTGTCACGTTACTTGTTGCTTAGAAATGCGAAGACGGGTTGAAAGTAAAGGTAATCGCTTTCTCCGTATTACTTATATTGCATCAGCTGACGAGTCTCACTGTTCCACTTTAATAACGAAATAAAACAACATGACAGTTACCAAGTTTACTCTCTTTCAAAAAAAAAAAAAAAAAAAAAAAAAAAGCGAAAGTTATGAAAAGTATTAGCAAAGTTATAATGATTATCTTTTAGATAATCATTACAACTTTGCTGAATAGTTACTGGCGCATATATTACCTCACAATTATCAGCTCAATGCTGCAGCAATTTTTTTAAAAAGAAAAATCTTCAAAAGATGTTCGAGGAGCTGCTGATATACCACGATAACGTGCTGCGTCAAGGTGTTTCTCATGTCGCAACAGGTTTTTGGAAGAGGACGCGTATAGTTCCTCAACCTCCATACACTCCAGATCTCTCATCGTGTGACTTCTGGCCCTTCTCGGAAATGGAAACGAGTTGAATGTTTGTCATCGAAGAAGGAGATAAGCTGTTGTAACAATTTAGAGACTCTTCTCGCATCATGGGCTGGATTTCGTGTTTGAAACGTGGAAATGTCGGTGAAAGTAATACGCTCTGTGCAAAAAAAAAAAAAAAACACCCCGAGTAAGTCGTCCGATCCTGATAAAACTCCGCATGCAGGTACCTTAGAGCCGAATATGCAAATGATTAAAAAATTACGACCAATGACTAAATAGTGACCCATCACCATTCATGGGAACCGTGCATCGAGGAGGGTATATCAAGAGCAAAGCTCGCACGCAGAGATAATTGTGACAGAGCATTGCAGTTGAATTAACCTCCACGGAATGTGGGGATGCCTTGACGTTGGATCTGTGCATAGTACGAGCAGTTGAGCGAGTTTAAGAGAGGACGTATAATTGAGCGGAGAGAGGCCGGTTGGTCAAGTTGCCGTATAGCCAGTCATTTGGGACGGAGCGTCGCGTCATTCGGACATGTTGGCGCCAATGGGTCGAGGAGGGCGCAACCCAGAGGCACGCGCGCAGTGGACGTCCGAGGGCAACGACTGAACGTATGGATCGATAGATTGTGAGAGTAGCACGAACAGACCCGAATTCATCGCTCTCGAAACATCCGTCGCCAAGTTGCGTCGTCTGCAGGTACGGAAGTGACCATCCGGACCGTTGCCAGACAACTTGTGACACGTGGACTGCATTTGAGGAGGTCACTCCGCCGCCTACCACTGACGAGCGAGCATCGCCGGCACTGGTTTCAGTGATGTCGGGTCCGATCAGCGCGGGAGAGTGTCCAGCGGCGTCTTGTTGTCGTCAGTGATGAGCCACGATTTGCACTTGGCGTCGATGACCAGGACATACGTGTCTGGAGACGAGCCGGCCAGCTGACGGATCTTGCCTTTACCTTGGAATGGCACACTGCTGGCACACCGGGAGTGACTCTCTTGGGAGCCATTGAACCATTTCCTACAATAGCCGCGGACACCCTTGGTAGTCCTTCATGGCTCAACAATACGTCGACGACATTCTGCGACCTGTTGTGTTGCTATTCTTGTCGCAGCATCACAGAACAAAATTCTCCAATAGGATGATGCCCAGCTACTCACGACAATGCTCTTCCAGGCCTGTCTCGTAATGTGGACACTCTTCCGTGGTAGCCCGATCGCCCCACCTGTAACGTATACTCTAGATTCAGTTTCCTTTTGATTTTACTATCTCTTGTTATTTTATTTGTCTATGCAAATTATCTTCTCACTTAACGAGATGTTATTTCTCCCCCTGAATGATATGTGGCAACGAGCGTAAGTCATGACGTGGTGGTATGCAGTATATATAGGCGCGCTCAACTATACCTAGAAGAGCTTCGTTTTATGTGATAGGTTCTTCTTAATTATTGTTATGCGATTCTACGAAAGTTCGGATATTCAGTAGTAGTGTGATTTGTTGAGTGTGTGTTTGATAATACCAGGAGCTCTCCAATAAAAAGTTTAAAGTGAGTACGTTTTCTCAGTTCATATTATTGTCAGACCTCTGTCTGGCCGTTAAGTCTCTTTCATTAAGTGTCTCCATTAAGTCCAGGGTATATTGTGTTTACCGCTCTAATAAGGAGCTTTCAAGGTACTAATGTACAAAAACCGAAGTTATAGTACTGATATTCAAGATAATGAGGAACGCTGAGTAAAAAGAAGTTCCATATTCAATGAATTTATTGCACGTGCGAGTCTTACCTAAACAAACTCTAGCACTTTGAAGATTAGGTACACTTTAGCTACGTCATGCAACCTTCCAATAACCCTAACGTGACTTAACGTAAACTTCCCTGCACTACACGTCCAGCGGAGAATTTTATTCATTATACACCTTTCATCGATCGAACACGTCTGGGACTTGCTGGGATGCCACCTCTTCCCGGAATGTCGGCTAACTGGCCTGCAACTTGAACATCATCTAGCATGCTGTACCTCAAGATGGTATCCGTGAATAACTGTATGCGTCTATGCCACGTCGGGTTACCACTTGTATCCGAGCCAGAGGTGGCGCTGCAACGTAATGACCTGTTCCACTCGTATAGCTGTTTTATGTGAATAAATCTCCCTACTGCTGTGGAATTGCAATCATTTCCTTTCCTATGCATGTACATTTCACGTACCAATTTTCATCTCGATTGGATGTTTCCTATAGGGTGCTTCGTGTTCTTTTCTTTTTTTTTTTTTTTTTCTTTTTTTTTCTTTTTTTTTTTCTTCCAGAGAGTGTATGTTACGTTGCAGAGTAATTTACTTAGGAATAGACCATGTCAAATCCGAAAATAAACAGGGGCGTACTGATACCCCCCCCCCCCCACGTAGTGCGGAATGGGGAGTGGAGCTTCACGACTAAGAGGGCCTCAGCAAAAGTATTTCGCAAATTTTTGCCGGAAATTTCATATGAAGCTGGTTAAGGAAATAGCGGGGAATTTTGACGGCAGCTTTGAAAGAAGTATTAACTCTTTTTTATTTTCAGTAAGTAAAGTAAAATACACTGGCGGAAAGTGAAAAAAGAACACCAAGAAGGAATTGGCGGACGATCATGAAATTTACATATGTTAATGGGGTCGAGCTTACGTATATAGGTGTGATGTTAACTTCGGGACCAACCGGTGAGCGCTTACGCCACAGCACGGCATAATATGGAAATTATCGTCGGTGGTATTTAAGGAGTACGCCGAAGTGAATGTAATCAGTCGTCGGCGTACGGACACGTGCGAAGACCCTGAAGAAGCTGCAATGCCTGGACATGGAAGACGTGTACGATTTCAGCAGTTATCGGACTTTGAGCGAGGTCGTCTAGTCGGACTCCGCGAGACCGGGCGGTCGTATCGTCGTATTGCGGAGCGAATTGGACGGGAATTATCACTGGTGGTACGATGGTGGCGTAGATGGTTTGAGGAACATTCCCACACGAGAAGACGTGGAACCGGGAGTCACAGACGGACTGATGAGCGTACCGATCGACGCATAAGAAGAGCGGCGTTGTCAAGAAGAACATCCACTGCGACGCAAATTTGAGCTGCCGTTGCACCTGAGGTGACTGTGCGAACAATCCGCAACCGTCTACTGGATGCAGGACTACGTGCACGTGTGCCTCTGGAATGTGTACCTCTGACTCCAGCCCATCGTCAGGAACGGCTGCAGTGGTGTCGCCAACGTCTGCACTGGAGAACGCAATGGCGATGTGTCGTGTTCAGCGATGAAAGCAGATTCTGCGTGGGAGCCTCCGATGGCCGTATGCGTGTTCGCAGAAGCACAGGGGAGTATCTCCACCCTGTGTGTCGCTGGGCCAGGTGTTGGCCCAGCCACACACAGGGCCTACACCTGGTCTCCTGGTATGGGGAGCGATCAGCTGTTACTCCCGTACACAACTAGTGTTTGTACCGGGTACGTTAAACAGCACCTCCTACATCGACAACATCATTCAGCCCGTTGTTGTGCCATTTATAAGGTCGGTCCATCGTGGTGTTTTCCTGCAAGATAACGCACGCCCACACACCGCACGTGCAACGCAACATGCACTTCAGGGTGTGAGACAACTTCCATGGCCTGCACGTTCACCGGATTTGTCCCCCATTGAGCACGTGTGGGATTTTATGGGACAACGACTTATCCCGTCTCCACGGCCAGCCACGACCATCCCCGATTTACGCGTCCAAGTTGAGGTTGCTTGGAACTCAATACTCCAAACTGACATCCAACATCTGTACGACAGACTCCATGCCAGAATTGCACAGTGTGACGCAGTTCATGGCGGTTCAACCTCGTACTAACCATGTTACATGGAAAGGTTATTTTTCAGTTTACCAGCAAATGCAGCTGTATTTTTCCATAATGTTTTGATCACGTTGTCCTCTGTATTCCGTTATTATGCTGTATAAATTTCGTTGGTATCAGACGTCTCCTTCTTGGTGTTCTTTTTTCACTTTCCGCCAGTGTATTTAGAAATAAGTTTCGCGGTTTCAGTTCATAAAAACTGGATGACGGAAAAGGATCTACTCGAGATGACTTTTGAGGCCCCTTTCACAGCCATAGGAAATGTGAAAGAAACATCAGTTCAATGAACGAAATTTTTATACCAATGAGGATAAGGAGTTATGTATTACAATCCTTTGCGCATACCTATGCATCCTCCAGAATATAATGAACTAAAGGATGTTTTTCGGAGGACTTTTCACTACGTATAAAATACAGGGTAATTCAAAATGATTGCCCCGATTGCAAATGACAATAACGTGCTTATGAAGATAAACAGACAGCTGATATCCCTACACAAGAAAAGGAAGTTGAAAATTTCAGTAATTAAAAGCTAATACATTTTCGCGAAAGGGCCTCCATGATATTTTTGCGGGGGGGGGGGGCGAGCTTTTTCTGTACTTCACTGAATAAATACATGCTTTTTAAGAAATTTTGTTTGTCTCACAGTACCTGCGTATAATCTGACAATATATTTTTTTATAACTAAAAAATTTCTGCACTACGCATTGATAATTTGGCAACCAGCAAATGCTCCAAAAAACCTGCTTCCATCACTTTCTGATGTTTTACTGATCCTTTCTCCGTACTTTTTAATGTGCCCAGAGAATCCTTCCAGCTTCTATCAAAGCAATATCAGTGAAGGGCTCATTTTGACATTTTTACTTTTTACAGGAATTTCAGTGAAGAACTCTCTTTGACATAAAAGGCCTTTTGCGAAATTTTGATAGGGTGCTCTCTTTGACAATAAGAGTTTTAAAGAAAATTTCTGTTAATTGTTTCTTGGACATGATCTTCAACAAAATTTTGGTGAACATTTTCCTTGACACGAGCTGCTGCGAAAATTTTAATGAAGGGCTTCTAAGGAACTATTAGTGTGAAGGGCCTCGGCAAAATTTTCACTGAAAGGTTGTCTAATATGAATAGCCTCTACAGAAGTTTTGGTGAATGACTAAATATATCCCTACTTGTTTTCAGGTGATGGGGGTCTTGAACATTCACTCCTCTGCAGATTTCGGTTGTCTCTTTGACTAAGTCGAACACCAGTGTTGTTCACGTAATTGCTTCGCGTTTGCTTTTTGGTTAGCTGTTTTCATGTATCAGAAGCAATTATTTCTATTAATTAATCATATTTGTCAACTAGAATTTCTCGTAACGGTTTCTTTGATTCTTAGCTTCACTACCGAGTGATTCATCTACTAAACTTAGGATGTTGTTGAAGGCGATTTGTTGGTTTGTTACCGCGCAACATTTTTTTTTTTCTTCACCTTGGGTTTCGTATCAGTGAGAGAGCCCATTTGGTTGTGACTTTTATCATGGGTACGTTGCGTTTCCTCTACAAACATTATCCCTTTCTTTTAGAAGACCCATTTCTCACTGCTTCTCATGGCTCCTTTATCGCTGAAAACATTTATCATTCAGGAAATCCTAGATTTCAATACTGTCAGTGTTCCTGTTGAATGTAGTCAGTATAAAGTATACAGTATATGAAGCTGGCAAAATAAGAAAAGAAATGTGTACGTAATTTATTTACTTATTCTCAGTTTTAATTTTAGCCATTGTGTTAAAAAAATGTTTTTTTTAATTTTAACGGTCTTCGTGAACATCCCAGTTAGAAGTCGCCCTTACTTATTAAAAGGTTTCTGGCTGTGGCTGAAGAAAGAGAAGCAGATTCGAAGAACAAACGTGAAACATTAACTGTATTTTTATGGTAGGATTTCTAACCTTTCTTTTTTTCTTTTTTTAATTAATTGATTTATTTTTGTTTTTTGTGCATGGAGCAGACGTTCGAGCTTCTGGATTAGTACGAGATATTGTCATGTATTAGTTTTCTTATGTAAATTACCATGTATGTTGTTGTCTACTCTTATTTATATACCGGAATCCATTTGCAATTTCAATACATTAACTAGAAACAAATAAGAGAAAGATTTTAAAATATAATAATCCGCTTCAGTAACGTAGCTAGTAATGTCGGAGCCCTGGTGTAGAAACGTGCAGCGGGCTCCGCTGTTCCATAGAAATACCGTATATTGTATCTCTTATTAAATGAAGGATAAAGGGTGTCGCACCCAGTAGCGTAGCCAGTAATGTAGAGGCCTTGGTACAGAATCGTGCAGTGGGCTCCGCTGTTCCATAGAAATACCATATATTGTATCTCTTATTAAATGAAGGATAAAGGGTGTCGCACCCAGTAGCGTAGCCAGTAATGTAGAGGCCTTGGTACAGAATCGTGCAGTGGGCTTCGCTGTTCCATAGAAATACCGTATATTGTATCCCTTATTAAACGAAGGATAAGGGTGTCGCAACCAGTAGCGTAGCCAGTAACGTTGAGGCCTTGGTGCAGAATCATGCAATAGGCTCATTTGTTTCATAGAAATATCGTACCGTTATATCCGTTATGCCTTGGCGTATTACCGAGAATTTCATCGTACAGACAACATTTTCTTTCATACTCTACCGGGAAGCACATCATGCAATCCGAAGTATAGATTACAGAATACTGAATACATCATGCAATCCGAAGTATAGATTACAGAATACTGAATACATCATGCAATCCGTAGTATAGATTACAGAATACTGAATACATTATGCAGTCCGAAGTATATATATTACAGAATACTAGTTGTCTACTCACACCAATATTCGGATCAACACTAAAGGAATCTTCTCCATGTTTTCTCTTCACCGATCGATACACGTATGCACGGATATTTGTTATCAATACTGCGCTGGTACCCCACTGACTATGTAGCCGCCTAGAACGTTTGGCCGTTTGTGAATGATCGACGGGACAGATTGTAAAAACGAAGCGTCGTCTCCCACATTGGGCAAGATTACCAGCGCGGCATTGCGCGTAAGGAGCCTTATCGTAGAATGCGTCTCAAACGAGGGAGAGAGTAGGCAGGAAAAACTTACATTCTCGGAGTTATTTTCGCAATAATGTAAATAACTACTTCAACCTGGCGATCCGCGAGTGTTCAATGAGCGCAATAATGCACGATAATTTTATTACCCTTGTTTTCCATTGGCTCATTGTGGGATGAATTTTGTATGTGTTTCACCTTTAAGAATATCATTGAAAAATCTTTCTGCAACCAGTCAAAAATTGTAAGTTTATCATTTCGTACTATCATCAATTTTTCATTTGCTACCTTCTGTCCTTTCTGTAATTTACCGTTAGCCGAAAATGATCCCACTCAAGAGCCTGGGCCCTAGTGCGGCTATACCATCTCTCCCTATGGTAGCAACGGCACTGATCCGGTTTTTCTAGGTGTAAACCGGATCATACAGGATCTGCCAAGATTTCACTTGCCTACAGGCGGTTTTTTCAAGGAATAAGAACAACGTACAGACTAAGGAGATTTCAAATTTACAATTTTGATACTAATCAGATGGATTCGTATATGTTCTCCCAGTTCTGAGGTCTTTACTTTTGTAAGACCTCAGAACTGGGAGAACATATAATTGCTAAAGCTTTCCGTAATGTTCTATAAATAATATAATAATAAAAATGTAAAACGATGAGAAACTAATTTAATACGTGGTTTAGCTCCATGCTCGCTACAGTCACCAACTGCTCCTGTATCCTGGGCTGTATGTCTCGTCGGCCATATTTCAGAGATGAAGGTTAAACTTTCGATTAAGTCACGTATCACTACTTATTCCGTCAGTGCCTTAAATAGAACCACATTTGTCTCTGTACTACGGTCGGTCGTACATATCACTGATGTCGTATCAGTGGCATGTGGTCATATTTTCAGCTCAACGGACAGAACGTCGTAACTCAAAGTTTCGTTTCTAGAATCGGTGGTGGTTCATGTTTCGCTGATCGCTTGAATTTAAATATGTTTCTTTCGATTTCATTTAACATGTTCGCAAATATGTTTTTGACCTTACACTGAAGTGCCAAAAATCACGGGATACATAGCTAGTGTCGTGTTGGACCTCCTCTAGCCCAGCGAAGTGCAGCAACTCGACGTGCCATCAATTCCACAAGATATTGTTGAGCTGGTATTTGTGGGTGAAAGATCTTGGGTGCGAATGGACCTTTCCACGTCGTCCCATAAATGCTCTTTTGTATTCATGTCGGACGAACGTGGTGGCCACACCATCCGTCGGAACTGTCCAGAATGCTCATCAAGCCAATTTTGGACAACTTGGGATCGATGATATGGCGCATGGTCCGCCTGGAAAATTCCATCGTTGTTGGGGTACATGAAGTCTATGAAGGGCTGCAAATGGTCACCCAGAGGAGCAACAAAGCGAGTACGGGTTAATGACGTGTTTACGAGGACCAGAGGACCCAAACCGTGTCACGTAAAGACACCCCACATATGTATGGAACCACCACCAACTTGCATAGTGCCTTGTTGACAGCTTGGGTCCAAGACCTCATGCGGTCTGCGCCACACCCGAACCCTACAATCATCTCGTAACAACTGGTAGCGTGACTCATTGAACCATCCGAAATGTTGCCGGTTTTCCAGGGTTGAATTACCGCGTTCATTAGCCCAGGTGAGGCGCTGTGTCCCATGTCTTGGTGTTAACAAAGGCACTCTGGTGGGTCTTCTGCTCCCATACCCCATAAATTACGCTGCACTGACCTGACAGATATGTCTCTGGTACCTCCTGCATCGAATGTGAATGTTATATGAGCCAGTGTCGCTTGTCTGTTAACATGGACAATCCTGGTCAGCCGCTGCTGATCACTGTCATTCAGCTCCCGTGGTCAGCCACTGCACTGTCCACGGTAGTTGGTAATGCCTTTCATGAGGTATTCTCGGTACACACGTGACACCACGGATCGAAGAATGTTGAATGTTCGCACATCTTCGGAAATTGCATGTTCCATCCGGCTGGCTCCCACTACCATGCCTCGTTCCGCAACTCCGATAATTAAAGTCGGCTTGCCATAATCCTACTGGCGGTTGTTCAACCTAATTCACGAGATTACGCCTCGCAACTGATAAAAACCGTGGCGTTCGTCGAAGGCTTTATACGACGGCAGCGCTAGTTGAAATTTGCATTCTGCTCCCATGACTTTTGGCACTTCAGTGTATTTACGTACGTTCTTGAGACTCTTTTTCTGTGCTGAACAGCGGGTTCCTTACTCTCTTCTCTTCTCTTCAGGTTTCATCGGTTAAATTTAAACGGTGCACGTGTTTCCTTCTTGAGAATTCACATTTTCTGTCAAATTGATAAGCCTACATTCTGTGTGGGCAACGTAATGGGAAGAAAGAGCGTAAAAGATTTGAAAAATAAAGAAGAAAAGAAAACGGAGCCTTACGTCATGGTGTTACATGTCAGTTATATTGCATTAGTGACAGAGACGTTGCTTTACAATCTTTATTTCTTTGTGGCATGACTTCATCACAAAGGATGAGAAAAAACGCCTACTCGCAAATACCATGTGTCTCTCAGCCTTAATAGTTTGACAAAATATAAAAATATTTGTAAAGAAAACTTTTTAAAGCCTTCAAGAAAATGAAGCGATTCACTGAAAAGTTATGTTTCTCAACTTGGCGATTTTTTTTAAAATTAAACTCTCAAATGCTGATCGAATGATATAATTATTAATAGCGAAGAACTTGCCTTTATCCAATATCGATTCTTGGAAATGTCTTGCCGTGATGTCATATGACTAAAACGCTGCGCAGAAGCACTTCTAGTGTGTCAGATTTTCCAAATCTCGCTCTATCCTTATAGGTTTTTGTGAACAACTTGTTTTAATTTTGTATATATGATTACATTTTCAAATGCAACAGCTTTTAAGAAAGTTTAAGTCTGTGAACGCTATGGTACTTTGCTTTCAGCAATGGTAAGTTAATTACAATCACGTGTTTAAAATACGCGCTTTTATTACGAGACACACTTTTCGCATTAAGAATGATCACTGGAAGCACCTACTGAATTCAGTTTCTGAAACGACCAACGCCGCCCCGGTGGCGCAGTGGTCTAAGCGATGGCCTCTGATCATTTGTCCGTAAGGGATCCGGGTTCGAATCCCGGTGACGCATGGATGTTGTGTTTGTCTTACGGCACTGGCTCTCTCCCTTCCCTGGAACCAGTGACCCTAAATTAGGGACGGGCGACTGCTTATAGCCCACTGAGTTGCTCACGGTGTTCGTTAAACCTCCAATAAAAAAAAAACTGCCGCTACATTCCATTTTGTTCAACTGTTTTCAAAACATCAAATCCACCAGATTTTTCTTTAACTTTAACCCGAACGTTCGGAAAATTTTTGTGCAGTTCATTAGTAGTTCCGGGGAAACTTCCCTGCTACTGTTGTCTTTGTTTTATGGTACTGGTTCTCTCCCTTCTCTGGAACGAGTAGCACTAAATTAGGAACGGGTGACTGCTTGTAGTCCACTGAGTTGCTCACGGTGGTGGTCGTTAAACCTTCAACCAGAAAAAAAATAAACACATCCATGCCTCGTCAGGATTCGAATTCGGAATCATCCCGGACGACGAAGGATTAGAAGACAACGTGTAGGTCACTGCGCCACGTGATTAATTTGCAACGGCAATCCCTTACATGACCCAACTGTCGAAAAATACACATTATTGGTAGGTGAGAGTTTAGGACATTTGGGCACCGGACTTTTGGGCACCCGGACATTTGGGCACAAATCTTTACGGGCCGTACAAAAATTGCCGATTCTTGGCGCTGTGAGGGGAATTGAATGGAGAAAACGTTTCCAGTAAGACAAACGACAATTATAATTGAATTAAAAAAAATATTACAATGCACAAATTTTGTAGATGACAATACGTTTCTTTGGGTGTAAATATGACAAGCATAATATCCGAAAACTTGACAATTTCGTCGTCCTGGATCGGGATTACATAGCTCATAATCATGAATATGGATTACATCATATTCATGATTACATAGCACCGAGGGCGCCAGGGGGAGCCCCCGCCCAGCCGTTAATATAGCCAAATTTTTGATAAATTTAAAACACTAAAATAGACGAAACCTTTTTTTTAATGTTTGACAGCCTTGAAGGAGGTAAGAATTTTTCTTAGTCCCCCCCCCCTGCCACGTTTTCAGAGTAGGCACGAGCGCTCAGATTATGTGTCGAGTTGTAGCTTGTAATTGCTGAAAATCTCCCGATCGGACGAGAAACTTTTCATATTTTTCAATTTTTCACTTTCAGTATTACTCCCCCCCTCCCCCGACAGGTTTGCTGAGTAGGCACGTGCCCTCAAATAATCTGTCGAGTTGTAGCTTGCAAATGTTGAAATCTCCCGATTGGACGATAAATTTTAGAACAAAAACTGTTAAAAAGGCCTACGGCCTATGAATTAACATTTAGTGCTCAAGTAAAAGCGCAATGCTATTAACTTGATTTGATACGTAAACGTTATGAATATGACATCGGTAGAAAAAAGACTGTCAAAAGATCCTGCGAATGAGGCATAGTAATTTAGTGCCTAATTAAGTAAAAGACAAATATTAATAACTTGGCATGTTATGTAAATATTTAGTGCCTAAGTAACTTACGGCGAACATTTTCTCGGTCAAACTCTTACTATTGGGCCAAGAAACAGCAATTGTTATACGGCCCCTTAAGCATTTGTGCCCAAAAGTCCGGTGCCCAAATGTCCTCCCCGTCTTTCAGACAGAAAATCGTGAATATGTCTCAATTTCTTAATGATTATGAGATATAAGTGAAAAAAAATTTGTGCACACCACTTGCTCAAGTAGGGAGAAATATAGGAACACCATAATTTTTAACGCAGCGCAATTTCATTGCTTTAAAAGGGAATGTGCCAAAATGTCCGGGTGCCCAAATGTCCGATGCCCAAAAGTCCGGGGCCCAAATGTCCGAACTCCGGTAGGAGGGTGTACTTCTCGACGTTGCATTTTCTATGTCGAGCAGTTTATTTGGAAGCCGAAAGGTTTCATGTACTCTTCGTCGAAAATTCTGTAGCCATTGAGGTCATCAACTGAAATTTAAAGCCAAAACAAGAGATGAAACTTTATACTAATCCAGTATGGCCCCACTTTCTGGAAAATCTTCAGCTAGCAACACAAACAGTTTGTGAACGTCGAACTGCATGCTAAAATTTGAACTGAGACTTTAATGTGATGCAGAATCTTGCGTGAACGGGCAAAGCTCTTGGCGATCGAATTACAAGCTAAAAGCCTTTTTTCCATAACTATTGTCACAACCTTTTCCTTTTTTTTTTTTTTTTTTTTACTGAAAAACACATGTTGTATTTCTCTACATCAAATGCTTGTTCAAAGTGTGACAGATTTAGCAGTTTAACCGGGATTTGGTTAAACTGTTCGTGAAAATACTTCCAGTCACTGATTTTCCACGGATTTTTATCCTGTTATTTTAGTTACACAGTTAACTGATAAAGATGATACCCAGTCATATCTCGCAAGCATGGAGACTCAGTTGCGTAATGCAACAGTTTGAAAGATAGAGATAGAGAGAATGTGAGGAAGAAAAGAAAGGGAAAGATAATGGGAGAGTGCGATGATGCATTGTCGGTCGTGGAACAAACTTGTTTCTGACTGTCTTTCCCCCCCCCCAAAAAAAAAAAACTGCGGTTAAACCATTCTCTTATAATCTGTAAGAAATGGAACTTTTCCGGCATTTCTCAGATCGTAAATCCGGAGTAATATTTGACTTAAGTCTGCATTTATGAGACGAATTCATTGTTGTTGCTAGTTAATAAGCATCCACAGGGTTTATCTTTCTCTTATTCGTCTCATCTTAAAATTACGAAAGCACTGGAAAACTGATGCGTAAGTAATTATTCATTTCGCAAATATATTTTCATTAATGGAAAAATTCCGGGCTGTTGACGTCCGCAGATCTGAGTTTTATTCGCAGTTTCAAAAGATTAGCTTTAGATGCGGATACTGAACGATGGAAGAATGAAATGTTTGGATTCAATTCGGAAATTCTTGTGGGAGGATTGGAAGGAAGGGCTTCTTAGGGTAACTCCTTGTTTGTTTCAGCCTTTAACGACCCCTATGTTCCTGTAATGCAATAAGAAAGTGCCCATTCCTAATTTAAAGCCACTGATTTCAAGAAAAATAAAAAGTACAAGACAAACGCAGCGATAAGTTTTTAACGGGACTTGAACCTATACCAATGAACAGAAACCTACGCCCTGGGCTACTCGAATTAAATGCGATTGTGCGTACAGCGATGGTACCTTGTTACAAACCTATTTTATCGGCATTTCCTAATTTAATGCCACTAATTACAGGAAAAAGAAAAATACAGAACAAACAGAACAGTAATATTGGGTGGATGCAGAAGTTCATGCCGTTTTATTTCACGAGTGTTTCTTAGGTCAGCAGTGAGGGTGCAAATGGCCAGTTGTTTATCAATATGTAGCCAGTGAATTCGTGTATCTAAATGATATTATATGTTGTGTGATTGTGGCTAACGGTTTTTTTTTCAAGTCCGAAAGTATGGAGTGTCAAGTAGAGAGGAATGAACATTTCCGACATCTGCTCCTCTACGAGTTTAACAAGGGATCCACAGCCGCCGAAGCTACTCGACAAATTTGTGTTGTGTATGGGGAGAATGCTATTACTTCAAGGACAGCCTGCAAATGGTTTGAGCGGTTCCGAGGTAGTAATTTTGACCTCAACGACTCTGCATGCTCAGGTCGTCCATCTCACTTTGATGAGGATCGGTTGAACCATCTCATCCACTTGGATCAGCGTCAAACCACATGCGAATAAGCCACTGAGATGTACTGTGATCAGGCCACAGTGGTGCGACACCTGAAACGTATGGGAAAGGTCCAGAAATTGGGGTGTTGGATGCCTCACATTCTCACCGAGGACAAGAATCAGCGTGTTGCCCTATGTGGTTCCTTGCTCGCTCGTTATCGCGGATGTTCTCAGCAACACAAACCCTTTCTGTCACGTATTGTTACTGGAGATGAAAAGTGGTGCCTGTATGCGAATTTCAGGCATCCGAGGGAATGGTTAAGCCCAGACAGGACGCCCACACCACGTCCAAAACATGACCTTCATCCTGCGGAGATCATGTTGTGTGTCTGGTGGGACATGGAGGGCATTCACTGGGAAATGCTGCCGAAGAACCTGACCATCAACGCTACACTCTATTGTGAGCTACTCCGCTGTGTGGAGGGAGCCATTCAGCAGAAACAGCCACATCAGCGCCATGGTGTCCTTCCTCAACATGATCAGGCACGCCCTCACAGTGCAAACATTACCAAAATGGCCATTCAGGACTGGGAGATCCTTCCATATCCGACCTATTCCCCAGATGTCGCCCTTTTAGACTATCACCTGTTCCGATCTCTGTCGAATGCACTCCGTGGCAGAACGTTCAACAATAATGTTGATCTCCAGAATTTCCTTGATGATTTCTTCGTAGCAAAACCTGAACGTTTTTTCAAGAATGGCATGGCAGACCTATCCAGATGTTGGGACACCATCGTAAGCAATGGGGGGAATACATAGCTGATTGATTCCATTTTCCCTTCTGATGTAATACATTCCTGTAGAACGGTGAAAAAAACCCGGCATGAACTCATGCATCAACCCAGTATTTTGATAGGAATCGGACCCAGACCTGTGACAAATCAGAGATCCGCTCCGTAGGCTGCTCAACTTACATGCGATTGAGCGTATAGCGAAGGCAACTTGCTACACACTTATCCCATTGCCCTTTCTTAATTTAATGCCACTAAATCCAGGAAACAGAAAAATACAAAACAAACAGAACAAAATATTTGACGGGATTTGAACCCAGACCTATGAAAAGTCAGAGATCCGAGCCCTAAACAACTCGACGACCAACTGCGATTGTGCCGTACAGTGAAGGCAGCTTGCTGCAAACCTCTTTTGTTGCCCATTGTCAATTTAATACCACTACTTCCACGGAAAAGGAAAAATACAGGACAAACACAACGATGAAATCTTAATAAGAATCGAACCCAGACCCATGAGAAGTCAGAGACCCGTGACAGTCTACTCGATCCAACTCCGATTATACTAATTTTGAAGGTGACAATCCGATTTTTGGCGTAAATGTGACAAGGAGGGTAAGTCAGATAATATCCGAAAACTTGAAAATTTTCTTACTTGAAAAGGGTGTTGTAGTGGTTAGCATACCCGGGCGTTTTCTGAGAGACGCGGGTTCGAGTCCCGCTCCAGGACTAAGAAAATTTTCAAAAAAAAAAAAAAAAAAAATCAAGTTTTCGGATATTATCTGACTTACCATCCTTGTCACATTTACGCCAAAAATCGGATTGTCATCTTCAAAATTTGTATTATATGGCGTAATCCCGTATTTCTTTTCCGATTATACTGTACAGCGAAGACAGCTGGGTACAAACCAATTTTGTTGCCCATTCTTAATTTATATCATTAATTCCAGGAAAAGTACAGGACAAATACAACAATAATATCTTAACAGGATTCGAACCCAGACTCATTAGAAATGAGAAACCTGCTCTCCAGACTGCTCGACCCAACAGCCATCGTACCGTACAGCGAAAGCCGTTTACTACAAAAAATATTTTACGGTAAAAGACAGTTGGTGGACAGTGCTGTGCGTATCTGCTCACTTGCGAGAAGCGGGTTGAATTTCTTGTTAAGATTTTTCCATCCGTTCCTTACCAAAGAAGGAGAGAAGGACTGCGTTCTCCTTCACCCTAGCGTCGCATCATCACCTGAGAGATTTCACTGTCGGAAAAAGAAAAGGGTAGAAGAGAAAAAAGATTCCAGGTTTTGAAAGGGAGAGAAAGTTGGATGTAAATGTGACACCCGGCCTCCTTGCCCACTTCTCTTGGCCTTCTCTCCCTCCTCCTACCTTCTCTCCCCCCACCCCTTCTCTTGTGCTGAGTACAATTAATGTAATTATAAAGTAGCGGTGGAGAAGGGCGAACAGCTGTGCAAGGAGGCCGCAGGTGACGCCGACGACCGGCTGAGAGACGATTTATGTCGGGCGGGGATGAGATCCTGGATCAGAGTCTGCGGCGGAGGATCGTGATTCACCCTGCCCCGACCACCGAGCGACACGCCCCACTCTACGTACTGCGTTTGAGCTAGCAGCACCTCGCTACTCTTCCCCCACTTCACTTGGGGAGGCTGGAGTTGGATAGCCGGCTTGGATGGGCGTGTTGCCTTCACCACGGATGGGTGGGTGGCCCAAGATGAATAGTAGAGGGAGTGGGGGAGAGCGGTGATGGGGTGCTCACAACCATATACTGAAATCCCACGAAAGCCATGTTACGGTTTGAATTCTCCACCTTCGTATACGTGGTGTTTTTGCCCCACTTTTTTTTCATCCCTTGAAAGCCTTAGATTTTGGGTGACGCTGATGCGTTACTTTGGGTTAATGGTTTCGGTTTTAGTCTTTCACCTTTCCTTCCTTTTTTTCCTTTTCTATTCGTTGGCCAAAATGCAGTGAATTCCAATGCAAAAGGGAATTTAGGAAGTGAAGACGGAAGTACGAAATGCTCATGGGCCGTGCAATAATAAAGGTTTCTAATGAATTTACGATCGAATTAACCTTTTTCATAACTGGGCTGGCCATATATCCTATTCAACTTTGCGTTTTTGTTGCTAATTGTTATGTAAATTTTGTTTATCTGTTGATTAGAATTTCAGTGCTTAACGTCACGTCTGAACGCCCAAAGGTTTCTCTTGATGTGTGACAGGACTAGCAGTCGGTTAGAGACCAAACAATTGCTACCTCTTACGTAAATTTTGTTCATTTCTTCATAAAATCTTTTGTTCTTAGCACGTCCGAACTCTCAAAAATTTCTCTTCATGTGACAGGACTGGCAGTCGGCTAGAGGCCCAGAAAATGTTGCTACCTCTTATGTAAATTTTGTTTATCTCTTGGTTAGGATTTCCGTTCTTAACGTCACGTCTGAACTCCCAAAAGTTTCTCGTGATGTGACAGGACTAGCAGTCGGTTAGAGGACAAGTAAATGTTGTTACCTCTTATGTAAATTTTGTTTATCTCGTAATCAAAATTCTTGTACTTAACGTCACGTCTGAACTAAAAAAAAATATCTTGATGTGGCAGCACTGGCAGTCGGTCAGAGGCAAAACAACAGATAAAAACCAACTATCGCTGTGTGTTTTGTGTGATAGTGTTGAGTTGTTTTCACTGTGATAGTGTTGAGTTGGCTTGCTTGTTGAGACGATAATCTGTTTTTTGCAACCTGGTATTTTGGTAGTTTAATTCTTCAACTTGATATTTGAGGTGTTGTTCTAGTTTACAAGTTTAATCATCGGGTTTATTAAGTTGTACTACTACTGTGTGTCTACTACCTGCAACAAAGTGGAATAAAAGTGGGTTTACAGGAAATTATAAATGGCTTTCCATTTTCAAGAGCTCGTGTAAGTGAGAATTATTTAACTAAAACACCTCAAGGCCCATTATACATTATTATAAAAAGTAGGCTGAGATACGTATGCCTATGGATTGGAATTTGTAAAAGCACTCGAATGTAGTGTAGTTCCGGTAATCCAGACAGGTTGAGGCCACGGTCCTTTCGGATAACCGAAAATCCGGTAAATTGGGCAAAATTCCCAATGCGATTGATGTTCGAAATTTATTACTGTATTCGTAAAAATACGCTTAACAGGGTCAGAACTTTTTGTAACATATCTTCTAAGCCACAGTATTGCAATGTCTTACTTTTTCGCATCGAGTTTTCTTTTCTATTCAAATCACGTTTGCATTGTTTCTTATGATAATGAAAAAAAATTGGAAATACCATTAAGCATTCACTAGTATTGGAGTGTCCCCAAAACAACTGCGTTTCTAATATTTAAATGTTCTTACCCAGAACTTTGTAAATATCAACATTTCTACTAGCTACTTTCCTTCCAGCTTATAAACCAGTGGAAGCCATTTAAAAAAAAATTACGCTATCCAGCCGTATGTTGAAGAAGCGTATATGCTCCAGTTTTGTCCGTCTGTCTGTCCGCACGATAACTCGCGTAGAAACGGTTCGATTCCGATGAAATTTTAGCATGTGTTAGGGAACCAGCTGAGGACGAACCCTATTGAAAATGGGCCAAATGGGGTCAAAGGTCAAAGCATAGGAGCTGAATCCATACCACTGCCCTTATGCATCATAACTTGCGTAAAAATGGTTCGATTTCGATGAAATTTTAGTATGTGGTAGGGGACCACTTGGGGACGAACTCTGTTGAAAATGGGCGAAATGGGGTCAAAGATCAGGACGTAGGAGCGGGATCCATTCCATTACCCTTATGCGTCATAACTTACTTTAAAAATGCTTCGATTGCGACAAAACTTTATCATGTTGTTCTGGAGGGATGCTGAACCCGTTCCGTTGAATATAATCGAAATGGGTTCAAAGGTCAGGACACAGGAGCGAGATTTATTCCACAGCCATTATCCTCATAACTTGACTAAAAATGCTTCTATTGCAACAAAACTTTAGTATGTTGTTCCGGAGGTATACTGAACCAATTCTGTTGAATATAATCAAAATGGGGTCAAAGGTCAGCCATTATTCTCATAACTTGAGTAATGATTTCTGGTATGTTGGAAGCGTATCATAATCAATGCATTGCATGATTGTACTAACTTCTTTAATGGTATGAATCTTTCCCGATAGTAGAAAAGTACATCCCGAGTAAAAAAATTCGATGTAACGAAAATGGGTAACGGAAGTAGTCTGTCAGCTAAAACCATTGTTGAAATTTGATCCTGCCGCATGCTGTCCCATGAATTGACGTAACAATAGATAACTTCATTGTTACTCAACAATATATTTTACTAAACTATCGCCGAACGTTATTCCGTCTCGTTTTACATAAACGTATGCTAAATATGATAAAAGCCATTACAAAAATGTATTTTTGGTGGTATGAATCTTTCCCGACAGTAGTAAAGTTAAATCCCAAGTAAGGTCAAATTTTGATGTGACGAAAATGGGTAACAGAAGTAGTCGATCAGCCACCTAGGTTGATTTTCTCAAATACCTTGAAAACGGTGCGTTGTACTGAAATTTGGCTTCCTTCCCACTCCCTCTTCCTCTTGACCTGCTATTGAGAAGAGCTTTAAAATGATGGATAACACGAGGGGTGTAACCTATAGATATCCTACATCAAAAGTTACCAATTTTACCAGAAAACTTGCTGCAAACGCGCAAAGAGCGAACTACGAAAAATGAATAAAAGAAAAGAGAAAAATTGCTCATCCATGTATTTGTTTTATTATTTTAAAGAAAAATTAATAAAACAGATACACCGATGAAC
Organism: Macrothele yani; assembly: GCA_039090855.1. NCBI lineage: Eukaryota > Metazoa > Arthropoda > Arachnida > Araneae > Macrothelidae > Macrothele > Macrothele yani. The sequence goes on from CM077002.1 coordinate 133,527,293, forward strand.
CATTACATTATGACCACCCTCAGTCTAGATAAACGAGCGCACCTGGAGACCGAACGGTGGCGCAGATGAAGTTCACAGACCAGTATATATACAACTCGAGGATCGGCTTTCGGTTAGTAGAGTGTTCGGAGTCAAAATGGGAAAAGCTGCCGATTTATCGGAGTTTGATAAAGGACAAATTGTGATGGTGCAGCACCTCGGAACTACGATCTTGGGAACGGCGCGGCTTGTGAGTTGTTCACGTGCCGCTGTAGTAAGTACGTATCAAAAGCGGCGCACAGATGGCCAAACGATGAACAGTCGTCCAGCCATGTGTCGTCCGCTTCTCATTGATGCCAGAGGGGAGCGGAGTCGCTCGCGCATTATTCACAGCGACCGCAGGGCCACAGTGCGACAAATCACCCGCTGCTACAACAGTGGTGATCAGGGCAATGTGCCACAGCAAACAGTTCATCGCAGCCTTCTGCGCATGGGCCTTGCAGCCGAAGACCCAACCCCCATGCTTCCCATGCTCACTCCACGTCATCGCCAACAACGCATGAAATGGGTCCAAGATCATCGAGATTGGACCGTGGGTGATTGGAAGAAAGTAGCCTGGTCTGACGAATCAAGATTCCTGGTGCATCACGTAGACGGCCGACCGCGGATACGCCGATTATCAATGCAGGCTATGGCACCTCGATGCATTGTTGGGCGGAAACAGGCCGGCGAGGGCGGTGTAATGCTGCAGGCGATGTCTTCTTGGTCCCCACTATCCCAATAGCATAATCCCTGATAGCTGTTAGGTATCTGAACATCGTTGCGGACTAAGTTCACCCACTGATGGCAACTGTGCTCCCTGCTGGTGATCGCCATTACCAAACAATATAATGCGCCCTACCACACTGCCAGAATTTGTAAGGAGTGGTTCGAGGAACATGCTAGTGACTTTCTGTTAATGCCTTGGTCTCCAAATTCACCTGACATGAACCCAATCGAACGCTTGCGGTTCGACTTGGAAAAGCGGGTTCGCGCTAAATCACCACTACCCCGAAATATACGGAAACTGCAGGGGCAGCTGTTGGCATTACTGTACCAGATATCCCAGAATACCTATCGCCACCTCATCGAATCGATGCCTCGCCAAGTGGCCGCTATTTTGCTGGATAAAGGGGTCCTACAGCTTATTAGGTAGGTGGTCATAATGTAGTGGCTCATTAGTGTAATTATTAGAACATTACAGATTCCAATGAGGACAAAATAAGTACATTACAATTGAACGTGCAGCAATGGGTGTGAAATAGACTGTTATGGCAAAATATTCAAATATTGATCTATGAACCTCCTAAAAAAACAAGAGACTATTTAAAGGAAGTTTTTATATCCAGAAAAACAATTCCATTAATGAACCTACACAAGTTATACATACTATTTTAACACCTTAATTCGAACGTAGTATAGACTTACAATATGCATAAAGAAAAGATTTTAATTTAATAACTGGCAGGTACAAGGGGAACCTGGCAATAAAATTTAAATTCTTTCTGCGTAAACGAAACTTTTGATACATTTCCTATACATTGAGAACAAGGCCTTGATAAAATATAGAGGCCAGAAACGTCTGTAAAAACAAAATAACTCAGAAGATGTGAAAAATAATTGAAAGTTCAAGTTAAAATAGAATTAAGTGTATTAATCTAGTGAAATAAGTGTATTAATCTAGTGAAATAAGTGTATTAATCTAGTGAAATAAGTGTTTTAATTTCTATAAATATAACAAATGTTTTTTTTCAATTTACAAGCAAAAACCATCGGCAAAATCTGCTAACAATTTGGATACTATCCGCGTACAGAGTACGTCTACAATCTGCTACTCTGACTAAAACACCTGCGATTCAGCTTTTCTTTTTCTATTTTGTATTTTAAAAATAGACACTTGCGATTCAGCTTTTCTTTTTCTATTTTGTATTTTAAAAATAGACACTTGCGATTCAGTTTTTTTTTCTATTTTGTATTTCTCTGACTAACATACTTGCGATTCAGCTTTATTTTTCTATTTTGTATTTTAAAAATAGATACTTTCGATTCAGCTTTTTTTTTTCTATTTTGTGTTTCTCTGACTAAAACACTTGCGATTCAGCTTTTCTTTTTCTATTTTATTTTTTCTATTAAAATAGACACTTGCGATTCAGCTTTTTTTCCTATTTTGTATTTCTCTGACTAACACACTTGCGATTCAGCTTTTTTGTACTATTTTCTTATTTTAGCATGCGCACGCGCTGACGGACTTTCATAGCTGCATCACATTTAATCAAAGTCAGAGTCGTTTCTTATGTTCATCTAAATCTGAAGAATATATAATAATAATAAATATTTTTTCTGGAAAACTAAACCGTCGCAATACATGCTAATGCCGACATGGGCGAATTTACTGGGGTGCCCGGCAACCCCAAGGATTTGTTGGGGATAAAAAGAAATAATACAACTTTGAAAACATAAACATCACAAAAAGTGTGTATGATTTTGAAAAAAAAGAAAAGTACCACAATATGTATTGCGATCTATTCTCTCCATTCTGTTGTATTATTACGAACATTTTATTTCTTGTATTACGCAGAAGTTCTGCTTCAACTGCAAAGCTCTAGGCCAAGTTCGTACATCGTGCCCTCATTTCCTAACACACTTTTTTTTTATGTCCACCTTTATGAAAAGGTGAAAAGGTTTTGCTTCAAATGCAAAGCTCTGGGCCAAGTTCGTACATCCTGCCCGACTTTCCTAACACTTTTCCGTGTCCCTGCTTTTGAAAAGATGAAAAGATGCCCATCAGCAGAAATGGCGCACAGCCCTTTTCTGTTCCATCGCCTGTTTCTACTTCGATCTCTACTTGTATCCCTTCCAATTTCAGCTTCCTTTTTTCTGAAGACGGACCCACTGGGGAGTCGCCTTCTTTGCCTGTTGTGATGGATGCGATAAACACTGTGCTGGCCCAGTATTTCCCTCTTTACATTAGTAGCTCCGTCTTTACTTCAACTCAGCCTTCCAACGTTACTCCATATCAATCTTTTGCTACAGTTTTCTTTTAATCCAGTGATGCTGCACTACGTTCAACTTCTGTTTTTCCTTCCTTCTCCTCCAGAGTACAATGGATAGTCGAGGGATTTCCTCTTCTCATCCACCAGTTCATTCTGTTCCTACTTCAATCGGCGGTGATTCTATTGTTTCTGACCAAAAATCTGCCAGCTCCTCTACTACTGAGATATTGAACATTAGAAATTTTCGCACGTTATTTTCCTACCACTGATAATAGAAGTGCTGTGCTATTTTCTGAGGGCACTCCTCCTTCCTTTGCCCTTGTTCTTACTGCTTCTGAATTTTATCAACTCACTTTGCTCCTCAGTTCCTGTTTTCTGCTAGCAACTGACTTTTCTTAATGCTCATCCCCGATGCCGCCGTAGTCTGCAGTCTCTGTTGACTCGCATATTTGTGTATCGTTGCCTTCGTAACACAGCTCAAACGTCGTCGGAACTAAGTTGTTTCTCACGGATGGCATAGCTTTTGATACTGTAACTTCTTCGACTCGCTCATTCTAGTATTTAAACCGGACATCGACAAATAGAACTCCTTCAAAGCTGCTGATGAAAAACACCTTGAAATCAAGCGAACGATTTTGGACACACATGTGTAGCTTCCGTAACTTAAGAGGATCTGACGACACCTATTACTGGATTACGTTCTTTCATTCAAAAGCTTTTCGTCCTGATATAACATCTGCGTTTGCTGGATCTGACGATATAAATATTTTTGCTGCACAGCCAGTAGTGAAACTCGACGTTCTGCCTTCTTGTTATGCCGTTTTTTCTGCCTTTTTGTTATTTTCTACCGCTCCGTTAGTTTGTGTTTTCAACACGGTTAATTTTCGTGCGTCCTGAACTTGGAGTTTCTCGCTTCCCTGCAGTGCTTCAACTATAGATTGCTTTTATGTTATTTATGTGAGTACACTTCTATTTATTGTTTGTTATTCGTCTCTCAGGACATACACTAATATGTTATATTGTGGAATCTCTGAAACTATTAACGTTATCTCGACTCGGTTTGCCTAGATGTCAATATTATTCTCAGGTTTCTTTTTCACAGCACATGGTGCAGAGACTCAACGAATATGTTTCGGAGGTCCACGTATTTCAGTCTTTAAACTTTTTATTAATCGGAGGTCCATGTACCTCGGACTAAAGGTTATTTTCATTAGAGATCTTTGTATCTTATATTTAGCAAAATTTTAAATGTAGTGTACTTGTTTGTACATAGGTTAATTTTTGTCTGTGTGTGTGTATATACATTCACCATCAAGAAACGTTACACCCAGAAGGAAGCAACTGACAGGAATGAAACTTGGTGGGTAGGTTTGACATCGTGAGACATGCAAATGATTCAAGTATCACGCTCGACCACGCATGTGACGCCAGTAAGGAAGGGTCGTTGCGCTGTGTCTGACCGGCTATATAAGGTCGTCCCGTTGAGCGTGTTTGCCATTCTGACTCATGCTGTTGTATTGGTTGCATCCTTTGCAAGTGAAGTATGCTTCGGAGATAAGTTCGGAAGCAATTCGAGCAGTTGGAAGAGTTCAAGAGGGGCCACATCGTCTGGCTTCGGGAAGCGGGATGGTCTTATCGCCGTATTACGTGCCATACCGGTAGCGAGGATGTTAACATAGCACGCTGTTGGCGTCAGTGGATAGAAAAAAGCACGCAGCAGCGACAGGAAAGGGTCTGGGAGACCTAGAGGAACCACACAGAGAGAGAGAGAGGACCGATGGGTTATTCGACATGCGCGGAGTGACCCATCAGCCACGATTACAGATATTCAGCGAGAAGTGGTGCCCTCCATGCATCGTCCGATTAGTGCCAGCACCATTGGCAGACGGCTGCATGACGTAGGATTACACGCACGCAGGCCGTGCATCACTCGCCCAAGACAGCAATGGTGTCGTGCCAGACTGTCGTAGAGCCACGCAGAATGGCAGCGGATGATCTTCAATGACGAGTTCTGCTTTTGTCTTGGAGGAGACGACCACCGAATCAGTGGTGCGTGGAGGCACCGTGGTCAGCGCTAAGATGAACGGTTTGCTGTCGAGCGTAACACATCCAGAGAAGGCATGGTGTCATGGTGTGGGATGCAATTGCCTACGATGCCAGATGACCTTCGGTGTTAATTACAGACACTTTTACAGCCCAACGTTACGTTAATGAGGTCCTGCAACCAGTAACCCTACCTTTTCTGAACGCTCACTCCGGCGCGATTTTCGAACAGGACAACGCTCGTCCGCATACTGCTTCTGTCTCGAGAGCTCGGCTTCAAGGCACTGACATTCTGCCATGGCCAGTAGCATTGCCAGATCTATCGCCGTTTGAAAATGTGTGGGATGCTATTGCACGCGCTATCCAATAGCATCCCATGCACACATCTGCAGGAACTGCTTGAGAAGATTCAAGTTGAGAAGGATGGCTTATAGCAGGACACCATTCGGAACCTCTAGAACTTCATGCCGAGACGTCTGGCATGCTGTGTGAGCAAACATGTTGGCCCGACGCCATACTGAGAGACACTACTTATTGGCGTGTAGGTCAATAATTTTTTTTTTTATTGGAGGTTTAACGACCACCGTGAGCAACTCAATCGGCTATAAGCAGTCGCCCGTCCCTAATTTAGGGTCACTGGTTCCAGGGAAGGGAGAGAGCCAGTGCCTTAAGACAAGCACAACATCCATGCCTGACCGGGATTCGAACCCGGACCCCTTTCGGACGAATGATCAGAGGCCAGCGCTTAGACCACTGCGCCACCGGGGCGGCATAGGTCAATAAATATTGCTCATAACAGTCTCAAAGTTTAATCATTTATTGCTCCTGGTAACCTTTACCTTCCTCCCGAATAGCATTGCAATCCGACACGTCCTTCTGAGTGCAACAACATTTTGACGATGCGTGTATATTTTGGTTTCAAATAAAGAATTTTATGAACGTTGGAAGTTTTTTGGGTGTCGTATCGTTAACGAAAAAAATCTCGCTAAGGTTGTGTCTGGAAACCCAGGAGAACGGCCTTTGGTGTGGCGATCGAATCGGTGTGCGTTAAGGCTGCATGCCGCGTTCAACGAGGCTCAGATCACTCCTTTTGCTCATTCCGACCTTCAACTGAACTCTAACTGATGTCCGACGATGTAGTCTGCCTAATTTATTCCGCCAGTAGCACTCACGTGACGTCTTGCGTGTTGGAGTGAAGCATTTGTGTGACAATGGCAGGAGTATTTTATAAACTGACACTTCAGTTTATATAGTAAAAGTCCAGTTGTAATCAGAGATGGAAACGGGTTAACGGGTCACGCGTCAATAGGTCGACAATTTTTTGAGGGTCCAACGGGTCGGGTCAAGGTGTTCCTGACCCGATTTTGGCCCGGTTTTATTCCCGTTTTATTTTTGAAAAGAGAAAAATATATTCCAAAGAAAAACGCGCGTTGTGGAATTATGTAGTTGATACTGGTGCACACGGAGTGAATAATAATTTGCCATGCAAAAATATTGTCGTCTCTTTCTTAAAGCAACGAAGATTTCCACCGATCGACGTTAGACACACCGATATCATATTGTAAAAAGATACTTCCTTTTGTTCTTTTACAGTGCGATTGTCCAGGGCAAGGTACAGGCAAACGGCATTCGCCTGCTTCTCAGCTGATTCACTCGTGCGAAATTCACTGCATGACTAAGAGTTACTTTTCACATCGCATCTTTTACATTGAGCATGCAGAGGTTTTCGATTGATGTGCTAACATCCCGTTCCCATGACATGCCATGGCGAAATTAACTCCTTATTTGTTAATATGGATGGATTTAATATTAAGGAGGCTGAGAAAGGCTTCGAGGCCAAAAAATGCGAGCTTGTTGAAAACCACAAGTTAAAGAGTGAATGCTGGAAATTGTTCCGTCTCATTAAGGAACCGGTGAATAATTCTGTGTTGTTTGATCTTGCTTGTTGTTCAAAATGTGGAAAGTATAATTACAAAGAAAGATGTCGACGGTGTAATAAAAGATTACGGAACCAAAAATCTAACGGACCATATGAAGGTATGCGCACCTCCATCAAAGGGTTTGGAAAGAATGAACAATCTAAATACATTTAAAAAAGTACATTTGTGTAATCGTAAATAATTATTCCCATTTGTAACATACTCCTTGGTCACAGTCATAGTCAGCCATTACTTCTGGATTATGCAAAATAGTGGCACTGAAAATGGCACTAAAATTTAGCTAGTAGCCAAATTTTATTATTAAAAAAGGATTTCAGTTATTAAATGTCAAGCAGTTATTGGAATTTATATACATGTATATATTAAATTCTAAAGTTTTTCTTATGTTTTCGGCTTTGCTCTTTAGTTTAGGTGTATATATATACACTGGCGGAAAGTGAAAAAAGAACACCAAGAAGGAATTGGGGGACGATCATGAAATTTACATATGTTAATCGGGTCGAGTTTACGTAGGTGTGATGTTAATTTCGGGACCAACCGGTGAGCGCTTACGCCACAGCACGGCATAATATGCAAATTATCGTCGGTGGTATTTAAAGAGTACGGCGAAGTGAATGTTATCAGTCGTCGGCGTACGGACACGTGCGAAGACCCTGAAGAAGCTGCAATGCCTGGACATGAAAGACGTGTACGCTTTCAGCAGTTATCGGACTTTGAGCGAGGTCGTCTAGTCGGACTTCGCGAGGCCGGGTGGTCGTATCGTCGTATTGCAGAGCGAATTGGACGGGAAGTATCGGTGGTGGTGCGATGGTGGCGTAGATGGTCCGTGGAACATTCCCACACGAGAAGACGTGGAACCGGGAGTCACAGACGGATTGATGAGCGCACCGATCGACGCATAAGAAGAGCGGCGTTGTCAAGCAGAACATCCACTGCGACGCAAATCCTAGCTGCCGTTGCACCTGAGGTGACTGTACGAACAATCCGCAACCGTCTACTGGATGCAGGACTACGTGCACGTGTGCCTCTGGCATGTGTACATCTGACTCCAGCCCACCGTTAGGAATGGCTGCAGTGGTGTCGCCAACGTCTGCACTGGAGAACGCAATGGCGATGTGTCGTGTTCAGCGATGAAAGCAGATTCTGCTTGGGAGCCTCCGATAGCCGTTTGCGTGTTCGCAGACGCACAGGGGAGCGTCTCCTTCCTTCTTGCATCCGCCAGCAACACACAGGGCCTACACCTGGTCTCCTGGTGTGGGGAGCGATCAACTATCACTCCCGTACACAACTAGTGTTTGTACCGGGTACGTTAAACAGCACCTCCTACATCAACAACAACATTCAGCCGGTTGTTGTGCCATTTGTAAGGGCGGTCCTTCGTGGTGTTTTCCAGCAAGATAACGCACGCCCACACATGGCATGTGCAACGCAACATGCACTTCAGCGTGTGAGACAACTTCCATGGCCTGCACGTTCACCGGATTTGTCCCCCATTGAGCACGTGTGGGATTTGATGGGACAACGACTTATCCGGTCTCCACGGCTAGCCACGACCATCCCCGATTTACGCGTCCAGGTTGAGAATGCTTGGAACTCAATATCCCAAACTTACATCCAACATCTGTACGACAGACTCAATGCCAGAATTGCACAGTGTGACGCAGTTCATGGCGGTTCAACGTCGTACTAACCATGTTACATGGAAATGTTATTTTTCAGTTTACCAGCAAATACAGCTGTATTTTGCCATAATGTTTTGATCACGTTATCCTCTGTATACCGATATTATGCTGTATAAATTTCGTTGGTATCAGACGTCTCCTTCTTGGTATTCTTTTTTCACTTTCCGCCAGTGTATATATATATATGAGTCTTTTTCTGTCCCAGATATATATATAGTCCCAGAAGAAGACCCCATGGGAGATGGATGGATGAAATTAGAAAGTATGCTGTAGTGATATGGAGGAGACAGGCCCAAGACAGACAATTGTGGAAGAAATTTGGAAAGACCTTCATCCAGCAGTTGATTGATAATGGTTGATGATGATATATATATTAATAACAATTTTTTCTCAGTAATGTGTTTTTCCTTTTTGACTTCCAAAAAGTTTGGACTTATTCCCCTTATAACGAAGTGAATTTCTCCGTCATTTTTGGTCTACGCCGGGATTCGAACCCGAGGCCGCTTATTCCGGAACAAGTCGCTCTACCAACTGAGCTACGCAGACATGTATTCTGATTCCTATCTGCTTTTATGTCATGTGCGTCCTGCTGGCAGGTACGTCACATCTCCCCCCGAAAGAGGGCCGGGGGCATGGCCTACGGGTCAGCCGTGACCATGAATCGTTGCAGGCAGACAACCACTGTAGAACGTGCACTTGAGAACTCCCAGTCAATCTGGTGTGTGGAATGCAACGTCACACATATTTATTTTTCGAAGCACTGGAGAAGGGATTCTCTGATTTTTCCTATCTCGCGGTGTGGAAATAACATCACACCAATGCGAGATTTTGAACGGTCGGGTCATCCGGGTAGTTCGGGCGCCATTATAACGAAGTAATTTTCTCCGTCATTTTTGGTCTACGCCGGGATTCGAACCCGAGGCCGCTTATTCCGGAACAAGTAGCTCTACCGACTGAGCTACGCAGACATGTATTCTGATTCCTATCTGCTTTTATGTCATGTGCGTCCTGCTGGCAGGTACGTCACACCCTCCCCTTAAGCAATTTCTGGCTACGCCAGTGTCTCGACGAGGGGCCGCGGATGGACCAGTGGTCAACTTTCGTGACTGCCACGGAAAAACCTCAATTTCGATCCCAGGCAGGTACGAACGCTCGAGCCACTAAATATCCGCCGTGAGTCAAATGGGCACGTAAAGCCGTCGGACCCCGTGTACTAGACCCCAGGTTATAAATAAGGGCGTTTTCCTTCCCCTTTCTTCCTCGCTTCCGCGTCACTTTCCTATCGGGCACTCTAGCCCAAATATCCTAGCTTCTTATATCTAAGGGTTGTTTGAGACCTGGGGTCATACTCTCCCTTCCTAAAATCCTATACATATGACCTGATCTGATTCTAGCGGCGAGGTTAAGCATCGGAAAAAGACATAAACGTATAATATAGATAATCGTTCTGAGAATCCATGCTTTTGACTGCAAAAGGAAGTTTTCAAATCGAACTAATAATTGCATATACTGTATATGGTGACTGCAGACATGATAGTGTAAGTCCATACCTTTTTTCTCAAAAGACGTGCTGAAAATGCGTCTGATAACAAGGTAAATCCACATGACTTCATTGCAGGACAAAACGTCCATCCCTTGCAAAATGCCTTTGTCGCCAGCGTTACCACACGCTGTTTAAAGATTTAGTGGTTGCTTTATTTTTATTGTCAGACCTTTTATTCTTGATTTCCTACTCGACAGCTTAAGTACGAAGGTTTTAATCTGTCGTCTTGAAGGAGACAAAGTATTCGTATCAGGAGAATTAAAACTTCCCGTTTAGGACTAGCTGAATGAAAACTGGAATATAAAAATGTAGGTGGAAGGTCATGGGGCAGTTTTTTACTTCATGCTATTTTTGTTGCCTTAAGAGTAAGCAGTGTTTTACGCTACCCTCCATACATGGCAAGTTCGCGAATAAATTAAAATTAGCTTGCGACGACGAGGGGGCGCGCCAAATACGCCATAAACCGAAACTTGTGGAGATGTAAGGAATCCCGCTGTCAGCGAAATTGGATAGCAGGGCTTTGAAAAATTCGCACAGAAATCCCATTAAGACTCTGCTTCTCCGGTTTATCTTTCATAGCTCCTTTTTCTTTTCTTTTCTTTCGTGAAGCTTCCAGTTCCTTAAAGGATCATATGAAAAGCGCCTTACTAAATCCTCAATGCTTAACAGGAAGAAAAGAAAAAGCGGAAATTTTAATTTATCACTTTTACGCGTGAAATATTTGCACTTTTTTTCGTGTGGGAGACAGCAAATTAAAAAAAAACAAATCTATTTATTTGTTAGGACTACAAGAATAAAGAAACCCTGAATTCGTGTGATCTATCAACCAGTGTTTCAGGAACATAAGCAGATACAGAATAATCTATCACAAGTATAAGAACGGACAAAATTTGTCGTAAGGAGAGAAACAATCTGTCTCAGGGATGTGCAAAAATAGAATTCGTCCCATGTGTGTGTAGCGCATAAATATATTTTAATATTCTCTTTTCGTTCTTGTCTCTTTTGTAAATTTCTGTTACTATCTTTTACATTTTTTCGTAATTAACGTCATATCTGAACTCCCGATAGTTTCTACTCATGTAGCACTGGCAGCATGTCAGATATTTTCTAAGGACTGAATGAGATGCGTATGAGGTGGCAAGGTATTCTGAGGGCTAAAAACACTTCACGTTCTTGTTCAATGGAAATAAATGTTAGTGGATTTTAGCTGTACTAATAATAATAGGTTGACTTCCTGAGTTATGTGTGTGCTACGTCAAAGATGAATTGTGGTTCTGCCACCTGTGTGTACTTCAACAGAAGCTAAAATAAAGTAGACGTTCAACAAAATTGTAAATATTTTCAGTGCATTTCCATTTCTTTCGTATCTTGAATCCTGAGCAGTTAGGTTAAATATTGAAATGGAGTGATAAGTTGAATTTAAGCATTTAGGTGTCCGAGCGACTATTATTTAAATTAAAACACAGCAACTGATATGCCTCCTTGTGGAAAAATTGTGGTAAAATCAAAAAGTGCGTGGATAACCCAGGGTTATTTAAAATGATTCATCCGATTTCAAATGACTGCATTTTTTTTTAGGAAGGGAGTGTCTGACCTTTTTTTCCACCCCAATAGCTATTGGATGCACAAATAATTTTTCTAATCGAACTTTTGGAAACGGAGTTTTAGTACTCAGTGCAAATATGCTTCTACGGCATCTCACAAAAATATTAACTTGCGCTATATAACGACAGAACTGTGCGCCATGCAAAAACAAACAAGGGATATCATGCCGAATTCTCAGGTTTCATTAGCAAGTTTTTGAATCCTTTCTCACACAAAAAGGATTTTTCAAAGTCGATCTTTGGAAATGAAAAAAAAAACAACCATGATAAAGAATATGCATTTAAGTCCCCTAACAAAAAACTGCGCATTGTTCAAAGTATGTGATGTTTTTCATAGCATTTGGAAACAGTTGAAAAAAATAATGTTTTGAACCAGATTTCTAGAATAGGTATGTTAACATGTACGAATAGAAATACCTATTTATGGCAGCAATGTGCGTTGGGAAAAATCAAAAATTGTTGGCAAAATGTTCCCCATCGGGGAAAATATCCGAAGCAAAAGAAATTTTTGCAATAGAACAATTAGAAGTAGAGATATAGAGGAAAATGTAATGTGATCCCTTGGTGGGAAAACTGAGCGTAGTTTGAAGAAGAAAATTGGTTGAATATGTACATCATAGTGAAATGTTTTTTACCGTGAAAGCACTTGTACAATCGGAATTCTGAAAGTGGAGGTATAAATAAAAACATACACTGACACCCCAGTGTGGCAGAACTATGCGAAAGTACACTGCTGTTTTGCACTGATGTTTTGTTGAATATGCAATACCAGGAAAAACGTGTGCGATCAGACTGAAACTCGAAGAATTAGTAGTATCAGACTGAAACTCGAAGAATTAGTAGTATCAGACTGAAACTCGAAGAATTAGTAGTATCAGACTGAAACTCGAAGAATTAGTAGTATCAGACTGAAACTCGAAGTATTAGTGGTTGCAAGTGAATTGTGCCAGCCATGCTCTCGTAGCTGTCCCGTAGGAGGTATAAAAGCACAGCGCGCAGGGCAAGTTACCATTCTCGGGCCTCGATTGGCCTAGTGGTCAACGTTCGTGACTGCCGCAGAGGGACCTGAGGTTCGATCCCGGACAGGTACGAACGTTCGAACCACTAAATATCCGCGGTGCGTCAGATGGGCACGTTAAGCCGCGAACCCTGGGTTCTGGCCACCCGGTAATAAATAAGGGCGTCTTCCTCCCCCTTTCTACCTCGCTTCCGTGTTACTTTCCTATCGGGTACTCTAGCCCAAATCTCCTAGCTTCTATTTCTAACGATTGTTTAAGACCTGGGTCAGACAAAACGTCATCTCTACCGCATGGCTTTGCGGACTGAACAGCCACGTCCCTAGAGTTAGCACAACAGGAGGTCGGTATCACATCAAGGGTTGTCTGCAAGCTCTGTCTGACGCCGTTTGCCTCATAGAGGCCTTGTCTCTCGCCATCCGTTGCTTCAACTTCCCTTGACTTTAAACCACACACTTCGGAAGCTGCAATGGGGACAAGAACGCAGGCACTGGCGTGATGAATGGCAGCGCATGGTGATTTTCGACGAGTCCCGGTTCAACCTAATGATCCATGATGGATGTATCCTAGTACGACGGCACTATGGTGAGCGGCTGTTGGAGGCATGCACTGTACATCGTCATATGGACCCAACACCGGGTGGTATGGTATAGGGCGCTGTTGGGTTCCATTCACGTTTCCGCTACCTACGCATTGCAGAACCCATGAGCAGCCAGCGGTATCTCGGAGATTATGGAGACTGAAGTGCTGCCGCATCTACAGACGGGTGATATCTTTCAACAGGACAATGTTCGACTACATGTGGTGCGGGATGTCTTACAGTTCCTGGATACCTGATAAGTGCCACGTCTTCCTTGGCCAGCGCAGTCACCTGATTTGTCGCCCATTGAGGAAGTGTCTGAAATGGCCACTCGACACCTAGCCCGTCAGGCTCGCCTCTAGTTTCCCAAGGTGAACTACGGGTACGAATTGAGACAGCATGGAATGACCTTCCGCAGTGCGACATCTAGAACATCTTCCAGTCGATGTCACCCTGCGTAAGAGCCGTTATCGCCGCTCGTGGTGGGTACGCAAGGTACTGAGTAGATCAGATCAAATCATATGTAGAGGATTTCATGAAAGGGAGTGTCCGACCCAGGTCTTAAACAACCCTTAAAAATAGGAAGCTAGGAGATTTGGGCTAGAGTGCCCAATAGGAAAGCGACACGGAAGTGAGGTAGAAAGGGGGAGGAAGACGCCCTTATTTATTACCGGGGGCCAGTACCCGGGGCCCGACGGCTTAACGTGCCCATCCGACGCACGGCGGATGTTTAGTGGTTCGAGCGTTCGCACCTGCCTGGGATCGAACCCGAGGTTTTCTCGGTGGCAGTCACAAACGTTGACCACTAGGCCATCCGCGGCCCAAGGTACTGAGTATTGTGTGCTCCACATCACTTATAGGTCTATACAGTGGCGTACCGGAATAACTCCACTCCCGCTCCCCGCAAAAAATATCTTCGAGGCCCTTTTTGCGAAAATCTGTTAGTTTTCAATTACTGAAATTTTTAATTTCCATATTATCAACTAGGTTTTACAGTCGCTTAATAGTTCAAATTCTTTAGAACCTACAGGTATTTTTCGTGAAACCAAAATTGTTGCAGTTCATTACGTGTAACCGTTGTAATTAAAAATCATTGCCCTAGTTTTGTATCATTCCAAAGTATTACAAAACACTTACGCCAAAATAATTATTACAGATCCTATAAATTGTTTCCCATAATGTCATATCATATCATATCATAACATATGCTACATCGTGCAAATTTTATTCTTTTAGAGAACTAAGGCCAGCTCCTTTGAAATACTTCACGATCACACACACACACACACACACACACACACACACACATAAGAAAAAACTCGTAAATGCCGTGTGACAGAGTCTAATGACTTTTCCCGATTTATACTAAAATACAGAACATAAGTAACCAAATAAGTAAGTAACAATTGCGAATTTTAGCACACACAAAAAGTAAAGTTACTTAAATTATTCTTGAGCTTAAAAAACGCACTTCACATAATGCCACAATGTTTTGCACATAGTAAAAATCTTTTCTCTTGACTCTTATAAAAAAAATGACTCAGATTTCTATTTTTTGCGTTCCCGTGAAGGACACCTTCTAACTCATTATATTCTGAAGGATGCGTAGTTACGTGGAAACAACTCATTTGCATAAAAATTTCATTCTTTCAACTAATATTAATTTCATGATCTCTTGTTAATATATATGTATAGGAACTATTGCTATGGCTGTGAACAGGAACCTCAAGTACTCTGGAATAGCTGTCACCCAGTTTTTTTGAACTAAAACGAGAATGATTTCTTGAAGATTTTACTTATTTACTGGAAAAAAAAGTGTTTCTTTTAATTCTTCATTGAAATTGCTGTCAAAAATTCCTGGCAATTTCTTTAACCAGTTTCATATGAAGTTTTCGCAAATTTTTTTGTAAAAACCTTTTGCTGAGGTCAGAGGCCCTCTTAACCGTGAGGGTCCCCGCACTGCGGGGGTCGCGGGGACTATCAGTACGCTCATGGGTCTATATTTCAGAACATTTACGTCTTGTATCATCAGTAATGTTCTTTATAAATTTCACTTCAGTATCTCAGGGTTTTCTTGATGTGCATTTTCAACAGACAGCAGCGTAACGAAAATTATTTTTCATAGCGAGAGCTATGAGGTGGATAAAGAAATATTCAGATATGGTTTAAAGAAGCAAAGGTAGCAAAAAAAAAAACAGTTCATATCTACGAAACCTATACTCATAGTGGAAAACTGCATTATTTAAAGCGGATATCGAATTCGAAATCTTTACTATAGCTAATGGCATACAGGGTAAGAAGAATTTTTTCCATCAGATATTTAGCAGTGGAGATACAGTTAGAAACGCCGGATATCGTTCATCGCGATGAATGATATCCGGCGTGAAAGAATTTTATAAATCGGACTTTTAGAAGGAGGCATATCGTGAAAAGTAAAATATACGTTTACGCCCCCGTGGCGGCAAAACTGTGCATATTTTTGGCAGGAAGTGTACGTTAAATATTTTCTGCATCTGTTTATAGAATCCCTATTGAAGAAATTCCTTTCCGCTCACTGCAGAAAACAATTTCTTCAATCGCGTTTTTGGACTGAAAGATAGAACTGCAAATGTATTGTAAACAGAATACATACTAACACCTCGTTGTTAGAAAATTTATGTTACGAAAAATCAGAAATTACCTGCGAAATATTCTTTATCGTAAACTTTAGCTTACGCAAAAATATTTTTTTCAAAACAGATTTTAAGTAACAGATATATCGGGGAACATACGCTGCACATTTTTTCATTTTCATTTTTTTTTCATTTATTCGTTTTTTAGTTGCCACATATTACAATTCAAAATACAAACAATATAATCAATTACAAAAAATGTAGCAACCAGGAGGAGGAGGGAAAAGGCCGTAAGGCCTGACATAGCCCTCCCATCCCTAGTACTAAAAAAAAAAAAGAAAAACAAATAACAATACAAAATACAAGTCAAATAACAATACAAGTTTTTCCTCCTCTAGCGGAAAACTGAGAACTATTTAAAGCAGAAAGGGCACGCAAAATTATTTTCGTGGTAAATGATATTTAAAGAGGAAGTTTTTCAATCGGAGCTTTAGAAGAAACGATGTGAAATAAAATATATTTTGAGTTTAATGGCAGTTGCATTTACGCCTTCTAACGATCAAGTTATGTATTGGCGACAGACCAAAAAGTATGAAACTTCCTTCTGACATTTCAAGCTTCTCAATACAATAAGAATTTTTCAAATCGCATTTTAGGGATAGAGAGAGATTTGTGTCCATATAGACGGACGGACATAGTGATAATATAGGCGCGTACTTTTTTTGTAAGATGTCTTAGAAACGTATGGGTGTTTTTTCAGACATTTTTCCAGTCAGATTTCTTGAAACGTAGATATCGTATTAAATATTAAAATGAGTTTGTGATATGTATCGTACACTTATTTGATATTTAACATCAAAATAAGTTTACGATATGTATCGTAAACTTATTTAACATCAAAATAAGTTCACGACATGTTTCGGGTATACTGCTCACATTATACAAACTCGGAAGAGCGTCATTAATTTTCCCTCATGTACATGCAGTCACGTGGGAAAACGGACTCATGATATCGAAGCAGGACAAAATAATGCTATATTTGTACGTTATAAGCAACATTTTTTTGAATGACAGAGATTCCTTTTTAAATAATAGTTCTTGGCTGAACTGCTTCACTAATTTCCCTACTTATGAATACATAAACTTACCTTCAATATATACGTAATAGAGCTGCCATAAAATGTAAATTACTTCAACATTTTCTCACCTGGAATTGAAATGAAACTTACAAGTGCTTCCGAAAGAGCTTAGAAGGTAATGGAGAGTAATTGATAAGAGAAACAAAATAACTGACACTCTTTCTTACTTCATTACTCTATAGTAATAGATGTTTTTGTGTTTCTACAACGTCTTGTGTCTTTGCCTAGGTCTATCATTCAAAACTCTTTCGCAGGAATTGCTCTCCACTTAGGGCGGAGTCTTGCATCCGCCACACTCTATCTGGTGGTCATATGTTGATGATTTATAACGTACATGACATTCCAAATATGCTTAATTAGATTTGGATCCGGTGATTCAGAAGGGAAAATCATAAAACGAGATTTTCGCGATTTATTGCATCAAGAGTAAATCTGCTAGCCTAGGTGACGTCTTCCATTTAAAATATGTGACCCATCGCACTGACAGAAAAAATAAAAGAAAGAAAAAAACACGCAGTGAGCAATAAATACATTCTCCGTAGATAAAATTATCTAGTGAGTGTCTATGGGAAACATCTGTGTGTTTCAAGAAGAGAAGCGTGTACCAGTCCATTTCACATCTGATACGCATTACTTTGTTTTGAGTATCTCCGAAGCGGTAGCATTGCATATACAGGGTGTTCAGTTAATGCGGCGACAAACTCAGTGGGTTGTTAGTAGATATCAAGAGGAACAAAAGTTGAAATGGAACATGGTGTCGCAAACCAAGTTTAGTCGGTGAAAATCGCGAAAATACGTATGCAGGCTCTGACTCCAGAGGAGAGGGAAGGCGGATGTCAGTTGATCGCTGAATGCGTTCGTGTATTCACTCACGATGTCTGACGTAAGCAGTGAGCCTCAACAGCGGTTCAGTTTCAACGCGTGGGTAGGAATCTTCAGTGATTATCTCTTGGAGCCGTGCCTTCTACCCGAACGCCTGAATGGCGCAACGTACTTTGTTTTCCTGCAACACGTCCTCCCGGAATTGCTGCAGAGTGTGCCGCGCCGCAGTACAGCCAGGCATGTAGTTCATGCATGATGGTGCCACAACACATTTTCCCCGCGTGGTGCGTAACCACCTCGATGCTACATACCCAGGGAGGTGGATTGGACGCGCCGGACCCGTTGCTTGGCCTCCACGTTCGCCGTATCTCAATCCGTTGGACTTCTTCATCTGGGGTCACCTTAAATCACTCGTTTATGAGACGCCTGTGGACACGCCGGACGATCTCATAGCGCGGATCGTCGTCGCTGCGGCAGACATCAATAGAACACCCGGTATCTTCGAGCGCGTCCGGGAATCGTTTTTACGTCGTTGTAGTCTGTGCAATGACGTCCGCGGCCGCCACTTTGAACAACACCTGTAATAATTTCGTTCACATCATTCTCATCGTTCCCTTTCCAGCATTGTACTGTGCACCAAAAGCTGTGTTGTAAACATGCTGTCAAAGAAATATTTTTGTAGTTATTATTGTACTTTTTGTAGTTCCCGCATGACGTCAGGACCTGCATACGTATTTTCGCGATTTTCACCGACTAAACGTGGTTTACGACACCATTTTTCATTTCAATTTTTGTTTCTCTTGATGTCTACTAACAACCCTCTGAGTTTCTCGCCGCATTAACTGAACACACTGTATATTTAATTTAAGATATGAGAAAAGCGAGTTCTAAATCGGAACCTATTGTAATTCTATTAAACCTACTTAACTCAGCTGGATTGGGCGATATCATTTCGAAAACGGTAGAGGATTTTTGTCATTTATCATATCTGAACTTGCCACAACTGCTCGCTTTTGATGTAGAACTACGTCTTTCCCAGCGCTCGGTGGTAGGGGGGGGGTGTAACATCGGGAGCACGGATGCAACGAAAAATGGAACGCTTGTATCTTCGAAACTAATAATCGTAGAGTAATAAATAATACATCATTAGATAGTTTATAGAGTCCCATTTATAACAAAACAAGTTACAACCCTCCACCCCTTAATCCTTCGATACAGTAGCGCTAGAAATTTAAGTTAAATTTCGCGTGATTTTGTTTCGCCGAATGCCGTTTTAAGGTTGATAACTAGTGAATACATAATGATATCGATGACCTCAGCCCCGCATTCCGTAGCTGACGGTCAGAGTTAACGAGACGTATGTAATAAACCTAAATAAAGTGAATTACTTATTTTTTGGATAAAAAAAAATCAAAGGGCCACAGTAGCAACTGTGCGGCAACCTACAACGTAAGGCTACGTCAACCAGAGCTCTAGATACAAGGGCTGGCTCATACGGCAGATTTTAGTTGTCCCCGGAAGTTGCGGCTGGTGACGTAGCTGGGATACATCGTTGAGTGTTAGGAATCGCGTTTGCTTTGCTCTGTGTGGGGAACTCTAATGATAAATACAACTACTGAGCTGCCAAATATGTAACAAAATGGCGAAATGATTTAAAGAAACCAAAGGAATGAAGCAGAATATATCATTGATTGTTTCTTCTTTTATATATGTGTGTATTACTTCCATTAAACGCGCAAATAATGCTTTTTTTGTTAACAACAAAACCTTGGCTACTGTAATTTTTGTGAAATGTTTTAATATTCAGGTGTCCATTTAATTCGACTTTTACCGTCTACAAGAGAGGTTACCTGTGTTTTTGTAACTATGTTTTGAAAGCATATGTCATTTTTTTTTTTTCAATTTTTGATTTTCCATACTTTGTTTTTTTACCTTAATTTTCAGTTCTCTGATTTGTTTTAATAAAAGCCGGCGCGAACGATTTCATCTTCTGGCTTTGCTAGAAAAGCTCTTTAAAATATCCTTTTTATTTTCCTGTTTTCAGAAAGTTTAACCCTTTTTCCGTTATTGACAATTTGTCATTTAAATTTTTTTTTTTTTTTTTTTTTTTTTTGACATATCACATTTCACGCAGAAAATTGTCTCTTCATCTGATGCAGGTTGAATTGGGGCTACATTTTCTGCAAAAGACCTTTTTTGGGACTAAGATTTTTAAGTCTATCAGGAGCATCATGCAGTATTTTTCTCCTTCTTTGTCTTTCACCTCGTGCAGTGACATTTTCAACGTTTTATCTCTGTAAATTGACTGTTGGTATAGCCGAAGATTTCAATATCTTTATTCATTGGTTAACCAAGCAGGCAATTCATCATATCGCCTTCGTACTTACTATTTAAAGAGTGATCACTGCAAATCCTGGCATTTTTCAAATTAAAAGAATCTGCTCTGGTTGGTTGGTTGTTTGATTTTTATGGCGCAAGGGCCATGGTTGGCCAAAGAGCGCCAGACACAAGACAAACAAACAGTTTTAAAAATGTGGTAAAAAGCTTAAAATCTGACTGATCATGTAAAACTGAAAAATGAGAACGATGGAAGGGCTAAAAAAGATAATGAAACAAACAGTATTAAAAACATGATACAATGATTAAAATCTAGCTGATTCAGTAAAACTGAGAAATGAGGATGATGATAAGGCTAAAATCTAGATACGTTTAAAATAGTCAATTTCTTTAAAAAATGAAAACACGGCAACAGTATTGCAGTGGTCATTGAGGAGCCGCTGCAGTGTAGCGGCGTCCTCGTTCAACAAATGAGAATGAAAGAAATGAAGACGTACATCACGAAAACGAACACAGCTACACAGAAGATGAGTGACGGTGAGTCGGCAATTGCACGTCTCACACATCGGCGCAGTGTCGCCACACAGCAAAAAGCGGTGAGTGAAACGACAATGCCCAATGCGGAGACGCGCAAGCACCACTTCCTCCCTACGGTTCCGACGATATGAGGATTTCCAGACTTCAAGATTAGGTTTAATACGATGCAGTTTATTTTCCACCTCTTGGTCCCACAGACCTTGCCACGTTCGCTTGATATGGTCGCGTACCAGAAAGCGGAAATCCCGGTAAAACAGTGGCAAGGGTCTGACGACCAAAGAGGAAGCAGATCTAGCAGCCGCATCAGCACACTCGTTACCCGAGATTCCAACATGCCCGGGAATCCAACAAAATTGTATCTGGACACCGGCCTCGAGCAAAGAACAAAGAAGCCTTCGTACGGTAAAAAGAAAAGGGTGGTCACAGCAGTCCAACGATGACAATGACTGTACAACACTCAAAGAATCAGTGTACACCGCAGCCCGTTGATGAGAGCCCGACTGAACATGAAGTAGTGCAAGATACACAGTATGCATCTCCGCCGAAAACACCGTGGCCTCAGCTGGGATCCGCGCGACAGAGACGTCATCAATACAAACCGCCGCGGATCCAACGACTCCGTGCATCTTGGAGCCATCAGTGAAAATGAGAGTGTATTCAGAATTGAGGGCACGGTGCTCAGCGAAGAGCTGCTGGTACACTAACGCAGGGGTTGAGGATTTCTCGAAAGATGTAAAGGTGGTATCAACCATGACACCAAGTGGGGGCCATGGAGGATCCCCAAAGCCCCTGATCTTCTCAACAAGAGACAAGTCGAGACCTACATCACGGGCTACGGCAGCCATACGAAGACCGAATGTTGAAATGCACGAAGGCCGGTTCCCGAATAAACGAGTATGCTGGGGATGAAAAACTGCATCGTATAAAGGATGGTCTGGAAGAGATCTAAGTTTCAGGTAGAATTGAATAGACAGCTGTAGACGGCGTAATTCAAGCGATGGTTCTTTCGCATCAGCGTAAAGGCTGGGAATTGGAGATGTTCGAAATGCTCCCGAACAAAGACGCAGTGCTTGATGGTGAATAGTGTCCAAAGGCCGGAGAACGGAACGACGAGCAGAGCCATACACGATACAACCATAATCCAGTTTTGACCGTATTAATGAATGGTAAATTCGAAACAAAGACATCCTGTCTGCGCCCCACGAGACTCTCGAAAGGATCTTAAGAATAGATAGAGCCCGCAGGCAGGAAATCTTGAGCCGCCGAACGTGCGCACGGAACGTAAGCGCACGGTCGACGGTCAGACCAAGGAACTTGGTCTCCGGCAAAACTGGTATGGCTGCACGGTCTAAATACAGCTCTGGGTCAGGATGGAGGCCACGCCTCCGGCAGAAATGGACACACGCTGTCTTGTCGGGAGAAAGAATGAAACCATTGCTATTCGCCGCTTTAAAGATCTGATTAATTGCAGACTGCAACTGCCTTTCAATAAAATGCATGCTTGATGACGAGCAGAAAATGTGCAAGTCATCAACATAGACAGTAGCCGAAACCGCAGGAGGAAGATTTATGAAAAGACAATTAATGCGGAGGATGAACAATGTGACAGATAAAATGCAACCTTGAGGAACACCTTGTTCTTGATGGAACGGTGCCGAGAGCGTCGTACCCAAGCGCACCTGGAACACCCGATTGCGAAGAAAATTAAAGATGAAAGTCGGAAGATTTCCTCGCAATCCGCATGCGTGGAGGTCACGGATAATACCGTGCCGCCACGCTCGATCATAGGCTTTTTCAATATGGAAAAAAACAGAAACCAGGTGCTGCCTACGCACAAACGCCTCGCGCACAGATGTCTAAAGGTGCAGGAGATGATCGTGAGGTGAACGATGACGGCGAAAGCCGCTTTGTGATGGTGAAAGTATTTGATGATATTCTAAAAAATGAACTAACCGGGAATTAACCATGCGTTCAAGAACTTTACACAGACAGCTAGTGAGAGCAATTGGACGATAACTAGAGGGAGACTTGGAATTCTTGCCAGGTTTGGGAAAAGGAAGAACAAAAGCTTTTCGCCAAGATTCAGGGAAACTGTGCTCCAGCCAAATACGATTGTATAAGATTAAGAGATTCTCGAGAGACGACTGCGAGAGATGACGGAGCATGTCATAGTGGGTGCCATCGGGACCGACAGATGTAGCGCCGGACCGATGCAGAGCCACCCGTAGTTCAACCATGCTGAAGGGGGAGTTATAACTAGTGACGTTAAAAAGCGCAAAGGAGATTCTCTGGCGTTCCGCAGTGGATTTAATCCTCAGAAAGGAGGAAGGATACGCCAGGTCACTCGACACGGAGGCAAACGCCTCCCCCAAACAATCAGCAATCTCCCCGACTTCAGCATATGTGCAGCCGTTACTCTCGAGAATGGAGATCTGGTGAGAGCTGTAGTTACCCCGGATCTTACGAATCTTTTCCCACACACTTTTCGAACTGGCACGTGAAGTGAGAGATGAAACATACTGGATCCAAGACTCCCTCTTGCTACGTCGACGCACCAACCGAGCATAGGATTTTGCTCTTTTGAATGTAACGAGATTAGCATCGGTTGGATAACGCCGAAATGTAGACCAGGCCTTATGTTGAGCTCTCCTAGCCGCTGCGCATTCAGGGGTCCACCAAGGCTTCGGACTTCTAGAGAGTGTCGTCGATGTTTTTGGTATAGGAAGATCAGCTGCCTGAAGAATACAATTTGTGACTTCAAGAACCGCTGCGTCGATTGACTCTTGGGTCACCATTGCAGAAGAAGATAACAAAGCTGACGGTGTGAAGACCTCCCATCTCGTACGCTCCATCCTCCACCGAGGAGGGCGGGAGGCAGAAGATGGCAAGTTCGCATGATGCGAGAGCAAAATCGGAAAATGGTCGCTCCCGTGGAGGTCGTTACACACCGTCCACGACCAGTCAGCAATAATCGATGGTGATCCCAAGGCCAAATCGATCACACTGAAAGATCTTGTCGGCTCATGGAAGTATGTGTCAGCACCGGTATTAAAAAGGCACAAAGAGGCCGAGGACAGAAGAGACTCTATGCGACGACCTCTCGTGCTGATGCTGACACTACCCCACAAATAATAATGGGCATTGAAGTCACCCAATAAAAGAAAGCGTGAAGGCAGCTGATCGACCAATCTCTCCAAAACAGAGACGCTTACGTTCTCGTCCGGCGGCAGATAGACACTGCAGACAGTAAGAGGTACAGGCATAGAAATACGAACCGCCACGGCCTGCACAGTTGTGGAAACCGCGACGGAAGATACCGGAACCCTGTGAGGGACGAGAATAGCGATACCCCCACAGGCTATATTTCCAGACTAGTTATCTGTCCGAAATGCACTGTAGCCTCGAACTGAAAGCAGGTCTGATGGTTTAAGTATTGTTTCCTGTAAACAAAAACATACCGGAGAGTACAATGAAAGCAGATGTTTCACTTCACCAAAACTCGTCCGAAAACCTCGACAGTTCCACTGAATGATTGAAGCCATGGTTAAAAGTGAAATGAAAATGAAAATGATCACAACAAAGTCAGGCTCCATCACCTCTGATGGAGCCTGATCTGGAGGCGTGTGACGAGGGGCCAAGATGGGAGCATGCTTTGTCCCAAGTGGCTTAACGGGAGGCACACGATGTTGAGTCGTTTGCTGAGATTTTGGAGAAGAAATGCTTTTCTTATCCTGAGCTTTGGTTTTTTTGTTAGAAGAAGTGGCCTGAGTTCCCTTGTTGGTGGTGGGATGAGTCTGCTTCGGCGAAGTGGTGGGTGGCGCTTTCAGACCCCTAGCTCGAGACAGGAGTGCCTCCAGTCCGGCTGCGATGATTTCGTTTACATTGTATGGACATTTAGGGGGAGATCTGAATGTCTGTCTGAATGGCAACCGTACATTTGGCAACCACCACTGAAGCGTATGATCGCCGATCAGATATAACAGGAACCACTCTTCTTCTGGCCTCAGGATAGGAAATATTTTCCACCGTTTTGAGCCTTTGGATTTCTTTCTCCTCCTTCCACTTGGGACAATCTTTGGCTGATGCTACGTGTGAACCCTTACAGTTCACACAAAACTCAGCCTCGGCCACACATTCTGACAAAAGATGCTCTGTGGCACCACAGCGTCCACACCTAGGATTGCTCCTGCACGACTGCTGAGAATGGCCGTACGGCTGACACCTAAAACATCTCAACGGGTTAGGGATGTACGGGCGTACTTCTAGGTGGAGATACCCTGCCTTAATGGACGTAGGCAGGGAAGGGCTATCAAAAGTTAAAATGATGTTCCGGGATGGGACGGACTGCCCATTCTGCCTGAATAGAATACGCCGCACACCCGTAACGTGTTGACTCCTCAGTTCTTCAAGTAATTCTTCCTCAGCACACTCAACGAGGTCCTGAGAGGAGACAACACCTCGAGATGAATTTAGGTATCCATGGGGTGTTATTTTGACCGTAGTCTCAAGCAGCGTGGTGGTGTTAATAAGTGTGGAACAGTAGGCCACAGTGGACATTTCTACAAGAAGATCTCCAGATTGGAGCTTCTTTACGCTCTTAGGAGAGCTTGCAATGGATTAAAGAGCTTTATTTATCAAAAATGGACTTTTGGCACTCAAAGGCTTTGAAGGGTCCAATGAGTGCACAAAAAAGAATCGAGCATTTGAACAATCAGGGACATGTTTTTTTTGCAGAAGGGGATGAGCCTTCCTCCATACCTCTTTTGCTTTCTGGTTCTTGGGAAATTTTGTTTTCATCCATGAAAAAATTTTAATAATTCGTCCGCTGACTTCCCCACCCACAATAGAGCCCAACGAGGGAGAGCCCGAGGTCCGCAAGCCCAAGTGGACGCATGACACGGCTCTAGTGATAGCAAGCGGATATAGCAAGTTGATAGGGCAGACATGCGCTCGGCGTGCACCCAGACTTCCCATGCCTGGGAAACACCCCTTTGGCATGCCCACCCTATCCCCAGACTCACCCTGTAGTGCGAAACGACTAGCCGTTAGAGGTCTGGGCTCCACTCAGCCACAGACCTCATTGACTAGGAGTGGGTTAGTTGCCAGCCTCCCGTTTAGGGTGAAGCAGGGGGCAAAGAGGAGTGTTGGCAACTGGCGACAACAACACCCAGGCCACCAGAAACCTCAGCCTCCAGCATCCTCTTTTCTACCTTACGGGTCACCGCACACGACAAACGTGCAGGTAGGTCTAGCTAACCAGCTCGGAAAAACAAAGAAAGGAACATGAAATGGAGAAGACAGGAAAGAAAACGAGAAACTAAAGTCCTGAGCTGGCGCATAATCACAACCTCAGCAACCTACAACTGAGGCGGGTTCATGTCAAGTGAAAAAACATAAAAAATGTGAAAATCATCACATATAGTACATGTTGGCTCGGGCCGTGGGGACGCCATCTCCCAGCAGCCGGAGGAACAGCTGTCCCTTCGGTGATGTAATCGTTCAAGACGAAATGACAAAATGATCCGTCACAAGGTCAGCTCGGGCCGTGGGGGCGCCGCTCCCGAAATAACTGGAAAACCAGTTATCCCCGTGCGGGCTCTGCTCTGCAACACCTGTTAACCCAGTTTTTTTTTTTTTTTTTTTTTGTAACTACTGGGTCGTTTCTAGGGAAACAGTGAAAACTTGCGTTTCGCCCTTTCGTAATCCCACAGATATTTCGGCACGTAGTAACAGCGCAAGAAGCCATTGCACAAAAACGATGTATAAAGAAATTAAATAAAAAAATTCGATGTCTGAAATACAACCTAATAAACAGCAGATAACTAATGCGAATGCGGCAAACGTAGGTTAATAGCATCCACCGAGCGCTTTACATCGCGCACTGACAAGTGACATGCATCCCCGTTACGTCACTGGGCGGCACAGCGAGGACCACTTCAACGACCAGAAACACAAAGCGATGAGCCAGCCCTTGTTACTAAACCCTGTACGTCAACTGCCCTTTGTTAAATACTTTAAGGATGTAGAACTAGTGATATAGACCATGAAATAGTGACAATTGACGTAGGGCTACGACAACTGTCCTTCGCTCAGTACTTTAAGGACGTAGAACTAGTGAGATAGTGCCATGAAATAGTGACAGTTGACGTAGTTCTACGTTGTGGGTTGCGGCACAGTTGCTACTGTGCCCCTTTAATTTTCTTTTTCTATTTCTGGGTTAATAACCCGTCCTTGAGTATTTCTTCCATCTCTACTTTAGAGTCACTGGTTCCAAAAGAGTGACAGACCCCGTAGAATACACCATTTCTTATTCATACGGGACTTTGATCTCGTGCCGGGTGCAGCCGATTAATCAGAATCTTCCATTTACGATCACAAGGGAACCAAATTCTGTTGCATGTACTGAGCGCAGGGAATATCCCTGGGCCGTCTTGTTGGCGCAGTGGTCTAAGCGATGGCTTCTGACCATTCGTCCGAGATGGGTCCGGGTTCGAATCCCGGTAAGGCATTGATGTTGTGTTTGTCTTACGTCACTCGCTCTTTTCCTTCCCTGGAACCAATGACTCTAAGTTAGGGACGGGCGACTGCGTATGGCCCATTGAGTAGTTCACGGTGGTCGTTAAACCTCCAATCAAAAAAAAAAAAGATCTCGGGTATGGCCGATTGGATTTAGATTAGTTGACACTGTAGATGAAATCCTACTCTAAATTCTTCCCGACTCTGGGGTATAACGGGTAATCCTGTTCGCTCGGACTGAACATTTAAGAAAACCGTGGCTAAACCTGAGTTGGAAACGAATACGCAGTACTTCGAGAACCGACTCTGTATTTTAAATCATTTAGAGTTGTGTCCTAATATTTTCAAAAGCACCTTGATACGAGGGGTGTTCGAAACGTACTCAGCACGAACATGAAGGAATGATCGTCGTGAAATAGGGTAGGCCTGTTTTTATCCATAGTCCCTTTGAAGGTCCATACAATTTACCCAACGGTCAGGTGATGCGTAACATCACAGCCTCTCCTTGACAAATGTCAACCCCGCCTTCTCGTGGTGCATCCTGTTCCCACCAAAGGGGCTCTGACGACCGCCAATAGCGGTATAACTATACCATCGGGATTAGAGGAAATTCTATCCCACACTCACCAACCCGCTTGGCCAGCATGGTGAGTTATGGCCAAACCCCTCCAAAATGATTCCACAACTTAAATCTTGGCCCTCAGTCTCCGGCAGCTGGAATGTACCTGGCCAAGGCAGCGGCCAGTGCGACATGAAGGCAGAGGGTGCTAAGAATCCCCGGAGGACCGGACTAGGCTGCCATCTGATGCTGACCTTGGCTACGTACAATGGACGCTCCCTATCTTCTGATTCAAGGCTTCTTGAATTGGAAGAGGAACTACAAAGGATCAAGTGGGACATCGTGGGGCTAAGTGAGGTAAAGAGAAAAGGAGAAGATCTCATTGAACTGAAAAGTGGACATCTCTTCTACTATCGTGGGACAGATACTGGCAGAACTAGTGGTGTTGGATTTATAATAAACAAGAAACTGAAGGATAAAGTTGTAGAAGTTGAAAGTTCCTCTGACAGAGCTGCACGACTTGTTATCCAACTCTCGAAAAGATACCAGGCTCAGATTACTCAAACTTATGCACGCACCACAAGTCATCCTGAAGAAGAAATTGAAGAATTTTATGAGGAAATTTGTCATCTAAATAATAAAGGTAAGCAGCACTTGAAAATAATTATGGGAGATTTCAATGCAAAAATAGGGCAACGGCAACAGAATGAAACTTCAGTAGGTAAATTTGGTCACGGCAACAGAAACCAGCGTGGAAATACTCTCGTTGAGTTTGCAGAGGCAGAAGGGTTTTTCATCTTGAACTCCTTCTTCAAGAAAAAGCCACACAGGAAATGGACATGGAGACATCCAAATGGGACGACAAGTGAAATTGATTTTATTATGTGTAACAAAAAATTCGTCATAGAAGACTGCAGTGTGCTAAACAAGTTCAACACAGGTAGTGACCATAGATTGGTGAGATGTAAGATGCACCTCAACACTAAACTTGAACGTGGCAAGCTCATAAGACAAACAAAATCTATTGACATAACCAACCTTAAAAAACACCATAATACCTTCAAGTTGGAACTGAAGAACAGGTTCTCTGCTTTAGAAGGCTTAACATCGGAAGAAGTGGACATCTCTGAAGTTAACAGAAAAGTAACCAAAGCTCTTATGGAAACAGCAACAAAATTAGCTGGGTCTAAAAACAAGTTGCATGTAAATAAATTATCAGGAAAAACGAAAATGTTGATGCAAAAAAGAAGAGAGATGAGGACAACTAAAGAAGATGTGACTTCCAAAGTGGAATATATAGAACTATGCAAGACAGTAAGAAAAAGTATCACTGAAGACGTAAGAAAATTCAACTGTGAACTAGTGAGGAAAGCAATTGAAAACAACCAAAGCCTAAAGATAGCAAAGGGACATCTCAGTAAGGGAAGAAAACAGATTGTGGCACTGAGAAAAGAAGATGGTTCTGTAACAAGAAATAGAGGCAGAAATTTTGACAAGAGTGAAAGATTTCTACTCCAAATTATATGAAAGGGATGATACATGCACTCCAGACATCATGAAAGATAATAGTACCAGAGTTCCTCCAGTCCTTCCAGCAGAAGTTGCACATGCAATCAAGAACATGAAGCGGGGAAAAGCTCCAGGAGAAGATGGAATTACTGTAGACATCATACAAGAAGCAAGTGGAGAAATCGAAACAGTACTCGCCCAAATTTTCACTCGTTGCCATAATGAAGGAAAGATTCCTGAGGATTGGAACACCGCTACAATGATCCTGCTACATAAGAAAGGTGACATTGAGGATCTTGGAAACTACAGACCTATCAGCCTCCTATCAGTAGTTTATAAAATCTTCACTAAAGTTCTTTCACACCGCTTGAAGGTAACACTGGACATGGCTCAACCGAGAGAACAAGCTGGATTCAGAAGTGGCTACAGCACAATAGATCATATCCACGTGCTGAGAGAACTAATTGAAAGAGCGAGGGAATATGAACTTCCATTGTGCATGGCTTTTATCGATTATGAAAAAGCCTTTGATTCGGTGAAACCATCAGCAGTTACAATGGCTCTGAAAACCTGCGGTATTGAAGATGCATACATTAATATTATTAATAACATCTATGAAAATGCAAGTGCAAAGATTAGGCTGTTTGAAAATACAACACACGTAAAAATTGGAAAGGGAGTGAGACAAGGTGACACCATATCTTCGAAGCTCTTTAATGCCACATTGGAGGGTGTTTTTCAGTCGCTGAGCTGGGAAAACAAGGGGATAAAGATTAATGGAGATTATCTAACCCACCTTCGTTTTGCTGATGACGTAGTCATTTTTGCAACTACCCCATCAGAGCTGCAGAGTATGATCCAGGAACTTGCTGACAAGAGTAAAGAAGTGGGATTAAAAATGAACTTTCAGAAGACAAAAGTGATGTTCAATGCTTTTACAAGAAATGAAGATTTATCGATTGATGGAGAAAAGCTGGAGATAACAGACACATACGTTTATCTTGGACAGCAGATATCAAGTGAGGGTCACATTGATGAAGAAATTAATCGGCGTACAAAACTTGCCTGGAGAGCTTTTGGAAGAAACAGCATAATTTTCAAGAGCAATATGCCAGTATGTCTTAAAAGAAAAGTGTTTGATCAATGCATCCTTCCAGTGCTTACGTATGGTGCAGAGACGTGGACCTTAACTAAAAGAGACATACAAAGGCTGCAGACAACTCAAAGCAGCATGGAGAGGTGCATACTTGGTGTAACCAGGAGAGATAAGAAGAGGAACTTGTGGATCCGAAAAATGACAGGAGTGGAAGACATCATGATCAGAGTTAAATCCCTGAAATGGCAATGGGCTGGACATACTGCCAGAAGGACAGATCATCGATGGACAGCCGAAATTTTAGATTGGATTCCAAGGGACAGGAAAAGACCCAGAAGAAGACCACATGGGAGATGGGTGGATGAAATTCGAAATTATGCAGGGGTGACATGGAGGAGACTGGCACAAGACAGACCGTTGTGGAGGAAACTTGGGGAGACCTTCGTCCAGCAGTGGATTGATAATGGTTGACAATGATGATGATGATGATGATAACGCATAATCCTGCTGGCTCAAAAAGTGAAAAAAAAACTGTAGCTAAACTTGATTTGCAAACAAATACACATTATTTTTAGAAACAACTTTGTATTTTAGATCATTTAGAATTGCGTCCTAATATTTTCAAAAGCACCTTGATGCGAGGTGCGCCCCAAAAGTTCTGGGCTCTACCGTGAAGGAATTGCTATCGAAAATAGGGTAAGTCTATCTTAAAGGGGATAGTGTAGAAAGATAGGCTTACGATCCATACCTTTTTCCCAGCGGTGCTCCAAGGCTCTTATGCTCTCCAAATAAAATGATTTGACAAGGCTGTCAAAATAGGGTTCCACAGCATTATTCGTCCCAAAATGGAGACCAGACAAGTTCTCTTTGATATTTGTCCGAAGGGACAAGCTCAGGTCAGTAGGGATGGTGCGGCGGCAGTTCAAACACACATACATAGATAGACGGCAACTGTTGATTTGTGGCTTGTAGGATTATGCTGATCGATCTGATCAGATCGGATTTGCTGTTTCCAACACAAACCACAGATGTTCAATTGGATTGATGTCTGGGGAATGTGGAGGACAGGGCAATACCTGAAAGTTTTCCTCATCTTTTGCGAATTATGCTCGAACAATCTGGACAGTGTGGCATGGCGCATTACCCTTCTGAAGTAAGACACTACTAGAGGGGGATACCGTTGCCATGAAAGGATGTACCTGGTATGCAGTGATGTTTAGGTAGGTGGTAGACGTCATAGTTTCCCGCACACGAATGAATGCACCCAGGGTTTCCCAGCAGAACACTGCCCGTAGCATTATGCTTCCTCCACCGGCTTGTTTTCCTCTCAACCTAGTTCCAATACTTGCCCGGGTAAACGATACACACGTACCCGGCCGTCCGAATGGTGCAACAGGAAACGAGATTCACCGGACCAGCCAACCTTCTTCCAATCATTCAAAGTCCAGTTTTGATGCTCGCATGCTCATTGTAAGCTCTTTCGACGGTGAACTGAGGTTAGCATGGGCACTTGCAGCATCCTGCGGCTACGCAGCCCCATTTTCAGCAGGGTTTGATATAGTGTGGGGTGTGACACATTACTCCCGTCACCAGCATTCAAATTACCGGAGAGTTGCGCCACAGTATCCCTTCTGTTGGCTCGTACCATACGGGATAGCCTTCGATCACGGTCATCACAGCCGGCCCTCACCTTGCCTGCGGTTCGTGGTTTACCCTCCTCGGACCACTTTTTTACGCTTTCCAACCGTAGGTTCAAGAAGCGTATGTGCTCCAGCTTTGTCCGTCCGTCTGTCCGTCCGTCCGCACGATAACTCACGTGAAAATGGTTCGATTTCGACGAAATTTTAGTATGTGGTAGAGGACCACCTAGGGATGAACCCTATTGAAAATGGGCGAAGCAGGGTCAGAGGTCAGGACATAGGAGCGCAATCCATTCCATTGCTCTTATGCGTCATAACTTGCGTAAAAATTGTTCGATTTCGATGAAATATTAGTATGTGGTAGGGAGCCACTGGGGACGAACCCTATTGAAAATGGGCGAAATGGGGTCAAACGTCA
Source organism: Macrothele yani (assembly GCA_039090855.1). Classification (NCBI taxonomy): domain Eukaryota; kingdom Metazoa; phylum Arthropoda; class Arachnida; order Araneae; family Macrothelidae; genus Macrothele; species Macrothele yani. The sequence continues at coordinate 133,559,897 of CM077002.1, forward strand.
GGACACTGGAGTGGGATCCATTCCATTGCCCTTGTGCATTATAACTTACCTAAAATGCTTGGATTGCGACAAAACTTAATCATATTGTTCCGGAGGTATAGTGAACCGGTTCTGTTGAAAATCAACGAAATGGGGTCAAAGGTCATGGCACAAAAGCCAGATTTATTCCACAGCCATTATTCTCATAACTTGCGTAAAACTGCTTCTATTGCAACAAAACTTTATCATGTTGTTCCGGAGGTATAGTGAACCGGTTCTGTTGAATATTATCGAAATGTGGACAAAAGTCAGGACACAGGAGTGAGATTTATTCCACAGCCGTTATCCACATAACTTGAGTAATAATTTCTGGTATGTTGGAAAGCGTATCATAATCAATGCATTGTATATTTTTACAAACTTTTTTAAGGTACTAACCACGGTTGACTGGGAGTACTCCACAAGCCTTGCCGCCTGAGAAATGCTCTGACGCGGCAGACGGCAATTACAATTTGGCCTTTGTCAAACTCGTTGAGTTCCGCTGCCTTTTCTATCTGAAGTACAAGAATAACACTGATTAACAGAGCTCAGTATCAGCTGTTATTTATATCGTTTGGGAAAACACAAGTTAGTCCGCGACCGTCATCGAATCCGTGTCCCCTCACTCCGGAGTAAGTCGCTCTCCCAACTCAGCTACGCGGACAGAATGTCTCGCTGCAGATTTATCGTCTTGACTCATGTTTTCACCTCTGTAGTACGTTACAGGTAAATTAGGGACGAGCGACTGCAGCCCATTGAGTTGCTCACGGTGGTCGTTAAACCTCCAGTAAAAAAACAAAAAACAAAAAAAAAAAAACAACACAGGTTTTGACCTTCACGCTATCGTTTGCCGGCATTTTTACTTGGGTTTGCATAAAGTCATGCTGGTCATAATGTTTTGGACAAAGGTAAGACTTGCTATTTTATATGGAACAGAAATTTGAGGAAAAAGAACAGAAGTGAGAATGCTTAGGTGGATGAAAGAGATACCAAGAAGAGAAAAGAAAATATATGGGGACAAAAGGAAAGAGTTTAGGGTTTGAAATATTAGCGAAAAATCAAGAGGAAATCCTCCAAAAGGGTCGCACACGTCTGTGGAATAGAAGAAACTGGGAATAAGGGAACCGAAAGAACATGAAACAAGTGGTGGGGGAAAAAATACTGGTTAGCTTGATATCAAGGTAAAGAATAAGATAGGACAAAAAAAAAGTTACAGGCGATTTGCTCGTACGGTGGGCCGACTCTGAGATTGTTAGGGATTAAGGATGTCAGAAAGGAGATGATGATGACAAAAGAAGCAAGCAGTAGTGATTCCGTTAGCAGTGCAAAAAGTTGTCGGTGAAAAATAGGCCTTTCCTGAAAATCGTTCATACCGAAACTCCAGCAAACGTGTGAGAAAGTAATAAATTTTGTGAATTAATTTGTCTTCTGTCACGATATTCTGTTGTTACGTCGCATATGCGGCCTTCTGCCCCGATTCAGTTTCGAGACGCCACCCACAGCATGAAACCGAATCGGTCGAGTTCAACCTCTGCATCGGAGACCAGTAAAGAAGGGAATGTATACATATTAGGTGTGAAACTTAATTCTCGGCCACAGGCACGACACGTTGACAGCAAATTAAAGCAAATCGAATACTTACCTAATCAGCGAAATAATCCCCGTCGTGTTGGATACATTTGAGCCATCGGTCAGAGAGCTGCCGAATGCCACTGCGGAAAAAAGAGGGCTGTTTCGAGTTGATAAAATCATCAATACTTGTGTGGACCTCCTCGACCGAAGTGAAGTGCGTTTCACTCAGGTGATGTTGCAGAGAGCGAAAGAGGTGATAATCCGACGGGGCGAAGTCTGGAGAATACGCCGGGTGGGACAAAATCTCCCATCCCAGGTCGGTGATCGTGTTTAAAGTCGTTTTCGCGGTGTGAGGACGCGCGTTATCCTGAAACAACAAGACCGACCTTCTGCCCTTGCCAGTGTATGGCCTTTTCGCCTCCATTGCGTCACTCACACGAATGAGTTGCTGACAATAACGCTCAGCATTGACCGTTTCACCAGGTTTGAACAACTCATAATGTACGACACCGCGCTGATCCCACCATATGCACAGCCACAACTTCTTGGCATGGATATTCCGTTTGGCGGTTCTGGTGGTAGACTGACCTGGATAAACCCACGATTTGCGCCGCTTAGAATTATCGTAGAGGATCCGCTTCTCATCACAGGTCAAAATCTTGTGGAGGTAATCCTTCTTCTTGAATCTGGAGAGCAAGGACACAGCAACATCGTAGCGCCTAGACTTGTTCGCAGCTGTGAGTTGGTGAACCACCCAATGGCCCTCCTTGTGAATCTGTTTAAGCTTGTGCAGGCTCTTTGCAATGGCTTGCCGTGTTAATCCGAGTTTCTAGGCGAGCTCTGACTGTGTGCGACAAGGATCCGCGTCCAACAGTTGTTCCAGTTCCTCATCGTCAACTTTCTGTGGCTGTCCCGGACGTTCTGCATCACGGAGATCGAAATTTCCCTGCTTAAACCGACGAAACAATTTCTTACACTTACTGTAGGACACAGCAGCCTCACCCAAAGCAGCACAGATCATTTGCTGGGGTTCCGCGGCACTTTTTTTAGCTGAAACGCAAACAGGAGGCAGGCAGTGCCTCAAATGTTGCTTCTCGAACGACATTGCTTTCACCGTCAGCTCTCGTCCCTTCTGTCACTACAGCTGTGAGCGGTTACGGTTGCCTGGAAAGCTGTTGGATGGCGCTGCAATCAGCCATTATCGCACACAGCTATTTGCGTTTGCCGACATTCTATGATCGCTTGCGGTTAGGGGCCGAGAATTAAGTTGCACACCTAATAAAAACTTTCTCTAGAGAGCAATTTAACCAACAAAAAGGACAGCAGCATTTAATAACTCAAAAGTAAATACAAGATTGAGAAGATTAGACAATGCACAGATACACCGAATGATGAGTGAATAACTAATATGTCAAATAATATGCTGGTCGGTCCTTAGGCAGCGAATTCTGCAAACAAACGTTCTTCCTAATTACTGCAGGTAAAAAATTTATACGCCATAGATATTTGTTGTATCACCGCGATCATCTCGGACATCAAAATATCTCCTTACCTTGTTCAGTGTTTGCATAGGTAATCTGGGAAGTTTCAGATCATCACTTATAAAACACTGATGAACAGTATTTTTGTCACGAGCGCAGAATAATATATGTGTTCGCTCACATCGTCAACAGAATAAACACTTCTGTAAAGTAGTGGAATTCAAACGTTTTTCATAACGCACCCCTGCATTGGCGAAAATCACTTATCGCGCACCCCTTGTTTGTATATATACAAAGACAGATATACACATAATTAAATAAATATAATATATCATCATCATCATCATTGTCAACCATTATCAATCCACTGCTGGACGAAGGTCTCCCCAAGTTTCCTCCACAACGGTCTGTCTTGTGCCAGTCTCCATATATATATTCGCGTTCGGCGCATACGTGTGGCGCTAGTAGCGCCCCTCGGAACATGCAAAGCAGGTTTGCTGTAAATACGCGCTGTAACGTTCGTGAGCGTTAGTTATCGTTGAGATTCGACGTAGGGTGTTGATGTTAGTCAAGAATGCCTTTAAGAAGACGAAGAAGCCATTATCAACAGCTCACGGAGTTTGAACGAGGTCGTGTAATAGGGCTACGAGAAGGTGGATTTTCTTTCCGCAATATTGCAGAACGACTTGGCAGGAATGTAGCCACCGTGCATGATTGTTGGCAGCGGTGGTCAAAGGAAGGTACTGCCTCAAGAAGACCGGGTTCCGGCCTGCCACGTGGCACTACTCAGAGGGAAGACCGCCGTTGTACGGCGTATGACCGTGGCGCATCGTACCGCGTGTGCGGCAGCAATTCGAGCTGCAGTTGCCACCACAGTGACACAACGAACTGTTAAAAATTGGTTACTTGAAGGACAGCTCCGAGCCAGACGCCCTGTAGCGTGCATTCAACTTACTCCAAACCACTGCCGTTTGCGACGTCAGTGGTGTCAAGCTAGAGCTCATTGGAGGACGGAGTGGAGATCTGTTGTGTTTTCTGATGAAAGCTGGTTCTGCCTGGGTGCCAGTGATGGCCGTGTGTTGGTTAGAAGGAGGCCAGGTGAGCGCCTGCAACCAACCTGTCTGCGGCCGAGACACACTGGACCTACACCTGGAGTTATGGTCTGGGGAGCAATTTCCTATGACAGCAGGAGCACTCTCGTGGTTATCCCACGCACCCTGACGGCACAGTTGTACGTCGGTCTGGTGATTCAACCTGTTGTGCTGTCATTCATGAACAGCATTCCAGGGAGTGTTTTCCAACAGGATAACGCTCGTCCGCATACCGCTGTTGTAACCCAACATGCTCTACAGAGTGTCGACACGTTGCCGTGGCCTGCTAGATCACCAGATCTTTCACCAATCGAGTACGTATGGGACATCATTGGACGACAACTCCAGCGTCATCCCCAACCAGCAATAACCGTCCCTGTATTGACCGACCAAGTGCAACAGGCATGGAACTCCACCCCACAAACTGACATCCAGCACCTGTACGACACAATGCATGAACGTTTGCGTGCTTTCATTCAACATTCTGCCGGTTACACCGGTCATTAATGTACCAGCGCTTCACATTTAAAATGGCTCTTCTCGCGCTTACAATAAGCTGTGATCTTGAAACCTTAATCGATTAAATATGTTACCTATACAAATGCATTGCCGCCATTTCATTCCTCTACAACTATTTTTTCGTGGTGTTGGGATTTTTTTCCGTCAGTGTATATTAACAGACATGTACGTTTATTTTGGACAGCAGATATCAAGTGAGGGTCACATTGATGAAGAAATTAATAGGCGTACAAAACTTGCCTGGAGAGCTTTTGGGAGAAACAGCATAATTTTCAAGAGCAATATGCCATTATGTCTTAAAAGAAAAGTGTTTGATCAATGCATCCTTCCAGTGCTTACGTATGGTGCAGAGACGTGGACCTTAACTAAAAGAGACATACAAAGGCTGCAGACAACTCAAAGTAGCATGGAGAGGTGCATGCTTGGTGTAACCAGGAGAGATAAGAAGAGGAACTCGTGGATCCGAAAAATGACAAGAGTGGAAGACATCATGATCAGAGTTAAATCGCTGAAATGGCAATGGGCTGGACATACTGCCAGAAGGACAGACCATCGATGGACAGCCGACATTTTAGATCGGATTCCAAGGGACAGGAAAACACCCAGAAGAAGACCACATGGGAGATGGGTGGATGAAATTCGAAAGTATGCAGGAGTGACATAGAGGAGACTGGCACAAGGCAGACCGCTGTGGAGGAAACTTGGGGTGACCTTCGTCCAGCAGTATATTGATAATGGTTGACAATGATGATGATGATGGTGATGATGATGATATTAACACAGATATGGATATAATTAAACTTGAAAAAAACTTACTTGCATAATTTCCGCAAAATTTAATTTCTGAAATTGTTACACATCTACGTATATTCATCCTCTTCAAACACAGTTAATCCAATGAAATGACTGAATTTGAATTACACAAAAGTTATGACATTCCGATTAAATGATTATTCAAATCCAATTAAAATGAAAATATTTAAATCTAATATCCAAATAACAATTATATTGAACAGTTATAATCTTTAATTCGAAGAGTGTGACTAAATGTCCTACATAATTTCAAAACAATTTGGTTTCGCACTTTGTGAAACCAAATTGTTTGTCTGACTCCAAGTGTAGCCTATCTCGGTTTTTATTTTTGATCTCCATCATTGAAGAAAACGTAACTTCACATAAGTATGTAGATCGGAAAGGAAGAAGATCAACGATCGCTGTGTTTACCGAATTCGGATATTCATTTTTCAATCATTCCAGTTGTGTAACCGATTTTTGCTGAAATTCGGTTTTTAAAACAGTAAATTACTTTTTCTTTAAGAGAGATTGGAAGATGTTCCATTTTGACGTTTCTTTCAAAGGGATTTAAAATCCATTTAGATTCTTCACTTGAAAGCTCTTCAAACAAGGTAGTAAAACCTGCTTCCAAATTTTCTAAGTGCGTCTGTATAAGAATTCTTATTGATTCAACATTCACATTGTTTCGACTACAAAAGCATTTAATGATGGAAACATTTCCACACTTCCTTTTTCAAAATGTTCTCTCCACAGGATAAGTCTTCTGCGAAACGCATTTATTTTCTCTCATTGTTAAAACATTGTTCTTACTTTGAAAAGATAAAGTAAGGGAATTTACCTTTTCAAAAACGTCTGCTAAATAACACACCGCTGCGAGCCACTTGTCATTGGGAAAAAGATCTGTTGGCCTTTTTCTTTCTCTGTAAGAAAAATGCGTATCTCATATCTCATTTCAATAACTCTTTTCAATACTCTTCCACGAGATAACCAACGAACATCGGTATGATACAGAAGACTATGCGATTGTTGCCATTTCATTACATAACAACATAACAAGTTTATTAATTAATGGACGTGTTTTAATAAAGTTCCCGAGGCTTATGACTTCTTGCAGTACCTTGTGAATTTATGGCTCCAACTTCTTTGCTGTGACTGGTTGCCTATGGATTATGCAGCGAATAAATTTGATGTGTGGTGCTACCTCTTTCATCTTAGCTCGCAATCTTTTCTTATTCTGGTCATAGTAGCTGCTCCATCACTCGTTATGTTTAAACATTTTTTCCATAGTATACTATTTTTTGTAAAGAAAGTGTTTACTTTGAAGAATATGTCCTCTCTAGTGCATCGCTCTGCAAGTGCTTCACAGAAAAACAATTTTTCCTGCATGTCGTTGTTAAAATATCGTACAAAGGTCACTAGTTCTGACATGTCAGCAACATCTGTACAGTCATCTAATTGCAAAGAAAATGTCCCACTTTGTTTAATTTGTTCTATAACTTGCATTTTAAATTTTTTCGAAATGATATCTATTACAGACAAGAATTACAGACAAAGGAATTCACTTAAGTTTGTCAGCAAACTGTTTCCCATGAATAATTTCAACCATTTTCGTTGCAGCAGGAAGAACAAGTGTTTCTTCTATTGTGTGGGGCTTCTTGTCTTTTGAAATCGTGTAGCGAACTTCTAGAGATGTTTCAAGATATTTTTCGTTCATCTTCAAGAAATTCTGCATGTTGCGAGACCCTGCATTGTTAGATTGTAAATACCGCTGGAAAAACCGCAGAGGCTTTTGTTGACATTCTGGGTGTTTTGTTTTCAAATGGCGAATTAACCGTGATGCTTTCATGTTGTCATTTGCTAAAATTTCATTACAAACTACACATTTAGGGTGAGGCTCCATGTTGACGATGATCGATGTGAAACCGAATTTCAGATATACAGTCTTTGTAATTTTGGATTTTCTTATTAGTTTTTCTGCTTTCACAGTCTGAGAAGTTTGAACACTTGCCAACATTTTTTCACACTCAATGTGCCAGAGTCGCTTGTCAGAAACATACCTCCTTCCTTGTCGTTCCTTGTGGCATTACCTTCAAGCCATTTATCCATTGTGTACATTGTACAACTGCACACATGAAATATCGTATAAAATAAATGAAGGACAAACGCATCAGAAGATAAACATTCCAGAAGCGAAAATCTCGTATAACAGCGCACATAAACACAAGCAATGTTCGTCAAGCCCAATCAGGAAGTGTACTTGTCAAAGTCGCTTTTGTATTGGAATACTGAAAGATGAGACATTTCTTGTGAACGAAAAACCTGTTTCCTTTTACAGTTATTCAGCGAGTACGACGAGCTGACGACATGGCTGTATGATCGCTATCACAGCAGCCCTCCTCAGTGTCGCTGTTTTCGCTAGATGGGCAGTCAGCTGTCGCCGCCGGCCGCTTTATTCTCAGATCCGCTCGGTGTTAACGGATGATGCGAGGTAACATAACAAAAAAAGTCTGGAGATTCGAGGGGTAGAAACCGAGCCTAAAACATGCCGCTAATCACGTGACTGCAATAATAGGATGTCGTTGAAAAATAAAAGTGAAAGAAATAAAATAGAGAGAGACAATCTCCTCACTCCAATGTTCGTTTGAATCCATGAGTTTAGAAAATTTTCGCGCACCCCTAAGAATCGTGCCACGCACCCCACTTTGAAGACCACTGCTCTAAAGACACACGCACTTTTTCCTTTTGTCCACCTGTTGCTTTTCTCAGCTACACGATTACATCACGTGACCGACTCAGGTCGAAGTTCACTGCTGGAAGAAACTTTCCCATGGAAAAAATAATTAAAAAAAAACAAAACAATAACAACTCTTGCACTTAGGGACAAACTCCCGGTTACTAAGTGGGCAGTTGTTTACAGATCACTGGCACAACACTTGAGATGATTTTTTTTTTGTACTTGGCCATAAGATGAAAAAGGAATTAATTATGCACACAACACTGTAACTGAATGCGGTGCACTGTACGCGGGAAAACGTTTCAATCGTACTGTTGCTCTCTCTCTTTCTCTCTCTCTCTCTCTCTCTCTCTCTCTCTCTCTTTCTCCCTCTGCCGTTTAAGAAAGTTCTTTTGTTTTTAGCACGCCTTTTGCAAAAAAAAAAAAAGGTAAAAAAAAAAATAAAGCTACATATTTAGGGTATCATTTTATCCGTCCGTCCGTCTGTGAACACCATATCTCCGCAACTATTAATCCGATTTAAAAACTTCCGAAATGTGATTCATTGCTTTCTTGTCCTTTCTCAACGCATTCTTCGCCGCTATAAGGCGTAAATGCAGATGCTACCGAATTCAAAATGCATTTTATTCCATATCATTTCTTCTGCTATTCGATATTATTTTTTTCCCTTTGATACCATTTATAACGAAGGCTACTGTGAGTACAGTTCCTTTTTCCAGTAAGGCATATTTGCCCGCTAGGTTGCGTAAAGGAAAAATTGCGATTTCCCTGACATTTCTGCTTCTAAAAGTTCGATATAAAAGACATTTTTTGCATCAGGTAAAGCTCCGGGTGTAAAATGTTTTGCATTTAGTTTATGATGTTTGGTAAAGAACTCATTTGCCATTACAGTACGCAATTATATATCTCTGTTTCTGATATGCATTTATATGTCATATCTACGCTTCTGAAAATTTGATTAAAAAAATTATTTTGTGGTAAGATACCGTTCACCACGAAAAATGTTTTGAGAATAACTTCTGCTTAAAACAGTTCATAGCTCTTCCACCAGGGGCGTGTATGTAGATGTTTTTTTGTTTTGTTTTTATTTTCTTGATATCTCTGTTCCTAACAGTTTGATTCGAGAAATTCTTCATTTGTTAGAGAGTGAATCTGGTGGAAAATGTTTTGAATATAATTCAAATATTTTAACGCACATGTTTTCCACTAGAGGGCATAAGTTTGTGTTTCAGTTTACTGCACACTGCAGCAGAAGGAACGGCGCAAGGCGTGTAAATATAGGCGAATTGCTTTTCTCGCGCAAGGTGTTTGGCGGGGACTAATCACGTGACATCTCGCCAATGCAAAACGCAGTTAACGCAGAGCAGTTAGCAATAATAAACAACTTTTTATCCGCGCGTGGAAACAATGTTTGCGATTGCTGTGCGACGTACTTATTATGACTTATTTTCCAACTTCATTCGCCCTCTGAAACATTTTTCATGTAGACATTGTGTTTTTGTAGTTCGCAGTTCCGGCGGTAGGTGGTGTTATTTTGGATTTTCTGTTTGCAACTGTATCACTGCTTCTTAAAATCCTATTGAAAAAAATCTTTTTTCACTGTATTCCATACGCTACGGTAAAGATGGGTACATTATCTTCTTTAAATAAGTACAGTTGTGTTAAGATCATGAAACCATGTAAATAAATACCTGATACTGAGCTCTCTTAATCAGGTTATTCTTGTTTTGCAGATGGAAAAGTCAGCGGACTGAAGCGAGTTTGAGCAAGGCCAAATTGTAAACGCAGGTGTTATTGAATGCGAAATACACTGCCCTACTATTAAGAGCTGAAAATGTGCACATCTGCAAAAAAATTTTATTTACAGAAAATTAATTATTGCATGCTGAAATCTTTGGCTCCTGTGATGGCCTCGTCTGCGTGGAATACTCTCTAGTTTTCTTTGATTTTGTTTTTTTAAATGTCTGCCAATACGTTCCACCATTTGATCTTCAAAGCAGTGTCCAGCTGAGCTTCGTTATTTTTCGCTGATCTCTTCTTCAACACATTGGACGATTCATTTCGTCCCAGAGGTTCTGTATAAACTTCAGGTCACAATTCCAGGCTGGCCAGTCCAGCTTCGTCTGCGTGAAATACTCTCGCTCTTTTTTTTGTTTTGCTCTTTTACAATACGTTCCACCATTTGGTTTTCAAAACAGTATCCAGTTCAGTTTTGTTTTTCGGCCGATCTCTTCTTCAACGAACTGGACGATTCAATTCGTCCCACAGATTCTGTATAAACTTCAGGTCACGATTCCATGCCGGCCAGTCCATCTTCGTCTGCGTGGAATACTCTCGCTCTTTTTTGTTTTGTTCTTTTACAATACGTTCCACCATTTCGTTTTCAAAACAGTATCCAATTCAGCTTTGTTTTTCGGCCGATCTCTTTTTCAACGCACTGGACGATTCGATTCTCCCAGAGATTCTGTATAGACATCAGGTTAGGACTCCAGGCTAGCCATTCCAGCTTTACGTAGCTCATGTCTTCAAATCACTTTACAACAACTCGAGCATGACGTGGTGCGTTGTTCTGTTGATAAATGTATGGACGTTCCCCAAGTACTTCTACAACGTTGGAAGTCCATAGTTGTTCAGAACATCTTGGTAGAGCTCAGAATTCATGGTTTTGTTCAAAACGACTCGTGGACTGAAGCCGAATCACGGAAACCAGCTCCATACCATCACGCTATCTCCACCAAACTTCATTGCATTGCCGTGACGATACATTCCGGAAGGTACCTTTCTCCCATCATCCGCACGCCCAGGAACGGCCTCTAGATTGGTACACTGTGTACCGTGGCTACTCAGTCCACAGAACAGTTTCCTATTGGTCGACGTTCCTAATCGGCGTGTGGCATTAATTGAAGTGATTAGCGTCTTGTGGATGGCTACTCGGCAGTAATGCCCATGTCGTGCAGGGTCATGAGCACTGCAGTGGTGCTAACTTTGCTGTGAATAGTCTCACCTAAGTTTTGACAGTGGCAAACCATGTAGTGCAGCGTCCTTCGCTTTGTTCTGGTGCTAACATCAGTCCCAATAATCTCACATAGGGTTTGAAAGTGGTAACCCATGTCGTACAGTGTCGTGCACATAATTCTGGTGCTAAACTCAGTCCCAATAGTCTCACATAGGGGTTGACAGTGGTAACCCATGTAGTTCAATGTCCTTCGCACTGTCCTGGTGCTAATGTCAGTCCCAATAGTCTCACATAGGGTTTGACAGTGGTACCCCATGTAGTGCAGCGTCCTGCTCTCTGTACTGATGCTAACATCAGTCACAGTAGCCTCACATAGGGGTTGACAGTGGTAACCCATGTAGCTTAACGTCCTTCGCATTCTACTGCTACTAACATCAGTCCCAATAGTCTCGCGTAAAGTTTGACCGTGGCAGCTCACGTCGTACAGTGCCATGCACACTGTGCAGATGCTAACATCAGTCCCAATAGTCTCACATAGGGTTTTAGAGAGATAACCGATGTTGTACAGTGCCATGCACACTGTACTGGTGCTAACATCAGTCCCAATATACACTGAAAAGCAATTGAGTTAGAGATATCTGTCTAGTAAAGTGTAGCACCACCTTTCGCCCTGATGACGGCGGCGATTCGTCTCGGCATGGATTCAACAAGACACCGGAAGCGTTGGGAAGCCATACGGATCCACGACCCCTAAACAAGCTCTCACAGTTCACGAAGATTTGATGGAGGGGTATCAGAGCCTCAAACATCTCTCTCGATGCCATCCCAGATGTGCTCGATGGGATTGAGGTCAGGTGATCTAGCTGGCCAAGGAAGTGAGGTCACGTCGGTGGAGTGTTCATCCAACCATTCGGATACAATTCGGGAGCGATGGCACGGTGCATTGTCTTTTTGTAGGATGAGGTCCCCAGTGAGATGTCGAAGACGCACAAACGGGAGCAAATGGTCGTCCAGGATATCCCGGTAACGTTGACCTGTGAGGGACGATGTCACACGTACCAGGGGTCCCAGTTCAGTCCACGAAAGCAGTCCCCAGACGAGAATGCCACCCCCACCAGCTTGAAGAGTACCCTGCTGGCAAGAAGGATCCATCGCTTAATGTGGTTTGCGCCGTACTCGTATCCTGCCATCCGCATGTACCAACGTGAATCTCGACTCACCAGTCCAGGAAACATTTTTCCACATGTCTAGGGTCCAGTGGCGATGTTCCCGCACCCATGCTAATCTTTGCACCCTGTGATGTGCGGTCAGCAGTATTACCCTCGTGGGACCATGGCTTCTGTACCACATAGCGAGGAGATGGTTCTGGATGGTGTGGCTGCTTACGCGTTTTTGTGCACCAGCGTTAAATTGCCGAGTGATTTCTTGCACTGTGGCCCGTCTACCCGCTCTTACAATGCGAGCTAGCCTACGATGACCCCGCTCATCCACACGCTGTTGTCCACGCAAGTTGGCCCTTGCAGGAATGGTTTTACCGGATTCGATGTACTCATGGTGCACCCGTGACGCAGTGGCTCGTGAAAATCCCAGTGCCTGGACGACTTCCGAGATGGAGTGACCCATTCATCGGGCCACGACAATTTGCCCACAATCAAATGCGCTTAGATCCTTTGTCTTACCCATACTGCGTCCGACTGTTACTGATTCCCGTCGCATCACTCGTTATAATTGCCGGAGCGCTGCATACGTCATGTCGTTTCCGTTTACAGGGACGCCCACAACGCCACATTTGCATAACGCCAGCTGTCTCTAATTCAATTGCTCTTCAGTGTAGTCTCACATTGGATTTGACAGTGGTAGCCCATGTCATGCAACGTTCTGCACATTGTACTGGTGCTAAAATTCGTCCCTTGGTCTCACACAGAATGTGCGTTATTTAAAATAATGTTGTTTTACGTTCTGAATGGAAAGTCCTATGCAGAGCTCTCCTATCAGGTTCTGTTGGCATTGGAAGTTTACCGGATTGTTTCTTGGCAGATTCAGCCCCAGTCCGCTACCATTTGCATATGATATTCCCAACCGTTAACCTAGGGATCTTCAGTGGCGCTGGAATGTCACGTACGGAGCAACTGCCTATGTGGCACCCTATTATCTATCAGTCCGCTCTGCAAAACAGTAAACTCTATCGATCGAGGCATCTTGCATTCAGAGTCGTGCTATTGTCTCACTGTAGCCCCACGAATACATTTATAGTTGTATATGTGACAGATGGTGCTTGCGTAGGATCGAATTCACTGTCAACTGCGAGGTGTCCTGATATTAATGATAAAGCTATATTTCATTCCATATCATTGCATCTAAAACTGCTACTGAAAATATTTTTTCCTTCGATGCTTTGTACCACTAATGTATTTTCCTTAATATCTCTGCTCCTAAAAGTGCCATATGAAAAATTCTTTTTGCGTTTGGCGTTCGATGGCGTTCGTAGTGAAGCATGTTTCACACATCACATTTTTGCCAGTACAGTAGCTATGTAAGTGCATATTTCTGTTTGCGGCATATTTGCAGCCGTGTCTGCGTTTCTAAAAACCAGACTTAAAAAAAAAAAATCCTGGTCGGATGCCATTCTCAAAGAAAAAAAAATTATGCGTATTTTCTGCTTAAAATAATGCATAGTTTTCCCGCTAGGAGGCATTCATACTCGTTTTAGTTTTCTGCTTCTAAAAATCTGATTTAACAAAACCTTTTTTGCGTCCAATAGTGTTTGTGCTGTATCATATTTTGCGCATACGATTGGCTTTTTCATAACGCATAGTTCTGCCTCTAGTTGGCGTGAGTGTGGAGAATTCTGCTTTCAACTGTCTCTCAGGTTTTAAAAGTGGTACCGAAAAAAAAAACATTCCTTTTAGCGCTGTATGTCATTTTCAGTAGTGCAGATCGGGAACATTATCCGCTCTATACAGGGTGAATCAAAAGTCCTTAGACAAACTTTAAGGGTATGTCAGGCATACAAACACAACAGTCTTTTTTACATAGGAACTTGTGGTCGCAAACGCAACGGACGACCGCTAGAGGGGGCTCTTTGCAAGCGAGAATATCTAACGAGAAGAAGTTAACGCTCGCCGAGACGTAACTAGCCCCGCCATACCTTCAGAGAAAAAATGCAGTGCACGGAAGCCAACATACAGGCTGATGCCGGAACAGACAGAGCAGACTGCGCATGCGTATTTCTGTTGACTTCAATCTTTGACTTCAATTCTTTGGGTAAAGAACAGTCAGCCGAGTTACTCACAGCACGCGATTGTTACCTTCTCGGTAGCATAATCACTTCGTAAATCGGATATGTTAGTTTTTGTTGTGCCAATCGGGTTAGTTAAATCTTTCGTTTGTTCTTCAGTTTTTCAGAAACATTTTCAGTAATGCCAAATACTAGGGAATGTCTGCATTTTGTACGGACCCTTAGGCCTAACTGTAATATTTGCTGAAATTTAATTTAAATAGTAATACTAATGTTATTGCATATTTTTCTCACTAAAATAAGGGACGGGCGGGATATCAGAAAACAACAACAACAAAAAACTGCTCCAAAAAAATAGTCATCAGATCGAAGAAAATCATAGTGGATCAAAGAAAAACTTCACTGCCGTAGTCTCCCTAATGTGTTTTGCTCCTGAATGTTAACTTTCCCGCAGAGCTTCCTCTTAAGATGTGGTGGCGCTGTTGCCGCCTGTTTTGCGTTATCTCTATGAGAGTTGACCTTCTTTAAGTGTTAGATATTCTTTGCAAGTGAGTTGGGACGTGCGTGGCAGGATCATTCGAGGCGCGGACGTTGCCGGAGTTGGATGCAGGAGTACACTCGTACGGAGACGGCAGAGATGCATTTAATTTATGGGGAGGCGAAAGGAAATGGCCGTGCAGCACAGCGTTTGTATCGTCAACGCTATCCAAATCGGCGGGAGCCCGATCATCAGACGTTTGGGCGTTTGCACCAACGATTTGTGTAATATGGTCATTCGAAGTAAGCAGACATTGTGGTCAAGACCGAACAACGCGTTCACCTGTTACGGAAGATGTGATCATACGCGAAGTGGAGCGCTTCGGACGGCAAGTCCTGTGAACACTTACTTTAAGTATTAAGGTACTGAAAAAGGTTTGTTGTTGATACATGTAACTGTAATACTACGTACTACTTGTCATTGGACTGTTGCTATTCATACTTGAACCTGTACACCTGTGCTGTTGTGTTATTGTAAACCTGTGTTGTACACTTTATCTGGTATCCTTTTCTTTTGGTGAATTCAATGTCAAAGAGCCCCCTCTAGCGGTCGTCTGCGTTTGTGACCACACGTTCCTATGACAAAATGACTTGTGTTTGTATGCCTGACTTACCCTTAAAGTTTGTCTAAGGACTTGTGATTCACCATGTATAATGTGTAGTTT
The DNA here is from genome assembly GCA_039090855.1 of Macrothele yani. Lineage (NCBI taxonomy): Eukaryota > Metazoa > Arthropoda > Arachnida > Araneae > Macrothelidae > Macrothele > Macrothele yani. Next base: position 133,575,503 of record CM077002.1, read on the forward strand.
TTCGCTATGGGTGTAAAGATATAAACTGATTTCTTGCTTCCTAAAGATATGTTTGAGAAATTACTTTCCCATACAATAGCTGGCATTATAAAAAATATTTTTGTACATTTTCTACTTATTTTATAGTGAACAATTAGGTCACCAAGGACATCAGTATCTAGTTCTAATTGCAAGAGTATCTCTCGTTCTAAAAGTTCATTTGAAAACATTCTTTCTTGGTAGGATATTAATAATAATAAATAATAATAAATTTTATTCTTTCTGTTACATGTAGGATTTATGAATATACATCAATATTTTATATTATAGAGAACAGCAAAGAAGAATCAGGGAAAAGGCCTCAGAGAGTCCTAACAAAAGCAATGATTTCCCAAATGTGTAGACAAGCAAGCACAGGTTCATCAAACACAGCAGTAATGTTAAGTGTTGGTTATATTATAAATAATTTGTTTTTTATGTTTTTTAAAATTTAACAAGTATTTTTTTAGTTTATTTTTGAATAAGTTTAGGTTATTTATTGTAGTCAACTCGGCAGGCAGTGCATTCCGGATTTCAGGACCAACATAATTTAAACTCCGTTTCATCATGAGAGTTTTTGGATTTATGGGTCTTACTTATCTATATCTCGTTTCATAGTTATAGGTTTGAAAATTCAATTAAATGATATCTGTGTATAAACTTTGCTTTATTCTTTGGAACATTAGTTTACCGATTTCGAAATCAAATAATTGTTGAGGTTGACATGAATACGGTGAGAAGTGAGAAGAGATATTTTTGACTTTGAGAAATATTTCGCACGAATTTTCTTCAAATAACAGTAAGTTTTCCGGCTAGTGCTAGGCAGTTACATCTCGTTTCCATCCATATCGCTGTACCTAATTGTTCGATTTAAAAAATATTTTTTGCATCGGATACTTTTCGCTATATTGAAGATCTTGCATAGAATATCTGCTTTTTCACAATTAAAATGTCTTCCATTAGTGGGCGTAAGTATCTATTTTTACTGTACTTGAAGTGCTATTCCGATTCTAGAAATCCTGTTTGAATTTTTTTTTATAACTGCTATTATCATTCACTGCGAAGAGTACAAATAAATATAAAAAATAATTTTAAATAAATAATATTTTAAATAATGCGCAGTTTTTACGCCGGGTAAAACATATATATATATTTTATTTTATTATCTCCTGTTTTTAGTTAAACATCCGCTTTGAAAAATTATTTTTGTGTCGCAAAGGATTCAACAGACGTGCGTATTACACGAGAATTCTGTGCCCTCTTTCTTGTATATTTGTCTTAGGGCCTACAAACAATGTGCTTCCTTCACTCCAACTGTTATTGCAACCGTGACAATGTCAAATAAGAATGTGCTTTCGTTGGTGTTTTCCAACTTTCGTGTTGAAATTTATTTGTCTCTGCTGTTCTATTTCTGGTAGATGAGTGGGAATCTCTGTACTTGGTCAGTTTCACATGTTTTTTAAGCTCCGTTTCCTGTCTCAGGAAGTTCCGTATTATCTGCGTGATTACCTGTTGTGCGTCTTTTTCAAACAGATACGTGAATAGCGTATCCTGTGATCCTTTTAAGCATATATATTTGCCCATGTGTTGTCTCAAGATAAATGTGACACCTCCATATATCTCTGTTTAAAATGCACATTGCTTTTTTTTTAATTTCTGTACTGGGTAAAGGATTAAGAAATAAACGAAGGTAGAGAATAATATGCTCACCTTATCATTCTTGGAGTTCGTCTTTCTTTAACTTTTCATTGTTTTTCATTTAGTTTCCACCATTTAGTGTTAGATTACTGCTTCCATTGTCATTTATTCCTTTTTTTAAGTTTTCCTCCTTTATTTTTAGATCCCTAACAAGCACGTGCTGCAGTAATATAACCTCTACTTGTGCAATTATCTTTCTTGATTATTAAGGTGTACCTTTTCTTTTTTTCAAATAGCTGACTGGCCAGTGCCGTATCAGGTGACATGGCGAAATCTGTTTATTCTCTCCAATCGCATTTGTAACCATGGGTCTTCTTCTTCTGTGCATTGTCTGTACGTATTCACACATTTCTTTGCCTTAATGTCTGTTAAGAACTCTTCCAATGCCCGATTGCCGCCCCGGTGGCGCAGTGGTCTAAGGCGCTGGCCTATGATCACTCGTCCGTAAGGGGTCCGGGTTCGCATCCCGGTCAGGCATGGATGTTGTGTTTGTCTTACTGCACTGGCTCTCTCCCTTCCCTGGAACCAGTGACCCCAAATTAGGGACGGGCGACTGCTTATAGCCCATTGAGTTGCTCACGGTGGTCGTTAAACCTCCAATCAAAAAAAAAAAAAAAAAAAATGCCCGATCGTCTTATCACATTTATGGTTCCTTGTCTGAACATTTTCTGACGCCATTTTCACACTCAACGTTGAGTTTCTCTCTTTTTCACATTTTTTGTTTATTTATAGTTTTATTTTAGATTATAGATTTTTAGGGTGATACAATGTGCTAAATTTAAAGCTTTTATAAGCTAATAAACTCTTCTCAAAAGAAGGACAGATAAGAGAGAAGGGAGGAAAGAAACTGAAATCTCTAAAACAGTAATTGAAACTAAAAATAGCACACATTTAGCGCATAGAGAAATAGAATAACGTCGAAATGCAATAAGAGCGTACGTGTATAAAGGCTGTTCCAAAATTATTTTTACGACTTTGACCCTCAATAAAACAGAAACGGAATAAGTGAACAAAAAGTGGTTTATCGCATATTGAATAGCACGTTCCAAAGTTTATTGGGCAGCCCCGGTGGCGCAGTTATCTAAGCGATGGCCTCTGATTAGGGACAGGCGATTGCTTACAGCCCATTAAGTTGCTCACGGTAGTCGTTAAACCTCCAATCAAAAAAAAAAAAAAAAAAACGTTTATTGAGTTGCTAGTAGAGCTGCGCATGCGCACCGTTGGTTGCACGAATAACGTCGAGACGGTATTCGACCTCCTGCCATGTTCTCCCGAACATGTCCTCAGAAAATTTGGATGGCAGCTATAATCCTGTGCTTTAGCTCATCCATATCCGGAATCTTTGTGCGGTACACAATATCCTTCACATAGCCCCACAGAAAAAAGTCTAGGGGGTAAGTTCTGGTAAACGTGGAGGCCAAGGAATTGGGCCTTCCCGTCTAATCCGTCGCTCCGGAAAGGTTTCATCAAGAAACTCACGAGCACGAAGTGCCCAGTGTGGGGTTGCACCGTCCTGCTGGAAGATAATATCCGGTTGCAGGCTCTCCAATTGGGGGGTAACAAACTCACTCAGCATGTCCAAATAAACATTTGACGAAACGTTTCGGTTTATCCACGGGTTGAAGTCTGTGTCAAATGCGTTTTGTAGGCAGTCAGCTGCAAGCGCTTGTACAACACCCTGTGTATCGTTTTAGGTGGTAACCCCAACTGCCTAGAGGACGTATGAATGAACTTCTCCGGACTTCGTAGGAAACTTTTTCGAACATGTTCCGTATCCTCTTCGCTTGTGCTTTGGCCGGCCAGCGATCTCTTTATGAAGAACACTACCAGTCTCCATAAATTTATTGTACCACTCGCGTATTGAGGGTCTGGATGGTGGTTTACGTCAGTATTTGGTACGGAAATGCTTTTGGACTTGTGTATCTGACTGCGTCTCTATCAACCATGCCACACACTGGGCCTTTTCCTGTGAAGTAGCCATCACAAGTTCAGGGTCGTACCTGAAAGCAAACAAAAAGCTTTGGGTACCAATAAAACTTTTTTGCTGTTACATGTACAAAAAGGAGAAGTTCAGCATCTTGTTTCGTTTAAGTTTTATTGACTGTTTCAAATTTGTAAAGATAATTTTGGAACACCCTGTTTTATGTTTGCTAAATGTAGAAGATATTCATGTATCACATCGACAAGAAGAAGTACAAATGAAAAGGCTGTAAATTAAAATATGAACCCACTGGAATTTCAGTACTTCACAGTTGTCCTTGTTTCCGAAATACATTTAAATGATACAAATTTGGAAGATGTGAATCCGTTTCTTTGTGGTAAATATGACATGGATGTTAAATCAGATAACATCCGAAAACTTGGAAATTTCGTCGTCCCGGTACGGGAATCGAACCCGCATCTCCCGGATAGCACCCGAGTATGCTAACCACTACACCACCCAGAACGACCAAGTTTCAAGTTTCCGATTAATTTGAAAGTAACCATCACAGGATTCGCTAATCGAAGCAACCGGCATTCATATACAGCGAATCTGGAGGTTCTTTAATTCATTCCCGTGATTGACCGGAGGCGCCGAATGTGAATGAATGAAATACGGGATTACACCATTGTAGAATACAAATTTGGAAGATGTGAATCCGTTTTTTGGTGTAAATATGACATGGATGTTAAGTCAGATAACATCCAAAAACTTGAAAATTCCGTCGTCCTACAGCGGGCATCGAACCCGCGTCTTCCGGATAGCGCCTGGGTATGCTAACTATAACCACTATACTACCCAGAACGTTCAGTTCTTGCCCATGAACTCGGAGTAACACGGCAAGCTATTGCAAAGCGCCTGCACAAGCTTGGGCGGATTCACATGGGAGGGCCGTTGGATGCCCCACCACCTCACAGCTGCAAACAAGTCTAGGAGTTACATGTTGCTGTGTCCTTGCTCTCCAGATTCAAGAAGAAGGATTTCCTCCACAAGATTATGACCTGTGATGAGAAGCGGATTCTCTACGATAATTCTAAGCGGCGCAAATCGTGGGTTTATCTAGATGAGCCTACCACCAGTACCGCCAAACCGAATATCCATGATAGGAAGTTGTTGCTGTGCATATGGTGGGATCAGCGCGGTGTCGTACACTATAAGTTGCTCAAACCTGGTGAAACGGTTAATGCTGAGCGTTATTGTCCGCAACTCATTCGTATAAGCGAAGCAATGGAGGCGAAAGGGCCATACACCGGCATGGGCAGAAGTTCGGTCCTGTTGCTTCAGGATAACGCACGTCCTCACACAGCGAAAACGAATTTAAACACGATCACCGACCTGGGATGAGAGATTTTGTGCCACCCGGCGTATTCTCCAGACTTCACCCCGTCGTATTATCGCCTCTTTCGCTCCCTGAAACATCACCTGAGTGATACGCACTTCACTTCTGTCGAGGAGGTTCACACAAGTATTGATGACTTTATCAACTCGGAACAGCCCTCGTTTTTCCCCAGTGGCATTCGGAAGCTCCCTGACCGATGGCTCAAATGTATCCAACACGACGGGGATTATTTCCCTGATTAGGCACGTATTCGATTTGCTATAATTTACTGTTAATATGCCGTGCCTGTGGCCGAGAATTAAGTTCAGCACCTAATATTATTAAAATTGGTCAGTCTCTTAATGGTCATTATTTTTTTACGACACGACCGATCACCATGATACCAACCCCATGTCATTTACCGTATCCTTTCTTTTCTCCGTGGCAGGTGTCACCGCGATCGGCTGAAGATCTTTGGAGGAGATAGGTAACAAGTGACCTCTTCTCAAAACCCCCCAAAAAAACCCTAGAAATGCAAGTTTTTGGACGATTATTCCTCAATTGCAGGGAATTTCGGGAATCGGAAGGCATCAAAACCTGACCATGGACGATGTCCAATCGCATGCAAAGAATCACGGTGATCGGATTTGTCATCTCGTATGTATACCCGAACAACTAATTGTCTCGAGTCTCGTAGAGAGAGTTCCGCTGAACTAAAGGTTCTGAAGATGGTGTCATGATGTAGGGTACCTTCTGTTGGCACGGAAAGGGTCCCGTGACTTTGCTGTCCTCCAAGGATTAGCTGCACATTGCTGCCGATCAAGTCCATCCTGCAATGTTGACTTTTTATCCAGCAGGTTACGACCGTTTCATGGATGACAATGCTACTGTCCATCGCGCAAGATGTGTTCAGCAGTGGTTCAACGAGCATGACAGCGATGATCCACTGCTGAACCACATCAGGAGCACGCGAGGTGACTGCTCGTCGAAGGACAATACGCCTCGCCTGTTACCGGGAACATCAAAAATGGACGTCTGCAGATTGTCGTCACGTCGTGTGGTCAGATGAATCCCGTTTTCAGTGTACCGAGCTGACGGGAGAGTGCGGGCGTGGCGTCGACAGCATGATGCCATTGCCCGGTCATACCAGGTCGGCTCTGTTCAAGACGGTGGTGGCTCTGTGATGGTTTGGGGAGCCTTCTCATGGGACATATTAGGTCACCTAGTGTGTCTGGAGTGGTCCTTAACCGCTGAGTGCTACCACCATGTACTGGATCATCACCTACACGCTTTCATGGCTTTAGCGCAATCTGCGGCCATTGGTCTGTTCCAGCAGGGAAATACGCCGCCCCACCCGGCCGTAAGCACCCAGGTTTGTATCGAGAAACACCCATCTGGGTTTGGAACCTTCCGTTGGCCCCCGAGGTCCTCGCATTTACACCCTGTGGAAACTATCTGGGATGCCATGCAGCGGAACATAAGATACATGGATCCTGGAACGACGTTTCTGGCGAAATTGTGGACAATGCTGCAACCGGCTAGAGGAGGACCAAAACTCTATTAGGCAGGTATCTCTAATGTTTTGTCCTTGAGTGTATATGTTTATAATCAATCTTAGAGAAAGTTAACCCCTGTTACGGTATTTTTGGAACACACGATATAGGGAAGATGTATGGAGTGAGTTGAGAAAATAAATTTGGAAATATGGCAATGGCATATATTCGAGGCTAGCTGCGAAGCACAGAGAATGCACAAATAAAAGTTAATTATCAACGGTATTGAGATATGTCAATGCTTTCGGTGCGAAAAAAACACGAGCGGATTCGCTTCTTTCGATTATGAGAATCAGTCTGGCGAGCGATGATCAACGGCATCAATGTAACGGAAATAGGTCTTCGAGAGACTTCGCTGTTCTGATGCGAAGAGCTTCAATACCATCTCCTGCTAGCGTTTCCATGACAACATGAATCAGCTACGGAGCTCGTGAGTGGCCATTGCTTTGTCCAAGGGTTCGCTCCGAAAAAGAAGACTTCGAACTACCCTATTCTCTCCATGCTTCCAGTGCGTGTTTCACGAGAGTTGTTTCAGTTTGTGTGAAGTGTCAATGAATTAAAATCAGTGATATTAGATCTTAAATTCGTGGCTTTGTTGGATTCGAACTGTTTTGATAAATTTTGTGAAAGCTTCCCTGAACATCTACTATCAGAGCTTAAAGAATTCTAAGCAACAAATTTTGATACAGATCGATTATAAAATGAACTGAAGGTGTTTAATTCCCTTGATGAATACAAAACAAATCAGTAAGAAACATTACTTGTTACATAAAGTTTAATAATTGGACATAGTGTTTATTGAGGTGTACAAATTAGCAGATCAATATTAAACTGTTCATCAGCAACTGCAACTGCTGAAAGATGTTTTTCCGTATTAAAAAGAATCAAGATATATCTTAGAGCCACACTAGGACATGCACATTCGAGAAACTTGGCTGGTATGTTAATAGAGAAAAACTTTATTTTTAAATATGAAAAAGTACTCGGAAGAAACATTTTTGTGAAAACGTAACGCTCAAGTTCACACAAAGGGAAAGAAGAATGGAGTTAGTGTACAAATAAGGGTTCAAATCCTAATCCTCCTAATTATTTGGTATCATGTTTGCAATAGCACGTACCTAAAATTTTGAAAAAAGTGTTACTTCTATTACTTAACAATTAAAAAATAAACTTCGCAATTTTTAAAAACAGTACTGTCGCGTGAGGGGGTGAGATATACCAGGTCTCGGACCCAAGATACGCCACTGAAATATGGAGATGGGAGGAATAAGGAGCACAAGAAGACCTAGGATGAGATGGTTGGATTGTTTTAATATGGAGAAGAATTTAATAGGTGCGACACAACTGAAAGGGAAAAGTAAGATACGGGATAGAGTCCCAATTAACTGCCGTGCTAAACATACATCAGGTGACGTAGATAATGCTCCTTTTCTTTATGTGAATTATGATTGCCTGTGTTTTCTGGTTCTTGCGTGTTGTTACTTTTTTCCCCTGAATTCCTCTATCTTCTTCCTCAAGTAGTTTCCCTGAAAAACTTTGCTTTAATCTCTGTCATTTAGCACTGCCTTTCGTATTTTTCAAACATCCTTGAGTTGATTTCGTTCAAGGAACGAAGTTGTACAAATTACAGAGTCAGCATTTACACTCGGAAAATTGTACACATTATTCTAAGCTTCGTTAATGGAGCAGTGAGATTCAAGTTCTGATAGTATCCCCCCGTCCAACCCTCCCCGGTAGCTTGTTTGTTTCAATTTTACAAAACATGCATATTCCCTCGCCTTTAGCCTTATGATTAAAACTGTCGGCGCTTCTGTGTCGATTCAAACCCCTTTCGTAAAGCATTATAATTACGAAACACGATAGGTATTTTTCAAGCAGGCTAAAAAACTATTCAGTGGAAAATAAAAAAAAAAAGATATGCACTGGAGATAATTTTCTCGGTTCGTCCCTTTTATGCCACCTCGTCCATGACACGAAACCCTGCCCACTGATCACGAAAGATCGTGATTTTCGTTAACTCGCTCGTATTCTTCACTCTCCTTCCTCTAAGGGACAAGAATAAAAAAAAATAGTTTGCTGCATTCGCTCATTAACTAAGCAGCTCTTGTAATAAAACAGACTGTAAAAAAGAAAAAACGAAGAAACTTCAACATTTTAAAAGTTGGAAACTACGATGCTTGCGTGGTTTGAAAAGAATTGTCTAGAAATAAACGGTGAATCTTCCTTTTGTAGCTCGTGTTTTTCTCACTTTTTACTTATAAAATCCAGTAGTGAACAATTCCGTGACGTTCAAAAGTTCATAAAGGTCATAAAAATGCAGAGAAATAATTGATGTCATGCCCTTCTGGACCTGTGATCCATTCATTACAGAACTCTTGGCAGAGCAGTATCCAGAGGGAAGGGGGAGTTATTTCTCAAACCTCTGAATTCCTCCCCATTGCTCTGCACAATTTCCTTTACTTTCTCAAATGCAGTTAATTAAGAAGGGAACCGCATCATCAAACATGTTTGAATAATCTCCGCTGCTCGGGACATTGGGCAACAACCTGTTAAGCGCTGATGTAGTCTGGAAACATGCAGCGTTCTCTTAAAAGCGCATGCTTCTTCCTTTACCACAGAGAATGAGTTAGAAGTTTCTCTACATCTGTTATGAAATATTATTTTACTTTTCAGTTCTGACAATTATACTTTCACGCTAATTTTTGCACGTACATAGAGTGATTAAAAAAGTAGTGAGATTCGGTTTGCTCTGCGTATACTCTAATTTAACTTTCCTTTTTAGTGCCTGTCTTCTCGTGTAAATATTTTTTCTAGTTATACATTTTCAGTTTGAACGCTACGTTTTTCTCTCCCGACAAATTTGTGTTTGGCAACCCTGACAAGAGGTCAGAAGGCAATTTTGTAATCGAAAACGAGGAATGAGAGTTGATGTTTTGAGTGTATGACTATCACTATTTGGTCTGAAGACTGTTTTCATCACGAGCACTGTTTGTTTTGAAGACAGTTTTGATCGCGAGTACTGTTTGCTCTGATGACTGTTTTGATCACAAGCACTGTTTGCTCTGAGGACTGTTTTGATCGCGAACACTATTTGGTCTGAGGACTGTTTTGATCACAAGCACTGTTTTCTCTGAGGACTGTTTTAATCGCGAACACTATTTGGGTCTGATGACTGTTTGATTGCGAGCACTATTTGGTGTGAAAACTGTTTTGATCTTGAGCACTGTTTTGATCGCGAGCACTATTTTGTCTGAGGACTATTTTGATCTTGAGCACTGTTTGCTTTGAGGACTGTTTGATCGCGAGCACTATTTGGTCTGAGAACTGTTTTGATCTCGAGCACTGTTTGCTGTGGGATTGTTTTGATTACAAGCACTGTTTGCTCTGAGGACTTTTGATCGCGAGAACTATTGGGTCTCAGGACTGTTTTGATCAGAAGCACTGTTTTCTCTGAGGACTGTTTTAATCGCGAGCACTATTGGGTCTGAGGATTGTTTTGATTGCGAGCACTATTTGGTCTGAAGTATGTTTTAATCTTGAGCACTGTTTGCTCTGAGGACTGCTTTGATCGCGAGCACTATTTGGTTTGAGGACTGTTTTGATCTTGAGTACTGTTTGCTCTGAGGAATGTTTTGATCGTGAGCACTAGCCTATTTGGTCTGAGGACTGTTTTGATCTCGAGCACTGTTTGCTCTGAGGATTGTTTTGATCACAAGCAGTGTTTGCTCTGAGGACTGTTTTCATCGCGAGCACTATTTGGTCTGAAAACTGTTTTTATCGCGAGCACTATTTGGTCTGAGGAATGTTTTGATCTCGAGCACTGTTTGCTCTGAGGATTGTTTTGATCACATGCGGTGTTTTCTCTAAGGACTGTTTTCATCGCTAGCACAATTTGGTCTGAGAACTGTTTTTATCTGGAGCACTATTTGGTCTGAGGACTGTTTTGATCTCGAGCACTGTTTGCTCTGCGGATTGTTTTGATCACAAGCAGTGTTTGCTCTGAGGACTGTTTTCATTGAGAGCACAATTTGGTCTGAGAACTGTTTTTATCTGGAGCACTATTTGGTCTGAGGACTGTTTTGATCTCGAGCACTGTTTGCTCTGAGGATTGTTTTGATCGCAAGGAGTGTTTGCTCTGAGGACTGTTTTTATCGCGAGCACAATTTGGTCGGAGAACTATTTTCATCTGGAGCACTATTTGGTCTGAGGACTGTTTTGATCTCGAGCACTGTTTGCTCTGAGGATTCTTTTAATCACAAGCAGTGTTTGCTCTGAGGACTGTTTTTATCGCGAGCACAATTTGGTCGGAGAACTGTTTTTATCTGGAGCACTATTTGGTCTGAGGACTGTTTTGATCTCGAGCACTGTTTGCTCCGAGGATTCTTTTAATCACAAGCAGTGTTTGCTCTGAGGACTGTTTTCATCGCGAGCACAATTTGGTCCGAGAACTGTTTTTATCTGGAGAACTATTTGGTCTGAGGACTGTTTTGATCTCGAGCACTGTTTGCTCTGAGGATTGTTTTGATCGCAAGGAGTGTTTGCTCTGAGGACTGTTTTCATCGCGAGCACAATTTGGTCGGAGAACAGTTTTTATCTGGAGCACTATTTGGTCTGAGTATTGTTTTGATCTCGAGCACTGTTTGCTCCAAAGATTGTTTTAATCACAAGCAGTGTTTCCTCTGAGAACTGTTTTGATCGCGAGCACAATTTGGTCGGAGAACTGTTTTTATCTGGAGCACTATTTGGTCTGAGGACTGTTTTGATCTCGAGCACTGTTTGCTCTGAGGATTGTTTTAATCACAAGCAGTGTTTCCTCTGAGAACTGTTTTGATCGCGAGCACTGTTTTATCAAAAGCACTTATTATCCCGAGCACTTGTATTTCCGTAGCACTTGTTCACCAGTTTCTCTTATTTTGCATTCACGACGTTTTGAGAACCATAGTTTGAATTTTTACGGTTTGCTATTAAGGACTGGACCAAAGTAATCACATTCTTGTGCATAGCTGGTCCCGAAACAACAAAAAATGTTTTTATAAAAAATATGCAATATGGCGCTCGACCTTGGCACGGGTCTCGAAAAAACGGTAGTCGTTATAGTAACCTTAGCAACCGGCCACACATGTTTATCACGCATGCGTCGGCGGTATAGCGCAGTTAAATAAGTGTTGTTTCCTGAACCCCTAATAAGTGTTTCCCGATGTGAAAGAGGAATGAAGATGCAGCATTAAATTTTGCTGTCGACTTAAAAAGTCTGTCAGAGAGACTTTCCGTCTTATGCAAGACGCTTATAAAGATGAATATCTAAGAAAATCAACAATTTACAGATGGCATAAAGAGCTTCTAGATGGTTGTGAGTCATCGGCTTTAATCGCGCATGGAGGAAGACCTTCAACGAGTGTTACAGAGGTAAACACCAATACAATATGTGTTATTATACGGGAAGACAGTTTCTACTTACTCCCCACTCACTCAATTAGGTATATCGAAGATATGATTCACATTTCAAAATCATCAATTCACAGAACTTTAACTGAGCATTTGGACATAAAACGAGTTTGTTCAACCGTTTCTTTTCATGTGCGGCACAATGCAAGGCCCCACATGGCTAGTTCTGTTGTTTCTTATTTGGAGAAAATGGCACCCCAACTTGCATATAGTCCAAACTTATCACCATGTGACTTCTGGGTGCACCCCATTTTAAAAAAGACATTACGGGGACGACAATTTAAGCCTGATCAATAACTTATTACAGTTGCGCAGGAGTGCTTCAAGAGCATTTCAGAAGAATTCCAGAAGACATTCAAAAAGTGGGAGGAATGCTGGAACGCCTGTATTCGATGCAATGGACGGTATTTCGAAAAAGATGACCATTTCCTTGATAATTAAGCTACACATATTTATTTTTACAAAAAATATTCACAGTTGTTTTGTGGGAACCCTTAATACTGCTGTGAATACGCAAGATTGTGTTTTTATAACTATTTCTGTGACCATGTGTATTGATGGAACAAAGTGTCTGACGCGTAACAAACTTCTGATAAAGGCAAATAAAACGTGGAACTAAGTTCTGACTTTTGTATTTTTCTGGATGTTATATTTCTTACAGTGCTCAATAGTTCTTTCTTGTTTAATTAAAGGTTACAGCTGCAACGAAAGGTGAAGCTATCATGGGTTTAATTAAAGTAATTCAGTAAGCTTTAGAGTTAAGCAAGTTACTCGGTGGTATGTAAACGGTGTAATGCTTTACAGTAGACTTTTATGTTAGGGTAATAGTTAGAACCTACAGGAAGTTCCATAAATCAACTAACATTCTGCAATGCTCTTTTTGAAAATACTGTCCATTACACTTCATACACTTGCCCCAGCTTGTAACCCAGTACTGAGAACGTGTAGTAGACCAGACAGGATTTTCAAAACAGCATCCGCAGCTATTAATTAAAATACATATTGCCGTCTGTACACGATTCTAAAACAACACTTAAAATACAGTATGTACAAGGTTAAAAACATTAGCATTTTCAAGTCCACTCTGGACCCATCATCTGATGTTGTAGTTATGATTTGCATTGGAAGAGGTATATATGCAGGAGGCACACCGATGTATCATTATTGTCCATGCGCATGCTCATTACATAGCCATGCTGTTATACATCGGAGATCGGCTCGTTATATGCGTTGTCCCCCCACTATAGTAATTGCAAAGCAATTTCCATGGTAACACTATGGTAATAGGGGCATCGTCGTTACAACACTTAACTACACCAACTGATGACGGGTCCAGAGTGGATTTGAAAGCGCTAATGTTTTAACTTTGTATATATTTTAAGTGTTCTTTTAGAATCGTGTACAGACGGCAATATCTATTTTAATATCTTCCAGCACGAATAAAGTAGTTCATATGGCATCCGCAGCTTTTTTGCATTGCCAGTCGTCTTAAAACTTCGAAACGTTTCTTTAACTGTGGGAATATCAGAAGTCGCAATATCTTTTTCAGAAAGCTGTCTTCTTCGTTTTAGTAACGTTCTTTTAACTCTGTGCAAAAGTCCTCTTTTAGAATATTCAAAGCAAACGGATTATAAATTCTGAATTTGTTTGTAACACTTACTGGCCATCCATGTATATATAACACCTCTCAAAAGACTTGAAAATTTCATCTCCCTGGAGCGGGAATCGAATCCGCATCTTCCGATTTCCGTTCGAGTATGCTAACCATCACACAACCCAGGACTGTGATGTTGCAAGCAACTCAGACTAAGCAACCTTGGCGTAGGAATCTGAACATCCTTCCGATTTGTGCTTGTCGAAGCATCGTTGCTTCCTCATAGCGTTATTTCGAACCAAGCTAAGGTTGCTTAGTCTCACTTGCTTGGGACTTCACTGTCCTGGGTTGTGTAAAGGTTAGCATACTCCAACGTGAGTCGGGAGATGTGAGTTCGGTTCCCTCTCCAGAGCGATGAAATTTGCAAGTTTTCTGAGAGGTGTTACATGGATGATCTTAGTCTCTGTTGCTTGGACCTTCACTGTCCTGGGTTGTGTAAAAGTTAGCATACTGGAACGGAAGTCGGGAGATGCGGGTTCGGTTCCCTCTTCAGAGCGATGAAATTTTCAAGTTTTGTGAGAGGTGTTACATGGATGACCAAGTAAGTGTTACAAGTAAATTCAGAATTTATAATCTGTTTGCTTACAATATTCTATCGATTCCCCATCTGTTATGAGGAAAATGTTCTCCGTCATTGATTTATGGTGTTCACTGTTAACACCTTTCGCTCTACTGTGAGTGCCCGTGAAATCCAACGAGAGCACGCACAATGCTGGCTCAAGGTTCAGCCACTATGGTCTGGGTGCTTCTATACGAAATGTCTAATGCATCCGGTAACTCTCTTATCACAAGGTTTAATCAAAAAGTATCTTTCCGCATTTCCCCCTTCCTAAACTAGACAGAGATGGCGCCGAGAATCAGTGGCGCGCGTTGGACGTGAATGCGCATGCGCGAATTTTTTCGTTGGACGTTAATGCGCATGCGCGAATTTTTTCGTTGGACGTTAATGCCCATTCGCGAATTTTTTTCCATGATCTCTGCTGGATACTTTTTGAAGTAACATCAGTTTTAGAGATCGCGAATAGGTGCTGCGCGCTTTCGTCTTGATTGAATCTGTGTCTTAAGATCTTCTATTCTTCAAAGGTCTTTTCGACTTCAAGAAGTCTCAAGGAGCCATCTCTTGGAAGTATGGGGTTTGCCTCACTTGTGGGATCAGGTGTTTGGCCAAAAAGACCTGAATGATGTGAAACGAATGGGCGGGGGCATTGCCATGGTGCATCTGCTAGTCACCTTGCTGCTACGGTGCAAAATTTTTCCGCCACACACTGCATCTCGTAACCGACGGCAAATTGCCTGGTAGTACTCTTTGTTTACAGTTTGTTTACGGCTCGCATTTCTCGGTCATTTAAGGATTCCTGCTCGAGGAAAGCCTTCGTGAACGATCGTCACTCTCAACAGACGCTCGTCCATCTATGAAGCGCCGATATCAGTCCTTGATTTGTGTCGTACCCATAGCTTTATCAACAAAAAGCTTTCTAATCATTTGAATTGTTACAGCTGATGTGTGGTCGAGTTTGTGGCTAAATTTGATTAAAATTCTCTTCTCATCTCGCTCACTCATTAACCCACACAAGACAAGAATACCATGGGCACGAAGTTCACTACGCCAAACCTTCACTGCCAGGCACCAAATGATCCAGCCTACAGCGCGGCAAAAAATTCACGCATGCGCTCTGAAGTCCAGGGTCGCGTACCACTAAGTCTCGGTGCGTGTTCTGTCTGGTTTAGGGGGGGATGCGGTTGGATATTTTTAGTAAGTCCCCCGTATAGTAATTTGACGGCCCTCTCTGATAATTGCACTTGCAGTGTTAATCAGAATCTCCAAAACTGAAGTTGATGGACGTACTTTCCTTGCGAAAAATCTTCAACAGTTTTTATTTCCCTGCCTTCAAATATGTTTCGTTGGCATAAGTGACGACGAAACACGTGACAACACCTCACTTCGCCTCCGAAGACTCCTTGAAGCACTTGAAATGTTTCTCTGTCCTAATTTTTGGAAGCGGACACAAAATTAAATCGATTAACGTTGTTCAATAGTTGACTGCATGCTCCCGATGCGTAGGCGAAAAAAAAAACACTATTGAAATCAAAAAAAGTACTACAGCTTTTCTATCACGAGGTGGAATAAGAGAGTAAAACCAAACGTGTCTGTACGTATGTCCTGCAAGCCTACCTTCCGTTTGACGATCGTCACGTCACCATTACTCAGCTTTTATTCCACACGAAAAATCAGCTTTATCACTTATTGTCATTCCTCCTATTTGAATATTCGTGCCTCTAGGTTGAATTTGAAAAACTTTTTTTCGTGGATACAACGAACCATGATCCAGTCTACTTGTTTTTTTCCAGTGCACAGTTTTGCCTCTCGAGAGCTTAACTGCAAATAACCATTTACCTCTATATTCTATTTTTAAATACATCGGACAAAAATTACGGAATGTAAACTGAATTACTTAATATGGAGTCATATCACCACCTGTTTAATTTACAGCTTTTATTTTATTTGGCATGCCATCAATATGACTGAGTATCACATGCGTATCAAGTTTATTCCACACCATGCTCAAAAGATCCCTTAATTCTGTCAAATTGGCAGGGTGTTGTTTTTTCTTCTTTACGGCACTTTCTGACATGCTCCATATTTTTTCAATCACATTTAGATCGGGTGAATTTGCAGGCCAATTGGGATGTGGAACTTTTTTCTCATGTTCTTTAAACTAATCCAGCACAGTTCTAGCGCGATGGACACGAGAGCTATCATCTTGAAATACAGGATCAACTATGTATATCTCCTTGTTCCAAAAACTGGACAAATGGCAACAATGCAACATTTAAAAGTAGCACATGTTCCATAGATTTCATGTGACTGGATATATCGAGGAATGGTCCAACTTCAGTACTTCAAATACAGCACCAAAACATTATACTTCCAACTCCTTTTTGCACAACTCTTTGGGACACATTCTGCGTTAACTGCTTCTCCAGCCTTTCCCATGACCCTGGAACGACCATCATTGGAATACGAGCAAAATCTGGATTCGTCGGACCATATTATTCGTCGCCACTGTTCAATGGTCCAGTGGTGATGCTGTTGTTGCGCTCAAACAAGGCGATTTTTCTTTTGGACAGTTGTTAACTTCGGTTTTATCCAGTTAACACGACTGAAAATGCCTTAGCCATGCAACTGTCTCCGTAGCATTTGTTCTGTGATTGATTTACTAGGTACAGCATTGTACTGTTGAAGCAGTTCTTGACGAGTCTGGGAACGTGCAGCAGTCCCAAACGTGCGATCCCGATTTGTTATCATAGAGCTTCTACCATATTTGCTCCGCCTAGAGTAATAGTTTCCATATTTCTTCCACTGGAAATGGGCTCTACTGATTGTTGGCTCAGACTGTCCGACAAACTTCTCCACCTGTTGCAAGGAATGACCATGTTCTCGGCCCAAAACAATGTCCCCCTTTAGCCACTGAGTAACGTCACATTTACCACCCGTAGTTGTACCTGTAAAAGGAAATGTAGAAGGCTACAGATGTTTCAGACACACACTTCAGACATCCACAATCATTGTACAGCAATTTTACTCTCCATATTTATACAACTCGTTATGTTCATTCCCCAGCCGGTGACCGAATAACAATTTTTCAGTTGCTATGTGTAGCTAAAACGCGGAAAGAGCGATGTCTTTGTTTATTCACTAACGCCACGTATTTGGAGGATTTTCACTTTGGATCTCGCCCTTTGGATTTAACTGCTGCAATTAATATATACACCGAGAAAAACGTTTTGTTAATTCAACAAAAAACTTTGTCGATATGCAGTCAACAAAATTTTTGGTTGAATTTGCAAAATTGTTTTGTTGAAAATTATTGTTGATTTAACAAAATTTATTGTTATCACGACAAAACGTTTTGTTCCTTTAACAAAATGATTAGGTCTATTTTGGGGAATTTGTTTGATCCAATAAAACGTATTGTTATCATGAGAAAATGTTTTGTTGGCTACAACAAAACATATTATTATAGCAACAAAACTTATTGTGTCACGATAACAATATGTTTTGTTGCAGCAACAAAACATTCTGTCATGATAACAATGAGTTTTGTTGGATCAAACAAATTCCCAAAAATCGACCTACATCATTTTGTTAAATGAACAAAACGTTTTGTCGTGATAGCAATAAATTTTGTTAAATCAACAATAATTTTCAACAAAAATTTTGTTGACTGTATATCGACAAAAAAATTTTGTTAATTCAACAAAATGTTTGTTGAATTAACAAAACGTTTTTGTCAGTGTAGCCAGTGTCGTTAATGCCCACTAGATGGAGACGTCTCAGTTGCTGAGCTCATTTTACGGATTTATGATGAAGCTGACAGAAAAACACACATAGCGCAGTGGCATGTTGATCACCGTGGTGTAAGGCTGACGCGCTCGGCTAGATATCGAGATTCGATTCCCTAGTGGTAACCGAATAACAATTGTTCGGTTGCTGTGTTTTGCTAACTGTTCGTCTTTGTTTATTCACTGACGCCACGTATTTGGAGGATTTTCACTTTTCAACTTCATACTTATGCACATGTTTCAATAAGAATTCCGTGATTTTTTTGTCCGATGTGTGTTTATATTATTACTGTTACGATCCCCGCTCCTTTCTAGCTCTTTCTCAACATAGTCGCGATCCAGCGAGAGCCGTCACATAATTTGATTTTGGTTCGTTCTGTAGTAGAATCACACACTCGAAGAAAATTAGAATTCAGGCTCTTTTTTAACAGTAACAAAGACGAACAGTTTATTTCGCTAAAACTATGTGGCTTGGCAACTCTCGAAGGGTATCTTAATGAAATGCCTCATCGATTTCGTCACCGTCCGTGCTATCGGCACTAGGCCCGAACTTCGTGTTTCCCGTAAACCGCCGTTACAGCTACGCGACGTAATACCAATCGCTCTCCGGAAACAAATCGTCTCTGATGTCAACTCCGAGACCCGACCGCTCTCTCACAAAACAAAGGTTCCGTCTCTCTCGCTTCCACTTTCAAAGTAAAAGTGTCCTTTCTTTCTTAAAACTTCAGGAAAGCTCCACTATCAAATTTCCGAGTTACTCTCCCCCACGTGCGGCTACCTGTCACATCCTTAAGCTTGTGTTTCACTCCTTAACGCACCCCCCCTTGAGATAATCCCATCGCTACACAGACAGGTGCAATATACTTCAAATACATATATACTAAACCGATTGTAATAGATCTAATCGCGTGTATCTGAAAGCAACAGACTTAAACACACTGATTTCGTCCGCTCTGCCCCAAAATGGCGCCAACGAAGAAGTTCCACGTGCGAATGAATATATACATACCTATTTACATTTTTTTTTTTACCTGAGGGCTAGCGAATCATACACTTACGTTTAAAAATCCGACTGAAAACAATTTTTTTCTTCGGATATTTTTCAGTGTGACAAACATTTTGTGTAGGTTACTTGCTTTAAATAATGCACAGTTTTCTCGCTAGGGGTTGTTTATAAATATGTAATATGTTTCTCTTGCTGTGTCTGTCTTTGAGATTCTGATTTGAAGAATTCATTTTGAGTCGGGTAGCCTTTACTATGAGAATATTTTTGCGTGCGTCCTATACTTTTCCATTTATCACCTTTCTGCCGTTATAGGGCGTACGTGCATATTTCCTTTGCAACCGTGTCTTCATTTCTATAAAACTTGCTGATAACAATTTGTTTTGCATAGGCTACCATTCACTATGACTAATTTTGTGTATAATTTCTATTCCAAGCAAAACAGTTTGCCTCACTAGGAGCCATATATTTCTATTTTCCACATTATTTCCACTTCTAAAAGTCCGATTTGAAAAATTCGTTTTGTGTCGGATGACATGCGCTATCCGAAACATTTCGTGTACTTTTTATTTTTGGGATTTGATAGCCACTAGAACAACCCTACGGGCTATAAACAGATCAGATCAGATCATATGTAGAGGATTTTAGGAAGGGAGTGTCTGACCCCAAATCTTAAACAACCCTTAAAAATAGGAAGCTAGGAGATTTGGGCTGCCAGTATCCTGGGTCCGACGGCTTAATGTGCCCATCCGACGCACGGCTGCTTGGGATCGAACCTGAAATTTCTCCGTGGCAGTCACGAACGTTGATCACTAGTCCATCCCCGGCCGGCGGGCAATAAACAGTCCCTCGTCCGGAATTTAAGGCCGCTGGTACTAGAGAGGGAGCAGAGGGCCAGCATCCAAGCCCCATGCGTGACTCGAACCATGGCCTAGCTCGGACGACTAGTTAGAGACCTACGCCTCTGACCACTCGGTCACCGGGCCACCGTTCCTACTTTTTCGTTTTGCACAGCTCTACAGCTAAGAGGCGGGAATTCAAATCTTTATTTAAAGCCATCCATACCTTTGCTTCTAAATTTCCGACTGAAAAAGCTATTTTTTCTGGCGTCCGATGCCTATCATCATAACAATCTAGCTTGCTTAAAATGACTGACTGAATTTTCCGCTACGGGAAAGGTGAAAATTGTTTCCATTCGCTACCATATTACTTTAAAGTCTGACTGGAAATGTTTTTTTTCCTTTTTATATGAGACTACGTTCTGTATGTTGGTTTTTATAAATCTTTAGTTAAGGATTTTTATGTGTAAGTTATAGTGTATGTGTGTGTGTGTGTGGTCATTACCACATTGTGTTGGGGTGACGGGAGAAAAAGAAATACTGTTTTGCGTTGTGTTCTTTTTATGACGCTATTTTGCATAGTTTCAACGGGAAAAGTTGTCGATGTTGCAAATCGTAAAAAGCTCTGCGTGGGGAACTGGTTTATGTACGGCGCACACGTTTTGAAACGTACGTTGGACGCTTTCTACATTGTGCAAAATGACTGCGAAGTTAGTCATTTTAAAGTCAAAGTTTAAGTACTTACAAAGTTAGAATAACAATAATAATTCTACTTACAAAGTTAAAATAACAATAATAATTCTACTTACAAAGTTAGAATACCAATAATAATCTACTTACAAAGTTAGAATACCAATAATAATTCTACTTACAAAGTTAGAATACGAATAATAGTTCTACTTACAAAGTTAGAATAACTAATAATTCTACTTACAAAGCTAGAAAAATAATTCTACTTATAAAGTTAGAATAACAATAATAATTCTACTTACAAAGTTAGAATACCACTAATAATTCTACTTACAAAGTTAGAATAACTAATAATTCTACTTACAAAGCTAGAATAATAATTCTACTTATAAAGTTAGAATAACAATAATACTTCTACTTACAAAGTTAGAATACCGATAATAATTCTACTTACAAAGTTAGAATAACAATAATAATTCTACTTACAAAGTTAGAATACCGATAATAATTCAACTTACAAAGTTAGAATACCAATAATAATAATACTTACAAAATTAGAACACCAGTAATAATTTTACTTACAAAGTTAAAATACCAATAATAATTCTACTTACAAAGTTAGAATACCAATAATAGTTAACCTTACAAAGTTAGAATAACTTATAATTCTACTTACAAAGCTAGAATGATAATTCTACTTACAAAGCTAGAATAATAATTCTACCAAAAAAGTTAGAATACAATAATAATTCTACTTAAAAAGTTAGAATAACAATAATAATTCCACTTACAAAGTTAGAATAACAATAATAATTCCACTTACATAGATAGAATAACTAATTATTCTACTTACAAAGTTAGAATAACTAATAATTCTACTTACAAAGCTAGAATAAAATTCTACTTATAAAGTTAGAATAACAATAATAATTCTACTTACAAAGTTAGAATAACAATAATAATTCCACTTACAAAGAATAACAATAATAATTCTACTTACAAAGTTAGAATAACAATAATAATTCTACTTACAAAGTTAGAATAATACAAAAAGTTAATAATTCGAAATCAAGGAGACGTGCGGTTGGTGTGATAAAATTCACGGCAGTCTGCTTCGCCCTGTGAGAACCTATATCTTGATCCAGTCTGAAGAAAGCTGCTAACAAAATTATTTTATCCTAACTCTAAAGCATTATGGTGGATGTGTAGTGGTGTGGAGGTGTTTTTCTTGATATCAAAGTGATTAACTGTATTTTATCGGTACGTTCGTCAACAAAGAAGTTTCAATCCACGTTCTGGATAACGTCGCCTTTACGGAATTCTGCTGTAAAGATCTGAACTTGTTCTTCCGAGACAGTGCCCCTTCAATACAGCAAAGTGGTTGGGGTGTAAAAATAGCAAGATGGTTTTAGTTCGCCAGCTAGAGATCCCATTCTAAACCCGATCGAATGCTATATGGAATCTAGAATTCTAAATAA
Source organism: Macrothele yani (assembly GCA_039090855.1). Lineage (NCBI taxonomy): Eukaryota > Metazoa > Arthropoda > Arachnida > Araneae > Macrothelidae > Macrothele > Macrothele yani. The sequence goes on from CM077002.1 coordinate 133,597,524, forward strand.
GGTAAGAATCAATGGCAAGCCACAGGAGAATTCTATGTGGAGTCTAACGATAAAGTTCAGAAGAATTCTGTATACGTATATCAAGTGTCTCGTAGAATGTAGAGGAAATACTCTGATGCAGGAAAAACGCCGATCTCACGGCTTTTTTTTTTTTTTTTCAGCATAGCATTAACTCTGCTTGGTACATTTTAATATAATATTTAATTTTTTATATGCTGATATTCTTGGTCAACGTAGATATACACTGAACCAGAAAAACTGGTACACCAGTCTAATACTTGGTAGGTCTCCCACGGGAGCGCAGGACTGCAGAAATACGACGGGGCATGGACTCCACTTGCTTCTGGAAATATGCTGTAGGCAATGCACACCATACTTCCTGCAGAGCGTTCCACAATTCAGGTGTATTACGGTGTCTCGGATTCCTGTGTTCGATAGCGCGTTGTATAGCATCCCAAATGTGTTCTATCACGTTCAGATCTGGGTAATTGGGTGGGAATGGCAAAACCCTAAACTGATCTGATTGCTCCTCTAACCATAATGTGGCGTCCCGACACTTGTGTGGAGGTGCATTGTCCTGTTGGAACAGGCCCAACCCATTAGCATGAATGCAGGACATGAACGGGTGTACCTCGTCAGAAAGGATGCGCACATAGCGTTGGCCGGTCAGAGACGTTTGTAGACGTACCAGGGGTCCCAGTGAAGTCCAGCTAAACACACCTCATACCATTACGGACCCCACCCTCCATCCCACCAACCGGTACAGTTCCCTGCTGACAGGCTAGATCCATGGCTTAATGGGGTTTGCGCCACACACGAATCCTTCCATCTGCCCGATACAGTTGGAAACGTCCCTCGTCAGACCAAGCTATTTGTTTCCTGTAATCAAGTGTCCAGTGGCGGTGTTGCCGTGCCCAAGCGAGGCGCATAGCTCTGTGTCGTGCACCCATCAAGGGGACTCAAGTTGGGCGTCGGCTCCCAAAGTCCATATCGTGCAGGGTACGTTGCACAGTCCGGACGTTGATGCTTGTTGAGGCTCCAGCATTGAATTCCGATTACACCTGCGAGAGTGTTGCACGAATATCGCGTGAAACGATTCTTGACAGCCGACGATGGTCACGTTCACCCAATGTCTTTTTACGGCCACACTGGTATCGTAGGTTGGAGGTTTTGCCGGAATTCTTGTAATCACGTTACAACCTTGGAATGGTCGTCCGTGAAAATCCGAACTTTGTTTCTACCTCCGAAATACTTTGGCCCATCTCACGAGCGCCAACTGTGACACTGCGTTGAAAATCGCTTAAATCGTTATTACTTGTCATTCTCATGCCGAAAACAGCTCTGACAGATAGCAAGGATGTCTATCGCTTTATATACGCGCTGGCGGACGCAACCGAGTGTGCGCACAGGTGACGCTGCTATGTATTTTGCATAAGCTCGTCTGTACTAGCTTTTCTGGCACTTCAGTGTATTTAACTATTTTTTTTTTTTTTGACCTTACGATGAGTACAAAGAAGAATAAATCGCAAAATATGAGAAATCTTATAAGCAAAGAGAATACGTACCTTAAACTTTTTCATATGCGTTGCAAAAGTCATGCACTGTCTGAACACACCACCTTGAACGAAATCAGTGCTCTACATCAATAAGAGAAAAGCTATTCATATAAGTAAGGGAAATGATATCACCAATGTTGGTAGCTTCTCCTGGATAAAGCGGGTTCAAAATTGTTGCGATTTCATGCACAAATATTAATACTTAAGGGAATCGAAGCAAATGGTTCAAAGGGATAGCAACGAATTCGTCAACTCTTCATTTTCGAACGTATTAAGAAGAAAAAAAGTATTCTTTTAATGCGCGTAAATAATATACTCAATGAACAAAACATTAGATATGCCTACATAATAGCGTGTTGATCCTCCTCTCACGCGAAAAACAACTTGTAACCGCCAAGGTATCGACTCTACTAGATGCCGGGGGATTTTTGGAGGTAAAGCCAGCCATCTCTGTTGTAGCACTGTCCACAATTCTGCCCGAGATTACGTTCCAGTATCCACGGATCTGATGCTGCGCTCCACGGAATCCCAGAGAACTTCCATGGGGTTCAAATCCGGTGACCTTGGAGGCCACTGGATGGTTCCAAACCTATAGATGAGTGCTCTTCGAGCCATGCCCGGGTGGTTGCGGCCCAATGGAGCAGCGCATTGTCGTGCTGGAACAGACCACCTGCCGCAGGATGCGCGAAGGCCATGAAAGTGTGTATGTGATCAGCCAGTGCATGCTGGTAGCTCGCAGCGGTTAAGGAACCTAAGTGCCCCACGAGAAAGCTCCCCAAACCATCACAGATCCACCTCCACCTTGAACATACCCGACCTGGAACGACGAGGCCATGGCACCATGCTGTCAACTCCGCACCAGGCACGCTCTCGTCAGCTCGGTAGAACTGAATACGGGACTCATCTGAACACAGAGGTCCAGTTTTGATGTTCCCGGCACCAACGAGGCGTAATTTTCGATGACGAGTAGTCAACAGTGGCATCGAGTATGTCGGCACCCGTACTTCAGAGTATGCAGCCTGCGCAGTACTATTCCCTCGCTGATGCTGCTTGGGCATTTGACATTTAACCTGGATGTTATTTGCGCCTCCGTTGCGAAGCGCTCTGTGTGTACAAGCCTGGATAGTCTACGTCGACCGGGGTCATCAGTGGCGTGTGGTAGGCCACCTCTTGCTCTCTGGGCGTTGGTACGTCCGTCGGTGGTATACTCGCGGTATATACCTTTGATACGATTGCCCTCGGGAATCGTAGAGTTCTTACCCCTTTGGGGATAGAATGACCCATCTGTCTTGCGCCGACAATGCGTGTACGATCAAAGTCGCTCAGATCACCATGTTTACCCATGTTCGTCGATTGCGATACAGTGTTGCTGTTCACATATTTATCGCTTGCGTTCGGTGTGGGTCTGTTCCACTCTGCGCGGGGGATGCCCATGTCAATTGCACATCACCCCTATCTCTAATGTTTTGTCTACTGAGCGTATAAGCAATGCAATAATTAAAACGCATAACTATGCAATTTAAGTTTAAATACTGTAATATTTTTAGTGGCCGCCCCGGTGGCGCAGTGGTCTAAGCGATGGCCTCTGATCATTCGTCTGAACGGGGTCCGGGTTCGAATCTCAGTGAGGCATGGCTGTTGTGTTTGTGTTACGGCACTGGCTCTCTCCCTTCCCTGGAACCAGTGGCCCTAAATTAGGGACGGGCGACTGCTTATTACTGCCCATTGAGTTGCTCCCGATGGTCGTCAAACCTCCAATCAAAAAAAAAATTTTTTTGGTGCATCTCTTGGTATTCGTATGCGGCGCCAGCACAAAGCACATGTATGCCTCCATGCGAAATGCCATTTTGGCGCCCCTGTGCGAACTTTTTGCTCGTGAAAATTAATATATTGTTTTCGAATTCAACATACTCACATGCATTTAGCTGTTCTACCTCAGTTCCTTTCTAAAAATTTAGAGATAAGATGTATTAATATCTTTTATGTACTTATTAACACAAAATGTAACATTCATTTTTCATTTCATTCACGTTAAAAAATATTCGATAGGAACTGCCCCCATCGTAAAATTATTGGGTGTACCAGATCACCGTCAACTGCTTAGAATACAGAGATAAAAATTTGCAAGTAATTTCTAAATGTCCCCTATATTTTATACATGCGAAAAAAAAAAAAAAAAAAAAGGCGCGAATCGTGAATTTTTTTAGAGTGTAAAATTTTTCCCCGCTGTTAACTGCCACTCCAAGCAGCCGCTTTCTTTGTTTAACGGAGAATACGGCACTGCATGATCGGAGGGGTCCCAGGCAATTAAACACTGTGTTTCGTTTCCAAGGAAAAAGACGAAGGGAAAGGGGAAGAAGATGTGTTCACAGATGCCACAAAGCAATAACTTTCCATCTGAATAAAGAAGTCTACACCGTATTCTGCGCTCAGCCACGTGCCTAGGCAAAATATGGCGAACATTAAGGTTCTTTTTTGTTTGTTTTTTTCAGATTCAAATCTTTGTTTACTATCTTTTTTACGCTTTCCAACCGTAGGTTGGAAAGCGTATATGCTCCAGCTTTGTCCGTCCGTCCGGCCGTCCGCACGATAACTCTCGTAACAATGGTTCGATTTCGATGAAATTTTAGTATGTCGTAGGGGACCACCTGGGAACGAACCCTATTGAAAATGGGACAAATGGGGTCAAAGGTCACGACGTAGGAGCAGGATCCTTCCATTGCCCTTATGTGTCATAACTTGCGTAGATATGGTTCGATTTCAATGAAAGTTTACTATGTGGTAGGGGACCACCTGGGGACGAACCCTATTGAAAATGTGGCAAATGGGGTCAAAGGTCACGACGTAAGAGCGGGATCATTCCATTGCCCTTATGCGTCATAACTTGCGTAAATATGGTTCGATTTCAATGAAATTTTACTATGTGGTAGGGGACCGCCTGGGGACGAATCTTATTCAAAATGGGTGAAGTGGGGTCAAAGGTCAGGACATAAGAGCGGGATGCATTCCATTGCCCTTATGCGTCATAACGTGCGTAAAAATGGTTCGATTTCGATGAAATTTCAGTATGTGGTAAGGGACCACCTGGGGACGAACCTATTGAATGTGGACGAAATGGGGTCAAAGGTCAGGACATAGGATTGCGATCCATTCCCTCGCTCTTATGCCATATTATTAAGGTGGACGTCAAGTAATTTTGCTTCCTATACTTCCAATGGAAAAACTTTTGTACACATTTCCTTCACAATTAATGTGTTCCCATGGATGAAAATTTGAACATCGATTAAAATAACTTTATTGTAACTTATAATACTTAATATTTTCTAAAACATAACCATAATTATATTAAAATGGTGGTGTTGAAACCAGAAAAAGGATGGCACGACCTGTACTTTGATGACGTCAGTAGACAAACAAATGTTGGATTGCATAATTATGGTTATGTTTTAGAAAATATTAGGTATTCCAAGTTATAAAATGAAGCTATTTTATTCGATGTTCAAATTTTCATCCTTGTGAACACATTAATTGTCCAGAAAAAGATGGCGCAGCCTATATTTTCATGACGTCAGCAGACAAAAAAATGTTGGATTGCATAATTATGGTTATGTTTCAGAAAATATTAAGTATTTCAAGTGTGGTGTCATGGCGTCGCCCCATTAGATGTCGGCGCGCGGTCATGCCATCTATCTCATTACGTCACGCGTTGTTTGTTGATACTATTAAAGTTTTATGACGTCACACCTTGATAGCAGATGGTCGCGATTCCCATCTGCCTCATTACGTCACGCGTTGTGTGCGTATGTTCGTCCGCACGATAACTCGCGTAAAAATCGTTCGATTTCGATGAAATTTTAGTATGTGGTAGGAGAACACCTGGGAAGGAACCCTATTGAAAGTGAACGAAATGGGGTCAAAGGTCAGGACATAAGAGCAGGATCTATTCCACTGCTCTTATGCTTCATAACTAACGTAAAACAGGTTCGATTTCTATTAAATTTTGTCCCCAGGTGGTAGGAGACCACCTGGGGACAAACCCTGTTGAAAATTGGTGAAATGGGGTCAAAGGTCAGGACATAGGAACGGAATCACTCCCATCGCCATTATGAGTCATAACTTACGTAAAAATGTTTCGATTTGGACGAAATATTTGTATGTTGTAGGGACCTGTCTGGGGACGAATCCTATTGAAAATCGGTGAAATGGGGTAAAGGTTAGGACACAGGAGCGGGGTCTATTCCATAGCGCTTATGCATCATAACTTCCGTAAAATTGCTTCGATTGCGACAAAACTTTATCATGTCATTTCGGAGATATACTGAACCAGTTCTGTTGAATATCATCCAAATGGATCAAAGGTCAGGGCACAGGGGTGAGATTTATTCCACAGCCATTTCCCTCATAACTTGAGTAATAGCTTGAGTAATGATTTCTAGTATATTGGAAAGCGTATCATAATCAATGCATTGCATGATTTTACTAACTTGTTTACAATAGATATAGCGATTTTTAACGACATAGCTATTGTTCTTTGGGTCAGTGGATTTTCTTTTAAGACTGGAGACCTTACTTTTGAAATAGTCGTAAAAGTACGTATCGTCTTTGGATATTCGTTTGGTGTTCTTTTTCATGTTAGAAACAATGTTTAATGATTTTTCCCTCTATTATTAATGCTATTGCTTACATTTAGAAATGCTAATTCCATGCTTTTCACAGCATTTTTTAATTACAGGGTACGAACATTTCTCTTCGTAAAAAGCAAAAACGTAACCTTCTATGCACAGCTTGATTACCTGCGCCATTTTCTTAGCAGATGACATTTAACTGCAGCAGGTGTTTCTTTTGCGTTCATCTAACACGCTGTTGCGAGTTTCAATTCTTTGAACTGCTTTTATTTCCTGCAATTCCCTATCAAAAATGTTCTAAGAATGTATGAACATCTTCTGTATGTGTTAAATAGTTAACGGAATGCAAAAGATTTCATTGCGGTCGATGAAGATCTGTGTATCAAAGAGGCTATGAACATTCTGTGCGAGTTCATTGCTTTGAAAACATCGGAAGACAATGATTTGATTGAGGAAACATCTGATGCAGTTGTACATAGAATAAGTGCCCGTGTTTTTTAGAGGCGCTCTAAAGTGTAGTGAAGAGTTATGAAAGTTTTTTTCCGTAAACAAAGGAGATACGACGAATGAGCACTATTGAAGAATTTAATACATTTTGAAAAACATGCTATGAATTGCCAAAAAAAAAAAACCGCTTTTATCGGTTATTTTGCAGCCAAAAATTGCTGATTTATTTAAATAATGAGCTGTAGGTTATTGCGTTTAAGACTCATGGTGTAACTTACTTTTGTTTTTACGTACACGTGTTTAAATATACATCCAAATACGTATATAGTATGTACTGTATTTGAAAATGAAAATACTCTATATGTACTTTATGTATCAGCACGTATTGAATTGTTTCTCACTGCAAAACAATAGCAAGGAAATAAAACATTCAAAGACACCAACTACTACGAATTCTCGGTTGTCGCTAAAGAAATTGTCTGTCAGCTACAGATTAAGGAAAGCATCGAATATATTGCTACGGAAATCAAAAATCTCAGTGAAATGATATTTCTAATGACGTTCGTACAGTTTCTTTTCGTGTTTTCAAGGTAGTAACATTCGTTAAACATTTTCGGTAGTGTTTTTTTTTTTTTTTATGTTTTCAATGTCGTAGCATTTCTTGGATATTTTTTCAATATGTTTTGGATGTCTTAAGCATCTTCGTTCACGTGACGGAGTTATTATCACTGCCCTTAAAATCCCAGAAACGTCCTGAAATTTTATTTTCCTTTCCAGATCTTTGGAAAATCCTTAATTTTACGTATTTTTTCATAAAGTCCTGGTGTAATAATACTATTATCGCTCGGGTTCCTAATTGGGTTCACCCGGCGTAATAGTGGGAGCCAGGGGGTGTCGAGTGGATTGTGATTCTGCGATTCCCTGATTTAGGGCTGACGCAGCTTCAGGATCCACTGACGGGGCGTTGTGTTTCACACAGCAGATTTTCCTTTGGGAGTCAAAGGGTCCGCTGTGTGCCGCAATATTTTTGTGAACGTCTAGATTTAAAATAAAAAGCATAAATGAACAGATTTGCTAAGTTCCGGTTCCAAAAGTTATATATATTCTCAAAATAATCTAGGGTTGAGCACACATATTGTAGTTAACGACACACTCATCACAGAACTTAGACAAAATTAGCAAACAAAAACAATTTATTGGTTATGATTTGGCATAATAATAAATATACGCTCATGATATTAACAAAAATGATTTACGACTCTCTGACAGGAACCTGTACTCAATTAACTATTTGCTTATGAACAATATTAACTCTATGTGTGGACTGATCCGATAAAGATTTTGTGAGGGGACACCAAAGAAAGAATGGGATGGATTTCCTACCTTAACATCCGAATCTGGCCTAGATATCGCACTGCTGACCACTCCTGATCCGGGAGAATCCTCATCCGGTGGGTATTACTTCCATCCGCAGCTGCGACCGTCGTATGGGCCCTAATGGTCCTTAGTGGGGGGTCCGTTCATCCGGAAACCTCGGTTGCGATTTCCCATCTGCAGCTTACGGTAGCTTCAGTCCTGCCGTTATATTGGCAGCGATTAAGTTGCCAGTCATGGAGGAAAGTGCCAGTGATGCATGCCGCGAAACACACCAAAGTAAAGTTTCGTGCAAAAACTGCAAACGTGAAGTGACGAAGTTAAATGCTCCGTTCCATTGAACGAAAGAGTAAAAGTGAAGTGACGAAGTTCTTCTCTTCCCTTGTAAAATCTTTCGACGACCCCCAAGAAGACCCACACTACCTCAAAACATCCCATCATCCAATCAGTAGCTGGCAAACGCAAGCCTCCCTGAATTAAATTCCCCGGTGTAAATCTAACTGGTCGGAAAATTAACATTTTGATCTTCCATTCGTTAGGGGGTCAAGATTCCTACCCGTTCCAGTGAAATTCTGAGAACCGTTCCAGTTACGCTTGCCGCGTGATACTACACCCGGCCGTAAATTCTCTACCCAATTAAACTGTTAGCCCAGGTTCCAACAAGTCTCCGGTCTGCCCAACACGCATTGTGGATTCTAGACGGTGGACACTTCTATTGCCCCCAATAAAACATACTACAAAGCCAGCTCGCCGATGGCTGTTGCCAGCGTTTTCTTACAATGTCGGTCTGTCCTGTGACGCCAACGCTGGGAGATGGGGGACGGAGAGAGAAAAAAAAGAAAAGATTCACCCGAAAGTATATGGCAAAATAAAACGTACTCCTTCTTCAAAAAAATACATGAATTAAAAAAAATGAATAAATTAATAAATAAATTAATAAATAAAATAAATAAATAAATAAATAAATAAATAAATAAATTAAGGAAAGGGTTTTCGTTTTCGACTAAATGTGCATCGCTCGAGTCGGAGCGCTGTCACAATACAAGAATTCTCTCCTAAAATGAACAGTTTTAAGAAAGCAGTTGAAAAATTAAGATTGGGTAGCGAGCGATTAGAAAAGCCGGGAGAGAACTGCCGGAAATTACTGCTGTAGTACCGATGAAGATGTTCTGTTGATTTCCGTTTCCGCATGTTGGAATTTTTCTGGTCAAGTTCCTTGTTGTTGTTGTTTTTTGTTTTGTTGTTGTTGTTTTTTTGTTTGTTTTTTTCAACAATGAACAGTTTTAAGAAAGATGTCTAAAAATTAAGATTGGGTGGCGAGCGATTGGAAAAACCGGGGAAAGTACTGCTGGAAATGACTGCTGTAGCACCGATGAAGATGTTCTGTTGTTTTCCGTTTCCGCATGTTGGAATTTTTCTGGTCAAGTTCCTTGTTGTTGTTGTTTTTTGTTTTGTTGTTGTTGTTTTTTTGTTTGTTTTTTTCAACAATGAACAGTTTTAAGAAAGATGTCTGAAAATTAAGATTGGGTGGCGAGCGATTGGAAAAACCGGGGAAAGTACTGCTGGAAATGACTGCTGTAGCACCGATGAAGATGTTCTGTTGTTTTCCGTTTCCGCATGTTGGAATTTTTCTGGTCAAGTTCCTTGTTTTTTTTTGTTTTTTTTTTTGTTATTCCACCCTCATTATATTCTTATGTAGTTTTTTTTTATATTTTTTCTGGTCATGAACTTTATTTTTAATACCTTCGGTAGTAATGAAAAAACGTCATATTTTTTAAGAAGTTTTTCTAATGAACTGCATGTTTTTCTGTCTCTCATAATATCTTCTTAAAAACAGTCAGTAGAGAATAAGCCTTTCTGTTTCAGTGTCCTTTTTCTAAGTGAAATTAAATTTCAAAACCGGTACTTAATCTGTCCATGGAGGAATCTGCGTCATCGTAAAATGGAGGAATCTGCGTCATCGTAAAATTGTTTCACCCGAGGATGAACAATGCAGCACTGATTTTTCATATTTAATTTCCCTTGAAATGTGTGCTTTCCCCAATTTTTCGTCACTTCTTGCTACATCAGAGGACAGAGCAAGCGTGTTTTCTTTTACTTAAAGCGAAATTAAAGTCTCAAAACGCAACTACATGCTCATTCTGCAGAGAAAACCACTTCACGGAGAACGAAAGTCGGCGACGGAGAGTTAAAGTGCCGATTTTGAATTTGAATTTCTTTTTGAACAAAAGAAAAACTGCTCTTTTTGTTTCTAGATATAGCAAAAAGTAATGGAAAACCATGCATTTTCAGCTTAATTAAAGTTTAAAAAGCGATAATGCCGATCCTCATTCTGCCATGAAAACAACTGTGCTGGTCATGGAAATAGTACAATTTTTAGCAATGACCAGATAAATAACGATTTTCTATGTAAATTTTGCCTTGTTAAAAAGCAAACAGGCTTGTTCCATTGATTAATGTGTAAAGGAAGTACTGTAGGGAACAAGAAAAGGTACATCTCACTCGAAAAATTTTCAAATAAATATAGTCCCTTTTGTGCACTGCTACCATTTTTGTGAATAACGTTTCTCGTTTTCTTTTTATTTATTTATTTATTTATTTATTTATTTATTTATTTATTTTTGTGGTTTGAAGACAACTATGAGCAACTTCAAATCTGTGTAGGCATTTACTATGTGTACTGTAAGGTTCACTTTGAAACATAGATTAATTGTGGATGAAAACTCGAAAAAAAAAAAAAAATGTTGATGGCACTTTGTGTTTCTCTCAAAAAGTCCTCACTTTGGACAATTGTTTAAGTAAAAATTCGCTTTTTTATGAATTTACACTGTCATTTCGCTGCTTTGATAATTTGTTTTTCACAAAGTGTGTAATGCAATTTTATTCTTTACTACTGAAAAACGCTATAATTACGGATCGTTTCAGTGTTTGTTACTGAAAATTTCCATTCAGGGTTGGAGTCTGAACATTTAATTAAAACACATCATTTTAATTATACGTAGCACATACGTATTTAGTATGAAGTATTTTTGTATTGTGAGATTAGCTGGCCTCTAATGTCAACCTCTCGATTAGAGGACAAATTTTGAAGTCCCAGTGAGTCCGCTATTCAGAGATTTTACTGTATTAGATTTTTTCATAGTGTAATTCAAGTTGCGTTTTAATTCCGAACCAAAGCACTCTGGTCCTTGTTTTAACTTCCCAGAAGGGAAATCCCCTTTTTCCAGCTGAAAATGCTCTGCATGTATGTATATGTGAGTGTTTGTGTAACGGTACCAACCCGTAATCTACAAATGGTGTCAAACTTTGCCACCTCGGATCTACATCCTCTAAACACAGCTTTAGATTTATGACTGATAAAATGACCCGTGACAGTGCTCCCTTCATCACGTCAACCAGCCTTACAAGTAATATTTTATAAATCACAAATGCGTAAAATAACAAAAAGAGGCGACAAGGAAAAGGAATTTAGCAAAGTGGGTCAATTTCACCCCTGGGTGTATGTAACACGCCTGGTGAAAGAGCTTCAATTTGTCTCGCTAAGCGTGCTTCATCGCTACTTTGTTATTAAAGTGAGATTCTAGATCACAGCTCCGTTGGAAGGTTTAATGCTTAAAGAGTGAACGGCTTTTTTTTTTTTTTTTTTTTTTTTTGTCCTGATGCTTAGTGAACCAAAGCAGAAAATTAGAGTTCGTGCAAACATCTATTTCAGCCTTTGATTTTTATTCTGGTTTCTTGGTTCAAAAAATACCAGTAGCTTTAATGTGATACCTCTTTTGATCAGAGTACGGAATATAAAATTAAAGAATATATAGGACGATAAACTGGTTTGCGCAGCTCAAATTTCTGACTTAAATTTGAAAAGATGAATCACAAAGTTCTTTTTAATGAATTAAAAAAATCGGGGGGGGGTTAACGGTCCCCATGTGCATCCAAGGTTTCAAAGAGTCACCCGTCCCTAATTTAGGGCCGCACGCTCCAGAAAAGAAACTACGCTTTAAGGTGGTTCCACCTAAAATCTCTACCTTATATTTCCAATGGTAAAACTTCTTTACATATTTTCTTCGCAATTAATATATTCCCAACGATGAAAATTTGCACATCGATAAAACTAACTTTAAGTTATAGCATGGGATACTTAATACTTGCTAAAACATAGCCATAACTAAGCAATCCAACATATGTTTGTCTACTGACGTCATCAATGTACAGGTCGCGCCACCTATTAATAGGTCTGAACATTACTCAAAGAAATATGATTGATTTTTAATATAATTATGGTTATGTTTTACCAAGTATTAAGTATCCCATGCTGCAACTTTAAGTTAGTTTTTTTACCGATGTGCAAATTTTCATCCTTGGGAATACATTAATTGCGAAGAAAATGAGTAAAGAATTTTACCATTGGAAGCATAAGGCAGAGATTTTAGGTGGAACCACTTTAAAGCCAAACCTCGAGATTCGAACTCGAACCCAATAGTACGGGAAATCAGAGTGGAGCGCTGTAAACACTCGACACCGCGAAACTAATTTCGGTAGTGTGTTTTCTTTTTGAAGAAAATGTACAACTTCATATGGAAATTACAGGTCAAGTTTCCTAGTGGAATGGAATCGCTGCCTCATTTAGGATTACCAGCCGGAAATGCGCCAGACTGGCAAACTGGGTGCCCAGCCCAATGCTGCGGACAGTGCAAATCAGACGGGCCGCCAGAAGCTGTTCAGACGTCACGAGCAGATTTTCGGGGACATTTCCACCCATTCTCATTACGTTCAGGGAATAACTCAGAAATGGACCGCAACTAGACGGGCTCCAGCTGGAAATGGAACCCACTGTTGTTTAGCTTTTCATACAGACACGAATCTGGCGATTTGCAGCAAAACGAGTGACACCCGTGCCTTGTAGAAGAATGGCGCATTATGCTGTGAAGTAGCATTCTCCCTCATAAAACACCATGGACATTCACAGGTGTGCCTGGTGCGCAAAGATGTTAAGATATCTCGTGGCATCCAAATGGTGTTCAAGAGGTATACTCACTGTGAAAATATACCCCAGACAATTTCACTGCCCCACCAGATTTTACAGTTAACGCGAGGCTCATCAACTCGTGCTGTTGGCGTCGTATTCTGACCCGTCAATCGCATTAACTGAAAACGCGATATATCAGACCAGGCGACCTTTTTCTAGTCCTCAATCTCTTCGTTTCCGTCCTTCTGTACCCACAACAGGGAATTGTCGGTTCATACAACTTGTCGGTTTTTATCAGAGACGAGTAGTACACGAAAGGAAAGTGTGCTGTTAGAAATACCACTGGAAATACCAAGGAACTGGTTCTTCAGAAATACCCACTCACGCCAATGTGTGGCAGGTTGTGTACGCTGAAGTACTGCTCTGGATACGGTTGTTTTACCTCGCTGCGTTTTCACGCAATGGAGTTCGCCTGTTACCTCGCATAAGTCTCTCCTGCTGACGTTCCCCTTTTCTCATACCAAAGGAAGAATTTTTCCACACCAGTCGTTTCCTCCCACAAGATGTTTCTACGCCAGTCATTTCCTCTCATAGGGACACCGCTAACTGCTTGTTTGTTGTTTGAATACAACTCATTGTACAGCCAGATACAATCTCCAGCGGATGTTGGCTTTCTTTCCTCCCAAAGGAAGGTTTTTTCCAAATCAGCCGTTTTCTCCCACAAGTAGATGTTTCCACACCAGTCGTTTCCTCCCACACGAAGATGTTCCCACACTAGTCGTTTCCTCTCATAGGGACACCGCTAACTGCTTGTTATGTTGTTTGTATACAACTCATTCAGCAGCCAGATACAGTCTCCAGCTGACGTTTCCCTTCTTTCCTCCTAAACGTAGATTTTTCCATACCAGTTGTTTCCTCTCACAAGAAAATGTATCCACACCAGCCGTTTCCTCTCATAAGGACACCGCTAACTGCTTTTCTCGTTGTTTGTATACAACTCATTGTACAGCCAGATACAGTTTCCAGCGGATGTTGCCTTTCTTTCCTCCGAAAGGAAGGTTTTTTCAACACCAGTAGTTTCCTTCCACAAGAAGATGTTTCCACACCAGTTGTTTCCTCCCACAAGAAGATGTTTCCACACCAGTCGTTTCCTCCGACAAGATGATGTTTTCACACCAGTCGTTTCCTCTCATAGGAAGACGGCTAACTGCTTGTTTTGTTGTTCGTGTACAACTCATTGTACAGTCAGATACAGTCTCCAGCGGACGTTGTCTTTGTTTCCTCTTACAAGAAGATGTTTCCACACCAGTCGTTTCCTCCTACAAGAAGATGTTCCCAAACCAGTTGTTTCCTCTCACAAGAAGATGTTTCCACTCCAGTCGTTTCCTCTCATAGGAAAACCGCTGACTGCTTGTTTTGTTGTGTGGGCAGAAGTTATTGTACTGTTAGAGACAGTTGTTCTTGCATAGCCGAGGGCCGCGGGTGGCCTAGTGAGCAACGTTCATGACTGCCACGGAAAGGACCTCAGGTTCGATCCCAGGCAGGTACGAACGCTCGATCCACTAAATATCCGCCGTGCGTCGGATGGGCACGTTAAGCCGTCGGACCCCGGGTACTGCCCCCGGTTATAAATAAGGGCGTCTTCCTCCCCTTTCTACTTCGCTTCCGTGTCACTTTCCTATCGGGCGCTCTAGCCCAAATTCCCTAGCTTCCTATTTCTAAGGGTTGTTTAAGACCTGGGGTCAGACACTACCTTCCTAAAATCCTCTACATATGATCTTGCATAGCCGAGAACGTTTGCCGGTTCTAAGATGATTTCGCCTGCCCGCCAAGTGCCCGCTATCATCCCTTTTCCAAAGTCGCTTAAATCACGTGTCTTTTCAATACACTGAAGTGCCAAGAAGAAACTGGAAAGAGTGCTACCATTTCCATTACAGGCCACCACACCCATGCGGTAAATGGTATCGTCCGCAAACGAAGTATATATAAAGGCAAATATCTCTGCAGTCTCAAGTAGTAATATTCGCAGTTCAGATGGCAGCTTGTCAGGATTTAAGCTATTTCTAACGTGACATGATAATCGGCGACCGGGAGATTGGTCACTCCATCTCGGAAATTACCAGGAAAGTTGGATTTACACGGTCAAGAATTTCAAGGGTGCACCTGGACTACAGAAACTCAGGGAAAACATCCAAAGTGCGAGACTGGTGTATCCTTAGAAAAACCCTGAACGATCGTGGACAGCGGCGTCTGGCACGCATCGTAACGTCCGCCCGGTGTGCAACATTGCCGCAGATCACAGCGCAATTCAATGCTCGGCCCAATAGTAGCATCAGTGTTCGGACAGTGCAGCGTTCCCTGTGTTCGGTAGGGTTCCGAAACATTCGGCACACCAGGGTGCCATTGCTGACCCGAAGACACAAGGCTGTGTGACTCACCTGGGCTTGGGAACACCGCCACTGGACATTGGAAACGTGTGGCCTGGTCCGATACATCGCGGTGCCAACTGTTACGGGCAGATGACCGTCTCCGGGTGTAACGACAAGCTCACGAGGCAATGGATCCCGCATGCCTACAAAGGACAGTGAAGGCCAGCGGTGGCTCTGTTATGGTGTGGGGTGTTTTCAGCTGGCACGCATTAAGACCCCCTCATACGTCTGCAGACCGCGGCTTCGTGATCATCCTTGGGGATAATTTGTCCTCATTCATGTCATGCAACCACTCCGACGTGTGCGACCTCTTTCAACACGGCAACAGGCATCCGATCATGACTGGAGGAACATTCTACGGAGTTTGGCATTCTGACTTGTCCCCCTCGTTTACCGGGTTTAAACGCCATTGGACACATTTGGGATGCTGTTCAACGTTCCGTCAATGGCAGGAATCCTCCTCCGGCGAATATTAGAGAATTCTGGGACTCTCTTCGGGAAGCATAGTGTGCACTGTCTCCACAGTACTACAGAGAGCTCGTGGAGTCCATGCCACGTCGCGTTGCTGCCGTTATCTGACCATTGGAAGGACCAACGAGGTATTAGTGAGGTATCACAGATTTTTTGGCACCAGTGTATTACCACTACCTACGCTTCGTACGCATCTGAATCCTCTTCAATGGACTCTTCATGAAGCCATTTCAGCGTCATAACTGTGTACATAAGTGAGGATGGCACTTGTCTGATCGCTATTGGCTGTTTTTAATAATTATCTTTAGTTTCTTTCACTATTGTAATCCAGTGCTATGTTAGTTATTACCGTTGGTAATCCGAACATGCCATACATTAGTTAATTTGGATTATCCCGACCACACTGCACACTGAATTTAACTTGTAACGTACCACGTGAGATGACGTACTACTGAGGTGACGAATGAGTAAAATCGACGATGTTGCATTGCAGCGATAAGCCTGCCTACGTAGTTCACTTGGGAGAACAGCCACTCCAGAGTAAGTGGGCGTGGCTTCGAATCCCATCCACCGATAAAAGTTATATGTATAACAAACGTATCATAATTGACGGAGTTATGTTTAGAATACGCACCCTTGCTGAATGTTACTGAGTGTCATAGAAAGGAAATAAATCCCGTTATTTGGTGTGAGACGTTTTATGATACTCAGAGGAGAATTTTTGAGGGAAGAGGAGCCGTGTGAAAGTTGTAGCTTCATGTCCCTATTTCAGGGTATATCATCCGTACGGTTCCCACTTTTTCACTTCCTTATGTGAAAACGTGTCATTCATGTTTTTGTTGAATTCGGACCAAGAACTAGTGACTCTCAAAATCCACCACCCTCCAACTAACTGACGACATCAAATAGTTTAGCGAATCAGTTTAAACGTTTAAAATTTGGGAAGCACAAACATACGAACGCCAATTTAAAATATCTGGTCCAGCCGAGCTTACTACCTCTCTGGAAGTACAATCATCGTCAAAAATAGTTGCACCCAGAAGGGAGCAACCGACAAAAATGAAACTTGGTGGGTAGGTTTGACATCGTGAGGCATGCAAATGATTCATATATCGTGCTCGGCCGCGCATGTGACGCAAGAGAGGAGGGGCTTCATGGCATTGTTCCTGACCGGCTATATAAGGTCGTCCTGTTGCTCGTACTAGCCATTCTGACTCGTGCTGTTGTGTTGGTTGCATCCTTTGCAAGTGAAGTATGCCCCGGGGAAAAGTTCGGAAGCTATTCGAGCAGTTGAAGGAGTTTTAGAGGGGCCGCATCGTCGGGATTCGGGAAGCGGGATGGTCTTATCGCTATACTGCGCGTTATACCGGTCGTGCGGATATCACCATAGCACGCTGTTGGTGCTAGTGGATAGGACAGGGCACGCAGCAGCGAAAGGTAGGGTCTCGGAGACCTAGACGAATCACGGAGAGAGATGACTGACAGGTTGTCTGGCATGCACGGAGTGACCCAACAGCCACGATTGCGGGTATTCAGTGAACTGTGGTGCCCTCCCTGCTTCGTATGATTAGTGCCATCCCCGTTGGCAGAGGGCTGCACGACGTAGGACTACACTCAAGCAGACTGTTACGATGACTGCCCTTAACACCATTGCATCGTCGCCAAAGACTGGAATGGTGTCGTTCCAGATTGTCATGGAGCCACGCAGAATGGCAGCGGGTGATCTTCAGTGACGAGTCCCACTTTTGTCTTGGAGGAGGTGACCACCGAGTCCGTGTGTGGAGGCACCGTGGTCAGCGACAAGATGGACGGTTTGTTGTCGAGCGTCACACGTCCAGAAGGTTTGGTGTCATATTGTGAGTGGCAATTCCCTACGATGCCAGATCACATTTAGTGTTCATTACAAGCACTTTCACAGCCCAAAGTTACGTTAATGAGGTCCTGCAACCAGTGGCCCTACTTTTTCTGAACGCTCATTCCAGTGCGATTTTCCCATAGAACAACGCTCGTCCGCATACTGCTGCTGTCTCGATAACTTGCCTTCAAGGCACTGGAACTCTGCCATGGCATTGCCAGACCTATAGCCGATTGAAAATGTGTGGGATGCTGTTGGACGCGCTATCCACAGTCCACCCGTAACCGCACAATCTGCAGGAACTGCGTGAGAAGATCCAAGTTCGAGCTGCATGGGATGGCTTATCGCAGGACACCATTAGGAACCTGTACAACTCCATGCCTAGACGTCTGGAATGCTGTGTGAGCAAACATGGCGGCCCAACGTCATACTGAGAGACACTACTTATTGGCGTGTAGCTCAATAAATATTACCCATATCAATCTCAACTCAATGTTTAATCATTTATTGGTCCTTGTAACCTTTACGTTCCTCCCGAATAGCATTGCAATCCGACACATTTTTCTCGATGGAACTTTTTTTTTTTTTTGACGATGAGTACCTATGAAAATTTTTTGCAGTCTTCCATAGAAAAAAGTATTGATTATCTATATAGCAAAACCATGAGTGCCTATGAAAATTTTTTGCAGTCTTCCATAGAAGAAAGTATTGATTATCTATATAGCAAAAGTATGCACACAGTACTCGGTTTGTCATCATTCTTTCAAGTGATGTCTTGTAGAATGAACACATCAACTTTTTGGGTCAGAGACTCGGTTTTACGGCAATATTTGATTAGCTTCTCTGCAAAATACCAAAATCATTCCAGACGGCGCTCTTTCATAGAAATCGTTTTATCCAAAATCACTGGTTACAATTGCGACACTCAAATACGTACTATTGAGAACTTTTGTTGCGCTGAATAACGTTTTGAATATTGCAGTCTCTTCGCAAAAATAAAATCTAGGTGGCTCCTCGATACTGGGAACAACGGAAAAAACGTTTTGAAATAGCTGTTTTCATTCCGACCAACTGCTGAACTGGTAGTCTTGGAGGGAAAACGTCTTGAAATAGCTGTTTTCATTCCGATCAACTGCTGAACTGATAGGCTTGGAGGGAAAACATCTTGAAATAGCTGTTTTCATTCGGGCCAACTGCTGAAACTGGTATAGTCTTGGAGAGAAAAACGTCTTGAAATAGCTGTTTTCATTCCGACCAACTGCTGAACTGATAGCCTTGAAGGGGAAAACGTCTTGAAATAGTTGTTTTCATTCCGACCAACAGCTGAACTATCAGCCTTGGAGGGAAAACGTCTTGAAATAGCTGTTTTCATTCAGACCAACTGCTTCTCCTACGATCTTTAGTGGTTTCTGTTTTGGTTTTCTGATCTTTTTTCTTCAAAGCCTTGGTGTAACCGAATCGTACTGTCGGCTCTCTTGTGCAGTTTAGATCTCTCCTTCTTTGTCCAATGGATTAAACCTTTATACATTTCCCGCGTTCCAGGTAATAATCTGAAATTGTTTTCAAACAAAGCTTTTAATGTAGTTTAAACACTACCATGAAAATTCAAGTAATTTCTCCTCCCCCCTTTCCTCTTTTTAGTTGCTTTTTATTTCTGGTTTTCTGGTGGTATTACATGTTAACGCCGTTAGATATGAAGCTTTTCCAATGTGAAACCAAATTGCCGGGATGTCTATAGTTTGCCTCCGGTGGAACTTCTAAAACGTGTACTGCATAAGTTTCTCGACTACTGATTACAGGTTTTATTCCATACAGTCTGAAAAATTGTAAAAACGTTTCAGCTACTTCCGGGTCTGTGGACCTACCTCAGCTTCGCTACCATCGCTTCAGTTTCAGATCATTTTGGCCTGCCATTGTATTAATTATACTTATCAATCACGCAGTGTTAATCATGTTTTCTTTGGATTAAATTACATTCTTAATAGTGACGAAGTGAAATGTTTAGGGAAAAGTGAAATCGCAAAACATAAATCGGACTGAAAAGATAGATCGATCTATATTGTGTAGCAGTCTGATATCTGTTTTCTTGGTCAAAATTCCATCCGGTGCAATGGCAAGACTTGGTCGAAACGTTGGTGCATTTAAAAACATGGAATTGCATTATTAATATTGCTGTTTTTGCCAGCAACGTGTGTTCATTTGCAGTAGGAGTCTCCTGAGTGAAACGGGAGGACTTAAATTATATCTTCTTCTTGTACCTGTTGTTATTCTCCGTTACCGTTATGCTCCAAAAGTAAAACAAAATGCTAATGTGGGAAAGATAGGCGTGTCGACAGCGATTAGACATGAAACACGTCAGAACAGCGGTCAGCTGGGAATTAAACGGCCTCAGAAAAGCCACAGGGTGTTACGCCTTCTCAGAAACTCCCCATTTTACTGAGAACTCCCACCTCCCCGATTAGTTTCCCCGTGCTCTGGTATGCTGCTCAACATCAGCCAGCGATCAGCATCAAAACTGGCTTTCTCTGACCTTTATCGCCTAATTTCCAGATGGAGACCATTGTTCAGATAGAAAGAAAATGGAACTTAAACACGGAATTTCCTTCTAAATTTGCCTGATGCAAGTTTAATTAGGCCAACCCTCTGGAAAAGAAGGCATAAAAATTCGGTAACTGAATGTAACTAAAGCACCAAATTATGGTACTAGTTTTTTAATACATTGCTGAACTATGTGATCTAGTGCTTATTGTTTTTCTAATTTTCCTCGTGTTTTTTTACGCTTTCCAACCGTAGGTTGAAGAAGCGTATGTGCTCCAGCTCTGTCCGCCTGTCTGTCTCTCCGCACGATACCTCGTGTAAAAATAGTTCGATTTCAATGAAAGTTTAGTATGTGGTAGGGGACAACCTGCGGAGGAACCCTGTTGAAAATGGGCATAATGGAGTCGAAGGTCAGGACATAGGAGCGAGATCCATTCCATCGCCCTTATGTGTCATAACTTAGGTAAAAACGCTTCGATTGCGACAAAACTTGATCATGTTGCTCCGGAGGTATACTGATCCCGTTCTGTCGAATATCATCAAAATGGGGTCAAAGGTCAGGGCACAGGAGCTAGATTTATTCCACAGCCATTATCCTTATAACTTGAGCAATGATTTCTGGTATGTTGGAAAGCGCATCATAATCAATGCATTGCATTATTTCACTAACTTGTTAAAAGCTTAATAATTGTTTCCCACTCGTTCAAATTGCAGCTATTGATTACCTTGTATTTATCAAAACTTAGAGAAACTGGTTTATTCGTTACTAAGTCGCTAGGTCGCAGAGATAAATATCACTAAAAAAAAAAAAAAAACGTAAGAGCAAATACTAACACGTTTTAACTGTAGCTACTAATAAAGTCGTAATTAGCAGATATAGTTTTCACTGACAAAAACAAGTTGCCGAAGCGATCAGATGCTTTCCATGCATTTATATCAGTACGCGTGACTTGACTGCCAGTAACAAAACCAAAAGGACAAAACTTCGTGAAAGTTCAAATGTAATGTTCAGCATGAAAAGCTTGATAGGAAGCAATTTTTGATTTCAAATTCCGAAATAAGTCATTTGCTTACCCACTGACGTCACCAATATACAGCTCACGCCATCTATTAGCAGGCCTCAACATTATCCAAGGAAAGTTGATAGATTTTTATTATAATTATGGTTTAGTTTTAGCTAATGTTATTAAGTACATCATGTTGTAATTTAAAGTTATTTTTATCGATGTGCAAATCTTCGTCCTTGTGTTAATTGCGAAGAAGATGTCTACAAAAGTTCTTACCGGGACAGGAGTTTTTAGGTGGAGCCACCTTAAATCGTCGATTGTATTGAAAGTTGTAGTTGTTTTGAGTCTTATACTGTTTTACTCAGAAAATAAACCATTGACTCAAAATATTTCTTTGTAAGCCCATTTATTTTTGTTAGTGTACTTTCAAACTTTAAGTCATCATAAACGTGAATGATACAGATATCGTTACTGTTGCTGCAGATCAACCCAAGCAAGAAAGAGTGAAGAAGTTAACATGCGCATCAACAGCTGCGCTGTGTTGACGCTTTGTTAAAGTATACACAGTGTGGCAAAGAATTTTTAAGACTGGGTCTGTAAAATGAAATAGAAACAAGAAATTATAATTTGTTTTGGTTTGTTATTCAAAATAAGTCCCTCCGGCTTCAATACACTTGTTACAGCGATTTAATAATGATTCGAATGCGTGTTCTAGTTCACTTTGCGGAATTGCCTCCAAAGCACGCGTCGAAGCTGTTTGTATGGTCGAAATATCATTAAAAAAAACACCCTTTTAACGTCATTTTAAGTTTTGGTAATAAAGAAAAGTCGAAGGGTGCTAAATCAGGCGAATACGGTGGATGATTCAACACACAGACGTTATTTTTCGCCAAAAATCTACGAACAAGAAGTGAGGTGTGACTGGTTGCATTATCTTGCAACAAACACCAACTGTTTTTATCCCGATATTCTGGACGAATGCGACGAATTCTTCCCATCAAACGCCTTAAAACATTTAAATAAAACTCACCAGTAATTGTTTGTCCACTTGGAACAAATTCTTTGTGGATAATACCCTTACTATCGAAGAATGTAATGAGCATTGTTCTGATTTTCGATGGAGCTTTTCTTGTTTTTTGGCTCGTGGTGAGTTTTTTTACTTCCATTACGCACTTTGTCGCTTTGTTTTAGGATCATATTGAAAACACCATGTTTCATCACCTGTAACAATCGATTTTAAGATGTTTGGATCATTTTTAGCGGCGGAAATGATGTCTCTGCAATGTGCACTTCTCCTTGATTTTTGTTCATTGGTTAACGTGTGTGGAACAAATTTAGCACAGACTTTTGTTTTGCCGAAATCTTCATGCAGGATGGTTTGAATCATTTCTTTGTTGATGTTTAAAGAATCTTCCATCATTCTTAGTGACGCACATCGATTGTTTGCCACAAAATCACGCACTTTTTCAATAATCTCAGGTGTCCTAGATGAACTTGGTCTTCCGGTATGCTTATCATCTTCTAGCGTTTCTCTTACGTCCAAAAAACGTTTGTGCCACAGGAAAACATTTGATCTACTTAAACAAAACTCACCGTAAACTTGTTTCATCATTTGGTACGTTTCCGAGGCACTTTTACCAAGTTTTGCGATAAATTTAATAACAGTCCTTTGTTCCATCCTAATGATTCAACATGAAAAAAAAATTTACTTCTCTAATGAACGGCCGTTTCGCTTGAGTTACTTTAACAACTGCGCAGTACTTTCGGCAGAAAGCAAGCAGATGGTCACGGTTTATAACGCTTTCGCGATTACACTGGTGGCGCCACCGTAGGCTGAAATCTGCGCCAGTCTTAAAAATTCTTTGACGCACTGTGTATATGATTGAGTGAGACTTGGAACATAACGATATCACAATTCTGAGAAAAATTCAAACTGACATTAGGAAACATCTCAGGGATTCTCGAAAGCAACCAACCGAAAATTATATTATTTGATTTAACAATAAAAAAATCTGTTTATAATATCTGTAAATCACAATAAAATTTAAAGTTCTCATTAACCATGCATCCGCTCCCCACCATTAGCCTGGATAACAGAGAGAGCACATCAGTTTTATGTGGATGTTTTTGAAGAATTTAATGGCTGTACACAAAAACTTAAGATAAAATTTATTTCTTCGTTGGATGTAACGATCTCTCGTCCGATGGCAAATCGTTAGTCATCGTGATACAACGACGTTGAGCAGACGTTTTTCGCATGCACTACCCCAACATAAGTGCATTTCTGGAGAAATTAAGTTTTATCTTACATTTCTAAACGGAAGAAAGAATTTAAAGTCGAAGTTTGGGTAACTGCCTCTTGTTTGTAATCATTGAAGTAGCAAGTGCTGTGCTCTTCATCCAGATGGATTTTTCTTGCTGCATAAAACCAATATTAACTGCGACAGACAAAGATCATCAAGAGCCCAGGCAGAACAACCGTTAAGCCTATTGAAAATAATTTCTGATGCAATGCGAACTACACCTGTATTTTGGGAAAAATCGGAAAAGTGTTTGAGTTCGTATGATGTTACTGCCCACACAGGATAAGAGTCTTAATGTTATCCCTGTGGCACTTACGTGTAAAATGTGTCGGATAATCCCTCAGACAGATAGACGTCTACCAAAACAGTTATTGTTTTTCCTGTTTTTCTGGTATCAGGCATGGGCCACTTGCCCGATCTGGGTAGTACGCCCCGTCAGAAAGAAAAAAAATGCAAAATTCATTAAATCGTTCTCTTGCAAAAAAGATCCTCCAGACAACTTATCTGTCGATTTAGAAACAGTGTAGGGTGTCTAGGTCGTCGTACTTCTGTTTTAAGACAGATTTAACACACTAGTCCTGGTGATTAGACCACTGTCGCCCCTGTTCAGCACTGTCACACCAGTTCAGCGTTTAGACCACTGTCGCCCCTGTTCAGCACTGTCACACCAGTTCAGCGTTTAGACCACTGTCGCCCCTGGGGCGCAGTGGTCTAAACGCTGGCTTATGATCATTCTTTCGAGAAAGGTCCGAGTTTGAATCCCATTGAGGTATGGATGTTGCGTTTGTCTTACGGCTCTGATTTGTTTTCTTCCCTGCAGAGCTGTCAAGTGTCCCGGTTTAACCCGGATTCCGTCCGATTTCGAAAATATTTTTCGGAAATCCGATTTTTCTACAAAAACTCAGCCGCGGGTGGCCTAGTGGGCAACGTTCGTGACTGCCGCGGAAAGGGCCTCAGGTTCGATCACAGGCCGGTACGAACGCTCGATCCACTAAATATCCGCCGTGCGTCAGAAAGGCACGTTAAGCCGTCGGACCCCAGGTACTGGCACCCCGGTAATAAATAAGGGCTTCTTCCTTCCCCTTTTCTACTTCGCTTCCGTGTCACTTTCCTATCGGGCGCTCTAGCCCAAATCTCCTAGTTTCCTATTTCTAAGGGTTGTTTAAGACTTGGGGTCAGACACTCCCTTCCTAAAATCCTCTACATATGATCATGATCATAGATCTACAAAAACTCCGGTTTTGGGGTTTCCTTTTTAATTATTTTTTAACTTATTTATTATACATTGTATTTTTCCCCCTCATTAATGATATCAGCGATAATTTTTCTTCAGTGCTGGCTGTGGGAGTCGGTAACGAATAGAGACATGTTTTTTTGTTTGTTAATCCACGGCACTTCAAGTGCCAAAGTCGTGAGCCACGAGATGGTAGCAAGACAGTCAGTGGCTTGGATAGTTGAAGTACTGGTTTATGACGTCCCATCCACGGCGCTTGTGCCGTGCCTTGCGCAGGGATGGGAATTCTTCGCCAATATGCGCCAGAACCGCGTGCCCGTCGTCATCGTCGGGACTTCGGCGAGGTAAATTCTCCCTAAACACCGTTCCGTTTGACGCTGAGTAAGACTATGCAGTAGGAAGAAAGATTAAGATACTCCAAGAACTACGGATTTTACGTAGTTACAATGGAAATCGTCAGTCCGCTACGGACTACGGAAAACATCGAGTATATTATGAAAACCGAGTGAAATAACGTTATTAAACATTTATGTAAAGTGTTTTTTCGTATTTTCAAGATGTTTCGATTAAAGTATCCGGAAAAGAGTCGAAGAATTTCGCAAATGTGCGTAATCACACCGAAAATGACTGCTGTAGCAACTATGGGAATGTCACGTGATTTTCCATTTCTGCATATTAAATTTTTCCTACTTTACTTTTTTTTTTCTCTGCCTGATTACATTTTTATTTTTTGACGTTCTCTTTCTCTCTCTCTCTCTCTCTCTCTCTCTCTGTGTGTGTGTGTGTGTGTGTGTGTGACCGTGTTCCTCGTTTTTAATATCTTCTGTAATACTGAAAAAGAGCGACTTCGCATTTTTTAAGAATTTTTTCACACGAAATGCATGTTTCCCTTTTTCTAATACATTCTTCTTCAAAGCTAATCAATAAAGAGCAATCGTTTTCACCCCCTTTCCCTTTTATTAAACGAAATTAAGTTTAATTTCTTGATAGGTATTTAGCCTATCCGTGCCCTGTAAAATTGTTTCGCAACAGAATGAGCAACGCAGTATTGATTTTTCACATTTAATTTTCCATAAAATCATGTATTATAATTTCTTAGTCGCTTCTTACTCATACATGAGATTTTTTCCGTGGATTTTCAGAATTCCGTTTTCTCTGTCATCATTAGGATGATGCTCTAGATCGACGCAAAACGCCGCCCCGGTGTCGCAGTGGTCTAAGCGAATGGCCTCTGATCATTCGTCCCAAAGGGGTTCGGATTCGAATCCCGGTGAGGCATGGATGTTGTGTTTATCTTACGGCACTGGCCCTAAATTACGGACGAGCGACTGTTTATAGCCCATTGAGTTGCTCACGGTGGTCGCTAAACCTCCAATCCAAAAAAAAAAAAAAAAAAATCGATGCAAAACTGATGAGAAGCTGATTTTTTTTTTTTGAGGGCTCTTAAACCCATAATATATAAGTTTATTATTTTATTATTTATAAATTGTAAATATGTGCGCTGCTGAACGCGCGTTGATGTCCCAGTTTTTCATTTTGAAAAGTTGGCAGCTCTGCTTCCTGGAACCAGCAGCCCTAAATTTGAGACGGGCGACTGCTTATAGCACATCGATCACGATGGTCGCTAAACCTTCAATTAAAAAAAGAAAAAAGCCTTCCGGTGGTCAAGTGGTCTGAGATGCTGGCTTGTGACAGTTCACCTAAGACGGGCCTGGGTTCGAGTCTCTGATGAGGCATGAGTGGTGTGCTTGCCCGATGTCTCTTTTTTCTCACCGAACCCAGTGTCCCTAACTTTGGGCCGAGCCACAGTTCGATGCCCTCAAATTTGCTCATTGTGGTTGCTGAATCTGGATATAGGGAGAGCTGTGAAATACGTTGGCTTTCCAAACTTCTTAGACAGCTTATATAGCAAATTTCCCCTTTACTTGCCTCAAATTTTCCCTTTTCGATATTTATTTTGCTCATTGTGGTTTTGTGTTCATTGCGGTTTTGTGCTCATTGTGCTCATATATTATATATATTTTGCTATATACACTGGCGGAAAGGGAAAAAAGAACACCAAGAAGGAGACGTCTGATACCAACGAAATTTATACAGCATAATAACGGAATACAGAGGATAACGTGATCAAAACATTATGGCAAAATACAGCTGTATTTGCTGGTAAACTGAAAAATAACATTTCCATTAAACATGGTTGGTACGAGGTTGAACCGCCATTAACTGCGTCACACTGTGCAATTCTGGCATGGAGTCTGTCTTACAGATGTTGGATGTAAGTTTGGGGTATTGAGTTCCAAGCATCCTCAACCTGGACGCGTAAATCGGGGATGGTCGTGGCTGGCCGTGGAGATGGGATAAGTCGTTGTCCCATAAAATCCCACACGTGCTCAATGGGGGACAAATCCGGTAAACGTGCAGGCCATGGAAGTTGTCTCACACCTTGAAGTGCATGTTACGTTGCACGTGCCGTGTGTGGGCGTGCGTTAACTTGCTGGAAAACACCACGATGGACCGACCTTACAAATGGCACAACAACGGGCTAAATGATGTTTTTGATGTAGGATGTGCTGTTTAACGTACCCGGTACAAACACTAGTTGTGTACGGGAGTGATAGCTGATCGCTCCCTCACACCAGGAGATCAGGTGTAGGCCCTGTGTGTCGCTGGCGGATGCAAGAAGGGTGGAGACGCTCCCCTGTGCGTCTGCGAACACGCATACGGCTATCGGAGGCTTCCTAGCAGAATCTGCTTTCATCGCTGAGCACGACAGATCGCCATTGCGTTCTCCAGTGCAGACGTTCGCGACACCACTGCAGCCGTTCCTGACGGTGGGCTGGAGTCAGAGGTACATATGCCAGAGGCACACGTGCACGTAGTCCTGCATCCAGTAGACGGTTCCGGATTGTTCGCACAGTCACCTCGGGTGCAACGGCAGCTCGGATTTGCGTCGCAGTGGATGTTCTGCTTGACAACGCGGCTCCTCTTATGCGTCGATCGGTCCGCTCATCAGTCCGTCTGTGACTCCCGGTTCCACGTCTTCTCGTGTGGGAATGTTCCTCGGACCATCTACGCCATCATCGTACCACCACCGATACTTCTTGTCCAATTCGCTCCGCAATACGACGATACGACCACCCGGCCTCGCGGAGTCCGACTAGACGACCTCGCTCAAAGTCCGATAACTGCTGAAATCGGACACGTCTTCCATGTCCAGGCATTGCAGCTTCTTCGGGGTCTTCGCACGTGTCCGTACGCCGACGACTGATTACATTCACTTCGCCGTACTCCTTAAATACCACCGACGATAATTTGCATATTATGCCGTGCTGTAGCGTAAGCGCCCAGCGGTTGGTCCTGAAATTAACATCACACCTACGTAAACTCGACCCCATTAACATATGTAAATTTCATGATCGTCCGTCAATTCCTTCTTGGTGTTCTTTTTTCACTTTCCGCCAGTGTAGGTTGTATAAACGCGACAGTAACGCGTACGTTTTTAAGTGCGTTTTCCGGAGTGCTCTTCGATTGATCAGACTTTTTGTAGTTGCTGTTGTTTGCTCCACTTCCACTTTCAATGGGCACGATATCTTCGCATCTCATAGTCACATTGAAAGAATAATTTCCACTATAGAATTATACGCCCAGCAACACGGACGTAGAATTGTATGAAGATGGGAAACGTGTCTCCCTCAACCTTTTCTAGAGTACGGATTCCCCACAATCATTCGGCTTAATTTTGTCACGCAACGTACTATGCTTCTCTAATTTTTTCAATTTCAAGATATTATTATTAGGAGAATTCAAATTCGTGCAGAAATAGTCCATATTAATCGAGGTAGTTGCCTTCAACGCACGATCTTAATAACAAGAGTCCATGACAATACAAATTTAAATTCGTTGGCTGAATTTAAAGATTTTATTGTATAAGAACTTTCGGGTTTCCCTAGATCCCATCATCAGATACAGAAGAAAGAATAAGTTTAAATTATTAAGATCGTGCATTGAAAGCAACTACCTCGATTAATATGGAAGATATTATTATTTCTGGAATTTAAAATAAAATTCAAAATTATTGAGTGCTACATTTTTCTTATACCAAATGTATCGTTGTGAGGTATTTTTCGCTCCATAGCAGTGTGTGTAATATAATCGCATGGGAATGGGATTTGCTGGACTAATTAGGTCGGCAGGGTCTGAGCTCTGAACTTCACCTTCCGAATTAAATTTTTTTCTAATTCTACACACTTCCTCCATATGTCTTATGGAATCTTAGGCCTAAAGTAACCCTTCTGCAGAAGGTGTACAGAAAGTAATGCCTTCGTATTTTTATATAAGTCTAATGGTAAGGTATCAGATTGAAACAAAACAAGAACAAACCTCAGAATATCTGCTTTAATTCACACATTTTATTTTTCTACATAGTCCCTCTCACGCTCGATACAGATACGCTAACGTTTAAAGTTGCCTTTTTTTAATTAAATGAGTCTCTATCAGAATCTTCAGATTGTTCTCGGAACAGAACTGATGAGCCGTTACCTTATGACCACCTACCTACCTGATAAGCTGTAGGATCCCCTTTAGTTCGCAAACCAGCGGCCACTCGGCGAGGTATCCATTCGATTATGGGGGCGATAGATATCATGGGGTATCTGGTACCATAATGTCAACAGCAGGTCCTCCAGTTGCCATACATTTCGGGGTGGTGGTGATTCAGCGCGAACCCGCTTTTCCAAGTCGAACCACAAATGTTCGATTGGGTTAATGTAGGGTAAATTTGGAGGCCAGGGCATTAACAGAAAGTCACCTGCATGTTCCTCGAACCACTCCTTAATGATTCTGGCAATGTGGCGTGGTGCATTATCCTGTTGGTAATGGCCATCACCAGCAGAGAAGACAGCTGCCGTGAATGAGTAAACTTAGTTCGCAACGGTGTTCTGATACCTGACAGCTGTCAGGGATTGTGCTATTGGGATAATGGGGTCTAAAGTGTCCCACCACAGCATAACACCGCAGCCACCGGCCTGTTTCCGACCAACAGTGCATCCAGATTCATAGCCACCGTTGGTAATCGGCGTATCCGCGCTCGGCCGTCTGCGTGATGCACCAGGATTCTAGATTCGTCAAACCAGGCCATTTTCTTCCAATCATCGACGGTCCAATTTCGATGATCATGGGCCCATTTCATGCGTTGTCGGCGATGACGTGCAGTGAGCATGGAGACCCGGCTGGATCTTCAGCTAAGCAGGTCCATGCGCAGAAGGCTGCGACGAACTGTGCGATGTGACACATTGCCCTGATCACCACTGTTGTAGATGCGGGTGATTTGTCGCACTGTGGCTCTGTGAACAATGCGCGACAGTCTTCGCTCCCCTCTGACATCAGTGCTCTCCAATGACCAATTTTCCTAATAGGTAGTATAAATATATGCTCATATTTGACACAAACCTCCGCTTCTTTTAGTTTGGAAAAACTGTTTTTGCATTACTTGGTTTCATGTTTTAGATGGCAAACGTAGTTTTAGCCGCTCCGGTGTCCGTGTAGTCAGAGGCGTAGTTTTCTGGCTAGCATTCAGAGAAACCTACGCCTTTACTCCACCCTGGACTTGAACCTATTCGGGTTCTAATCCGGGATGAGGCGTTGGTGGTATGCTTGTCAAATCTTACGTCGTTCGAGTGGACCTTGGTTCGAGTTCCCGATTAGGCATTGGTGTTGTGCTTTTCTAATGGCACTGACCCTCTTCCTTCGCTTGAACCAGTGGCCACAAATTTGGAACGAGAGACTGCTTATAGCCCTTAGAGTTTCTCACTGTGATCGTTGAATTCCCAATAAAGACAAAAAGAAATAATAATGAGATTGCACCATGATCATGTGGACCGGAACTTAAAAGAGTAGCATAATATTCTACTCAAATATGTTGTCTCTCTCTCTCTCTCTCTCTCTCTTTCTCTGGAATCGAATAGCAGATGTGTATTAACCTTACGAGAAGCTGGAACCACCATCTACATGTCTTGTTACATCACTGAACGACATGCTTTCCGTCATGGAAGCTTTATTGTGTAGTTAATGTTTCAGTGGGTAGTCGTACCAGAGGCCACGTTTTTCTCTATTCTCGACCCCTGTGCTATACCATATGTTGGTATAGGTTGCGTAGATTTCATCCTGATGGATAATAATGAATGTCCCCACAGAGCCAACTTCATCGATGCATAACTTGAAGAACAAAATATACAACGAATAGAGTGGCCTGATTTTTTTATATACCTCAATCGCATTGAACATCTGCGGTGTACCTTAAGGGGAGCCTTTCGAGACTTTAAAAGGTCTCTCACTTTCCACCCCGAGCCTTTCGAGACTTAAAAAGGTCTCTCACTTTCCATCTGCAGTTATTGCATTCCCAGTCACCGGATCATTTTGTTGAGGTTATGACACGTTGTTGCCAAGCTTGCATCACCATCTAAAGGGTTTACATTCCATATTGACTATGCGTTTTGCATATCTTTAAGGTTGTATCTTTAATCCATGTGTTTTTTAGCTTACATGTGTCTATATTGCATTTACTTAAAGACATCTACCCTATCTTTCATTGTACCGTGCTATTAAGTTTAGTTTAGATAGATTAATTAGTTTCCGAACTAAGACCATTTTCTTGTTTCGTGCTTAACCTTTTGCAGTTACGATAAAAAGGATCATTGACAAACACATATGTCCATGCCGTGACAGATGTGAAGATGATTACGTGTGGTTTGAAGATGGTAAAAAAGTTTTTACTCTGTATAAACTGCAATCCATATTCTAGAATGTTTCAGTCAGCGTGTTAGGATGAATTGCAACAAATTGCTTCTTAATGATTCTTTCTTTCTATCTTCTTTTGTCAGTAGACGTTACAAGTGTAGGCATGTCTAGAGACCAAAGTAGTAAAAGTGCTTTCAATAAGATTCTATCTCCAAGAAACCCACGATTTCATCCTATGTCCACGATATGTTCCCTATCGTGTTGGAAAACGTCGAGTTCAACTGAAAGTCATCCAACTGGTGTACAAAGTTTTAGAAAGTTTCAAATCTCTGTTGACGAGTCTGCCTGCGTGAACTACTGCTTTGTACATAACGTGAGGATTTGCTGCAGGTGACACTCGCGTATCCTGCTAACTGCTTCGTCTGAAAAACAAAGCAGCAGTATAATCCTCATGTTATGTTGAGAATTGTAGTCCCCGCAGGCTGACACGTCAACACAGATTCGAAATCATCCAAATCTTTGTGCACCAGCTGTATGACTAGTGCACAAGTCATAAGAAATATGCATTACTGTTTCTATTTCGACAGTCATGACCCACAATGTTCAGCTGAATTAAATATTGCTATCTATTTTCCTTTATTCTTTTATACATAAATCCTAATAATCTATATTGCCATAATTTCTCAATATCTAAAAATCCGTAGATATTAATCCGTACCTCATATTCAAATTAATTCCCCCTACTTAATTAAAATTTTGACCATCCTATTTTGTAATGATTTTAATTTATATAAATTAGTCTTAGTAGTTTGACCCCATACTAATAAACAATAAGTCAAGCATAGATAAATCAGACTATAATGCAGCATTTTTAATGTTTTCATTGTTAAATTATTTGAAATACTCGTAATTATACCTAATACTCCTGAAATTTTATTTACAGTATTTTGTATGTACATTTTATATTATCTCTTATATTTTATAAATTATATTCAATGGACTTTATATTCTGTTTACGCCGACCCGGTCACCGAATGGTTAGAGGTGTAGGTTTCTACGTAGTTAGAGATCTGAGCTCCGCATGAAGCATGACTAGTGCGCCTCCCCCGGCCGAAATCAGGGACGCCCAACGGCATATAGCCCTTATACTGTACTAGCTCACGGTGAAAGTTGAATC
The DNA here is from genome assembly GCA_039090855.1 of Macrothele yani. Taxonomy (NCBI): domain Eukaryota; kingdom Metazoa; phylum Arthropoda; class Arachnida; order Araneae; family Macrothelidae; genus Macrothele; species Macrothele yani. Next base: position 133,630,241 of record CM077002.1, read on the forward strand.
AAGAAACAAACAAATTTTCTTTTTACCCTTATGATCCATGAGATGTCGTATTATGTGATCCACGGTTTAATTTCATCTTTGCGATAAGAATATTTCGGTTATGATTGTATATATATATATAACACAGTGTTCTCTATTTTCGAATATCATCATCACATATCAAATATTTAATGAAGGTCTCCCACAATTGTTTGTCTTGAGTCTGTCTCCTCCATGTTACTCCGGCATGCTTTCGAATTTCTTCCATCCATTTCCTATGCGGTCTTCTTCTGGGTCTTTTTCTGTCCCTCGGAATCCAAAGGTTCGGATATTTGATGATACAGCACAAATAAAATTGGGAAGGGAGTGAAACAAGGTGACACCATATCTCCCAAGCTCTTTAATACCGCATTGCAAACTCTCTTTCAATCATTGAACTGGGAAAACAAAGGGATAAAAATTAATGGAGATTATTTAACTCACCTGTGTTTTGCTGATGACGTAGTCATTTTTGCAGCTACCCCTTCAGAGCTGCAGAACATGATCCAGGAACTTGCTGACAAGAGTAAAGAAGTGGGATTAAAAAGGAAATTTCAGAAGACAAAAGTGATGTACAATGTTTTTACAAAAAACGAAGATTTATCGATTGATGGAGAAAAGCTTGAGACAATGGATACCTACATTTGTCTTGGGCAGCAGACATCAAATGAGAGTCACATTGATGAAGAAATTAATCGACGTATAAAACTTGCCTGGAGAGCTTTTGGAAGAAACAAATACAATTTTTAAGAGCACGATGCCATTATGTCTTAAAAGTGTTTAATCAATGCATCCCTCCAGTGCTTACGTGTAGAGCGGAGACATGGACCTTAACTGAAAAAAGACATACAAAGACTGCAGACAACTCAAAGAAGCAGGCTTGGTGTAACCAGGAAAGATCAGAAGAGGAACTTGTGGATAAAGAAACTGACAGGAGTGGACGACATTATGACCACAGTGATATCGCTGAAATGGAAATGAGATGGACATGTTGCGAGAAGAACGGATCACCGATGGACAACCGAAATTTTAGACTGGATTTTCGAATCTATGGTCATCTGAAAAAATTATGTATACCCATCTTCTGCAACCGCTACCTGCGAAAAGTACCTTAACGCCGCTAAGCGTAGAAAGATAGAGCGTTAGCGCCGCTAATCCACGCTAAGGCCGTTCTACACCTCTGTCTATGAAACCAAAATATGAGGTGCCTCTTGTAAGTTTTTCTATATGTATTTGTGCAGTTTCGAAAACTCTGTTCTACACATTCACAAGATTAGATGCACGGAGAAAATCGTTTATCGAAGCCCACAGAAAAAATTCAGAAAAGCAGTTTTTTAAAACAAGTTTGTTACTTAACGATGCTTCTTATTTTTGTTTCCTTGAATACATTCAGACGTAAAAACTAAAAAAATAAAAAAAGGAAAAAAAGTTCATTTTATTAGCATGATGCTGCTTTTGGCATTCTTCAAGAATGAAAGAGAAAAAAAAGCGTTGAGATGAGAATTTTTTCTCTCTCGTTGTTTAGAAAACTGGAAAGTTTCATACTACTGTGTGTGTGTGTGTGTGTGAAGGCTTCGATGAGTGTCTGACCCTCAGACCGAACAGCAGAATTGATTTCATTCAGCCCAGTGCTGTCCCCGGCTTATTCAGAGTCGCTTCTACGCGTCCGACCCGAGCGAGAGCTTGTGGGCGGGTTGTAACTTGGCACGTCTTCTTCCAACCTCCCTCAAAATAATAACTGTCCATTGTCGGCAGGAAAAGACATTTGTCACCTGAGCTTGCTAATTACAGCTAACGACACCGCCTCGCGAGTCCCGGTCAAGCCCGCTGCATATTGGATTTAACACGCATAATGACATCACGAGGCTTTCTTACTTTTCTTCCCCTCTCTTCAGCAAATGGCCTCGTGACTTGACAAACCCACTTCTCGGCATTTTCACGAATACTGTAAATAAAGGTTTCGATGAAAAACAAAGTTGTTCAACAAACTGCCAGAAATCGCTCAAAACCCGTTGTTGGCAGCAATTTCCTTTTACAAAGCAGTTATTCCGATTGTAGATGGGAAGCTCTGAGACGAGCGTTGTTTGCGTATATTTCTGACGTGGAATAACTCCCTTTTAAGGTAATTGATTGCTTCTTTTTTTTTTTTTTTGATTTGGAGGTTTAACGACCACCGTGAGCAACTCAATGGGCTATAAGCAGTCGCCCGTCCCCAATTTTGGGTCACTGGTTCCAGGGAAGGGAGAGAGCCAGATTGATTGCTTCGCCCACTTTTTTAAAGAAGCAAGAAACTTCTTATAATCACGTGTGACGTATACTCTTATTTAATATTCTTTTTGGTACCTGTATTCTTACCAGTGGCGTATCTTGGGTCCGAGACCTGGGCTCCCCCCCCCCCCCCAGTACTGTTTTTTAAAAATTGCGAAGTTTATTTTTTAATTGTTAAGTAATAGAAGAGTAATAAAAAATTTCTAAATTTTAGGTAAATGCTATTGCTAACATGATACCAAATAATTATGAAGATTAGGATTTGAACACTTATTTGTACATGAACTCCATTCTTCTTTCCTTTTGTGTGAACGTTTCCTTTGTGTTACTTCTTTCCTGTTGTGTTACGTTCTCACAAAAATGTTTCTTCCGAGTACTTTTTCACATTTGAAAATAATGTTTTTCTCTATTAACAAACCAGCCAAGTTGCTCGAATGTGCGTGTCCTTGTGTGGCTCTAAGATATATCTTGATTCTTTTCAATACGGAAATGCTTCTTTCGGCAGTTGCAGTTGTTGATGAACAGTTTAATATTGATGTGCTAATTTGTACACCTCAATAAACACTGTGTCCGATTATTCAGCTTTATGTAACAAGTAATGTTTCTTACTGATTTGTTTTGTATTCATCAAGGGAATTAAACAATTTCCGTTCATTTTTTAATCGAGCTGTATCAAAATTTGAAGCATAGAGTTCTTTAAGCTCTGATAGTAGATGTTCAGGGAACTTTCACAAAATTTATCAAAACAGTTCGAATCCAACAAAGCCACGAATTTAAGATATGCTATCACTGATTTTAATTCATTGACACTTCACACAAACTGAAACAACTCACGCGAAACACGCGCTGGAAGCATGGAGAGAATCAGGTAGTCCGAAGTCTTCGTTTCTTTGGAGCGAACCCTTGGCCAAAGCAATGGCCACTCACGAGCTCCGTAGCTCATTCATGTTGCCATGGAAACGCTAGCAGGAGATAGTATTGAAGCTCTTCGCATCAGAACAGTGAAGTCTCTCGAAGACCTGTTTGCGTTACGTTGATGCCGTTGATCATTGCTCGGCAGACTGATTCTCATAATCGAAAGAAGCAAATTCGCTCGTGCCTTTTTCGCGCCGAAAGCATTGACATATCTTAATACCTTTGATAATTAACTTTTATTTGTGCATTCTCTGGGCTTCGCAGCTAGCCTCGAATATACGCCATTGGTTCTTACGTAAATTTTGTGTCTTCTCTTTAAACGTTTTTCTGATTTAACGCTACAAATTCCTTCTTGATTAATTTAAAGTTGGCAACGGCAGGTAAAAGTGCAACTAAACTCGAAAGCTAAGAGCCTTTTTGTTCAATGTGCTTTGATGTTTAGGAAATTTTAAGGCAACCTTGATTTGACTGTGCATAGGCGATCTTCTGTATGGTATTTGCAATAGGCAATGTTCTTTGTTTTCTTAAACCATTCCTAGGCGGTCTTTCCTAGTGGTTTCTTGATTACTATTGTATTCTAACTCACGACCGAGCGAAAGTTGTATGCTCAAATTTGTGAGGAGCTGAGGCGGAATTTACCAAGTATTATTGCAACTAGATCCAAGCCAAGTATGCGCAGATTGGTTGACGTGCTAAAGTGCTGTTAACACTTTAACAGACTGGGACGAGTTAACTCGGAGTTAGCAAAATAAGCTGAAATCAGCTTGAACGAATATATTCGCTGTCTATTAAGCGGGTTGAACGCGGTTGGGTGTAAACCTACGCATCAGAAAGCGTTGCTTCTCCTTAGCTTTCTTATTCGTGGTCATTTATTGGGATGGTTGACACTAATCCTTTTCGGAGTGATTACCTGCTGAAAAGGCTGTAATAATGGCTACGATCCTACGAAAGGAGAGAGAAGATGTTAAACAAATATATATAAAACTCCGTTTATTGGTACGAAGGTATATTTAAAGATTAAATAACAAGGAAATATTTTTACGTCCCGAGCTTTCGCTCTCCGACTGGGAGGCTTTCTCAAGAGTTAAAATGTTACTAACAAGTCTGGCGAGTATAAACAAAAAATTTTCGAAACACCGGTGCTCGAGGTCGTCGTATTTTGAATCTTGATGCAGGAGGCGATACACGGGTTTCTTTCGTGTAGAGAGTCATCTCAGCATGTTTCTTCACGCGGACGGGATATTAAAAGATTGGGTATCGTTGCATGCGTAAGGATGTGTGGAGATCTCACTACTTTCTCTGATCAGTGTGCCCTTGTAGCCAGTATACTGCGCAATTATCTTCAACTTATCCCATAAAGGGACTGCATTTCTTATGTGCTATTTCTTTAGATAAGGCTGTTAAATTCTTCACCAATCTGATGTCTCTCATGTGCTCTTTAGCTCTTAATGTAATTGACCTTTTCGTCATTCCGATGTAAATTTTCGACGAACCGTTCTGGTACATCAGAGGTATCATGTACACTCCTGCTTCCGATTTCCTGTCGGGGTTTCTGCGCGTGTTCGCCACTGCTTTGTGTATGCTGTTCGGTGATCTGATGCCGGTGTGAAGACCATACAGTATGGCTCCGTTTGGATTACATCCTATCGTAACGGACTCTTATTTACGGTTCTGTTTCCCCCTTCGCAGATCAAACACAGCCAAAAAGCCTGTCTGGGTGGAAAATTTTGCTGTGAAACCCAATCAGAGCTCACAAATGAATTAATCCATGAATTAATCGTCCTGATTGGCCACTTCTATTCAACCTAATAATAAATGGCTCTAGGTCAGAACAATATGTTACTTGACATCTAACATTTCTTTACTATTAGTGGTATTTCCGGTCGAAGTGTTTTCTTCATCATCAGTCATCATCATCACCAACCATTCTCAGCCCACTGCTGCATGAAAGTCTCTCCCACAATCCCCTGTATTGTGCAATTCTCTTGCGTGTCATTCCGGCATGTTCTCGAATTTCATCCAACCATCTCCCACGTGATCATCTTCTGAGTCTTTTCCTGTATATCGGAATCCAGTGTAGTATTTCAGTTGTTTACCAATGGTCAGTTCTTTTAGCAATATGTCCACCCATTCTCCCACTTGATGATCTTTACTTTATCTTGATGTCATTCACGCACTTGGCATTTTCCTGATCCCCGAGTTTCGTCATTTCCCTGGTCCCCGAGTTCCTTTTCCTATCTTTCTTGGTTATACTATTTCTCCATGCTTCTTTGAGTAATCAGCTGTCACCTGTATACGTATCTTTATTTAGTAAATTTTAATGTCTCGTCTCTAATCCATTACTATGAACTGGATGGATGCATAGATTAAATACTTTCCTTTTAAGACATTGGTTAATTGATCTTCAGATTTATACCTTTCTTCCAGATGCAATCTGGCCAAGTTTTACACACCTATTTAAATTTCCTTCGATGTGGCCGTTGCTTGATATCTGTTGTCCAAAGTAAATGTAGGCATGGATTACTTTCAGAATTGTTCCATCAATCGCTAAATCTTCAGTTCTACTAAAAGCATTGTACGTCAGTTTTATTTTCTGTAAGTTCATCTTTAATCCCATTTCTTTACTCCTTTCATTCAGCAAGTTCCTGAATGCAGCTCCCTGAGATCTTTCACCATACCTTGACCCTTAATGTATTTGGTGACATCTCTGACGCGTGTCTTTAATCCAATCCACTCCTTTGCGCTTTGATCTCCTAGTGTAATAATATTTTTGGCAATAACGAAGAAATATGTTTTGTAATTTCTTGCGCACTTCTTTTTATTCTTTTGGAAATATTGCGTGATTTTTGTAGAACCCCGATCCCTCTCTCCCAGGTGCAACATATTTTTAAATGAAAATGTGTTGACAAAAATAAAAAGATGTATCAGTTTGTAATTGCTGTAACATTTTTTATTGCGGGGTGGGGGCGGATTTTAAGTAATTTTTGTGGCCTCCTTCTCCCTTTCTTCCAGGTGCAACAATTGTTTTAAAATGATTAAACCATCTTGCAGACTCCCTAAGATGCAAGTTTTCCGCCTCTCAAAATTTCCGAAAACAGAAGTTAGACAGAGTGAGGATTTCTCTCGTAATCGTAATTTTATTTCTTCCGACGTTCCCTCGTTGTTTGAAGGGAGGATTATCTGATATTGTTGTTAAATATCATTTTATTGCATAAATATGTGTGTTTTGGTTTTAAAATGGAGGCAACAGTTTTCTAAAACGAAAGTTTGACGGAACCTAGTATTATTGAATTATTTTTCTTGCGATATTCCCTCAGCTCTACTATATTGTGCAAATTAATAGGGACAAAGTAAAAAAATCACTCTTTTTTCCAAAACTATGCCTTTATATCATTCTATACCTTGATATACACTGATAAATACCTGCATTAGTATGAAGTTTGTCCTCCTTTAGCAGAAATGACCTCTTGAATTCGTTTTGGCATTGACTCCACTAATTGAGAGCACATATTTTTGACTTCATAATCGTGGAACCACACTTTTATAGCATTCGTTATCATGCGTTCTTTTGTTTTACAGTCCGTTTTACCTAAACGTCTCTTCAAAATATTCCACAAGTTTGCTGTAGGATTTAAGTCTGGTGAATTTCCAGGCCAATCAAGCAAATGAATTTGATTTTCCAGCATGAAATTCTTGACCAATTTCGAATTGTGACATGGGGCCAAGTCATGTGGAAATGTCCCGTCAAAAGTTTGCAAGAATGAAACAATCCTACGTTGTAATATTTCTACGTACTTGGCTGAATTCATCATACCTTAAACAGGAACTAAGCTTCCAGTGCCATTTGATGTGAAAAAAACCCAAAACATCTGTTTCAGAGGGTGTTTTACAGTTTGTTTGACATGCTCAGGTCTTAAGGATTCACAGTTGCTTCGTCTAACGACATTTGCTTGGTAATCCTGCACAAATAAATGAGTTTCATCACTGAAAATTACCTTTTTCCAGTCGTCAGCAGTCCATGATTTATATTTTTTGGCCCACGCTAAACGTTTTATCTTCATTTTCGCATTCAAATATTGTTTTTTCGTTGGTCTTCTTGCCTTCCGGCCAACTTCCAGAAGCCTACGGCGTACTGTTGAATCACTAACATCACAAACACTAGCCAATAAATCTCTTTGAAGAGCGGTGCTTGTTTGTTTTGGATTCATTTTACTATTTCTGATTAGATATTTATCTGTCCGTGGAGTTGTTTTTCGTTTTCTTCCACATTTACCTCTCCTTTTTTGAGATGATCCAGATGCATTGTATCGCGTAAGCAATCTTGATACACTTGATTTCCCTACACCAACTGCAGAAGCGATCTCTCTCACTGTCATAGAAGTGTAATCCTCCAGAGCAATTCTTTTTGCACGCTTCCTTGGGGAAATATCTATTTTTCAATACACGAAAGCAACACGTAATCACAGAGAGCAAAAACTAACATCCACCTGTCACACACGAAAGCTCACAACTGAAGCTGAAGTGCCTATTTCCTGTTTAAAACCGGTCAAACCACATTCTTATTATCAAGTTCTAACAGTCACACCACCTCACAGCTGATAAAACCGGTTTACGTGGGTTTCCGACATCAACTGGCGATCACATTACAATTCTGAGAATAAAATAGCTTGTCCCAATTAATTTGCACGGTATAGTATATGGTCATTAAACATCATTTTATTAGATAAACGTTTGTATTTAAGATTGAAAATGGAGGAAAATTTTCTGAAAACGAAAGTTGTACGGAGCGAAAATTTCTCCCTCTAATAACCTTCCACCCGCTGTGCTTCTGTATTATTGTTTAATCATCATTTAATTACATAAATGTTTGCATTTGAGATGGGAAATGGAGAAAAATGTTCCGGAAACGGAAGTAGAACGAACGGAGCGAAGATTTCTCCTCTTATGATTAATTTTTTCCTAGTGATACCTCTGCGCTTTATTGTTGTTAAATATAATTTTATTCCCTAAACCTTTGTGTTTCAGCTTGGAAATGTTGGCAAAATTCCAGATACAGCGGGCCAGAATGTTCTTGATCCCAATTAACATTGCACTTGCTGTAGTACCTAGGTTAGACATTTTTTTAGGTAAAAAAATATGTCTCTGCTATTTTTATTGTTTTTTTTTCTTTTTTTTTTTTTTTTTTGCATCTAGTAGTTCTTTTGCCTAGTAACCACCCGCAGATTATTTTGTGGCACCATGATATCTGTTGCAGACTGACCAGGAACTTTCTGCTATGGGGGACAGAAGTAGGTGGGAAAAATACGTGTAATCTGGTTTTTTTCCTTCGAAAGAGTTTTTTTCTGAGAGAGGTTTCCGATTTCTCGATGCTTAACTTTATTATTTTAAAAAGAGTGTTCTAATGAAAATGAAAAAAAGATTGGTTTCTCTCCAAGAATTGGTTCGTATACCATTCCAAAATTGGATCATTCAAAATCAGAAAGTTGTAAACCCAATGAAACGTTAAAGAGGGAAAATGTGAATTTGACTTCTGTTAATAAGAAATTTTAAATTACTGCAGTTGACACTGAACATGATAAAAAATCTCAAACACATGTAATTAAAAAGCGACAAAAACTGCATGAAAAAAGTTCTTGTAAAAAATGCATTAAATAAGCAAAAGAGGATTTTTTTTTACCTTGAATTCAACTGTGAATCAAGTTTAAGCAGTGCATGTTAGAAAAGTTTTTGAAAAATACGATATAATGTTTCAACAGGAGGAACCTCGTGTGCATGCTTTTAAATCCGATATTGAAAGTCTTTTTAATGAACTAATTAGATTTGTAAAATGTTATTAAGCAAAAAAAATCAAGATTTAATATTAGATATAAGGAAATAGAGAACTAAAAAGACAATGCAGAGTTATCAGTCGGGCTTGAAACCAAATAATTGATTAAAACAGTTTGCTCTGAGGGGCAGAAAGAATTTTTTTCTAAAGTTAGAAATTATTTTGTTAAGGGCTACGACTATATAATTTTTAAATTTCCATGGAATTTGGAAATGTTAAATCTTGTCCAAGTTTTTTATATTTCTAGAAGAGAACAGTCTAATTTTTCATCAATTCAGTATGTAATAGATATGTTCTCATGTCTCCTTTTAAAGTGTGAGAATGAAGCCTTTCCTGAAGCTGTTGATACCATAGAAAGTGAATTTTTGAAATTTCAAATAACATCATTACCAGATATCATTTTAAATAGCAAAAGTATTAGTGAACAATGGTATTTATTATCAAAAGAAAAGAACTCTCGCGACAGATTTCTTTATAGCAGACTTTGTAAAGTTAAGTTAGGGATTTTAATCTTGCCTCATAGTTTTGCCTCATGTGAAAGAGTTTTTAGTTTAGTAAGGAGAAACAAGATTGATATATGAAACTCTTTAAGTGCTTCAACACTTGAATCACTTTTATTGCAAAAACCAGTATGTCTGGACCTTGCTTCTAGGAAAAATATTCTGTTGAATTTAAAACAAAAAAGTAGAGTCAGCCACACATGTTGGTTTAAATAAAAGTTAGATTTCTGAATGGTTGTCATGTGTGAAATTTAATGTTTCCTTGCTCTTAATGGAAAGCAAAAATCCATGAGCTACATTATAGTTCTCTAAAAGTTTCAAATTAATACATTTTTCCCTGAACAATTAAGACATTTGTTTAACTTTAATAAATGTTTGAAATGTTAAATATTGAATTTAATAATTAACAACATAAAAGTGTTTGCTGATTAGATTTTTATTAGTTTCTCAATACAATTTTGATGTAGGGAAACAATCTCTACATTCTCATCATCAAATATTTATATAGCTGAAATAGGCTTCAAAAATTGTCAGCATGCGTCGTGTTACGAGTTTTCTATCTGAGTGTTATGTTTTTTGGTTCTGAGAGGTTAGCAGGTCTGCATATAAAATATTAATATATCAATTCTCGTTACGTGTGCTGTACCTGCTTGCCTACCACGAGACGCCACTGTTAACACCCCCTATTTTTTTCCCCTTTAGGGACGTTTTTATTCGCAATGATCTTACTGAGAATGGCTCTAGCAAAAAAGCTATTAGGAGGTCATTCCATTTTTATCTATTTATTTCGTTCTGCACGCATCCCAATTACTCCACAACAGTCCACTTGTTATTTTGATTGAAACCAGAAATCTTTCACCAAACAAGAAGACAGATAGAGAATTAAACAGTGACGTCATAACTTAGGCTGGAATTCTTCTGTTCACTCGCTGTCCTTCATTCTCAAGTGTTTCAGCAACAGCATTTTTTTTTTTTTTTTTCATAGGTGAATGCACTTTCAATTCAAAGTTATTGACGGGGAAATCGTACTATGCAATTAACTAAATAAAAATGACAGAAGAACGTTATTCTCTTTTTATAAGGTTCAGATTAGGCAGTCTTGAAATCATTGTCACATTTTATTCAAACGCCCTTTCATAAGCTCAATTTTCAGCTGAACATCCTCACGACAATAAAGCGTGAGCCGTCAGGAAAGGTGTTTCGACCAATCACCTGATGATTGCGTAATTTCCACACATCTGGCAATATGTCACGGCCTATTGTGAGGGAATTAGCAATCATGTGAAGAAGAAACGGACAATGCGGGTGCCGTACGTTGAATTATTAGCGTATGACAGGTCGATGGATAATTTCTCGAAGAGAGTTGAAGCGTCGAAAAATTTCCTCAGGTCAGTTACGTCATGGGTCGTCGGTCGTAGCTCATTTCGTAGACAAAGGCTGAAAAGAATCTGCACTCAAAAGCACGTGGACGTTCACTCACACTTCCATTAAACAACAAAGTTTTACTTCACGCCTTTTGGCAACATTCTTCACCAAAGTGGGATGAAACATAAAATTAAGTAGTTAGAATATCTTCATAGTGTTACAGTGAAATTCAAAATGAAATAGCAATAAAGCAGCTACAGTAAATCATGCAAAATGTACGATTAAGTCTTTTATGAAATTCAGTGAACAGGTTTTGCCAAATTTGACAAGTAGGTAAAAGTTAAGTGTTGTTTTACTGAAATACTCCTGTTGTACAGGGTATTTTTATAAAGAATGTGTGCTACATTACAAAAATTATTATAAAACAATCTATGTAAGTTAAAATAAAATGATTGGCAACATAGCAGCACTCATAAAGTTGCCCCCCTGTTCTTTACGTGAGCGCTGCTGCTGAATAAGTGGAGCATTTCATCGATCATGGCTTCCATGCAAGAAAAGCGGCGTGCGTGTTGTGTTTCCATGAGACCAAATCGGCGATTACTGTCCAGCATCATTTAAGAAAAGAGTACAAACGATCACCACAGGACCAAAAAAGCATAAAAACTTGGTATGAAAAGTTTAAAGCGACGGGTAGTGTTGGCAATCTCCCCCGAAAGGGCCGGCCACCGGTTGCACAAGAGACAGCTGCAACTAGTCAGGAGACATTTCTGCAAAGCCCCTGGAAATACATTCGTCGTGTTTCACTGGAAACTGGGACGCCACGGTTCACGAAATTTTACAGAAACGTTTTCATCTGTGCATTTATAAGGTACAGATCATTCAAGCTCTTCAGCCTGATGACCATACTGTTATATTGAAATTTTTTGAGGTTATTAACAAAAGACTAGTTTTATGCTAATATTGAAATGTATATGTAAATTATGGAAAAATTGGAATTTGGGAGATGTGTGGATGCATTTCGAAACAAAACTGAAATTTTGAAATAAGGCCATAAAACAAAATTGAAGAATGAAATGCACCACTGAATTTGGAACTCCCAAAAGTTACTATCGTATTGTTTGCGTTGTTTGCGTCAGATGAGTAGATACACCTGAAAGTGGAAGAAAGGTAACTATTGTTTTCATGTGTACCAAATTTGTAAACACTAACATTTAATGGTATACAATGTACACGTGTAATAACTTTTGGAGGTAAAGAAGTCAAATATAATGGTTAGGACAAAGAACATTGTTTTTACACCACAATTAAGTAACTCAGATTTCGTTTCCCACCTCAGTCATTGCTGAGGGGGATGCAGTTGAACCATGTGATGAAAATTCACCCTAAAAATATCTACAACTTCACTGCACTAAGGTTTAGGTTTTTGAAAGGCCACTTGGCCTATATTTATTGTAAAGCTTAACAAGAGTGAGATTAAATTTTGGACACAATTTCAAACCCGGCCACTGGGCCCAAAAAAAAAAAAATAAAATAAATAAATAAAATAAACATCCGACAGCTTAGTTGTCTTGGATGCAATTATCGCACCAGTCACAGTACCAAAACAGAATAGAAATACCAGAATTTCATTGAATTACACAGCACAGCACAAACACTTGCTTTCACATGGTGTGCAACTTAAGTATGTGGAAGATAAATCTCTCTCTCTCTCTCTCTCTCTCTCTCTCTCTCTCGAGAAAAAAAAGTATTATATGCATATGCTTACACTATGTTGTTCTAATCGCTCGAACCAACCTTCTCAGACCAGTCTTCTGAATTCACCTTTTAATTTTAAACTATCATATCAACTGCCAAAATTTTACATAAAATGAAAAGTTATTTTATACCAGGTTCTACACTCCCGGGAAAATTGGTCTTAAAATCAACAACCTTGCCTTCAATCAACATTTGTCTTAAAATCAACATATCCTAACCATGTAGCATTACCTGACACTGAAATGTAATATTGAAAGTTTTGAGGTTACTAACAAAAGATTTTCAATATAACAATACCCGCCTTGCTGCATTTGCGACTGAGATGTTGCAGCGCGCATAGCTCATGATAATGATTATCTGCACCGTGTCTCTTTCTCAGATAAAGCCACATTCCACGTCTCTGGTGCAGTAAATAGGCACAATGTGCGAATCTGGGGATCAGAAAATCCCCATTATAGCATCAGACAACAGAGGGCTAGCCCGAAAGTGAACGTATGGTGCGGCCTGATGCATGAGAGAATCACCGGATCCTTCTTTTTTTTCAAAGCCCGCAGTAACATGTGGCGTGTACCTGGACCTGCTGGAACTTTTTGTAGCACCTCAGTCGCATGCACTCCAACCTTTGGGTTATTTTCCAACAATGCGGTGCCTCACCACATTGGTCAGTATTGGTTCGTGAGTTCCTGAATGCCACGTTTCCGGACAGATGGATTGGTCGCGACGGTCCCATGATATGGCCACCTCGATCGCCGTACGTAACCCCTCTAGACTTTTTCCTGTGGAGTTATGTGGAAGACCAACTTTACTCTAGCAGGGTCCCGGATGTCGATACGTTGAAGAGCAGAATAACGGACGTCATTGGTTCTGTCTCTGCTGAGATGTTAAACAAAACATGGCGTGAAATCGAATATCGCGTAGAAGTCCTCCGGGACACAAATGGTGCCCATGTGGAGATGTACTGACACTGGGAAAAAAACTTTGTGCACCATCATTGTCGTGCGATCCCTTTCTTGTACCTGTAATACATTTTTATATTAATTTTTGTAACGTGGGAAAGACTTTATGGACACCCTGTATTAGAATCCAAAAAAAAAAAAAAAAAAAAAAAATAACCAGCCTTCTTCATGATCATTAATAAATCTCAAGTTCTACCTGATTAAATGGATAAATTTCTTCCAACTCATCAATGGAGCTGCAAATAACTAAACACACTGTGAACAAGAAAGATGACACCGAATTTTCGGGTGTAATAAGCACGTCTTTTGAATCCGTTCTGACGCAAATTAAATTTATCAAAGCTATTCAAAGTCAATGGAACCGGTATGGAAAGCAATAGATCTGACAAAAGAAAGAAGATTTTCAATCGGATTTTTAATCCCTCAGATATTGCTGTAAACGGAATCGTGAGCTTACGAACTCTTAGAAACAGAGATATCGGCAAAAATAAGATGTGACTTTACGTCCCCTGGTAGGAAAACCATGCATTATTTTTGGAAGAAAGTATTCTCAAAAGGTTTATCCATATAAGCGGTATCGGTCGAAGAAAAAAAAATTAGTCGAGTTTTCAGGAGCCCAGATTTTGCAACAAATACTTCAGAAGCAGAAATTAACACTTCTGACCCCTGATGGCTAAACCATTCTTTACCAAACATTAGAAATTATGTGAAAAATATTTTCCATCAGGTCTTGTATGCGATACAGGAAGAAGTTTTCAAATCAGAGCTTAGGAGCAGAAATAACGCAGAAAACGCAATATACCTTTGTGCCCCAAAACATTTCGCATTGGAAACACTATCCAACAAAGAAGGAATTTTTCAAATCGGACTCTTAGAAGTAGAGATATTGACAAAAATAAGATATATATCTACGCTCCCTGGCGTAGAAACCATCCATTTTTTCAAAAAGAAAATGTTCCTAAAAGGTTTGTTGACATGAGTACTACCGGTCAACAAACGACTTTTTCAATCGATATTTTAGAAGCTCATATTTTGCTGCAAATACAACTGAAGCGGAAATTAAGACTTACGCCACCTGGTGGCCAAACCATTCCTTACAAAAATTAGAAAATATGTGCAAACGATTTCCCATCAGGAGTTGCATGCTGTGCAGAAAGAAATTTTCAAACCGGAGATTTAGAAGCAGAGATATATTGAGAAACGCAATTTACATTTACGACCCCTAGCGGAAAGTCTATGAATTACTTGAAATTTTTGAAATTACATGAACCACATGCCACACTAGAAACACTATCCAACAAAGAAGGAATTTTTCAAATCGGACTCCTAGAAGTAGAGATAGTGACAAAAATAAGATATACATCTACGCCCCCTGGCGTAGAAACCATGCACTATTTTAAGAAGAAAATTTTTCTAAAAGGTTTGTCGACATGAGTAGTATCGGTCAACAAACGACGTTTTTTTTTTCAATCGAGAGTTTAGAACATCATATTTTGCTGCAAATACAACAGAAGCGGAAATTAAGATTTACGCCCCCTGGTGGCCAAACTATTTTTTTTACAAAAATAGAAATTATGTGCAAACGATTTCTCATCATTCAAATCGGAGATTTAGAAGAAGAGATATAGGGGGAAACGCAATTTACCGTCCCCCAAGCGGGAAGTCTATGAATTACTTGAAAATTTTGAAATTACATGAAAAACATGTCACACGGAAAACACTATCCAACAAAGGAGGAATTTTTCAAATCGAAGTCTTAGAAGAAGAGATATTGACAAAAATAAGATGTACATCTACGCCCCCTGGCGGAGAAACTGTGTAATATTTTAAGAAGAAAATATTCCGAAAAGGCTTATCGATGTGAGTGGCATCAGTCCACGAAATAATTTTTTCAATCGATATTTTAGAAGCTCCGATATTATGGCAAATACATCAGAAGCAAAAATTAACACTTACGCCCCCTGGTGGCCAAAGTATTCTTTACCAAAAATTTGAAATTATATGCAAAAGATTTTCCATCAGGAGATGTATCCGCTGAAGAAAAAAGTTTTCAAATCGGAGTTTTAGAAGAAGAGTTATCGAGGAAGAGGTAATTTACTTTTACGCCCCCTAGCGGAAAATCTATGCGTAATTTGATAAAGTAATTATATCTAAAATACTCTTTGATATAAATGAAATCGATAGATAATAAAATATTTAATCGGATGTTTAGAAGCAAATATGTGGAATAAAACGTATTTTTGAATTCGACATCATCTGAATTTACGCCCTCTACCGGCGAAATTGTACTTCGTAATAAAAAAACGAAATGGAGGATCAACATTTACATATTTCAAGCTTCCCAATGCAAAAAGAATTTTTCAAATCGGACTAATAGTTGCAGATATATCGTGGGTACAGACGGACGGACGGACTGACGGACGGACGGATGGACAAACCGATAACAGAAGCACGATATTTTTTTACAAAAGACGTGCTAAAAAAGCGCACAAAATGAAATGAGGGGGAAGGGGGATGGTATGTCAAATAGTGCAATCCGCTTTGTTTTTTTTCATTTCAGTGTTCACTAATTTTAACCGATATGATAATGCATGTTTAATATGATTTTGCATGCTTAATTGATACACCGATGGACATATCAACTAAATGTTCCATATAATGTTTTAAACCTATTTCAATTCTTAAAAGTTTTCAAGTCGGCTATGATAGTTCTACAATTCACTCACTGTGGATTAGATAATAAAATACCACTATGTTAAAACGTAGTGAGCTACAAGTTTTACCCTATTTAATTTTAGTGAGAATTATCAATCAAAATGGCATGGAAAAAAATATTTTGTTCTGTGTAGTTGACAGATTAGGACAAAAATGGTAGAAGTTGTGATTGTTGTCATGCCACCCCAAACGATGTGTTTTCAGCCACGTGTTTCAGTGGCAATCAAAATTTCATTGTTCCCCATATCGGATTTCTTTTTTAGCACGTCTTTTGTAAAAAAAGATCGTACTTATGTTATCGGTTTGTCCGTCCGTCTATAGACACCATATTTCTGCAACTATTAGACCGATTTGAAAAATAAATTCTTTTTGCATTGGGAAGCTTGAAATATGCAAATGATGATCCTTCATTTCGTTTTTCTTTTTGCGATGTACAATTTCGCCGCTAAAGAGAGTAAATGCAGATGATGTCGAATTCAAAATACATTTTATTCCATATATTTGCTTCTAAACATCCGACTGATTCCACTTATGTCGAAGAGTATTTTAGGCATCGTTAGTTTTTCAAGTTACGCATAGATTTTCCGCTAGGTAGCATAAAAGTAAATTGCGTTTTCCCCGATATCCCTATTTCTAAAATTCTGATTTGAAATATTTTTTTTCTTTTGCGGATACAGCTCCTGATGGGAAATCTTTTGCATATAATTTCTAATTTTTGGTAAAGAATTGTTTGGCTACCAGGGAGCGTAAGTGTTAATTTCTGCTTCTGATGTATTTGCAGCAAAATCTGAGCTTCTAAAACCTCGACTAAAAAAATTCGTACATGGACTGATGCCACTCACATCAATAAACCTTTTCGGAATATTTTCTTAGAATATTGCATGGTTTCTCCGCTAGGGGCACAGATGTATATCTGATTTTTGTCGATATCTCTGCTTCTAATGGTCCGATTCGAAAAAAATCCTTCTTTATTGGATAGAGTTTCCGGTGCGACATGTTTTCCATATATTTTCAAAATTTTCAAGTAATTAATAGACTTTCCGCTAGGGGGCGTTTAAGTATATTGCCTTCTTCTCTGCTTCTAAAACTCCTATTCAAAAAATTATTTCTGCACTGAACACAGGCTCCTGATGGGAAATCTTTTGCATATAATTTCTAATTTTTGGTAAAGAATTGTTTGGTCACCAGAGGGCGTAAGTGTTAAATTTCTGCTTCAGATATAATTTCAGCAAAATCTGAGTTTCGAAAATCTCGATTGAAAAAAATTCGTTCTTGGATCCTTACTACTCACGTCGATAAAACTTTTCGGAATATTTTCTTCTTAAAGTAATGCATGGTTTCTCCGTCAGGGGGGAGTAGATGTATATCTTATTTTTGTCAATATCTCTACTTCTAAGAGTTCTATTTGAAAACTTCCTGCTTTGTTTGATAGAGTTTCCGGTGCGAAAAGTTTTTCATATAATTTCAAAATTTTCAAGTAAGTCATAGACTTTCTGCTAGGGGTGTAAAGGTAAATCGCGTTTTCTCCGGTATTTCTGCTTCTAAAACTCCGATTTGAAAAATTCTTCGTGTATCGTATACAGCTCCTGATGGGAAATGTTTTTCATATAATTTCTAGTATTTGGTAAAGAATGGTTTGCCCATCAGGGTGCATAAGGGTTAATTTCTGCTTCTGATGTATTTGCAGCAAAATCTGAGCTCCTGAAAACTCGACTGAAAAATTTCTTTGCTGGACTGATACCACTCATATCGAAAAACCTTTTGAGAATACTTTCGTTTTAAAATAATGCATCTTTTTCCCGCCAGGGGGAGTAAATGTATATCTTATATTTGTCGACATCTCTGCTTCTAAAAGTCCGATTTAAAAAATTATTTCTTTGTTGGAGAGCGTTTTCGCTACGAAATGTTTCTCATATAATTTCAAATTTTTCTTAAAACACAAGTCTGCAACCAGAGTACGTGATTACGATTCGGTTTACAGCAATATCTGCGGGATTAAACACCCGATTGAAGAACTTCTTTCTCCGGTCAAATACTGCTGTTTTCCATACCGGTTTCACTGACTTTAAATATCTTTGATAAATTTAATTCGCGTCAGAACGGATTCAAAAGACGTGCTCATTACACCCGAAGATTCGGTGTCATCTTTCTTGTTTTTTACTTAATCTGTTCTTACATTCACTAAGGTGGGGAAAAATATGTTCAACTGAAAACATTTTGTGCGAAATTTCTGTGTTCCAGATAATGACCGTATGCCTCTAATGCTGTATGTCCTGAAATTATCCTGAATTTTTAAAAAACTTGTCGTGAAAATTTTTCTCTCGTAACTCCTAACCCTCTTTCACGGACAAGTTTCAATCGGGAATATGCTTCGTCAATTCACGAAGGGAATCAAGGAAAAGCGCTCCTGAATTTCTGAAATTTTTTTACAATGTACGTAGACTCACACACACACACACATTCACACACCGACCTAATCTCATAGAAATAAAATTTCCCGTAGAAATGGAAAAAGCGTTAATTACACCAATTTTTAAGAAGGGAAATTAGTACGAATGTTAAAATTACATCGAAATCTGTCTACCAACTGCATATTACGGCGCATCATCTGCTGGCCTAGTAGTACAAAGCCTTGGCTCCTATTTATTCGTCTGAGATAGGTGTGGATTCGAATTCCTTGCGAGGTATGGACAAAGCCGGATAAAGGGTTGGTCTACAGATTAAGGGTTGCTATGGTTGTGCGTGAAAAGCCCAAAAGTGCGGGCGTCTGAAAGATGCTCGAACTGGCCTAGCTCAAACTTTCAAGCCAAGCTTAAAGTCGCTCAGATCACTCATTTTGCCCATTCCGATCCTCACTCAAACTATAGCTGACGCTCGCCGGTCTGGTCTTCCTGATTTATAGCACACAACGCGATCACGTGACTTCTTACGTGTTGAAGTTAACCTTTTATGTGAGACGGGTAGGTGTACGTAATAAACTGGTGTGGATATTCCGCACTACTTGGTGACGTCACTGCCTCGTGCTATGGGACTCATCCACTAGTAGAGGCTGGGGGTGGTCATAGGGATCTAACTCGTGAGTGCATATGGGGGGGGGGTGATAATAATAAGGTTTCAGGAGCAAAAAAATGATCTGTAATTTAATGCAACAAAAAACAAATTTATCTAATAATAGGGATTTACATCCAACTGCCTAAATACTTTTCGTAGGTGTTTCATTATAAAAACTGTGCTTATAGCGTTGTAAAATCCGTTGCTTATCGGCGTAAATTTTCTATAGATTCAACAAGCTTTTACTCTCCACTGGGAGGCTTTTCAAGGCAATAGATAGGCATAAAATGTAGGGAATTAGAATACGTAAGAAACAAAGATGATTTATGAAAAGCATCTTTTTTTATGTGTTCCAATTCCTAGCACTTTATGTCCACCTATTGTGAAAATCCTCCAAATACGTGGCGTCAGTAAATAAACAAAGACATCGCTCTTTCCACGTTTTAGCAACTTACAGCAATCGAATAATTGTTATTTGGACACCGCTGGGGGATCCGAATCCCAGATCTCTCGATATCTAGTTGATCGCGTTAACCTTACACCACGGTCGCCAACAATCCAAGGAGCTATGTGAGTTTTTCTGTCAGCTTCTGACATCATAAATCCGTAAGATGGGCTCAGTTATCGAGACGTCTCCATTAACGGCACTGGTTGTATATTAATTGTAGCAGTTAAATCCAATATACGAATGTAAAAATTGTTGTTCGGTTGCTATGTGTTGCTAAAACGTGGAAAGAGCGATGTCTTTGTTTGTTCACTGACGCCACGTATTTGGAGGATTTTCAATTTGGATCCTTCCCTTTGGATTTAACTGCTATAATTAGTATATAGCCAGTGCCGTTAATGCCCACCAGATGGAGACGTCTCAGTAGCTGAGCCCATCTTACGGATTTATGATGTCAGAAGCTGACAGAAAAACACACATAACGCCGTGGTGTAAGGCTAACCCGCTCGGCTAGATATCGAGAGATCTGGGATTCGGATCCCCAGCGGTGACCAAATAACAATTTTTCGGTTGCTATGTGTCGCTAAAACGTGGAAAGAGCGATGTCTTTGTTTGTCCACCTATTGCCTTGAAAAAGCCTCCCAATGGATAGCGAATCTACGGAGTGGGATCCGAAAGTTCCCTGAGAGCGCCTGTACAGCGAAGTACGTGTATCGCATATACGCACGGTGATTATTGGATTACGTTACGACATTATGCCCCCCCCCGGAAATTGGTTTTGTCCATCTACGTCACGAGCTCACTCGGGTGCATCCGGGTATTGTGAGTACCTTACGCAGTGTTCGGCGATTGATGAAAAATGGCGCTTTTTGAGCAGCGCTTCAACATTTAAGTTTTTGCGTTCATTTAGGCAAAAGTCGAACAGAAACTTACGAGATTTTGAAGCAAGTTTATGGCGAAAACACCCTGTCGCAGTTACAACCATTTCGATTGGCATCGACGCTTCAGAGAAGGCAGAAAGAAGGTCGAAGACGACTAAAGAAGCGGACGGCCAGTGACAGTTCGAGCGAGTGAAAACGTTTCAAAGGTTGAGGCGATCGTACGCGCCAACAGACAACAGACGATCCAGCAAATAGCAGAGACTGCGTGTCAACGGATACTAACAGATGATCTGAAAATGCACCGGGTGTGTTAACACATCGCCCCACGCATGCTAACTGAAGATCAGTTGGGCACACGGATGGAAATGTCGGGCGATCTCGCAACCGCCGATGACCAAGGCCCACAATTTCTTAGAATAATCTTAACGAGGGATGAATAATGGTACTTCCTCTTTTACCCGCAGACTAAGCGGGCATCAGTTGCGTGGAAATTGCCATCGTCTCCACGCAAGTGGAAATTCCGCCGAGATCCCAGCAAAGGCAAGAGGTCTTCTTCGACGTCCAGGGAATTGTTCATCTAGAACTTATTCCGGAAGGACCAACTGCCAACAAGGAGCTCTATTTAGACATCTTACCATGTCAACGTGAGTCGATCCGCAAGAAGAGGCTTCAACTGTGGAACGATCAATCGTGGGTGCTGTTGCACGACAATGCACCGCCACACACTCCTCGTTCGTGAGTTTTTCGCCAAACCATGAACAGTTGTCCACTCGCACCCACCGTACTGACCTGACCTCGCACCCCGCGACATTCACTTCTTCCATGAGCTGACACGTCGGCTTCAGAGTCGTCGGGTTTCGAGCGCAGAAGGAGTGACAAACGCATCGCTGGTTGCACTGAAGGACATTGCAAAGAATGGGTTCCAGAAAAGCTTCGACGAACCCTACAGCCACTGACAAAAGTGTGTTGTTATAAGAGGGTCTTATTTTGCAGGAGGATTCAGCTTTGTAACTCTAACTATCCATAGATTTACGGACCCAGTCCGAGAACTTTTGGATCCTACATCGTATATATTAATACATCATACGCCAGTGAATAAACGGATTTTACAACGCTGTAATGTTTTGATTTATTTTATTGCGCACAATCTGATATACTTTTAACTAATATAAAGACTGCACTAAACTGAAGATTCATCCAACTCTTAGAGAATGTGATTATATTTCTACTGTCCCAAATTTTTCACGTTGCAAATTTCGCTGGAGTAGAAAACAACTTTCGCTGGAGTAAAAAAAAAAAAAAAAAAACCCGAATTTTTGGAGTAAAAAAGCACCTATCCGATTTCTTAAAAAGATTTATGAGAGCGCAAATGCTTCAACATATGCCAGTTGGATTCGTTATCTTGTTTACTGTTTAAGAAAGTAACATATTATGTTTCAAAGTTCCTTAACAGAAAAATTCGGTTTTACGAATTCATTAAAATGTTTACTGAAATTTGATATTTCTGCAATTTCATTTCCAGGAAATGTGCTCAATACTAAAAGGAATGTTGTTTTTCAAAATTTCTGTGTATTTTTGGAAAAGCATGAGGCTTCAAGCGTTTCCATTTGATACTGATGTACAACTGGATCAAATTTAAAATCGGGGAAAATTTTTAGGTAAATAAGCTAAGGGTCTTACGTAAACTGCTGTACAAAACGAAAGACCGGAAGGCATTCGCACTGATGAAAAGGAAAAACAAGTAACAGCAGGTAGAGATGTTTGGCATGTAAAAAGACACAATAATTAGGGTAATAAACATTTCATAACATTAGACAAATATGTACACGTCTTTCACATAAATTTGAAAGGCGTGGGGGAAATTCAAATATACGATGACATCGCTCTGTCCACGTTATTTCATAAACAACGCATAGCTACTGAAAAATTGTTCATCCGATACCGTTGGGATCGAACCCCAGAGCTCTCGATAACTAGCAGAGTGCGATTTCTTTCTAGGCGTAAGGCGAACGCACTTGGCTAGTTATCTGGGGTTCGATACCAGCGGTGTCGGATGAACAATTTTTCAGTAGCTAGGCGTTGTTTATATAATAACGTGGACAGAGCGATGTCATCGTCTATTTTATTATTTTACTCATATTGCGTCTACAGTTTCATTTGGCATGTAAAGAGACACAATCATATGGGTAATAAACAGTCTATTACAACATACAAACACACAGTCGTATCAGAATAATATGGCCACTTACCTAATAATGGGAAAAACCATCCTTGGCCCGGATGACAGCGGCGAGACCGCGTGTCATGGACACAATGAGGCTCTGGAAGGTTCCCCGAGGCACACGTGCCCATTCGCACTGCAGAAGAGCACGGAGGTCCCGGAGATTATGTGATTGTGGGTCGGCACGTCGAACCTGTCGATGCAAATAATCCCACAAGCGCTCTATGGGATTGAGGTCGGGCGATTTCGCCGGCCAAGGGAGAACGGAGACATCGCTGTCGTGCTCCTGGAACCAGTCACGCAACCCTTAACTACGTGGCAGGGCGCATTCTTCTGTTGGTAGACACCATCACCACCAGGGTGAACGTCCAACATGAAGGAATGCATGTGTGTCAGTGAGGATGGGCAAGTAGCCATTGGTGTTCAGGACCCTTCTGGTGGTACCAGCGGTCCTAGGTCATTACCAGGAAAACATCCCCTAGACATGTACACTGCCATCGCCTGCCTGTACTTGACCGACAAGCATATCCGAGTGTTGGTTCTCCTGTGTCTGACGCCGTATCCGCCACCGCCCGTCATTTCTGTGGACCTCGATTCGTCGGAGAAGGCAACCTTTTCCTACTCTCCCAGTGTCCAATGACGGTAGTCCCATGTGAACTGCAGGCGTCGTTGCCAATGGACCTGGGTTAACATGGGCGCCTTGACGCAGCGTCGACTCCAGAGACCCATGCGTAACAGGGTTCGCTCTACTGTTATCGGGGACTCGTACCTGGGTGCTCCAGCGTTCATTTGCTTGGTCAATTGCTGCATTGTTGCGCGTCGATTACCCTTTACCAGTCAGCAGAGACGACGTTCTGCTCTGGGGTCGATGGTCTTTGATGCTCCGTAGTTATGACGTCGGGAGTTACTCGGTGTGCCAGCGGCCCATTCTTGGTACACCCTTACTACAGCACCTCGCGAACATCCCACGAAGTCTGCTATTTCTGAGATGCTTCCATCCTTGGCGCGGTCGCCGATGATAATTCCTTTTTGAACCTCCGTCAATACACTACCTCTAGCCATTGTGCTCACGTGACGACCTATAGCTTATCTGTCATGGTCGGCCGCTTATATCTTCGTGTGGTCGACCTTGTTACGTGCGCTTTGTGTCTTGCCTGGGCAGGTACACCCTGATTCTGGGGGTGGTCATATTATTCTGATACGACCGTTTAAGTACACATTTCGTGTGTACAGGGTTTTATCAACAAGGTGAGATGTAAAAATAGAACTTAAAATGTCTTAATAAGGGGTGTGACGTCGAACACCTTGTACGGGCAGAGAACTCTCACAACGACGATATGTACTCATCACCAGGTTGTTGGTGAACTTTGGAAAATTTTAAGAGCATGGAATGTGACCGAATTTTCAGGTGTAGTCCATTTGACAGAAATAATTGAAACTCAGAATGTTCTGCAACAGTTTTATTTTTAGTTTTTTTTTTTATTTTGAAGTTTAAAGACTACTATAAGCAATTCTAAGAGCTATAAGTAGTCAGCCGCCCCTAACTCAGGACACTTGTTTCGGGGACCGCACCATCCGTGCCTCATCCGAAACTTGGGTCCTGGCTCATCCCTGATGAGTGACCGGAAGCCAGCGCCCGCTCAGCCACCGGAACATATCTCTGCTACCGTATGAAGCATGTCTAACAACCTGGAAATCTCTAAGTCATCGGAGACTCAGTGTCCACAAACAGATACTGTTTGTGCGTGCGTGCATGTGTGTGTTGTTGTACATTGACAACACGTTATTCTCAGCTAATAAGGATACACAACGCTTGGAATTATTGTTAAAAAGTTCCAAGAGTGGTGTTGAATTGTTTCTGCCTTTGTCTGTTCGATCTAAACGAAATTTTTCAGTCCAGTTTAAAAGGAGGCCTGCAATCACACCTCCTGACAGCAAATCATTTCGTCACGAAGAGTTTGAAACGTGTGTGGACAATTATGGGTATGCTTTTTCTCTCAGTAAGACACGAATTTTTTCACTGTGTCATCAGAAACTATGGTATTATGTTTACTGACGAGCAGACTTCTGGGAGGACACATGCACGTCTTTACTCTCCTGCCGAAACTCACAGGGCATCTGATTTACGGCGCACGTTTGGACATGGCGCCTTCTGAAATGCTTCGTGGAACATGTCAATAAAAATCTGGAAGTGTTTCTCCATTGGAAAAACGCCGGGTCATTTGTTCTACCATCATAAAATCAGATCAGCCTTTTTCTGATACAGCGTTCCATTCCGTCCCAAACAGGTATAGGATTCTGATCGGGTTTCTACGCTGTCTGTCCTCTGCAAAGTTCCAGTGTTATTTTCTTCAATTTAAAAAACGCAGTCCATTTTGGGGGTCATGGCGCATTGTTATATTTCAAGTGGGTGCCATAAGATTATCACCATGTAGGACATTATAAATTGTCCA
This sequence comes from Macrothele yani, assembly GCA_039090855.1. Classification (NCBI taxonomy): domain Eukaryota; kingdom Metazoa; phylum Arthropoda; class Arachnida; order Araneae; family Macrothelidae; genus Macrothele; species Macrothele yani. Next base: position 133,655,611 of record CM077002.1, read on the forward strand.
AAGCAATGATTCTCACATGTCATGATGCCGTTGGCCTTAGTCCGTGCTATGTATTGGAAAGAAACCCACATGACAGTATTTCCACCTAGAAATATTACATTTCGGTTGACACCTGAGAAAATAAACGATCCTTGCGCATTCTCTTTACTCAGACAGAGCGACAAACTTGGAGAAGCGAGTAGCATGACTCATCATTCAAGAAGAATTTTTATTGATTACAATCCGTGTTCGATATACACTATATTGACAAAAGTCACCGGAAATCCCTTCAAAAGCAAATGAAAGGATCCGCTGCGCTGTTAAGATGCGCGGTACGGCTGTAAATGGTATAAAAACAAGCCTGCACCTGACCGCGATCATATCGCCCTGTGAGATTGAGTGAAAATGTCGCGGCGGGAGAGAACTGACTTGAGAAAGGAAAGATTGTTGAGTGTTGTATTAGTGGGTTATAATACAAAGTAAGTTCGCATAATACAAAGTAAGTTCAGCATAAACCGAAGTTTTTGTAGATCCCCTGAACTTTGTAGTATTCTCCTCTATTTTTACCTTATATTACGAACAGTAATTTTTTTAAAAACAACCACAAGTACCGATGTTCATCACGGTTATCAGCAAACGAAATAAGTGAATGCACCCAGTTTTTTCACTGCAAAACAATAAATTGCCTGCTGTTGACAACACTCTATGGCTCCCCTTACAGATGAATCAATTCGCATGAAGACAAGAACGTTTCAGTTGCTTTTTTACTACCCCTCTACGCTTCCCCCCTCCTCGTCACTAGAGTTTATATTACTTCTAGAAACATCTTAACCACCGCGTCAGAGAAAATTGAAAAACTTTTAAATCAATGATCATGATAAGCACAAAAGAAGCAAAAATTGGTTCATATATCCGACGTAACGTGTAACAGGTGAAATTTAAAAATTTAAGCAATCACTTTAATTTTTACATTTGGCCGCCCCGGTGGCCTAAGCGATGGCCTCTGATCATTCGTCCAAAAGGGGTCCGGGTTCGAATCCCGGTGAGGCATGGATGTTGTGTTTGTCTTACGGCACTGGCTCTCTCCCTTTTCTGAAACCAGTTTCCCTAAATTAGGGACGGGCGACTGCTTATAGCCTATTGAGTTGCTCACGGTGGGTGTTAAACCTCCAATCAAAAAAAAAAAAAAAAAAATTACATTTGTTAAATGTTTTGCTTATTACAGATCTCACCCATATAACTTTGCTAGCTGTAGTTTTCAATTAGAAAGTATTATTTTCCTTCTGTAAATTTATAAACTGTTCGTAATTGACTAGTTTTAAACTGACATAACGTTATATGTCCATAATAGCCCGCCGCCCTGGTGGTCTAAGCGATGGCTTGTGATCATTCGTGCGAGATGGGTCGGGGTTCGAATCCCGGTGAGGCATGGATGTTGTGTTTGTCTTACGGCACTGGTTCTCTCCCTTCCCTGGAACAAGTGACCCTAAATCAGATCAGATCAGATCATATGTAGAGGATTTTAGGAAGGGAGTGCCTGACCCCACGTCTTAAACAACCCTTAGAAATAGGAAGTTAGGAGATTTGGGCTAGAGTGCCCAATAGGAAAGTGACACGGAAGCGAAGTAGAATGGGGGAGGAAGACGCCCTCATTTATTACCGGGGGCCAGTACCCGGGGTCCGACGGCTTAACGTGCCCATCCGACGCACGGCGGATATTTAGTGGATCAAGCGTTCGTACCTGCCTGGGATCGAATCTGAGGTCATTTCCGTGGCAGTCACGAACGTTGTCCACTAGGCCACCCGCGGCCCTAGTGACCCTAAATTAGGGACGGGTGACTACTTATAGCCCACTGAGTTGTCACGGTGGTCGTTAAACCCCCAATCAAAAAAAAAATCACTTTTTTTTGTATCTGTCTGGTTATAACGATATATCGAATATTTTAGACATTCCCATCAACTTCATTACATCCTGGTTGGACTGTAATTATTATATGAAAGGAAACGAGATTTTGTTATTGTGAAATACGTTGCGCGAATTATGAGCATGTCTCCTGCAGCAGTGTTGCACTTTTAAAACATCATATCCTCATGATACAACTGTGCTGTTTGGAAACAGCAACTAGGGCTTCAGTTCCGGGTAATATTTAGGTTTTTCGGTTGTCCCACTGTTTTCTAACTTTTATTTAAAGTTACGCTTAACTTCTTGGTGTACGATACTCGTGCAGTTCATTAAATTGCGTGGAGAGAATTTATTATGACAATTCTGCTTCTGCTAGTCTCGTTGAAAGTTAGCGTTGCCTTCACAGTGATGATTCCTCAAATCAATACATACCAGTTGGCGCATTTGGTTTGGGAAATACCATCCAGCATATTCAAACGGAGGTAAATCAAATTCAGGGCCGTTGCAGGCTTTTCTTATCTGGGAGGGTGAAACTTGAAATTACACCCCTTCGAGTTGTGCTCAAATAATATGTGTTTTTTACGCTTTCCAACCGTAGGTTGAAGAAGCGTATATGTTCCAGCTTTGTCCGTCTGTCTGTCCGCCCGTCCGCACGATAACTCGCTTAAAAATGGTTCGATTTCGATGAAATTTTAGTATGTGGTAGGGGACCACCTGGGGACGAACCCTGTTGAAAATAGACGAAATGGGGTCAAACGTCAGGACATATGAACGGGATCCATTCCATTGCTCTTATGCATCATAACTTGCTTAAAAATGCTTCGATTGCGACGAAACTATATTATGTTGTTCCGGAGATCGGCTGAACCGGTTCTGTGTAATATCATCGAAATGGAGTCAAAGGTTAGAACACAGGAACGAGATTTATTCCACAGCCATTATCCTCATAACTTTACTAAAAATGCTTCTATTGTAACAAAACTTTAGTATGTTGTTCCGGTGGTATACCGAATCAATTCTGTATAATACCCTCGAAATGGGGCCAAAAGTCAAGGAACAGGAGCGAGATTTGTTCCACAGCCATTATCCTCCTAACTTGAGTAATGATTTCTGGTATGTTGGAAAGCGTATCATAATCAATGCATTGCATGATTTTACAAACTTGTTTACTTTCTCACGCGCCGCCTTTATAGGAAAGTATCATGATCGTTCAAAAATAGCACTTCAGGTTTTTGGCATGAGTTTATTAAAAACCTAAAAACTAGGTAAATACCCAAGAACCACAGGTTGTAAATACCGAATAAAGTGTGAACGTTATGTAAACGCCGACAACACGACAACACTACACAGAAATTCAGAACGAAAGAAAAACCAGCGCAGAACGAATGAGTATGGCACAGTGAACGTAATAATACGAAGAAGAAGTCTGGTTAAGGCTTGGAAAAATTCTGTTCAAAGTTAAACGCTCAGAGTAATTTCTGCGACAAAGCACAAATGACTAATTCGCTCTTCATCCGAACGACATGTTCGGAAAAGTCATGGAGGTTAAGCATATCAGTATATTGCTTTCTATGCCTCCATCGAGTCCATCCATTGTTTTGGAAAAATTCCCTTCATTGATATGAGATGTTCACTCCCCATAATGTATGTTGCTCTGTAATGAATCCTAGTTAACTGGATGGAATATTGCATGAGACTAACTAAAGTCTTTAAAAAGAAAATACTGAAGGGTGTAACTTCTTTTTTCAGTTACATTTTCTTTTCTTTTTTTTTTTTTTCGTCTCCCAAAGCGTGAATTGACAATTCTGGGAGGGCAAATTACCTCCCTGCCCTTCCTGCCCAGATCAAACGTATTACTTCGATATTATGACATCAAAACTATTCCGGAGAGAAAAGAACGATGAAAAGGAGTGTTTTAAGATTTGGATTCCTTTTTAACAATTTTTTTATAATGATCATGATCTTGAGTGACTGTTTGGCTGATGATCATGATCTTCAGTGACATCATCATCATCATCATCATCATTGCCAACCATTATCAATCCACTGCTGAACGAAGGTCTCCCCAAGTTTCCTCCACAACGGTCTGTCTTGTGCCAGTCTCCTCCATGTCACTCCCGCATACTTTCGAATTTCATCCACCCATCTCCCATGTGGTCTTCTTCTGGGTCTTTTCCTGTCCCTTGGAATCCAATCTAAAATTTCGGCTGTCCATCTATGGTCTGTCCTTCTGGCAGCATATCCAGCCCATTGCCATTTCAGGGATTTAACTCTGATCATGATGTCTTCCACTCTTGTCATTTTTCGGATCCACGAGTTCCTCTTCTTATCTCTCCTGGTTACACCAAGCATGCACCTCTCCATGCTACTTTGAGTTGTCTGCAGCCTTTGTATGTCTCTTTTAGTTAAGGTCCATACATAACTACTCATAAATCACTGATTTCGAAGGAAGGGATAGGTAACCAAAATTTTAAGATTTCATCTAATTGCTGTTAACTTGAATCAAGAACCGCTGAATGGTCAAATGTCACGTCTGCAGCAAGTGTTACGTAAAGTTATATTAATTATATTTGCGAATGTGGAGTCGGGGGTCGAAAAACGTTGCATTCGCAACTTCACTGAAACGAAACTTCCCAGATTAAAGCGTGTAGTGCTGCCATCTTTTGTTGGGAAAGAAGAACAGTTAAAATTCTAAGTGAAAATCCGCTGCACCTTTATTTAAATGAAACGAATAAATAAAGTAGGAAGTTCTGGAAGCTGAACTCTTGTCTGTAGACTAAGAATTTTTCTTATGTCATCGTCGTAATGTAGGCGAGACCTCTCTTGTATTCTGCAAAACATACATATTAAAAACGTTTACGTAAAATACTGCTCATTAATCATTGCGATTGGGGCGCCCTTTGAACCAAGTGTGATATGTAGCCAGTTCGTACGGTTCGCCGAAACCGTTTGCTAAATTAAGCGTTCGTATGGGAAGTACGGCAAAAAATATTTGCCAGTTTATTACTGACGGTTTGTTGTCTTTTTCTTGTTTTTATTTTTTTTATTTCCATGCCAGATCATTTATTAGTATTTGCTGAAGACCAAGTACACACACACGTAGAAACAACTCATGAGAGGAGGGAGGATGGTTCACGCTTTTGTCCCTCATCATGGTCTACAGCCGTGGCCAGAGCAGGACTTCTGAGTTCACAACTATAGCAGTGGCAACGCTAGCCGCTCAGAACTCAGTGGGATATTAGAGGGAGCTCAGCATTATGGGAGGAGGGCCCAAACTTTGAAGTGTTGCGCAGAAATTTTGGCAAAAAATTCCATTCATATGCATTTTACCTGACGCTGATTATTATTATTCCAAGTTAAAAAAGAGTTTTCAAGTGAATACTGTCCGTAGTAAAATTTTGAAGATGTGAATCCGTTTTTTGGCGTAAATATGACATGGATGGTAAGTCAGATAATATCCGAAAACTTGAAAATATCGTCGTCCAGGACGAGAAACGAATCTGCGTCTCCCGGATAGCGTCCGAGTATGCTAACCACTACACCAACGGAATTTTCAAGTTTTCGGATATTATCTGACTACCATCCATGTCATATTTACACCAAAAAAAGAATTAGCGTCTTCAAAATTGTGCATTGTATAGTGTAATCCCGTATTCCATTTACTGTACGTAGTATTTATTCACCATACAGCTATGGAGATAAGTGATTCAGAGTTAACAAGTGAAATGCGTTTTGCGATAAAATTTCGCTGTCGTTTGAGTAAAACGGCACCAGAAACAGTTGATTTAATGAAAAAAGCTAACAAAGATAAATGTTTGGGTGAGTCAACGATTTTTAGATTGCACCATGATTTAAAAAAAGGGGGGGGGGGCGTTTGCGGCAGAATTCGCTCCTAGGCCTGGTCGACCTGAAAGTGTTGTTACGGAGCGTATTGTTGACACTGTTTGGGCAGTCCTTCAAGAAGATCGACGAATGATGTTTGAAGACATAGCGGCGTCAACTAATATTTCAAAAACGCCGGCGATTCTCATTTTACGCGCCTAATTACTGCTGCGTGGTGTGCGTTTTAGATGGATACCTCACCACCTGACGAGAGAACAATTGGTATCTAGAGTTCAGGTATGTCATGAGTGAAAACAAATGATTGCAAACTTTCTAAACACAGTAATAACTACCGATGAAACATGGGTCCATTATTACGACACCCTCGTTAAGCGCGAACCAGTGTCTGGAAACACATAGTCTTGCCTTCTCCGAAAAACTTCTCCCAAACCAAATCAGCTGTGAAGGCGATGATGATAATTTTCTTTGATCATGAAGGTGTAGTCCACTAGCATGCCGTTCCTCCACAAATTACTGTCAATGCTGAGTATTACTTTTCAGTCTTGAAGCGCCTGCGACGACACATATCGATTAAGCGACCGGCACTGGTGGGCAAGTGGACCCTACACCATGACAATGCCCGCCCACATGTGGCTACTTGTGTTCAACAGTTTCTTACGAAATGAATATTGAAATCATGCCACAGCCTGCCTACAGTCCTGACCTCGCCCCGTGCGATTTCTGGTTGTTTCCAACAATGAAGGAGAAGTTCCGTCGCGGAACATTCAACATAGATGCTGACGTTATTCAAGCTGTACAGGGGTCGCTAAAGCAAATTCCACAAAATGCCTTCGCCACATGCTTTGAAAAGTGAATTGAACGATGGGACAGTTGCATATGATTCGAGGGAAGATGCTTTGAGAAAGAATAACATATATTTTGCTGTACCTATATTGCTTCATTTTGTGTGATTTTTCTCTTAGTTTTTAGCCGGTGTATTTTCTTTTTTCTTTGATCTCTATTGGTTTTATTATGAAGGAATACTTGAAAAACAGAAACACAAAAAATGCTAAGCATTCTATTAGCTAAATAAAACCAATACTTCTCAGAAATGAAACCAATACTCAGATTTCGCAGAAATGAAATTCTTAGATCCGCCTGTGTAAACACAATTTTGCACTGAATATGAGCACGGGCATATTAAAAAAAGTACTGGGACTCCATGGTGTCAGGAGTTTGAGAACCGTTGGTGTACGCCAATAAATTTGGATTGCTTGTATAGTTTTACTGTTTTCAGTACATACACTGCCTGACAGAGAATATGCCACACCATGAAAGAAGGCTCGAAAACAGGCCAAACTACACCCACAGATAGCCAAGTAGGACCTAAACAAATGATTTAATTGTCACATACAGCCTAGGCTACAGTGACCAAATATACAGGATGATCAATAAGGAGTGTGGCCCCCATTTTGAATGATACAGCATTGAATCCAACGTGCCATCGAGGCAGTGAGTCTCCGAATAGAATCCTGAGGTATGGTGGACCATGTGGTGTTGATCCGAGTCCACAGTTCATCTTCGTTTTGCTGGGGTGGGAGGGTACTCAATAGACGTCCAATCGTGCCCCACAGATGCTCCATGGGCGAGAGATCGGGGGATCGTGCTGGGCACGGAAGCATCCGCACACCGTGTAAAGCATTCAGGCTGATCCGAGCAGTATGCGACCGGGCGTTATCCTGTTGAAAAACGGCGTTTTGGATGCCCTGCAGACACGGTAGTGCCACGGGATGCAGCACCTCGTCAACATAGCGGTGTGCCGTCAGTGTGCCCGTAATGCGCACCAGCGTTGAGCGGCTGTTGGCGCTGATAGCAACGCAGACCATGATTCCACGTTGCCAATCCGTGTGGTGCTCCACAATGGTGAAGGAATCCACCAGTTGGCCAAGCGGCCTACCTACAGACTCTCACACGGCGATCATCCGTGGTGAGACAGAACCGCGATTCGTCGCTGAACACCACACTGTTCCATTCGGCACACCACGCAGCTCTGGAGCGACACCACGCCAAGAGGTGACGACTATGGCTCGCTGTTAAGGGTAGCCTTCGCAACGGAAGGTTGGACAGCAAACCAGACGCAGCCAATCGGCGCGACACTGTCCGCGTCGATATCGGAGCATACAAGCCTCCCTGTAAACTCCGCAAAAGGTCGCCCGTTGTAGCTCGTGGGTCCGCTACTGCAGGACGTCGGATACGACGATCGGTCCGCTCGGACGTCCGTCTCCGAACTCCGGTCCCTCGACGACGTTGCACAGATTCTTCCTGGGACCACTGTCTCCAAATGCGACCGATAGTTGTGGACTCAGGTTGCGTTTCTTTCGTAATAAGACACAAGGGCCATCCGGCGGTACTAAGGCCTACGATTACACACATCTCTCGTGAACTCATCCGTTTGACGAAATCGTGAACGACGGCGTCTTAACGACATTGACACCCCTTGTTGGTTCTCCAGACACGGTTACAGCAGAACCACTCTTTTCTCGCGGCCGTGACGACGTCTCGACTGATGGCCTCACGAGCTGGTTGTCAGCTTATATCCTGCGCGCCGTTCGTGCGATTAGCTTGCAAATGCAATCATTCGCATAACTTGTACGTGTGCATCCACCTTGCAATTTGCATGGCGCCACGTTCGCGTCTTTGTGGTGTGGCATTTTCTCTGTCAGGCAGTGTATTTATTTGCTGAAGGATCATTAAGTAATTTTGTGTGCATTTGATTTATTTCAGTTTCTTCACTGGCTTCAGATGCAGTTGCGCGTCAGCATCAGCAAATGGTATCTGCCCTGCCAAACATTCCTAAACATCCCGGTGCTCCAGGTAAGATGTCTCTTAATTGTTGATATAAATCTCTCTCTCTCTCTCTCTCTCTCTCTCTCTTCCTTCCGCCTTTTTCCTCAATGCTTCCTGATAAAGTTACTGCTCTGTTTGTGTAACGAAACTTGTGGCGTTCCTACGAGTGTTAAATGCTGCCATACTGAACAGACGACAAAACAAGAAAGATGCCATCGAATATTCGGGTGTAATGAGCACGTCTTTTGAATCCGTTCTGACACGAATTAAATTTATCAAAGCTATTCAAAGTCAAAGCAACCGGTGTGGAAAACAGTAGTATCTGACCAAAGAAAGACTTTTTTTAATCGGTGTTTTAATCCCGCAGATATTGCTGTAAATAGGATCGTGAACTTACGCCCTCTGGTTGCAGACTAGTGCGTTAAAAAAATTAAATTATGCGAGGAACATTTCGCAGCGGGAACGCTCTCCAACAAAGAAATAATTTTTCAAATCGGACTTTTAGAAGCAGAGATATTGACAAAAATAAGATATACATCTGGGCCCCTGGCGGAGCAACCATGCAATATTTTAGGAAGAAAATATTCCGAAAAGGTTTATCGACGTGAGTGACATCGGTCCACGAACGAATTTTTTCAATCGAGATTTTAAAAGCTCAGATTTTGTCGCAAATACGTCAGAAGCGGGAATTAACACTTACGCCCCTTGGTGGCCAAACCATTTGTTTTTTTTACCAAACATTTGGAATTATATGCAAATTATTTCCCGTCAAGTGTTGTATCCGCTGAAGAAAGAATTTTTGAAATCGGAGTTTTAGAAGTAGAGATACCGGGGAAAACGCATTTTACTTTTACGCCCCCTAGCGGAATATCTATGCGTAACTTGAAAAACTGACTGTACCTAAAATACTTTTCGACATAAATGGAATCGAAAGGTAAGATAATTTTTTTCAATCGAATGTTTAGAAGCAAATATGAGGAATAAAATGTATTTTGAATTCGATATCATCCGCATTTACGGCCTCTAGCTGCGAGATTGTACGTCCTAAAAAACAAAACAAAATGAAGGATCATCATTTGCATATTTCAAGCTTCCCAATGCAAAAATAATTTTTTAAATTGGACTAATAGTTGTAGAGATGTGGTGTCCACAGACGGACAAAACCAATAACGTAAGCACGATCTTTTTTTACAAGGACGTGATATAATTTTCGCTATAGCTCGGCGTTATTTCTTCTTTTATTACAACTAATTTTTCGTCTTTGCGTGCGTGTGTGTGTGTGTGTGCGCGCGTGTGTGTGTGTGTGTGTGTGCGCGCGCGCGCGTGTGTGTGTGTGTGCGTGTGTGTGTGTGTGGGAACAGTAGGTGCAACTTTTTATTTTTTCATGTCTCTTTCTCTGTAGCGTGATATGAAATTCATTCTAATTTCATCACTCGATCAAAATGTCTGGTGAACTGCGATATCCGTAATTGAATAACAGATGCACCTAAGCAGTGGTACAAAGGTTGTATATCTACTGATGGCGGTCGGAAAAGCACCAGTCAATTTCTGACAGCTCGATATTATGTGTATACATCAATTCTAGGTAATCAGAAGATCACACCCCAGAAGCATGGCTCTTGCGCATAGCCTAAAGATCATGTCTAACAAAGAATTTATTTCTAGTGATCCCAAAGTCATGTGTTCAAGAAGATATGTGCTGTTCCTAGTCAGAAGGTTATTTCCAAGAAACTGGTCTGATTTTAGGGATTTGAAATTTATATTTCAGAAACAGGTTTATGATAGTCTATAAGTTATGTCCCAAATACAGATTATAAACGATTATTCATAGGTATACTAGCTCATAGCCCATGCATGGCACGGACTATGAGCTAGTATACCTATAAATAATTACGTCGAGCTTGTAATTGTTCAGGAGTTTCTTGCTGTCGGCGTTTACCATGCGCAAGAGCATCAGTAATATGTCTGGCTTGTGTTTCTTCCAAAAGTTTCATTTCACCTGCGATTAACAAAACCTTCGTTCAAGTTATGCAAAGTATTAGAAGATCGGTTTGCACGCCATCGACGTTGTCGTTCTCTGTTTAACTCGTTCGCTGCGTTACGACCCACCCGTGGGTCGTAACGCGTTAACTTCTACATTTTTCAGAGGAGGAAACAAAAAGTTTATATATGTTACCGCTAAACTGCAGAAATCAGTTATTCTACAGATTATCTAGGTAATGTGTAGATTAAATAGGGTGATCCGTTAAAGTGCCGAAAATTGTTTCATTTCTCAAATTACCTAGATAATCTGCACATTACCTACTAGGCACTCGTTAAAGTGAAAATAAGATGTTTGCTGGAACAACAGCAACGTTTCTGTACGCTTAAATTAACATAATGTTATTTATTTATTTTTCGATATATAAATAATCAAGTTAATACAATCAAACAATCACCAAATTAGTTGATAGAATCAATCATCAATCAATTAAAAAACTATAATAGAAAGAATCAAAAGGTTTAAAATATTATTATAATTAAGGAAATGAATTTGCAAAACATATGATAAAATTATGCTTACTTATTAGTGCAATCTAAAGATTGGTGACACTTTGAATTGTATAGCAATTGGTTTTTGCGACAAGCACACCTATTTGTGGTACATTTAGATTTGCAGTCACATTTTCTGAAACCCTGCCCAGTACCAAGGGATTGTTTTATTGCTGTTTGACGTAAAGATATTTCTACAGCAGGGACATCTTCTTCCGTTAAAAATCTCTCTTTGCAAACACTAAATTCAGATTTTGCATACAATTGTTTTAAAATACCCGTTTTAGTACCAAGTTTATAAAAGCCATCCTCTGTTTTACTAAGAACCACAGCTAAAATCGAGCGGGCATCAGTTTTTGCTCTCTCTACTTCGGGTATTTTAATTCTCACAGTGACACCAAACTAAAAGTGGAGGGAGAGGGAGAAGGTGTAGGGAAAGGAAATGAGAGAAACAAACTTTTGAACTTTAACGATACGGAAGTCGTTAATGTGCACATTACATTGATTCCGCACGTTAACGGAGCAAATCAGTTAATCTGCAGATTAGCTAGTGAATTTAAACCATAGAATATAAAGCTCGAAAGCCGTTAATGTGCACATTAACGGCTTTCGAGCTTTAGCGGTAACATATACATAAATCTGTAGTGGATATCAGTCACTTTATGTATATGTTACTGTTAAAGTGTATAATTCAGTTATTTCATAGAATAACTAGTTATTTCATGAAATAACTGATCAAGTTAGTTAAAGCGTGTAATAAATTAATAATTCCACACTTTAACTAGTTATTCTATAAATTAACTAATGATAGACAGTTAAAGTGTAAAATAAACAATTTGACTGAATTATACAGTATACAAAATGTTATTTATATAAAGAAACAATAAAATCATTTGTTACAACAGGGATTACTAAAATGGCATTTGGAATTGCATAGAACATTATTTCTAAAACAAATACATTTTTTGTTGACACACTGCGTTTTACATGAACATTTTTTAAATCCCCGACCGGTACCTAAACTTTGAGCTGTAGCAACCGACCGGAGCGATTTCTCTATATCCGGCATTTCTTCGATCTAAATTAGTTTTTGTTCACAGACGCTGAACTGGGATCGGGAATATAGTTGTTTTATGCGGCCGTTTCTTGTTCCCAATTGAAAAAATCCTTCTTCGGTTATTTTCATGATAACAGCTAAAATAGATCTGGCGTCACCCCTTCCTCTGTCAACTTCAGGTACTGGGATACGGACTGTAAGCCCCACAGAGGCTTCAGAATGAGATTTATCTGGCATTAATTTCATCTTCTTAGCTTGAATTTCCAAACATTCTTTAGAGTTTTCTCTTTCCCTCTGAACATTCAGTTCATTAAAACACATTTTGAAGGTCTTCTGTACAACTTATTTCCGAAAAATTTATAAATAACAAAACGAAACATAAAAGTTAATATCATTATTATTTTATAACACTTTATAGTGGGTTGAAAATGGTGTGCTATTTCTGACCAGTTGTTCTCACTTTACAGCCTTCTAAATTTGAGATTTATTTACTCGGTTATTTTACACTTTAACGGGGTGTAGATCGTTATTCTATGAAATAACTAGTTAAACCATAGAATACAAGTGAATTTTACGCTTTAACTGACTTGATCAGTTATTTCATGAAATAACTAGGATTTAATACTTTAACGATAACATATATATCTTTAAACAACCCACCGGTGTGTCGTACAGCACTGTATTGAAACAGTTACGACCCCACCGGTGGGTCGTAACCCACTACAAAATTATCGCCGAAAAACGTCTCCGCAGCGAACGTGTTAAGCAATGTTTTCTTTCAGTTTTATTTTCGTCCGTCTTGTACTATAAAGAAAAAATTCCACGGAACCAATTTTTATTTTTAATTTACATCACAGTGAATCAAAACTACCCCTGCAGTTACTTTCTTACCATTATACTTGTACCTTTTTATGAAATAAAATAACGCTGATTCCTTTTTATGTAATTACTCTGCAATGCAAATAAAATATAATAAAACACGACATAATGCCTACGTAACAGAAAAAACGTCGCAGACAGTTGTTCGAGCACGTGCGTATTGCCACAGATGAAGTATGGGTTGTCGGAAAAGTCATGACGTTTTTTAGCCATCTTTTGCAAAGGTCATTTATTGATAGAAAGAACAAAGATCAGTCAGTGACATAATGCCTGTTTTGTTCGATAACCTTTTGCCATCTTTCACTGAGCTGCAGAATGCCTCGTTCATAGAAGGACATGTCTTTCGTGGCGAAAAACTGTACAAGGTGCTGATTTACAGCCTCATCTGAATTGAACGTTATACCACGCAAGGACTGCTGAAGAGAGCGAAACAAATAGAAGTCCGACGGCGAAAGGTCAGGCGAGTATGCTGGGTGTGGCAACACATCCCACCCAAGCTCCACTCATTTTTGGCGGGTGATCAAACTTCTGTGTGGTCTCGCGTTGTCGTGATGGAACACAACACCTTTACGATGTACGAGCTCTGAACGTTTCTGGATGGTGGACTCGTTCAAACTGTCCAATTGCCGACAGTACACATTCGAATTGATTGTTTGGTTCCGTGGTAGGAGCACGAAAAACACGACACCTTTAAAATCCCACCACACTGAGACCAAAACCTTCCGCTGATGAATGTCTGCTTTGGATGTCGTTTGAGGCGAAGCAGCACGTCGGGACCAAGACCGTTTGCGCAGCACATTGTTGTACACAATCCACTTTTCGTCGCCAGTTATCAGTCGCTTCAAAAAAGGATCGTTTTCCTCACGTTTAATCAGCATATCGCAGATGTTTATACGCGCCATCAATTGAGCTTCTTTGAGTTTATGAGGAACCCACACATCGAGCTTGCTTACGTGTCCCAGCTTCTTCAGGTGGTCGTAAACGCTTGAATGATGGATGTATAATGAGTCTGCAATCTCTTGTGTCGTGCAACGTTGGTTTGACTCAATCAATGCCTTGATTTGGTCGTCATCAACCTCGGTTGGCCTGCCAGACCGAGGAGCATCGTTGAGGTCAAAATCACCAGCACGGAATTTCGCGAACCACCGCTGGCACTGACGTTCTTGTAGAGCATTATCACCGAACACTTTACGCAACTTCTCACAAGCTTGACGCGCGTTGTTCCCTTTACGGAAGTAAAACAGTAAAATATGGCGAAAATGCACAGTTTGGTCTTCCATCTTTAACTTGATGTCAAATCTCCGCAAATCAACCAAATCGCTCACTATTCCTTTTAGACTGCAGCTAGAACTGACATCTGTCGAATGCTATAGCGATAACAGAGCTGCGCATGCCTCTAGTTCTTCCAAAAACTGCCCAACCGCCAACGGGTGCCAAAATACGTCATGACTTTTCTTCCGACAACCTAATATTTTGTCTTACTGATGTTTTTTTAATCTTCCGGCAGTTCTCCTTGATTTTGCGTATCGTGCGATAGCGTTGAGCTTAGTTCCGATTTCTGCCTCTGGATAAAAGCAGATGGTGCTGCAGGTACTGAATGACGTCATAGTGTTTGCGACAGACGTTGCCTATTATGTAGATTTTATGACGTATACTCTAATTTAACTTTCATTTTTGGTTTCTTTCTCTGTGTGAATTTTGTGTTCATTCTCTTTAAGCGTTTCATCCTTAACGTTACATTTTCCCCGCTTACTGTATGTTTTGTTACAAGTCTTGAGATCAGAGTGAGTCACGTGTGTATGATCACAGATAAGATATAATGTGGAAGCAAGCAGCGAATGAACGGTTTGTCCGGAACTCCATCGTGTTGCTATTTATGGCCGTGCTGCCGTCCATAAACATCTGATTTCAAACATCAATTCAGCAGACTGTGTAAGGTGTTGCAAAGCACATGAAAAGTAGGAAAGTTTGGCAGCGTGTCGTCTGGTTCGATGAATCGTGTTTCATACTGTTTCCCACCACTGGTAGAGTGTACGTCTTGAGAAAATCTGCAGAT
Source organism: Macrothele yani (assembly GCA_039090855.1). Classification (NCBI taxonomy): domain Eukaryota; kingdom Metazoa; phylum Arthropoda; class Arachnida; order Araneae; family Macrothelidae; genus Macrothele; species Macrothele yani. The sequence continues at coordinate 133,670,686 of CM077002.1, forward strand.
GCCTATCACTCAAACTGTTTTATTCCGACTGTGAACCATGGAGGTGAATCCGTGATGCTGTGGGGTGTCATATCATGGCATTCCTTAGGGTCATTGGTTATTCTGCAAGGTAGTATCAACGTAGGAATCCTTTATTGGGAACCAATTGCATCCAGTGTTGCAGGCATTGTTCGCTAATGACCATGCCTGGTCTCAAGCAAATGATTCAACCGTGCATTATGCAAAACGTGTCAAGCTGTTATTTGAAAAGCATGAGGGTGAGGTACAGCAGCTACCCTGACCACCTTAATCTCCAGACCTTAACACCATTGAACATTTGCAGCAACATCTGGAGCCAAAGGTCATATCACACATTCTACCTCCAACATCACTGACACATTTGGGACATATTTTACTACAAGAATGGTCCCAAATTCCATTATCGTATGTGCATGACTTGCATTGGTTTGGAAATAAAGTAATGTCTGATGACGAATTTCCCGAAGTCGAAGCCCCGGCGCACATTGGCCACTGAGATTGAGCAGCACACTGGTATGACATCATCAAGTAGGTGGCTTACGTCAGTAGCAGTTAGCTGTCAGAAGGCGAAGAGTGTAAGTGCCAGCCAACATGGAACTGGAGCACATCCGCCACTTCATGCTGTATTTTGACGCACTAGCACCCCTGCAAGTGCTGTAAGAAACATTACCAGTGTGTACCCCAATGCCATATCACATCGTCAGTGCTGTCACGTGTTCAAACGGTTTCGAGAGGGAAATTTCGACCTGTCAGATCGTTCCAAAGCTGAAAGACCCGCAACGGTGGATATGGACGTGCTGAAGACCTTAGTGGGGACCGACTCACGTGTAACCACGCGGGAGTTGGCCGAACAGCTGAAGACTTCCCACACGAGCATCATCACGCACCTACGTCCACTTGTGAAGGTGCGCAAGAGGGACGTTCGGGTACACCATCAATGCACAGTTGAGCAGAAAGCAAATTGCATGAGTGCATGCATTTGCCTGATTGCGCGTGCCCAAGGTGAACCGTTCTTGGATCGCATTGTGACAGGTGACGAGACATGGGCCTGTGTGACAATGTCACCCCCCGGAAACAATGGTCGTACTCAAAACAGAAGCCCATGCCAATCCTCAAAGGCCGTCCTACACCCACGTAAGGTCCTGCTGTCTGTTTGGTGGGATATGCTGGGTGTCGTGTTTTTTTAGCTGCTTTCGGACACCACAGCACCGCTTATGCGTGCTGCCGTCATCTTGACGATCTGCACACATCGCTCACGTTGAAACGACCAGTGCTGCTGAAGCGCAAGGATGTCCTACATCAGGATGGAGCGACACCTCACGCAACACGGGTGATCTGTCACAAGATCAAGGTCCTGTGCTGGCAGCTCTTGCCGCATCCAACCTATTCCCCGGACATTGCCCAAAAGGACTACCACCTTTTCCAGTCATAGCAGCATTTCCTGGACGGACAGCGGTTTCCTGGACGGACAGCGGTTTCCTGGACGGACAGCGGTTTCCTGGACGGACAGCGGTTTCCTGGACTGACAGCGGTTTCCTGGACGGACAGCGGTTCACCAACCGGGACGATGTCAAACGTGCACTTACTCACTTGTTTGCATCCAAGCCTCCACGATCCCAAAGGGACGGTATTCAGAAACTTCCTAGACAATGTGAGAAGATTGTGGCAAATGATGGCGACCACATTTTGGACTAATTTTTACTTGCATATACGATAATTAGCACTTTTCTGTTGCTTTGCATTTACAGACATTGCTTTCTTTCCAACTCAATATAAGTCGAATTGCTTCTGTTCTGGTGGGCCTACAGTTTATTAAGAAATAGTTCTTCACAAACTGTGTTTTCACTATTTTGATAAAACCCTGTATGTACGAGGGTGGATCGAAAAGTAACGCACACTTTTTTTGGCAACAGTTTAATAGATAGGCAAAACAAAACATATACAGTGAAACTACATTTCTTAGCTATTTTCCAACATAATAACCGAGACGCTCGAGACATTTATCCCAGCGTGGTACTAGTTTTAGTATACTTTGTTCATAAAAGTCCGTTTTCTGGGCGTATAATCACTTGCGGACAAGCGGTGTGACTTCGTCAGCCGAATCGAAGCGTTGGCCGCCCAGGAATCTTTCAATGGACCAAACAGATGAAAGTCCGAAGGTTGATTGATTAGCGACCACCGTGAGCAACTCAATGGGCTATAAGCACGCCCGTCCCTAATTTAGGATTACTAGTGCCAGAGAAGTGAGACACCCAGTGCCGTAAGACAAACACAATATCCATGCCTCACCGGGATTCGAATCCGGACCCCTTTCGGACGAATGGTCATAAGCCAGCGCTTAGACCATTAGACCACTGCCCCACCGTGGCGGCGAAAGTCCGAATAAGCCAGGTCGGGACTGTACGGTGGGTGCTGGAACACCTCTCAGCCAAACTGCGCAATTTTGTCACAAACGTGTTGTGCAACATGTCGGCGAGCGTTGACACGAAGCAGTCTAACATTTGCAGCATCTCTGTTTGGTTCTTTGTCACGAAGAGCACGAATTGTCATTGTGTTAGCGTTGGTTTTGTCATTCACTGTGGTCCCCGTTGGATGAAACTCCACCAGGAGAACGCCATTCATGTCCCAGAACACAGTCATAAGGACTTTTTGTGCAGATTAGTGGCGGGGAGTCGGACTGTTTCCACAACATACTGGTATCCTTTGTTTCGGGAACGCAGTGGTACGCCCAGGACTCATCGTCCGTTACTACACCTGCCAGAAATTCATGTCCTTCTGCCGTGTAACGCATCAAGTGGTCCAAGGATGACATCATTCTCTATCCCTTCTGGTCGTCTGTCAAGTTCTTGGGCACCCATCGCGCACTCACCTTGCGAAATTACAATGTGTCATGCACAATATCGTACGCTATACCGTACGAAATGTTTAACTTATGTGCCAATGTGCGCAGATGGATCCGCAGGTCACTCAGAATTACCTGTTAAATGCCTCTCACAGTAGCAGGTGATGACGCAGTTATAGGTCGACCGGAACGTGGCGAATCGGCCCTCTGCAAAGAAACTGCACGATCTGGAGATGTTGCTGCGCAGGCAATCACCACCATACACTTCGACCATTTCTTTGTGAATTTCCGGGGAGCTTTCCGTTTAGCCCACAAAAAATTGGACTCCACCGCGTTGCCATAGTGCATTTTTTCGTCTAGTCGTTGACAATTGTAACGAAGTAATGCCAAATAATGCATGCGGTCCGACTTGAAGCCGTATGTCGTATGTTGTCTTACTCGCATACACTTTTTACACAAGATGTGGCTTTTTATTTACTGTGACTCATTGTCAGCCGTTGCCAGAAAGTGTTAAGAAACTTGGAGATTTTGATGTGCCGTTCAGAATGAAATACAGTGTGTCCCACTCGCTACCGAACCCAGCATTTCTTTAATAATATTAACACCAATAAAGATATTGTAACGAAATTTGAAGTGGACTTACCTCCTTTCGTGCGAAATGTGATAACATCACAACATGTGCTGGAAGTGGCGACCATTTGCGTCCAGACAGCATTGAACCCGGCGCACCATATTGTGGAAAGTCCTTGCCAGTACGTCCGCCGTCACTGCCTGAATTTCTTCGGTGATGTTTGCTTTCAAGGCATCAATGGTTCACGGTTTCTTTTGATAAACTCCCCTTTTAGATGTCCCCATAAAAAGTAATCAGGAGGAGTCAGATCGGGCGAGCGCGGTGGCCGTAGACCCTTCGAAATGACGCGATCACCGGAAAAGGACTGAATTTCGGCCATAATGGTGTGTGATGTCGCTCCATCATGCTGGTAATATCCAATGAGAGTTCTTCGTCGTCCAATTGATTTACAAAGGTGTTGAAGATTACCATATATGCAGCTATTGTGATGGTTGTATCGATGAAGATGGGACCAATTATGCGGCGCCGGGTCATTCCACTCCAAACACCAATTTTTTGGGAATGAAGGGGTTCTTCATGTATCAAGTTATGATTTTCCCTGGCGCAAATACGGGAATTTTGAGAATGGACGTATCCGGACAGGTGAAACCACTCCTCGTCCGAGAACCACGTGTAGCCCAGAATGCCCGGATTTTCCTGAAGAAATGTCTGAAACTATCGACAGTATGTCACGTGGTCAGGCTCTTTCAATTCGTGAACCACGAAAATACGGTAAGCATGAAGCTTCGCTTTTTTCACAGCACGTTGACAAGTGCTTTTAGACAACCCTGTTTCCTGTGACAGTCGGCGAAGTGACTTCCTGGGAGACGCAAGTAGTTGGCCCTTTACATTATAGATCATTTCCCCGGACATTTGTGAATAACCTCCTGCACGGTCGTCTAATAAAGTCCCCCTGGTTTCCTATTTCTTCGACAATGCCTAAATGTGGACTTGCTCGGCGGATGTCTGCCTGCAAACCTCTCCAGGAATTGCTGTTGACAAGAATTTGTAGATTCTGTTTTCCAATAAGTGCGAACAATAAACACTCGCTCCTCCAACGTATACCGGTACATTTTCACACGTACGCGAACAGCCACGAGCACGAGCACTCACCAACAATAACTGTATTGTTTAGACACGCTCAGCGAAATGGCATAGCAAAACAGCAGAGAGGCGTGTGCGGCTGGCTGGAGGACTGCTCCTCAGCGGCGCTACACTTAGGAAAGTGTCTGCCACTAAGGAGCACTATGGCGGACTGCACCGGGTTCAATGCTGCCTGGACGCATTACCACGAAATGAGGTAAGTCCACTTCAAATTTCGTTGCAATATCTTCATTGGTGTTAATATTATTAAAGAAATGCCGGGTTCGGTAGCGAGTGGGACACCCTATGTAACGAAGAAGTAACGTAATTCACATAAGCAAATAAACTCACTAGGCCTGTGGGCGAGCGTCCCGTGCTTCTAATCATTAGTCAGTGATGGGTCCGGGTTCGAGTCCCTGTGAGGCATGGATGGTGTGCTTTTCTTACAGCACCGGCTGTCTGGCTTCCCTGGAACCTGTGACCCGAAATTAGGAACTAGGGACTGCTTGTATCCCATGGAGTTGTCACGGTGGTCGTTAAACACTCAACATAAAACAAAAAGGAATGTTAATTCAGATATTAATTCACATATCTCAAAAACAAATTATGCAAAAATGCCAATTTCATGCCAGCAAGATGAAAAAATGTTATTAGTAAGTCCAGTATAACCCGCTGATAATATATCGCAATAGCTTTCGTTCATCTCATCAATTTCCCCGATCTTTATGCTTTCCGTGAAAAGACAGCGCCGATCAGGGTCGTAGAAATCATGGAAAAATACAATTTCCGTGCCAACTAGATGAGAAGGATGGAAGACAGAATAAGAGTTGTGTGGTTGTACCAACTTTGTTCTCCAAAAAAATTATCAAATTCACGGTGCCAGCAGCAGCAGCGTCGATCACATGAGCCCGAGTAATTATCCGCCATTACTTAGTAATTAAGTCCAACGTATGTAATCAAGACAACAAATCCTGTGGCATTTTTCTTCCTGGTACGACTTCGTATTTCTTTCGTTGTATTTCTCTAATTAGCGGCAGCACGTGATGTACCACTTTCAGGAATTTCGTGGAGCACGTGCTGAGATGATTTATATGTCTCTGCTTTGGAGGGTCTTTGAGTCTGTTCTCTCCTCCCCCTTATATTAAGCAGACCCAAAGTAAACTTCATTCCCGTGTGTGTGTGTGTGTGTGTGTGTGTGTGTGTATGTGTGTGTGTGTGCCATCCGGGTGGTTTCTCCTCCTCCCTGTAAAAAGCAACTGTCACGTGCTTGTCTGTGGAACATTAATTATTCGTGTTGGGATGGGAGGAGGCAGCCATGCCCAGACATCGTCTGTTACACCGAGTGGGAGTGTGCAGATCATCGATCCCCTTGACTATTCCCCTTGATGACATGGAATCGAATACCCCGTTCTGTTTGTCCGAATTCGATTCAGAAAAATAGGAACAAGCTTCCGAAGATGTTCCACCAACTGAGCTCTTATCAGCACGGTGGAATTTTCCCCGACGATTTAAGAACAAAACAGCATCGGTCTCGTCCAGATGATACTTAGAAAGAAGGCATCAAAAACTACCGAGTTTTTCTTCTTGCGCGTTGCTTGGTACATTAAGATGATTTTTCCGACATTTCATGTTACGTATATGATGGTGCAGATCTGTGAGTTGCATCAATACGAGAAGAAATCTTCCATTGAGTTAGCTGTGAGAAAGATGTCACGGAATTCTCTGCATAATCAGCACGTCTCTTAGCCAGGGCTGTACTGATAGCAAGTACATCGCCAACCCACCCTGAAATTTGTCTAAAAATGGTACATTTGAACCACCCACCCAGTTCAAAATGTACCATTTTTCAAAATATTTAATTATAATTTAGACTTTGCCAAGTAATGTCTTGTTTTTTATTTTGTGTAGCCTTACGCGTTTCCCCCTAGGAAGACCGTTGTTTGTGTCTCCATAGAGAGGCTATAAAATTTACCATGAAAATTCAGTTGGTCTCCATTCTTCCAATTCCTTAGTTTAAGCCTCTTTTCATACTTATACGGCGAGTAAGGCTAATGAAGAGAGTTCATAGAAATTAACTTACGGGGGTCACTACTAATTGCTCTCTTATTTGTTTTCTCTACAAAATAGGGGATTTCAACACGAAAAGTAGAGTCTAAAGCTACACCAGTGCTCTTCAGACTGCCCCAGGATAGCGAAATGTTGGTTGATTGGTTGGTTGGTAGGTTTTTACGGCGTATGGGTCATATTTGGCCGAAGAGCACCGAACATAAGATCATCAATTGAAATACAGGGTGTCCGAGAATTATTGGACGCATTACAAAATTATATAAAACAAAACATTAAACAGATAGAAAGAAACTGACTGTACTAACTTACAATGTAACTACACAAGTTAATAAATTTCGATATGAAATCCCTTGGTTGCTCGTATTACGTCCAAGCGATACTCGATTTCATGCCATGTATTGGCAAGCATCTGAGGAGTTATGGAATTAATAGCAGCTGTGATACGCTGCTTCAGTTCCTGCAAATCAGTACAAGGCGTCTGATAGACACGATCCTTCACAAAACCCCACATGAAACAATCCAATGGAGTTAGATCTGGAGAGCGAGGATGCCACGGAATGGGACCTCCACGCCCAATTCATCTGTTGGGGATATGCTCATTTAGGCACTTACGTACACACATTGACCAATGCGGAGGCCAGTCTTGTTGGGAAACTACATTGTCATATCTTTTGATCTGGGGTATAGCGAAATTTTCTAGCATATCCAAAGAAATGTCACCATTTATGGTTTTTTCGCAGAAGAAGAAAGGGCCAATCGCTTCTTTTTTTATAGGGCGCACCACACATTAACTTTTGGAGAATCACGTTCCAGTTCAATAGCAGCATGAGACGGTTCACTGCCCCATATCCTACATTTGTAACGATTCACAATACCTGCTACATGAAATGTGAATTCATCACTAAAAATGACAGTACTGAGAAAGTTTTCGTCATGTTCCACTCGATTCAGCATATCCACAGCGAAATCGTATCGCAAAGTGTGATCATTTACATGCATCTTTTGCGCTATTTGAATTTCACGAGCATGAAACTTTAATTTCTTGTGCAAGATATCGTGAGCTGTCGATTTCAGAATGCACAGTTCTCTGCTTACTTCACGAACGGATTTCCTGGGGTTTCGTCGGAAACTTTCATTAACTTGGTCAACCATCTCACCGCTCACGCTAGGCCTACTGGCTCCTCCACGATGTTCCACATTGCCAGTTTCTTTAAACTGTTTCGTCCACCGCTTAATTGAATTCGTTGACGGAGGATTACAACCATACTCTAAACGGTACCGTCTTTTAACTTTAATGACAGACTTTAATTCCGCAAGCCATAACATATACACACACACACACACACACACACACACACACACACACACACCGCCTTCTGCTGTACGGATGACATGACTACTGATTGCGCCTTTCTTATGCATTCCTCATCAGGCCACACCTAGCGCCATCTATCGGATTCTGGGAATAACAATTCTGCAGAACAAAAATATAGAAACCGTGTTAGAAACACGTGACATAGAAAAACAGACAATGCTCATAGTTGTTGTTTTTTGTACATAATTTTGTAATGTGTCCAATAATTCTCGGACACCCTGTATGCTAAAAGCAGACTGATGTGGTAAACTAGCTCACCAGCTCGGAAAAACAAAGAGGGGAATATAAAATGGAGAATAAAGGAAATCGAATGAAAAACTAAACTCCGGGGCTGGCGCATAATCACAACCTCAGCAACGTACAACTGATGCAGGTGCATTTCAAGAGAACAACAAAAGCTAAAAAATGGGGGAAATAGCATTCAGTATATCTCGGCTCGGGCAGTGGGGTCGCCACTCCCCATCAGATGAACCTGCAGGTGATGAAATTGCAAAAAAGACGAGAAAGCAAGACAATCCGTCACAAGGTCAGCTCGGGCCGTGAGGGCGCTATTCTCCAAATAACTGGAAAACCAGGTATCCCTGTGCGGGGACAGTGAAAGGGCAGGAAGTAGCTGAATACTGCTTTGTAGGAGATGAGTGCAAGGCAAAGTTGCTGGCTTGAAGGAAGGGAGCTGCGGAGGAGGGAGGTATTGTGTCTCGACGTTAAAATTTGAGTTAGATAAACAAAAAACGACGTTTTCCTTTAAATTGTTCAAAAACAGTATACTATTTTCGTAAACCAAAATGCAGAATTTTGAAAAGCAGTTTAAGACAATGCATTCAGAGCAAACAAAAAGTTGAAGGTGACATTCTAGTAACACTTGTGTCTCACACCAGTGGCGTAACTAGTGAGATGCGTGTATATGTGTGTGTGAGTCCAGGTGGAGGGGGTGAAGATTCCACGAATTCCTTTGTAAAGGGGAGTGAAAAGCATTAAAAATTCGTTCTTTCAATGTTTCGTGAAAAAAAAATTGTTATCAGGCTTGCCCGTTATTTCAAAAATCGTCTTTGTTCCTTACGTGTTCCAATTTCCTGCATTTTTATGTCTACCATTGCATTGAGAAAGCCTCCCAGTGGAGTGCGAAAGCTTGGCGAATCTTTATTCTTACTACGCCGCAAAAATAAACAGATTTAATATGCTATTTGCGTCTCTTGAGTATCTTCAGAAATCATTTTCGTGGTTTTGTAAAAACTGGATAACGGAAAAGCAGCTATTGCAAAGGACTTGAGACGCCTTTCCACATCCTTAGCAATAGTTTTTATTCATGTGTTGGGTCGGTGCGAATGAAATGTCCGGCGCGAACAAGCAGTGGAGACAAGCCCCTACCACAGCGGAAAGGAACCACCCACAGTTGTTGCTGGTATTACGTCACAGAGTTACTATAAATAGCTAGCACGTGTGTGAAGAACAAGCAGTGGAGACAGGCCCCCACCACAGCGGAATGCAACCTCCCACAGGTGTTGCTGGTATTGATCATGATCATATGTAGAGGATTTTAGGAAGGGAGTGTCTGACCCCAGTTCTTAAACAACCCTTAGAAATAGGAAACTAGGAGATTTGGGCTAGAGCGCCCGATAGGAAAGTGACACGGAAGCGAAGTAGAAAGGGGGAGGAAGACGCCCTTATTTATTACCGGGGGGCCAGTACCCTGGATCCGACGGCTTAACGTTAACCATCTGAAGCACGGCGGGTATTTAGTGGATCGAGCGTTTGTACCTGTCTGGGATCGAACCTAAGGCCCTTCCCGTGGCAGTCACGAACGTTGCCCACTCGGCCACCCGCGGCCTTTGTTGCAGGTATTACGTCACAGAGTTACTATATATAGCTAGCACGTGTGTGAAGAACAAGCAGTGGAGACACGCCCCCGCCACAGCGGAATGGAACCACCCACAGGTGTTGCAGGTATTATGTCACAGAGTTACTATAAATAGCTAGCACGTGTGTGAAGAACAAGCAGTGGAGACACGCCCCCGCCACAGCGGAATGGAACCACCCACAGGTGTTGCAGGTATTACGTCACAGAGTTACTATAAATAGCTAGCACGTGTGTGAAAAACAAGCAGTGGAGACACGCCTCCGCCACAGCGGAATGGAACCACCCACAAGTGTTGCAGGTATTACGTCACAGAGTTACTATAAAGAGCTAGCACGTGTGTGAAGAACAAGCAGTAAAAACAGGCCCCCGCCACAGCGGAATGAAACCACCCACAGTTGTTGCTGGTATTACGTCACAGAGTTACTATAAATAGCTAGCACGTGTGTGAAGAACAAGCAGTGGAGACAGGCCCCCTCCGCAGCGGAATGGAACCACCCACAGGTGTTGCTGGTGTTGATCATGATCATATGTAGAGGATTTTAGGAAGGGAGTGTCTGACCCCAGTTCTTAAACAACCCTTAGAAATAGGAAACTAGGAGATTTGGGCTAGAGCGCCCGATAGGAAAGTGACACGGAAGCGAAGTAGAAAGGGGAGGAAGACGCCCTTATTTATTACCGGGGGCCAGTACCCTGGATCCGACGGCTTAACGTTAACCATCTGAAGCACGGCGGGTATTTAGTGGATCGAGCGTTCATACCTGTCTGGGATCGAACCTAAGGCCCTTCCCGTGGCAGTCACGAACGTTGCCCACTCAGCCACCCGCGGCCTTTGTTGGAGGTATTACGTCACAGAGTTACTATAAATAGCTAGCATGTGTGTGAGGAACAAGCAGTGGAGACACGCCCCCGCCACAGCGGAATGGAACCACCCACAGGTGTTGCAGGTATTATGTCACAGAGTTACTATAAATAGCTAGCACGTGTGTGAAGAACAAGCAGTGGAGACACGCCTCCGCCACAGCGGAATGGAACCACCCACAAGTGTTGCAGGTATTACGTCACACAGTTACTATAAAGAGCTAGCACGTGTGTGAAGAACAAGCAGTAAAAACAGGCCCCCGCCACAGCGGAATGAAACCACCCACAGTTGTTGCTGGTATTACGTCACAGAGTTACTATAAATAGCTAGCACGTGTGTGAAGAACAAGCAGTGGAGACAGGCCCCCTGCGCAGCGGAATGGAACCACCCACAGGTGTTGCTGGTATTGATCATGATCATATGTAGAGGATTTTAGAAAGGGAGTGTCTGACCCCAGGTCTTAAACAACCCTTAGAAATAGGAAACTAGGAGATTTGGGCTAGAGCGCCCGATAGGAAGGTGACACGGAAGCGAAGTAGAAAGGGGGAGGAAGACGCCCTTATTTATTACCGTGGGGGCCAGTACCCTGGGTCCGACGGCTTAACGTTAACCATCCGACGCACGGCGGGTATTTAGTAGATCGAGCGTTCGTACCTGTCTGGGATCGAACCTAAGGCCCTTCCCGTGGCAGTCACGAACGTTGCCCACTCGGCCACCCGCGGCCTTTGTTGCAGGTATTACGTCACAGAGTTACTATAAATAGCTAGCACGTGTGTGAAGAACAAGCAGTGGAGACACGCCCCCGCCACAGCGGAATGGAACCACCCACAGATGTTGCAGGTATTATGTCACAGAGTTACTATAAATAGCTAGCACGTGTGTGAAGAACAAGCAGTGGAGACACGCCTCCGCCACAGCGGAATGAAACCACCCACAGTTGTTGCTGGTATTACGTCACAGAGTTACTATAAATAGCTAGCACGTGTGTGAAGAACAAGCAGTGGAGACAGGCCCCTGCGCAGCGGAATGGAACCACCCACAGGTGTTGCTGGTATTGATCATGATCATATGTAGAGGATTTTAGAAAGGGAGTGTCTGACCCCAGGTCTTAAACAACCCTTAGAAATAGGAAACTAGGAGATTTGGGCTAGAGCGCCCGATAGGAAGGTGACACGGAAGCGAAGTAGAAAGGGGAGGAAGACGCCCTTATTTATTACCGTGGGGGCCAGTACCCTGGGTCCGACGGCTTAACGTTAACCATCCGACGCACGGCGGGTATTTAGTAGATCGAGCGTTCGTACCTGTCTGGGATCGAACCTAAGGCCCTTCCCGTGGCAGTCACGAACGTTGCCCACTCGGCCACCCGCGGCCTTTGTTGCAGGTATTACGTCACAGAGTTACTATAAATAGCTAGCACGTGTGTGAAGAACAAGCAGTGGAGACACGCCCCCGCCACAGCGGAATGGAACCACCCACAAGTGTTGCAGGTATTACGTCACAGAGTTACTATAAATAGCTAGCACGTGTGTGAAGAACAAGCAGTGGAGACACGCCTCCGCCACAGCGGAATGGAACCACCCACAAGTGTTGCAGGTATTACGTCACAGAGTTACTATATATAGCTAGCACGTGTGTGAAGAACAAGCAGTGGAGACACGCCTCCGCCACAGCGGAATGGAACCACCCACAAGTGTTGCAGGTATTACGTCACAGAGTTACTATAAATAGCTAGCACGTGTGTGAAGAACAAGCAGTGGAGACACGCCCCCGCCACAGCGGAATGGAACCACCCACAAGTGTTGCAGGTATTACGTCACAGAGTTACTATAAATAGCTAGCACGTGTGTGAAGAACAAGCAGTGGAGACAGGCCCCCGCCACAGCGGAATGAAACCACCCACAGTTGTTGCTGGTATTACGTCACAGAGTTACTATAACTAGCTAGCACGTGTGTGAAGAACAAGCAGTGGAGACAGGCCCCCACCACAGCGGAATGCAACCTCCCACAGGTGTGGCTGGTATTACGTCATAGAGTTACTATAAATAGCTAAAGCGTGAGTGAAGAACACGGTTGGGCAGCGGGTGGCCTAGTGGTCAACGTTCGTGACTGCGACGGAGAAGATCTCGGGTTCGATCCCAGGCAGGTACGCGATGGTTTGTGAAGTTTCGAAGCGGAGATACGGACCTGCAAAAGATGCACGTGAACACCGACCTGTTTCTATTTCTGACGATGTTCTGTTACGTGTGGTGGAAGCGGACCCCGAGAAACGTGTCATGAGATAGCGGCAGAGGTAGGTGTCAACCACACGACAGTTGTTCGGCGTCTGGCTGCACTGGGTAAGGTCAAAAAGCTGGACATATAGTAGCTTCCACATGAGGTGTCTTTTTGTTGTTTTTTTTTGGTTGGAGGTTTAACGACCACTGTGAGCAACTTAATGGGCTATAAGCAGTTGCCCGTCCCTGATTTAAAGCCACTGGTTCCAGGGAAGAGAGAGAGAGAGAGCCAGTGCCGTAAGACAAACACAGCATCCATGCCTCAGCGGGATTCGAACCCGGACGAATGATCAGAAGCCATCGCTTAGACCACTACGCCACGGGGGCGGCCCGCATGAGTTGACAACTGCCAACAAGAATAGGCGTTTGGAAGTCAACGCGTCGCACCTTGCCAGGAATAAACAGGAACCTCTACTACATTGAATCGTCACCTACGACAAGAAGTGGGTCCTTTATGATAATCGGAAACGATCTGCACAATGTTTAAGCAAGGCACAGCCTGCTGGACGGCATGCTAAGCCACCCCTACGCACCAAGTAGATAATGCTCCTTGTCTGGTGGTCTACAGCCGGGATAATTAATCGGAGTTTCTTAGCAAAAGGCCAAACCATCACTGCAGAACGTTATTGTGCTGAATTATTACACCAGATCCACTGGAAATCGCTGCAGAAACAACCGGCTTTGATCAATAGATATGGTGTTTTTCTGCTCCAGGACAACGTTCGCCCTTATGTCACACAACGAATGATGCTGACACTAAGTGCCTTGAGCTATGAAGCACTGCCTCATCCTACCTATTACCCGGACTTGTCCCCGACAGACTATCATCTGTTTCGTCGCCTGGATCACTTCCTGGACGAAACAGATGATAGTCTGTCCGGGAAACTGTTCACGACAGACAACGATGTTCAACGTGCAGTTGATGACTTCTTCTGGTTCCAGCCACCAGACTTTTTCGTTTCTGGATCATGACCTTGCCGGACAGATGGCAACTATGTGTCGATGCCGAGGGGGATTATTCTGTCAAGGTAAGTTGTCCTACTTTTCCGTTCTCGCCGTCCATGTGTGCTGGTCCTTTGCCGGACATTTCATTCGCACCAACACAATATATTAAGAGAAGAACGTGGTAGAAATACCAGTTCAATGAAAGAAATTTTTACACCGATTAGGATAGTGTGTTATATGTTACAGTCGTTTTCACATAATTATGTGTCTTGTGACTTACTAGAGGTAAAGCACGCGTCAAGACGTCAAATCTGCAGCGATATATTCCGCCCGTGTAGCTTAGTTGGGAGAGCAACTTACTCCGGAGTGACGGAGGCGCGTATTCGATCCCCGTCAAGGAAACATTTGTGTTTTCACAGTCCTTCAGAATATAATGAACTGAAAGGTGTTTGTTCTTCGCGGGAACGAAGTCAGGGAGACCTGTGTCATTTTTTGTAATTAAGAGAAAAAATCAATAGTTATGAGAAAAAAAAATACTATGTACAAAACATTGTGGCATGCTTTTTTTTATATTTAAGAGTAAATAATTTAAGTAGTTTTCCTTTTTTGTACCACAATTTTTTATTGTTATTCATTTATTTGCTCACTTATGTTCTGTATTTTCGTATAAATCTGAATAGACCTTGCCATAGGGCATTTACATGTTTTGTGTGTGTGATCGTGAGGCATTCGAAAGGGGCTGGCCTTAATTCTCTAAATGAATAAAATTTGCATGATATGATTAAATTTGGCGCAAGTGTTTTGTAGTATTTTGTATTGATGTAAAACTAGGGAAATCATTTTAATTGCAACGTGCACATTTGTGTTTCAAGCAATAAAGTGCAATAATTTTGGTTTAACGAAAAATACCTACAGGTTCCAAAGAATTTTAATTATTAACGCCCGCAAAGCCTAGTTAATAATATGGAAGTTCAAATGTTCAGTAACTGAAAGCTTATATACTTTCGCAAAAGCGCCTCGAAGACAATTTTTGTGAGAAACTCGAGTTTTTACGGCATGCCGCTGCTGTTCCTGTTAAAAATCCTAAAGTTTTTTTTATCATACTAGGTGCTGCGCCTCTAGGCTCGCTACACTCGTTTCCAGAGTAGCGCTCGGGCCCTGCAGCACCTAGTACGAAAAATATCTCCGAGTATATCACATGAAATAAAGACTGGAAAATTCATATAAATTTCAATTTTTATTGCATATGTAAGCAAATAAGGCTTGTTATTCGGAAGTTTCAGAGTTTTTTTACTGTCCTTAAATTTTGGAAGGTCGGACTTTAGTCGTTTGAACTTATAGCACTTACTAAATTTACCACTAAAGAAAACAAAAGCGTTCCAAAAAGCATTTCCGTAAACCGTTATGCTAAACTGTTAAGGTGGACGTCAAGTAATTTTGCTTCATATACTTCCAATGGAAAAACTTCTGTACATATTTCCCTCAAACTTAGTGTGTTCCCAAGGTTGAAAATTTGAACATCGATTAAAATAACTTCATATTATAACTTGGAATACTTAATATTTTATAAAATATAACCCTAATTATATTAAAAATCAATACCTTCTCCTTTGGTGGTGTTGGAACCAGAAAAAAGATGGCGCGACCTGTACTTTGATGACGTCAGTAGACAAACAAATGTTGGATTGCATAGTTATGGTTATGTTTTAGAAATTATTAAGTATTCCAAGTTATAAAATGAAGCTATTTAAATCGATGTTAAAATTTTCAACCTTGAGAATGCATTAATTGTCCAGAAAAAAGATGGCGCGATCTGTACTTTGATGACGTCAGTAGACAAACAAATGTTGGATTGCATAATTATGGTTATGTTTTAGAAAATATTAAGTATTCCAAGTTATAAAATGAAGCAAAATGTTCAAATTTTCATCCCTGCGAACGCATTAATTGTGAAGAAAATGTGTACAACAGTTTTTCCATTGGAAGTATAGGAAGCAAAATTACTTGACGTCCACCTTAAACAACTGAGCTTTACCAACAAAGCATATGCATAACAAATTCACTGCGTCACCATGGCAGCAGGTCACGGGACCGGAACGTTCCTCTGTGGTTATCGTGAAGACAGACGAGCCGTTCGTTTCTTTCCTTTGCGTTTTTAAAAAAATGCTTAAAAATGAGAAGATGACTTTTTTTTTTTTTTTTTTTGTAAAAATGGGATGATGGTTGTAAGTTTATGCTGTAAAAATTGCAAAGCGTTATGAATTATAGTTTGCCATATATCCGGTTTTTTTAAATGGCCCCATCGCGAAATAGAGAATTTTGTGAAATTTAGAAATTTAATTTCTCGTAAACTAAATCGAGATTCAAAAAAAGGGTGACGAGGTGCAAAAGTTCGGGCATGGCACTACATGCCTACAAAGTTTCGTGGTTCTGTTGCTGTTAGTGTGTCCGGAACGCGATCTGATAGCACTTTTTTGCTTACCTTTACTTTGAAATGCAATAGCTCTTGAAGTATCACCAGAATTGAAAAACGGTTTGTTTCAGCGTGTTTTCCAAACAATTCTTTACAAACGATGCAAATTTCGTATTTTTGTGTTCAGTACGTTTTGCGCTGCGAGCTAGGAAAGCAAGAGTGTCGCGAAATTTCTAAAACAGCGGCAGTTACTTTTTTTAGAATAGAGAGAAAGTTATTTCAAGGTCTTGTGATGTTTTCAAGGGTTTGTACTTTTTTAGTAGAACAAACAACAAGGAAATGATCACTTACAGACAAATTCTCTGAGAAATTGTTTCATCTTTCTTCAGTGCAGGATTGTTCCTCCAAGTTCGGGGACCCTGTTCCAATGAAACCCGCGGGGCTCCCTTATATGAGAAAATGAAGGTCAGTGTAGCCCCGCTATGAAAGAACAGAAGATAATTAAGGAAATTTTAACATCTGATGAGTCATGAAATGTCCTTTATTACAATATTAAAAAGTAATAACAATAATTATTCAAAGAAGTTCAAAGAACCTTAAAGGCAACGAAACGATTAAACAGAATGCGAAGTTTATGTTGAAAATTCTATGAATAAAAATGTATAATGAATAAGCTTTCTTCTAAGCTTCTTCTAATGTTTGTTGTTTGCTAATTATATCATGAATAAACTTTCCTACTAGTAGTGTAGTAATAATAATGAACAAACTTTTAACTGCTAGTATTGCTGTAGTATAGTAATTAAGATGAATAAAGTCTTATGCTGATTGTTAATAATAACAACTAATGAAATAAACCTAACAGCCAGACAGAGATCTGACAAAACTATGAACTGAGAAAAACGTACTTACAACAACTTTTTATTAGGGAAACTCCTGATATGATCCAGCATACACTTCACACACAGCTACTCAATAAAACGTAGCTCCTTGCACATGAACGAAGCTCTACTCACATAAACGAAGCTCTCTTTACACATAAAACGAAGATCTCCCTACGCACATCAACAAAAGCTCTCTCACGTAACACAAACAAAAGCTCTCTCACGTAACACAAACAAAAGCTCTCTCACGTAACACAAACAAAAGCTCTCTCACGTATAAACAACAGCTCTCCTCGCACATAAACAACAGCTCTCTTAGTTATCGTTGAACGCGCCTATTTATACTGGCTACCACCACGTCATGACTTACACTCATTGCCAGATCTCATTCAGCGGGAGAAATGATATCTCGTTCAGTAAGAAGATAATTTACATAGAAAAATAAAATAACCAGAGATAGTAAAATCAAAAGGAAAGTGAATCGAGACTATACGTTACATCATCTCCCCCTTAATTTTTTTTTTTTTTTTTTTTTTTTTTCGAAAAACCTATCAATTTTGGAGTGTAAGTCTTACATTTCGTTGATTGACGTTTATCGTCCTCTTTTTTGGTTTTGTTTCGATGGTAGCAGTATGTACAATATCAAACTTGGCATGACAAAATCAAGAAATCTGTATTCGTCTGTGAAACACTTTGTATACTTGAACAAAACAAACCTGCATCGGCATACCTTCCTTTTATTCTGCCTAGCAGGAATCACTTTTTTAATTTCAAATTACGTCCTCATATTATCGTTGAATACAAACCAACTGTATTAGCAGCGAAGACTGCCTGGAACTGCCTAACAGTAACAATTTTTACTATTTTATCCCTGGCACATATATATAGATTTCAAATTACGTTCACATATTATCGTTGAATACAAACCAACTGTATCAGCAGCGAAGATTGCCTGGAGCTGCCTAACAGTAACAATTTTTATTATTTTACACCTAAGCACATATATATATATATATATATATATATGTATATATATATAAATTGGATTAATAGATGGACATAGAAATATCAAAAAAAAAAAAAAAAAGCATATATACACAAAATGAATGCATAGGCCCACACGAAAAAAAGAAATTCTGACACGCCAACTGGTCGTGCAGGAAAAACAACAAACGGAGAAAATAACCTGTCCACGAGAACTTACTTATCTCGAGGACGCATAAAAAACTCTAGTACGATAACGTTTTCCAGGCCTAATCGGACTGGTAAATTCAGGTGGCGTAGATCTCTTTAACGGCTTGACTGGATCTGGACCATTTGTAGTCTGTCGGTCAAGAAATCCCGGCGGCTGGCAGGAACGGTCAGGAACGGCTGACGTCCGTCGGTCAGGAAATCCCTGCGGCTGAAAGGAACGGTCAGGAACGGCTAAAATCCGTCGGTCAGGAACGGCGGAAGTCTGTCGGTCAGGAAATCCCTGCGGCTGACAGGAACGGTCAGGAACGGCTGAAGTCCGTCGGTCAGGAACGGCCGAAGTCTGTCGATCAGGAACGGCCGAAGTCTGTCGATCAGGAACGGCCGAAGTCTGTCGGTCAGGAAATCCCTGCGGCTGACAGGAACGGGCTCCCCCAGGCTTTTGACATGTAGTCCCTTTGTGCTGGGGCCCGTGTTGTCCTTCCAGCATTCTTTTGGAGGGACGTGGCACCGGCCACATCGTTTGTTTCCGCTTTCTACCTCGTGACATGAGAGTAGAAGCAGGCGTCGGCCCTGTTTGCCCTGAGCGTAGGTTCCAGGGGCGAAACCCGGGCGGATGCAAGGATCTCTGCCTTCGTCGCTGTTGCGGCGAAGCAGATTGGGGAGACAAGTTACGTTTTGGACCAGCTTTTGGTGTTGCTGGACGGTTTGTAATTTGTGTCTGACGTTTAGGAATCGTCAAACTATTGTCCATAACTGATAAATCAGAAATATCTGATGACTCTGAGTCGCTGCTGTAAGTTAGTGATCGTGCAGGGCGATGTTTATTTCTGCCTATATGAATACTCTCTGACGAGGTATTCAAGGAAGTAGGAGCTTGTGTTGGTGCAGAGTTATCAGGAAACGGTGCAGCAATAGTCTTGGCAATGGTTGGAGGGAAAGGAACGATACTAGTATTTGAAGAACTTGATTCGAGCCTTCGTCTCATGGGAGAATCAGGTTGCGTGTTTGGAAGCCCGTCTTGAGGAGGGGAGGGTGAAGAAAAAATCACTGGAGATTCTTCAAAAATGTTTGTCGGTTCGTTAATAAATTTCTGGAGGTTGATCGTGAGATATAGACTTTTGAGTCTGTGGAACAGAAGGTTGAGTAGGGTTGATGATAAAATCTATAATTCGTTCATGATACTTGCGACACTGAGCAACGTGTACGTATTGAAATTGATTGTCAGGTTTTTCAAGGATAACGTTATTTTCAAATACATTTGTCACCCGATATGGACCTTTGTAGCTGGGTGCAAATTTCTTCACTAAAGTATGAGAAACAGAAGACTGCAAGTGCGTTTCCACTAGAGTGAGATCTCCAACGACAAGATCTGGTTCCCTACGCCTAGTATTACAGTATCTTGCTTGAGCCGCTTGTGCTCCTAGCATTGCAACACGAGCTTTTTCTGCCATGATTCGTACTGATTGCGGAGTTGGTCGTTGGTTTAGTTCGTCGATAATCCCCGTTAAATTTTCAAAAGGCGTCTTAATTTTGCCTCCCAGAAAAGTTCTGCAGGAGTAATTTTAGTAGATTCGTGAACAGACGAGCGGAGGGCGAACGAAAAAACTCAAGATGTTCATCCCATCGCTCGTGATGATCCATGACAAATGTAGCAATCATTTTCACTAGCGTGCGGTTTACTCGTTCCGCAGGATTACTCTGGGGATGATATGGGGAAATGAATTTATGCTTAATGTGTAGTCTCGCACACATTCTTTCAAAAATGTCAGAAATAAATTGGGGACCATTAACCGAAACTACTTTATTAGGTGCACCATATCTAGAGAATACTTCATTAACTAATACATTACAAATAACTTCTGCCGTAGCGGCTTTAATGGTAAAAACTTCAACCCATTTAGAAAAATTATCAGTTAATACTAAAACGTAACGAGCTTTGTTTTTAACAGATAAAGGATAAGGTCCCAATAAATCTATGGAAATAATGTCAAAAACATGAGAACTTGAACTAGATTTCAAGTGACCGGCCGGTCTTACATTACGGTAATTATTAATCTGACACAAGTGACATGATTGAACGTATGCGAGCACACTTTGGTACATGCCAGGCCAATAGGCAACATCCCGCAATTTACAACGGGTCTTGCGAATACCTAAATGGCCTGCAAGAGGTTTGTCATGAAATTCGTTTAACAGCGCCATTTTAAGGGTTCGCGGAATACATGGGCGAAACTCTGCCCTAGTAGTCCTAGATTTCGTATAGTAAAGAAGACCCTCTATGACTTCAAAATGCTGTGACCTTCCAGCCAGAGAAGGATCACTTTGTAGGGGCGAACCCGCAAGCAAAAAATTATAGATATCCCCAAAATCTGGATCATTTATTAATTCTGCCATTATCTGCTCTCTGGATGTTATATCAGCTATTAGAAGTAAAGGTTGACATCCAGGAGTAGTTTCTGTGGGGACCCCACTAATCGGAACGCGAGACAATGCGTCCGGTAATTGATTCTTATGACCTGGCTGATACGAAATTTTGATATTGTTCTCTTGTAACTTCAGAGCCCACTTCATAAGTCTTTGGGATAGGTGCTTAGCAGAATTCAAATACTGAAGGACAGAATGATCCGTAATTATGTTAACTGTCAATTCGTTAAGATAACATTGAAATTTGTCAAGAGCATACACTACAGCAAGACATTCACGTTCCGTAGCTGAATAATTTCGTTCAGCTTTGGCCAAAGTACGAGACGCAAAAGCTATTGGATGCCCAGCTTGTGACAAAACGCAACCAAGACCAACTCCGGATGCGTCAGTATAAATATCATATTCCTTAGTATGATCCGGGAAAGCCAACACCGGAGGCTGAGTCAACGCAGACTTCAGTGTTTCAAATGCAGCGTTAGCCTCAGGTGTCCAAACAAACTTCTTGTATTTACGTTTCAAAGCATACAATGGCTCACAGATTGTAGCATAAGCGGGGACGAACTGCTGATACCATCCGGTCATTCCCAGAAAGCGTGATAGTTCTTTTGCTGTTTTAGGCCGAGGAAAGTCAACAATAGGCCTAATTTTTTCATTATCCGTAAATAAGCCGTGGGGAGTGATTTTCAACCCCAGATATACAATCTCGTCCCTCGCTATCTGGCATTTATTAGGTTTTAACGTCAAGCCAGCATTGTATATGAGTTGGAACACCTGTTTGAGCAAAGAAAGGTGCTCGTCAAAAGTCTCGGATGTAATAATAATGTCATCCAAATATACATGCACATGGGGACCCAGAACAGGTCTGAGAACCGTATCCATAAGCTTTTGGAAAGTAGCAGGTGCAGAAGCTAGTCCAAAGGGCATACGCAGGTATTCATAAGCCCCAAAAGGAGTCACAAAGCCTGTTTTATCGACGGAGTCCGGATGTACCGCCACCTGCCAATATCCACTCGCCAAATCCAAGGTTGACATCCATTTAGTTGACGACAGGTCATGCAAAATATGCGACATGACAGGTAGTGGATAATTGATCGTTTTTGTGACTTGGTTGAGCTTGCGGAAATCTGTCACGAAACGAAATTCATTGGATTGTTTCTTTGGAACCAAAAAGCAGGCGCAGCCCAGGCGCTTGTTGATTCCCTTATTATGCCCTGTTTAATCATCTCAGAAATTTGACGTTGCATTTCCTGTTTCTTATGGGGAGCACAAGGGTAAGGTTTCGTCGCTATCGGTTTCGAACCATCAGTGTCAATGACATGATAAACCACCTGTGTGAAACCAGGTTGATCAGAAAATAAACCAGGGCTTTCCTGCAAAAGTAGAGAAAGCTGGTTTCGTTGCCTCTCATTCAATTGGTTACTCAGTAATAAACTCGTTATGTCTATAGGATCCGTAGGAATCACTTCGACAGGTTCCGGAAAGGAAATAACATGTTGTACGAAATCCAGGGTAACTTGAAAAGTATTAATAAAGTCCATGCCCATTAGACATTTAACAGGTAGTTCGTCTATGAGCAGGAAAGAATGCGTAAAACGAGCCTTTCCCAGCCCTAGAGATAATGTGGCAGTTCCTGTGATACTGAAGATTTCGTTATTTGCACCTCGCAAATACTGCGTCGCAGGCTGAACGAGTATTTCAGGAAAATTGTCAGTGCAAAACTTCGTATTTAGGGCTGATATTTCAGAACCAGTGTCGAACTTTGTCTCGACAATAATATCTTCAATTGTCAAGAACACATCAGGCAACTCAGGAGTTTGAACAGTCACTAATACTGTTTTAGGGTCAGAATGCTTGGTATCAGAAAGTAGGACCGACCCTTGGTCTACTTCCTGTGGAAGTTTAAAGGATTCCTGGTTGGATTATCATGCGGTCTGAAACCTCGGCCCTGCCGGGTATCGGGAAA
This sequence comes from Macrothele yani, assembly GCA_039090855.1. Taxonomy (NCBI): domain Eukaryota; kingdom Metazoa; phylum Arthropoda; class Arachnida; order Araneae; family Macrothelidae; genus Macrothele; species Macrothele yani. The sequence goes on from CM077002.1 coordinate 133,693,491, forward strand.
ATTTTCACGATGAGGAAAATTGCGTGAAAACTGCTGCGGGAACTCCGCATGTCTGTTGACATTTTCATATCTATTACTTCTTCCCTCAGCACGGGCAGAAAAATCATCGTTGCCCTGAGCATGAAAACGTTCCGAATGCTGCGGATTGGAACGGGGTCGAGCATACTGTGCATTTGTACGGTACCCAGAAAATTGTTCAGAAACTCGCGGTTGGTGTACCACTCTTCTATGTGGTGGAACGTATGAAGCTTGGGCGTGCACTTGTGTACGCTCGCGTTGAAAGTTATTAGGCCTATTATGCTGCTGAGGATTTTCATAATAAGCCTCGCGGGGTGCCCGAGCATGGCGAGTGGAACCATGTTTGCCGTGTCGCTCTTCATACGTTCGTATGAGGCGAAGGCATTCATGAATTGTAGCAGGGTGTCGAACCTCACGAAAATCCTGTAGAAATGGATCGAGCTGCTGCAATCGGGTGTCCAACATGTCGATATGACTGGCATTTGGATCCCATAAGTTATACAAGCGTGTGGTTTCCAAAGCAAATGCAACAGGGCTATCGTTGGGTCCTTGCTGATGAGAAAAAAGTTGTTGTGCAAGGCTAGCTCAACTGAGGCCGAAAGGAAAGACCTCCAAAAATTCCGCGCGGAAATTCTCATAATGAGAATCCGGGTTCGACACTCTCCACTGCCGATACCAGGTCTTAGCGATATCCTTCAAGCAAGTGTCTGCGATTTGCACTTTGCAGTCTTGAGGAATATTGTAGAGATCAAAATGATCTTCCAAATCCTCGAGGAATTTTATGGATCCCTCCAAACCATTGAAAAGAATTGTTCCTGCCAGCGGCACGAAATGGGCAAGCATTCTGCTTCGCTGAGAGGATTGAAATCCCTCAGATACGACCCGCGACTCAGAGTGATAGGAAGTTGGTGCATTACGAAATTTTGAAGAATGCCAGGGCACTTGGAAATCATTATCAGTAAAGTGAGCCCCACAGGCTTCTTGCAAATTGTCAAAAAAAAAAAACACTATCACCATCGAAACTTGCCTTAGGGTGAAATATTGAAGTTGTCTCAGGTAGTGAAGACATGGGTAATAATTGTCAAGACCTCGTGTTCGAGAAAAGTTCGGGCGCCAATTATAATGAATAGGCTTTCTTCTAAGCTTCTTCTAATGTTTGTTGTTTGTTAATTATATCATGAATAAACTTTCCTACTAGTAATGTAGTAATAACAATGAACAAACTTTTAACTGCTAGTAGTGTTGTAGTAGTAATTAAGATGAATAAAGTCTTATGCTGGTTGTTAATAATAACAACTAATGAAATAAACCTAACAGCCAGACAGAGATCTGACAAAACTATGAACTGAGAAAAACGTACTTACAACAACTTTTTATTAGGGAAACTCCTGATATGATCCAGCATACACTTCACACACAGCTACTCAATAAAACGTAGCTCCTTGCACATGAACGAAGCTCTACTCACATAAACGAAGCTCTCTTTACACATAAAACGAAGATCTCCCTACGCACATCAACAAAAGCTCTCTCACGTAACACTAACAAAAGCTCTCTCACGTAACACAAACAAAAGCTCTCTCACGTATAAACAACAGCTCTCTTCGCACATAAACAACAGCTCTCTTAGTTATCGTTGAACGCGCCTATTTATACTGGCTACCACCACGCCATGACTTACACTCATTGCCAGATCTCATTCAGCGGGAGAAATAATATCTCGTTCAGTAAGAAGATAATTTACATAGAAAAATAAAATAACCAGAGATAGTAAAATCAAAAGGAAAGTGAATCGAGAGTATACGTTACAAATGTTTGCCATTTTTAAATTGGGAATGTGGTCTACTCTCAGAAAATAAATATTGTGTTGCAGGTTTATCAGGAAACCCTAAGAGAATTTCCGAAGAACGTTTTTGTTAAAGACGATCCTTTTATATTTTTATCTTTAGCAAACAAACTGACCATCTCTTTCGATCGGCGGAAAATGTTTTCAGCTAATACCGTTCCCCCTGCTCGCTATACCTGCTTTGCGATGTGAGTAAATTTAAACATGGATTATGCAATTTAAGACTTAGCTACTTTTTAAGAAAAAGCAAAGTCTGATATAAAATGATTTGTGTAACAGCAAAGAAAGATGTGAATCTGCGCAAATATTCCGGATTATAAATGTTAATTTTCAAATGAAGAGTAACATTTTTTAAGTGCAAAAATCACCCACAAGTTCAGCATACGATTTCTCACATCGTACTATATTATATCATCATCAACCATTATTTATCCACTGCTGGATGAACGTCTCCCCGAATTTATTACACAAATTTTTGTCTTGAGCTAATGTCCTGTCACTCCGACATACACTGAAGAGCAATTGAATTAGAGACAGCTGGCGTTATGCAAATGTGGCGCTGTGGACGGCCCTGTGAACGGAAACAACATGACGTATGCAGTGATGCGACGGGAATCAGTAAGAGTCGGACGCAGTATGGGTAAGACGAAGGATCTAAGCACATTTGATATTGGCCAAATTGTCGGGGCCCGACAAATGTGTCACTACATCTTGGAAGTCGTGCAGGCACTGGGATTTTCACGAGCCACTGTGTCACGGGTGCACCGTGAGTACATCGAATCCGGTAAAACCATCCCTGCAAGGGCCAACTGCCGTGAACAACAGCGTGTGGATGAGCGGGGTCATCGTCTGCTAGCTCGCATTGTAACAGCGGATAGACGGGCCACAGTGCAAGAAACCACTCGGCAATTTAACGCTGGTGCACAAAAACGTGTAAGCAGCCACACCATCCAGAACCATCTCCTCGCTATGGGGTACAGAAGCCATCGTCCCACGAGGGTGCCGCTGCTGGCCGCTCATCACAGGGTGCAAAGATTAGCATGGGTGCGGGAACATCGCCACTGGACCCTAGACATGTGGGAAAATGTTGCCTGGACTGATGAGTCGACATTCACGTTGGTACATGCGGATGGCAGGATACGAGTACGGCGCAAATCACATGAAGCGATGGATCCTTCTTGCCAGCAGGGTACTCTTCAAGCTGGAGGGGGTGGCATTCTCGTCTGGGGACTGTTTACTTGGACTGAAATGGGACCCCTGGTACGTGTGACATCGTCCCTCACAGGTCAACGTTACCGGGATATCCTGGACGACCATTTGCTCCCGTTTGTGCTTCTACAACATCCCACTTTGACCTCATCCTGCAACAAGACAATGCACCGTGCCATCGCTCCCAAATTGTATCCGAATGGTTGTATGAACACTCCACCGACGTGACCTCGCTTCCTTGGCCAGCTGGGTCACCTGACCTCAATCCCATCGAGCACATCTGGGATGCCATCGAGAGAGATGTTCGAGGCTCTGACCCCCCTCCATCAAATCTTCGTGAACTGTGGGAGCTTGTTCAGGGATGATGGGTCCGTATGACTTCCCAACGCTTCCGGTGTCTTGTGGAATCCATGCCGAGACGAATCGCTGCCGTCATTAGGGCGAAAAGTGGTGCTACACGTTACTAGACAGGTATCTCTAATTCAATTGCTGTTCAGTGTACTTTTAAATTTTATCCAAGATCTCCCACATGGTCTTCTTCTGGGTCTTCCCCTGCCCCGTGGAATCCAGTCTAGTTTTTCAGTTGTCCACCTGTGGTTACTTCTTTTAGCAATATGTCCAGCCCATTGCCATTTCATTGATTTTTACCTCTACCATGATATTATCAACTGCTGTCCTTTTCCTGATCTATGAGTTCTCCTTCCTATCCTTCCTGATTTACCACGCATGCTTATTTCAGTAGGCTTCTAGTAGTACCTCCACGCTTCATTTAGTAATTTGCAACCTCTGAATATCCTTTTTAGTTAAGGTCCATGTCTCTGATCCATAAGTAAGAACTTGAAGTATGCATTGATTGAAACTTTTCTTTCTAGACATAATGGTAAATTGCTCTTGAAAATTGTATTGTTTCTTCGAAATGCTCTCCAACCAAGTTTTACAAGCCTCTTAATTTCTTCTTCGATGTGCCACTTCCTTGATATCTCTTAGGCACGATAAATGTAGGCATCTGTTACTTCTAGAATTGTTCGTCAATCGTTAAATCCTCAGTTTCTGTAAAAGCACTGTACATCAATTTTTTTACTGTAAGTTCATTTTTAATCCCACTTCTTACTTTTGTCAGCAGGTTCTTGTCCAATACTCGGTAACTCTGAAGGGCTATTTGCAAAAATGACTATGTCGTCAGCAAAACGAAGGTGGGTTAAGTAATCTCTATTGAACTTTATTCCCTTGCCTTCCCGATTCATTGATCGTAAAGCATTATGCAAAGTGGTATTGAAGAATTTGGAAGATATGGTGTCCCTTTGTGTCACTCCCTTTTCGATTTTTATGAGTTCTGTGTCTTCGAGCAGATGAGCCTTTGCACTTGCATTTGCACAGGGGTTATTAATAATATCTGCATCTTCAATGCTACTAATATATTTCGAAAACCTTATTACTGCTAGTGGTTTCACGGAATCAAAAATCTTTTTCAAAATCAATAAAAGCCATTTATAATAGAAGTTTGTACTGATTCGATCTTTTAATTAGGAACTATAAGTACGTAAATAATATTCTACAATGCTGAAACCGCTTCTGTGAATCCATACCCAATGTTTCCTTCAAGCGATGTGACAGTCGTTTAATAAATAACACTTACGTAAAAATCCAACTGAACTTTATTTCCTTGCCACTTGTCGAAGTGCAGGTTGTTAACACAACTCCATGTTACGACACTTATTTATTCGGTTTACAGAAATCTTTTACCCTTGTACGAACTATCAAGATGGCATATGATCCTATTTCTAGCACCTTACGTTCACATCATATCTTTTTTTTTTTTTAATTGGAGGTTCAACGACCACCGTGAGCAATTTAATGGGCAATAAGCAATCGCCCGTCGCTAATTTTGCGCCACTAGATCCAAGGAAGGGAGAGATCCATTGCGACAAGACAAATACAAGATCCATGCCTCATCGGGATTCGAACCCGGGCGCATCTCGGAAGAATGATAATAAGCCAGCGTTTAGACCACTGCACCACAGGGGCGGCCACATAACACGCACACACTAACACGCGCGCGCCCACTTCTTTGCACTGGGCGTGGCTTTTTATTTACCTTTGACTTACCATCAGCCGTCGCCAAGAAGTACAGTGAAATTCGGAGGTCGACGTGCAGTTCAGAAAGAAATATAACAGAGAAGCAGCATAATTTACATAAGAACAGTAACTCAAAAAAGGAGATTATTTAGAGCTATAAGTCCTAACGTTAACACCCATTGACGTCCTAATGACTGCAACTTGTCGAAGATGTAGCAGTAACTACTCTCGAAGTTCAGCAATAACACTATGGAACTCGTACAATCACATAGTAGATTTCATATATAAGAACAACACTGACGTAGCACAGTGACTTATCTCTCAGTTAAGTCACAGCCTGCTTGGTACCTATATATATATATATATATATATATATATATATATATACTAGTGGTGTTGGATTTATAATAAACAAGAAACTGAAGGATAAAGTGGTAGAAGTTGAAAGTTCCTCTGACAGAGCTGCACGGCTTGTTATCCAACTATCGAGAAGATACCAGGCTCAGATTATTCAAACTTATGCACCCACCACAAGTCATCCTGAAGAAGAAATTGAAGAATTTTATGAGGAAATTTGTCATCTAAATAATAAAGGTAAGCAGCACCTGAAAATAATTATGGGAGATTTCAATGCAAAAATAGGGCAACGGCAACAGAATGAAACTTCAGTAGGTAAATTCGGTCACGGCAACAGAAACCAGCGTGGAAATACTCTCGTTGAGTTTGCAGAGGCAGAAGGGTTTTTCATCTTGAACTCCTTCTTCAAGAAAAAGCCACACAGGAAATGGACATGGAGACATCCAAATGGGACGACAAGTGAAATTGATTTTATTATGTGCAACAAAAAATTCGTCATAGAAGACTGCAGTGTGCTAAACAAGTTCAACACAGGTAGTGACCATAGATTGGTGAGATATAAGATGCACCTCAACACTAAACTTGAACGTGGCAAGCTCATAAGACAAACAAAATCTATTGACATAACCAACCTTAAAAAACACCATAATACCTTCAAGTTGGAACTGAAAAACAGGTTCTCTGCTTTAGAAGGCCTAAAATCGGAAGAAGTGGACATCTCTGAAGTTAACAGAAAAGTAACCAAAGCTCTTATGGAAACAGCAACAAAATTAGCTGGGTCTAAGAACAAGTTGCATGTAAATAAATTATCAGGAAAAACAAAAATGTTGATGCAAAAAAGAAGAGAGATGAGGACAACTAAAGAAGATGTGACTTCCAAAGTGGAATATATAGAGCTATGCAAGACAGTACGAAAAAGTATCACTGAAGACGTAAGAAAATTCAACTGTGAACTAGTGAGGAAAGCAATTGAAAACAACCAAAGCCTAAAGATAGCAAAGGGACATCTCAGTAAGGGAAGAAAACAGATTATGGCACTGAGGAAAGAAGATGGTTCGGTAACAAGAAATAGAGGCGAAATTTTGACAAGAGTGAAAGATTTCTACTCCAAATTATATGAAAGGGATGATACATGCACTCCAGACATCATGAAAGATACCAGTACCAGAGTTCCTCCAGTCCTTCCAGCAGAAGTTGCACATGCAATCAAGAACATGAAGCGGGGAAAAGCTCCAGGAGAAGATGGAATTACTGTAGACATCATACAAGAAGCAAGTGGAGAAATCGAAACAGTACTCACCCAAATTTTAACTCGATGCCTTAATGAAGGAAAGATTCCTGAGGATTGGAACACCGCTACAATGATCCTGCTACATAAGAAAGGTGACATTGAGGATCTCGGAAACTACAGACCTATCAGCCTCCTATCAGTAGTTTATAAAATCTTCACTAAAGTTCTTTCACACCGCTTGAAGGTAACACTGGACATGGCTCAACCGAGAGAACAAGCTGGATTCAGGAGTGGCTACAGCACAATAGATCATATCCATGTGCTGAGAGAACTAATTGAAAGAGCGAGGGAATATGAACTTCCATTGTGCATGGCTTTTATCGATTATGAAAAAACCTTTGATTCGGTGAAACCATCAGCAGTTACAATGGCTCTGAAAACCTGCGGTATTGAAGATGCATACATTAATATTATTAATAACATCTATGAAAATGCAAGTGCAAAGATTAGGCTGTTTGAAAATACAACACACATAAAAATTGGAAAGGGAGTGAGACAAGGTGACACCATATCTCCGAAACTCTTTAATGCCACATTGGAGGGTGTTTTTCAGTCACTGAGCTGGGAAAACAAGGGGATAAAGATTAATGGAGATTATCTAACCCACCTTCGTTTTGCTGATGACGTAGTCATTTTTTCAACTAGCCCATCAGAGCTGCAGAGTATGATCCAGGAACTTGCTGACAAGAGTAAAGAAGTGGGATTAAAAATGAACTTTCAGAAGACAAAAGTGATGTTCAATGCTTTTACAAGAAATGAAGATTTATCGATTGATGGAGAAAAGCTGGAGATAACAGACACGTACGTTTATCTTGGACAGCAGATATCAAGTGAGGGTCACATTGATGAAGAAATTAATCGGCGTACAAAACTTGCCTGGAGAGCTTTTGGAAGAAACAGCATAATTTTCAAGAGCAATATGCCATTATGTCTTAAAAGAAAAGTGTTTGATCAATGCATCCTTCCAGTGCTTACGTATGGTGCAGAGACGTGGACCTTAACTAAAAGAGACATACAAAGGCTGCAGACAACTCAAAGTAGCATGGAGAGGTGCATGCTTGGTGTAACCAGGATAGATAAGAAGAGGAACTCGTGGATCCGAAAACTGACAAGAGTGAAAGACATCATGATCAGAGTTAAATCCCTGAAATGGCAATGGGCTGGACATACTGCCAGAAGGACAGACCATCGATGGACAGCCGAAATTTTAGATTGGATTCCAAGGGACAGGAAAAGACCCAGAAGAAGACCACATGGGAGATGGGTGGATGAAATTCGAAAGTATGCAGGGGTGACATGGAGGAGACTGGCACAAGACAGACCGTTGTGGAGGAAACTTGGGGAGACCTTCGTCCAGCAGTGGATCGATAATGGTTGACAATGATGATGATGATGATGATATATATATATATAAGTCATTCTGGCTTGATTAACTGCAAATCAGAACCTAGGTAAAAAAAAGTGTTGGGAGTGGTGATATAATGAGGGACGAAGTCACACGTACCAGGGGTCCCATTTCAGTCCACGTAAAGAGTCCCCAGACGAAAATGCCACCCCCACCAGCTTGAAGAGTGCCCTGCTGGCAAGAAGGATCCATCGCTTCATGTGGTTTGCGCCGTACTCGTATCCTGCCATCCGCATGTACCAACACGAATCTCGACTCATCAGTCCAGGCAACATTTTTTCACATGTCCAGTGGGGATGTTCCCGCGCCCATGCTGATCTTTGCACATTGTGATGTGCGCTCAGCAGCGGTACCCTCGTGGGGCGATGGCTTCTGTACCCCATAGCGACGAGATCGTTCTGGATGGTGTGGCTGCTTTCACATTTTTGTGCACCAGCGTTAAATTACCGAGTGATTTCTTGCACTGTGGCCCGTCTATCCGCCGTTACAATGCGAGCTAGCCAACTGCCGTAGACAACAGCGTAGGGATGAGGCCCCGCTCATCCCCACGCTGTTGTCCACTGCAGTTGGCACTTGCAGGGATGGTTTTACCGGTTTCGATGAACTCACGGTGCACCCGTGACACAGTGGCTCGTGAAAATCCCAGTGGCTGCACGACTTCCGCGATGGAGTGATCCAGTCGTTGGGCGCCGACAATTTGCCCACGATCAAATGCGCTTAGAACCTTCGTCTTACCCATACTGCGTCCGACTCTTACTGATTCCCGTCGCATCACTTCTTATATTGTCGGATCGCTGCATACGTCATGTCGTTTCCGTTTACAAGGCCGCCCACAGCGCCACATTTGCATAACGCCAGCTGTCTCTAATTCAATTGCTCTTCAGTGTAAATCAATACGCCAGTGGTGCGACAAATTCCAAAACACCGGATGCCTGTGCTCAGGCAAGCGTCCGGGCCGCCTAAGTTTGTCCCAGGAAACAATCTACCGTGTGAGGGAGGCCCTTTAACGCAGTCCCCGCAAGTCGACTAGGCATGCCAGTCAGCAGCAGGAATTCTCACAGAAAACAGTATGGCGTATCTTGTGTAAACACCTCCGTGTGAATCCGTTTATACTGCAGCTAGTGCAAGCTCTGACACAAAATGATCACAATCGCCTGTTTCAATTTGCACCGACATGTAGGAACACATGGAGACAGACAGTTTAATCGAGAGATTCACTTTCAGCGACGAAGCCACGCTCCACTCGTCTGGTACAGTTAATCGGTGCGGATATGGGGATTGGATAATCACATGACACCGTGGAACATCTCCATGATCCTCCAGAGGTAAATGCGTTCTGTGCCATCTCACGCTACAAGGTTTATGTCCTATTTTTCTTTGCCGAGGCAACCATTATCCTTGATATGCTGTGGCTGATGCCACAACTTCAAGACGATAGTGCAGAATTCATTCTCTAACTAGGTGGGGTTCCACCCCACTTTCAGAGAGATGCCCATGCTTATCTCAATGAAAAGTTACCCGACAAGTGGATTGTACGTGCAGCTGCCGACGACCGACCACATCTTGCCTGGCCGCCTCGATCACCGGACTTAACGCCGCGTGATTTCTTCCTCTGGGGCTACGTCAAGAACCAGGTGTTTGTGCCGCCCCTGCCCCGAAATTTAACGGAATTAAAACAACGCATTACCATGGCTATCACTCAGGTGGACCAGGCAACGTTGATGCAAGTGCGGGCCGAATCGGATTACAGGATATTCATTTGCCGTGTGACACATCCAGCTTTGTAACGTCTGGAAAAAATTTTGAACATTTCTCTTTCCACTACCATTAACTATGTTACCCTATCTCTTTCCGTTACGATGTATTGATACACTAAAATACCGGAGACTATATTATGAATTACCCTGCATTTAAACTAAATTCTTTAAATACTATCCCCCCCACTTTGGGATTTTTTTTTTTTTGGTCAAATGATCATTTGTAGAGAATTTTAGGATGGGAGTGTCTGGCCCCAGGTCTTAAACAACCCTTAGAAATAAGAAGTTAGGAGATTTGGGCTAGAGTGCACGATAAGAAAGTGACACGGAAGTGAAGTAGAAAGGGGGAGGAAGACGCCCTTATTTATTGCCGGGGGGCCAGTATCCGAGGTCCGACGGCTTAACGTGCCCATCCGGCGGACGGCTGATATTTAGTGGATCGAGCGTTAGTATTTGCCTGGGATCGAACCTGAAGTCCTTTCTGTGACAGTCACGAACGTTGCCTACTAGGCCACCCGCGGCCCAGCCTTGGGAATTTCTGAGCATTCTTGTTTAATACTTCTTTTCGCGTCTGAATATTATACCTTGCCAAAATGACGGTTTACGTAAAGTAGTGCTAAATTCATACATTAAAAATTGAGGAGATGTGTGCATTATCTTTGTTATTGTTACATCTAACTGATCAAAAATTCTGCACAAGTTAGTAAAATCATGCAATGCATTGTTTATGATACGATTTCCAACATACCAGAAATCATTACTCAAGTTATGAGGATAATGGCTGTGGAATAAATCACGCTCCTGTGCACTGATCTTTGACCCCATTTCGATGATATTCAGCAGAATTGGTTCAGTATACCTCCATGATAAAGTTTTGTCGCAATCGAGGCATTTTTACTTAAGTTATGACGCATAAGGGCAATGGAATGGATCCCTCTCCTATGCCCTGACCTTTGACCCCATTTCTCCAATTTTCAATAGGGTTCGTTCCCAGGTTGCTTCCTACCACATACTAAAATTTCATCAAAATCGAATCATTTTTACGCGAGTTATCGTGCGGATGGGCAGGACAGACAGACAGATAAAGCTGGAGCATATACGCTTCTTCAACCTACGGTTGGAAAGCGTAAATAAAGAAAAGCTCTGGTACCGTAATGCTGTAAAGCGAAATGCGCGTTTTTCTTTCTTGAAACAAAATGCGTATGTTTGTAATAATTCCTTTCAAATGGATATGGATGGGGTCTACTCGGCACTAGTTTTCTTCCACTTGTTCGGTGAATTAAATACAAAACATGAGGTGCATTTGTTGAATAATAGTCTTGATTACAATTTTTTTTTTTTTTTGGAAATAATGCCAGAATTTTTTTTTTATTATTAGAGGTGTGAAACTACCGTGAACAACTCAATGGACTATAAGCAGTCGCCCATCCCCAATTTAGGGCCACTGGTTCCAGGGAAGGGAGAGAACCAGTGCCGTAAGACAAACAGAACATCCATACCTCACCGGGATTCGAACCCGGACTCCTTTCGGACGAATGATCAGAAGCCATCGCTTAGACCACTACGCCACCGGGGCCTCCCAGAATTTTTTTAGTGATGATTACTTTTGAAAATATGCGAAACCTCCAAATGAATCGAGCACGCGCATAACTGTAAATAGTGAGTTTTATCTCTTAAGTCTTATTTGGACAACTCCAAGCCCTTTGGGTGATGTGAAGTACCGTGATAACGAACTGGATAATTAATATTTAGAAAATTTAATGTGTCAAATAGCAAGAATGAGTAGCCAACTTCTGGACAGACTATGATAAGATATTGGATACTTTTAGACAGAATGAGTAACCAACTTCTGGAAGCACTATGATAAGATATTGGGTACTTTTAGACAACTAAGGCAACACCAGATTGGGAACTGAATTTTAGATAAATTGAAGCTTTCTAATAGAGTCTTTGGTAATTGACTTTCATTCAACTGAAGAACTCTCACAACAGAATAGGTAACTAACTTTTAGGCACAACTAAAGAACTCTCACAAAAGTATAAGTAACTAACTTCTAGAGAAATATATAAATCATTCTCACAACAGAATAGTTAGGTAGATTTTAAACAAGAAAAGAACTCCCACGATAGATTAGGTAACTAAGTTTTAGACAAGTGAAGAACGTTCACAACAGAATAAAAAATTAACTTTTGAACAATTAAAGAGCTCTTACAAAAGAACAGGTAACTAACCTTTAGGCAACTAAATATTTCTCACTGCTGAATAGGCAACCAACTTTTATAGAACTGAAGAACTTTCACTACAGGATAGGTAACAAACTTTTGGATAACTAAATAACTCTCACAACAGAATAGGCAACTGACTTTTAGACAACAGAAGAATTTTCACAACAGAATAGGCAACTAACTTTCAGACACACACACACAACTAGACAATTCTCACAACAGAATAAGTAACTAACCTCTAGACAAATGACTCTCACAACAGAATAGGTAACTAAGTTTTAGGCAAGTGAAGAACGCTCACAACAGGATAAGAAACTAACTTTTGAACAACTAAAGAGCTCTTGCAAAAGAACAGGTAAATAACCTTTAGGCAACTAAATATTTCTCACTGTTGAGTAGGCAACTAACTTTTATAGAACTGAAGAACTTTCACTATAGGATAGGTAAAAAACTTTTAGACAACTAAATAACTCTCACAACAGAATAGGCAACTGACTTTTAGACAACAAAACAGGTAACTAACTTTCAGACGCACACACAACTAAACAATTCTCACAAGAGAATAAGTAACTAACCTCTAAACAAATGACTCTCAACAGAATAGGTAACTAAGTTTTAGACAAGTAAAGAACTATCACTACTGAATAGGTAACTAAGTTTTAGACAAGTGAATAACGTAAAACAGAAAGGAAACAAAACAAAATCAGAAGAGGGGAAGCAGAAAGGTGTTATACAGTCTGCTTGCGATCAGGATCATTTTATTGCTCTAGAATTTTCTCAGAATTTCTACCATGTTCTAAACTACTGTGGAGCACTTTAAAGCTTTTTCGAACTAAGTAAGATGTATGCTCTTTTAACCTAGAAATTCATTCAATCTTGTTTATAAATTTTTGTCGGTCATGTAGTACAGTGTAGATTAATGTGAGGGAACACCAATTCCTGTCATCTTTGACTGAGTCTTCTTCTCTGTGTAAGACAATTAAACAGTAATTAGACTAAATTTATAAGAGCCAAATCGTTTGCGACATGACAAATTTAAATCCTGATGCCACACGATCTTCCGAATCCGCATTAGAATAAAGTTTGGTACCTCTTGCTGTGAAGTGCATGAATTCGTCATATCATAGAGACACATTATCACATTTCAAACAATCAACTCACCAAGAATTTTTGGGAGTTATTCAAAGCATGCATTCGCAAAGAACATTTTTCTGTGCCTGAACGCCCCCCGTTACTGTGTTTCGTCCGCTTCACTGCTTACCTGCTCATTTTCGATCAAAATGCAATTCTGATGAGGATTCGATTAAAAGACCATCAAGACCACTTACATAACGACGTGCTGACGCCCCATGGAACAAAGTCAAGATGTTGGAAACAGGCCTTCCTGTGTGACATTTTTCCACTGGAGTAGGTAATAATAATAATCCGTAAGTTTCCCTGGTTGATTCATCTTTGAAACTCATCTACCGCGGAAAAATACCATGCTGAATATACATGACTCAGGAAAAGTTTTCTTAAAACAAAATCTCATCTCCATAGTACATCGCGGCTGTTATTGTTGCGAGTTCTGTCAATATACTTTCTGCGTTTTAGTGTCGGTTTTCCGAAATCTCCCTCTTACGTATTTTTACTTGGCATACAAGAAGATACCAAAAAAGATAGTATCGGAATAAGTATTTTAAAAATCTTTATAACTAACATACACATTTTCTCACCATTGGTAACTACAGCAGTTCACGACTTTATTCGGAGATATATCTTAATGTTCTAGATGGAACATATTAAACGAGATTCGTATATTTTCACGTTTTATTGGATGTACAGTATTATGACTTCATCCCCTTTATTGGGTTTTATGCGAACATTATTGTATTTTTACTTACATCTACATGGATATTACCGTTTTGGTTCAATCACCTAATTGTTACTTAAATTATTACTGGTTTTTTTCATTTACTGTATAGATATTATACACTGAAGAGCAATTGAATTAGAGACAGCTGGCGTTATGCAAATGTGGAGCTGTGGGTGGCCCTGTAAACGGAAACGACGTGACGTATGCAGCGATCCGGCAATATAAGGAGTGATGCGACGGGAATCAGTAAGAATCGGACGCAGTATGGGTAAGACGAAGGATCTAAGCGCATTTGATCGTGGGCAAATTGTCGGCGCCCGACGAATGGATCACTCCATCTCGGAAGTCGTGCAGGCACTGGGATTTACACGAGCCACTGTGTTGCGGGTGCACCGTCAGTACATCAAATCCGGTAAAACCATCCCTGCAAGGGTCAACTGCCGTGGACAACAGCGTGTGGATGAGTGGGGTCTTCGTTGGCTTCCTCGCATTGTAACAGCGGATAGACGGGCCCCAGTGCAAGAAATCACTCGGCAATTAAACGCTGGTGCACAAAAACGTGTAAGCAGCCACACCATACAGAACCATCTCCTCGCTATGGGGTACAGAAGCCATCGTCCCACGATTGTACCGCTGCTGACCGCACATCACAGGGTGCAAAGTTCAGCATGGGCGCGGGAACATCGCCACTGGACCCTATACATGTGGAAAAATGTTGCCTGGACTGATGAGTCGAGATTCACGTTGGTGCATGCGGATGGCAGGATACGAGTACGGCGCAAACCACATGAAGCGATTGGGGTGGCATTCTCGTCTAGGGACTGTTTACGTGGACTGAAATGTGACCCCTTGTACGTGTGACATCGTCCCTCAGAGGTCAACTTTACCGGGATATCCTAGACGACCATTTGCTCCCGTTTGAACGACTTTTAACATCCCACTGGGGACCTCATCCTGCAACAAGACAATGCACTGTGCAATCGCTCCCGAATTGTATCCGAATGGTTGGATGAACATTCCACCGACGTGACCTCGCTTCTTTGGCCAGCTAGGTTACCTGACCTCAATCCCATCGAGCACATCTGGGATGCCATCGAGAGAGATATGTTCGAGGCTCTGACCCCCCCCCCACCCTCCATCAAATGTTCGTGAACTGCGGGAGCTTGTTCAGGGGTCGTGGATCCGTATGGCTTCCTAACGCTTCCGGTGTCTTGTCGAGTCCATGCCGAGACGAATTGCCGCCGTCATCAGGGCGAAAGGTGGTGCTACACGTTACTAGACAGGTATCTCTAATTCAATTGCTCTTCAGTGTATCTACCCTATATATGATAAATACACTGAACCTATATTTCTAAATGTGTATTGTATTTTCTTTTACAATAAATACAGTAAGCCTGTATTGTTAATTGATAACATTGTAGGCTTTTTCCACTTTCATATAAATAAATCAAATTGTTACTTTGATTTTTATATGTAACGTTCTTCATCACTTATGAATTATAAATTAAATAAGTTCATTTAATATCCTCATTAAATGAACTTATTTCGTTTTTAATTGAAGTATTCTGTAATTCATTTATTGTTAAACTTGTGTAATTTTTTTCTTAAGTGATTAAACACTAAGTGGACACTTCATTACGTACATCCATAGACAAATGCCCTTGGAAAGAACATTTTAGGTTTCAGTTTTATAAGAATGACTGAACTCAAGTCAAGTACACTTAGTGGTGTACTACGTGTCTTATGGTGAGGGACTAGACTACAAGTCATTAGGCCTGCCTCGAGAAGGAATGGTTCTGTGAGACAACTCCAATGGCTCCCACATTTGCCTGATTTCCACTCAGTGAGTATTTGTGGAATGCCTGGTGAGACAATTAAACACACCACCCCATTCCACATCGGAATTGTGTACCAGAATACCAACTCTTTAATTGTAGAACCCCATGCAACTGTGCAGGCACCTCGTGGAGTCGATGCCACGCTTAGTAGAAGCTTTTGTCTAGGCGAAAGGAGGGCTTTCGAAGTATTGCGTAGGTAGTCGTAATTCAGTGAACACTCTCTGAAGGTGTGTGTGGCACAAGTTATATTCTAATTTTCCGGACAGAATGAACACTTCTTTCTTTACTTTGCTCGCTGCACACAGTCTAATTTTCTTTTGTCTTCTTAAAGTTATATGAAGAGAGTTTATCAAAACGCACACAGAATGTCATTAGTTCACAACTAGCACGGCTCACTGTGATCGCATGAACATCTATGTACTCTCACAAAGAAGGGAATCGTGATTTTAGCGCATAACAG
This sequence comes from Macrothele yani, assembly GCA_039090855.1. Classification (NCBI taxonomy): domain Eukaryota; kingdom Metazoa; phylum Arthropoda; class Arachnida; order Araneae; family Macrothelidae; genus Macrothele; species Macrothele yani. Next base: position 133,709,829 of record CM077002.1, read on the forward strand.
TCACATGATCCCTGGAGTCGAGTCCCAGATGCAGTACAACAGGTGTTAAAAACCAAACTTCAGTTGCTGGCTCTTGACGAAACCTAAACATTTTATCCATTTTCCCTAACAGGCTTCACGTTACTACGTTGCATGATCAAGTGAACGGAAACACACTCATTACTTGTCGGAATTCCCTACTGAAGACCTTATTGGGAAAGCGTCTTGATCTAACGTGTGACGATTGTGAGTGCGGTGAGACTATCAATAAACCTGCTGCACTTGTGCAGTGTGGAAGAGCAGCAGAAGATGACAGGTTGTGAGCGTATTCGCTGTGGTCTAGGAGAGTTAGTGAAAGCCTTAGGTGAGCGGAGGATAACTGGATTTGCCGACAGACGCGCTACTGTGAGTCATATGTTTGGAGGATCTGAATCAGGACAATGTCAGAGCACGATAAGTTATACATTGCACCGTCTGCGCTACAACATCAAAAGACCTGGGTCCATTCACCTTTGCTTTCTACAGCGAACAAGACAAAACGTCTCTAGAAAGAGTTATGTTGTCCGACGTTTCGCGTTTATAATTACAAAAGAGTAGGTATTTGCAGATACCAGAGCATGGAACCATTTCGTATTCAACGACGAGTCTGGCTTCTTTCTCAGAGCCGACGCTTGCTGTTTAAGAATTTGGGCACGACATGGTCACCGGGATGATTTACGGCCTCTCAGCTTGGTGTTATAGCTTGGGGCACTAAAAGTTTCGACAGCTGTTGGCCGCTCGTACACACAATTACAAGTCGACGATACGTTGATGAAGTGCTGCTGCCCGTTCCATTGCCGTATATCTTTGGTATCCCTGATGCCCAGTTTCAACACGGTAACGCCTGCCAGCATACTACCAACATTAGCAGACAGTGCCTACAAGATGTCTAGGTGCTGCACTGGCCAGCACGATCCCCTGAGTTCCTCCCAGTAGAAAACGTGTCGGACGTCATTGGCAGACGACTTAACGCCCTTGCACGTCGAAGAATTGTTGAGCACACGTCAACCAAGACACCTTAGAACACTCTCGGGGGGACTTCTATAATCGATGCTACGCTGTGTTGCTGAATGTATAGATGCTATAATATAATCAATGCCACGCCGTGTTGCTGAATGTATAGATGCTATAATGCTACGCCGTGTTGCTGAATGTATAGATGCTATAATGCTACCCCGTGTTGCTGAATGTATAGATGCTATAAACGATGCTACGCCGTGTTGCTGAATGTATAGATGCTATAAACGATGCTACGCCGTGTTGCTGAATGGCGGTCATACGACCTACTGACTGAGGACATATTATACTGTCTGCTCGTCCATCACATTCATGTTCTCCCTCGGAAATTAAATCTCTTCTTTCTCAGCTATTTCTCTACTTGTGTGGTAAGTCTCGTCTCACTTCATGTATTCCTTCAAAGTGTGGCATTTTCTGTGTCGAGCGATATACTATACTGTATATGGAATAAATACCTCCGTGGTATAAATTTAGCAATGGTTTCTTACACCAGTACTTTTGGCGTGCCCTTCCTTTCCTGTCACACAGCTCCGTGAAGAGCTGTTTTGTCGATGATAAAATTCCTTCAACTACTTCGATGACACCTCGGCGTCTGACTGGTGAGCGGCCATGGCTTCCGGCTAATCATTCGAGTTGGTCCCATATGAGGATGCTCCGGTTCTTGTCCTTTGCTGGATCCAGGGGCCTTAAAATAGGCTCAGGCGACTACTCATAACCTTAGATGCTTATGAGGGTCGTTGAACTTCCAAAGAGTGCGAATAAAACTTAACAGAATTTTAAAAATGCGCTCATGATTGAATGTAATATGAAATTATGCTCAAAAACGCGGCATTGTACCAGATAATTATTCTCCTTTAAAACTTACGGTTTTAACAAAAACACCAGTCGTCTGAAGACCCCACTTTCAATAAATCATCATGGATATCATTTCGAAAGTCGAAATACGTGTGTATATGCTACATAACAATTTTCCTAACAAATAAATATATACATTTATTTGGTCACCGATGACGTACTGTGCAATGGTAATGGTACCTCGTCCTTGAGTAAGCGCCTTTTTTTAAGTTTACCCATTATTTTGACCCATGAACCAGTACTGGTATATCGTTTTTTGTTTTTTGTTTTAGAATACATTTGGGTGGGACATGGATTGCAAAACATCTCTGCCTGAGAAACGCTTTGTGCTGTATGTCAGTATGCGATAAAGGTGTGGGGATGATGGGCCATCTCAATGGGTACTGCTGTATCCTTCAAGATTAAAAAGGAAGGGTAGGACATACCAATCACCCTGGGCTCCAAGTACAACTACCTACCTTTAAATTATAGTTTGCTTTAGCTTTACTAATTTACAAGAGCGTGCTTTGTCCGCCGCACTTTTCTCAAATAAGTACAGAGAGAAATTTGCTGTGTCATTTTAGACTAAACGTCCAGCATCTATTTATAGAAGGAAACTTTTTTTTTTTTTTTTTGGAAAATGGCTTCTCAAATAGAAATGAAGATCAAACGAAAATAATGATGGAGAAAAATTATTTGTCGTTACAAAAACTCCAGGCAAAGAGAACATGAGAGAGTGGGCCGTTTGTCGAGTGGGCACCAGGAAATGGCCCAGTGTGCATGTGGGCCAATCCACCCCTGGTAATATTGTATCTTACCTGTTCTTCTACCGGCTGGAACGAATTTACTCTGAGTTACCCAAATGAGCCGAAATCAACTTGAACGAATACATTCGCTGTCTGAGAAGCTGGCAGAACGCGGCTGGAATGAGTAAACCTGCGCATCAGAAAGGGTTGCTTTCCTTTTAGCTTTGTTATTCTAAGTGGTTATTTAGGGAAATAATTCACACCTGACTGAGTACCTACTAAAAGGGCTATAACAGTGGCGACGAACCACGGGCGCAGCCAGAGTTCGTTGGGGGGACGGCTCATGGGGCGCTCGATCACAATCTAAGCAGAGAACAAACCAATAGCACATTATACACTGGTGTGTAAATATTAAGCACGAAGAGGAGAAATTAGCATAACAGCGGAACGAGCAGGCAGAACGGACCGAAAGACCATTCAGGAGATAGACTAGGGTCCGGTACGGTAGGTCATGCGCATATATACAGCATGACATGGGGGAGGGGGGGGAATGTCGAAAGGGTATAAAATACACGGGCGGTGTACGGTCAGAAATTCGGTGAAAGCTATTGCACGGTGCACATCGGTTTGAACGATGAGTTGCTGCCACCGTGTGATATGGCCAACAGGCAATCCAGTAGACGACATCTAGATGACTTTACCCGAGGTCGCGTCATTGGGAAGTTGGAAGAAGGTCGAAATGTGACTAGTGTGGCCGAGGAGTTGGGGATCGCTCCCAGCATCGTTTCACGAGCTTGGAGAGCATTTCAAACGACAAGAACAGCTGTCCGAGAGTTTAGCAGTGGTCGTCCACGAGCAACCACGGCGGCGGACGACCGGTATTTTGTCCTACAGGCGAGAAGAGACAGACGGCAGACAGCGGGAGAAATCCCAAGGCACGTGCAACAGACAACTGGACGTCCGCTATCACGTTTTACCGTGGCCAGGAGGCTGCACAAAGGTGGTCTATTTGCACGACGACCAGTACGGTGTGTGCCATTAACGTCTGCTCATCGGAGACGGCGGTTTCTGTGGTGCCAGGAACACAAGAACTGGACACATCAGCAATGGGGTCGAGTTCTCTTTACGGATGAGAGCCGATTTAGTCTGACGAGCGATTCTGGACGTATACACATCTGGAGAGAGCAGGGAACACGCAATCACACCTCCAACATCATCGAAAGGGACCGGTTTGGAGGTGGCGGAATTCTCGTTTGGGGCGGTATCATACTTGGTAGCCGTACTGACCTCCACATCTTCCAAGGAGGTGCAATCACTGGTGTCCGCTATTGTACAGAAGTTCTTCAGCCTCACTTGCGTCTGTTTAGATGTGCTGTGGGTACTGAGTTCCTTTTCATGGACGACAACGCTACACCTTATCGTACAGTGGCTGTCGCAGAGCTGTTGGAGAGTGAAGATATTCAACGCATGAATTGGTCCGCAAGGTCACCGGACCTAAATCCAATCGAACACGTGTGTGACCTTCTCGGGAGACGCTTGGCAGCACGTCACCAGCCGCCAGCAACGATTCCGCAGCTGCGATTGGCGCTACAAGAGGAATGGGCCGCGATGCCTCAACAGCTCCTTGCAACCTCGTCCTCAGCATGGACAGACGTTGTAAATCCTGCAACACAGTCAGGGGTGATCATATCCCCTACTAAAGACTGGATTTTTCTTGGCAGCCGCCTGTCACATGGACGTTTCTGTCTTCGGTCGAGTTGTGCTCGAAGCTATCTTTTCAATAAAGTGCCTTGGTATCCTTTGGATTCCTTGTTTGGACGGTTTTGCTCACTTGTCCCATATTCTTACATCTTGGGGATCTTATTGTATGATTTGAGTCGATGTGGAGCACTTCTGCACGACGTTACATTTGAAAAATCGTCTCGTCCTTAATTTTTGCACGCCAGTGTATAATTATTATTAAGATAAATTTTACGACCAAAAGCGGAAGCGAAGAGTAAAACTGAAAGATATTGAAATATTTTGTGTTTCATTTTGGATTATACTAAACCATAAACTATTACATTATGACCACCCCCCAGCCTAGAGAAATGAGCGCGCCTGGAGACTGAACGGTGGCGCAGGTGAAGTTCACAGTGAACTATATATACAACCCGAGGGCCCGCTCTCGGTTAGTACAGCGTTCGGAATCAGAATGGAAAAAGCTGCCGATTTATCGGAGTTTGATAAAGGACAAATTGTGATGGAACGACGCCTCGGAACTACGATCTCGGAAACGGCGCTACTTGTGCGTTGTTCACGTGTCATTGAAGTGAGTACGTATCGAAAGTGGTGCACAGATGTCCAAACGACGAACCGTCGTCCGCAGCTCACTGATGCCAGAGGGGAGCGGAGACTGTCGCGCATTGTTCACAGCGTCCGCTGATCCACAGTGCGAGAAATCACACGCAGCTACAACAGTGATGAACAGGGAAATGTGCCACAGCACACAGTTCATCGTAGCCTTCTGCGCATTGGCCTGTGTAGCTGAAGATCCAGACTGGTCCCCATGTTCACTGCACGTCATCTCCAACAACACATGAAATGGGCCCAAGATCAACGAGATTGGACAGTGGATGATTGGGAAAAAGTTGCCTGGTCTGACGAATCTAGATTCCTGGAGTGTCACGCAGACGGCCGAGTGCGTGTACGCCGATTTCCAACGGAGGCTATGGCACCTGGATGCGCTGTTGGGCGGTAACAGGGCGGCGGCGATGTTTTCTTGGGACACTTTAGTCCCCATTATCCCAATAGTACAATCCCTGACAGCTATCATGTATTTGAACATCATCACGAACCAAGTTCACCCGTTCATGGCAATTGTGTTCCCTGCTGGTGATGGCCATTATCAGCAGGATAATGTGCCATGCCAAACTGCCAGAATCGTCAAGGAGGGGTTCGAGGAACATGCTGGTGACTTTCTGTTAATGCCCTGTCCTCCAAATTCACCTGACATGAACCCAATCGAACATTTGTTGTTCGACTTGGAAAAGCGGGTTCGCGCTGAATCACCACCACCCCGAAATGTACGGGAAACTAGAGGACCTGCTTTTGACATTATGGTACCAGATACCCCAGGATACCTGTCGCCACCTCATCGAATCGATTTTGTGGGCTAAAGGGGGATCCTACAGCTTATTAGATAGATGGTCATAATGTAATGGCTTATCGGTGTATAACATTAAATTAATCCCCCCCCCCTGCTTTTCACTGTATTATGCACTTGTATCTCAAAAATCACGAAGGACTCGTATAGGAAAATATTTTTCTTGTGAGAGTATGGTGTAATTTCGTATGAGGTTTTCCTTTCTATTGTTCAGGACGATGCACTGAAAGTGAAGAAAATATGGGACTGAAAAAGAAATAGTTTCTTTCTGAAAGCAGCAGGAGAATCAAATGAAGGAGAATTCACACCAGGCTTATACTGCTCCTGCACACCAGGCTTATACTGTTCCTGCGTGTACTCCCAGTGTGACTACTGAGTAGGTCATCTGAGCGAAATAACCAAAACTTCTAAAGATGCCATAAGCTTTTTGTCTTGTCGACGTACATATGTTGATTGCAAAACAATAAAATGCCAAACCCCATTTTTCATCTGCTGATGTAAACTGAAACACTCCTCGAACGACAACCAATGTTTTCATCCCTAATTGAATCCTGAAGGAGCTTATCAACTTGTCATCCTGCGAACGGGGAGGCATTCGCTCTTGCTTTATAGAATAGCAGCTTTAATTTTACTTTTTCTTTATTTTACAGCTTTCTTTTTTTTTTTTTTTTCATTCTTACCTTTTGCTACGTAAAAGAACCACGTGAAGGCACCACAGCAATAAGCACCCACGCTCTGGAGACAGAAAACAAAAAGGCTGTTTGAAAGAGTACAAACTGTAAACTAGGTTATACATGCTGACATTTTTTTATATATATATTTGGGTAAATTTTAGGTTTCTGTTCCCCACGTCAAAGTTGTTCAGCCTTATGAACGATGAAGGGCGCAAAATAGTGCTCCTAAAGGGAAATAAAGCCCTGTGAGCACGCCTCCCCCTGTCGCTGCGGTCCTGGGACGAACGTAAGAAAGGAGAGACAAGGTGTTTAACCTCCTCGGTTCTCGTGTATCACATATGATACAATGGTTTCACAATTTCGTAAAAATGCCCAATGGCAGAAAATCGTCCAAAACCGGTTGCATCACATGTGGAACTATGTAAAATACTTTGCTAAATTTTCTCTTATTGTCAATAAATGGCAGCACAAGTAACTTTCGTGACTTATAGCGGCGTCGTGTAAGAAAAACACGCTGTTTGCACATGGTCCTGGTAAGTGTTTTATAACTATTTAATTAAAAAGTTATATCTATTTAAGTATATACATTCCATTTTGGTAAGTATAAGTTATTTATTTAAAGTAAATAAGTTACATTTCGTCAACATATTCGATAGTAGTAACTTCTTAAACATTTTTGTATCACTGGTGATACAATGGTTTCTAATCCTGTCGGAAATTTTTATGAGTTACTTTTAGCGGGTGTTTACACATATGTTTACTAAATATTTTCTACAATGTATGTAATATTTAATAAATATAATTTAAGAGAAAATTTCAAGTAATGATGTTAACTCACGTAACTTGTGTTAACATCCTTACTTGAAATTTTCACTTATAATAATATTGATAAGAATACAGTGGGTCGTTATCCCACCGTTGACCACCAATTGATACCGCCGCTGGCACCAAAATGTTACGACAGTGGGTCATTATCCCACCGCTGTCAATCAATTTAAGAACCGTAGCCGAGCAATTAGTATATTTCTTCTCTGAGATCCTTCGACGTAGTTCTTGGCGCGAAAACTGCATTATATGGGCATACACTTAAACAATTTGAACCAATCACATGCGTACACATAAATAATGTGTTCTATGATTGCACTGACTGCCTGAACAAATATTTAATTGGCTATAAAAAACATAACAAGGGCACACATACGAATAAAATTTAGCTGTCTTCTGAACATAAGTATTGGGTCAACTTTGACCTAAATCAGTTCCCGCGAGATAGTTTTAATGAACTAAAATTCCACAGTTCAGTCTTACTATTTCTCAGTTCAGTTCTTGCAATATATTAGTTCAGTTCCTCAACTAATTGCGTAGCAGATGTAACAATAAAAACAAAACGTTTCTACTTACATGGATGCTGTCAAGAATAAATCCAAATTGTGATTGCACCAGTAAAGCGATACACACCTTCCGTTATACATGGAAGATTTCATTGCAGGAGCTGCATCCCCTGGCGCTACCGTGCTCATACACACACACACACACACATCCAGGCGTTTGTTGAGAGAGCATCGCTTCGCCTCGTAAGATAAGCGCGACTCTTCACTTCATCCAATAGTAGGGGATGAATGGGGATGACGATTCCACACTGCAGTGGTTGGTATTCGAACCCGACTTCGCTTGGCTTCGCTTCTCATTGGAATGATCACTGTCCACTCGCAGACTTCTTAATTCCTCTGTAACTTTGCTTTCATTGGGCCAACCAGTCGCTAATTTCCATTAGGCTCCAGCCTAGAAATTGCTGCTTTATCACGCGGATTTAGGCATTCCGCTGTCCTTATGACAAACTGGCATCCCCAGCTGCCGCCGAGTTGTCCAATTCATATAGCAGATCCAAGGCATCCAATCCAGCCTTTCACATCGGAGAGCGTACAGACAACTGAACTTTCTTCCTTAATTTCACGCTAAGTGCGAAAATTATGTTTCTGCACGGTCCACACAGAGAGCAATTGTTCTCGAAAATGCCTCAAACAATCGACGAATTCACAATTATTCGCTAAACCTTTTGTCCCCCATCTTCATTCATTCCTACTCAAGTGGCCCTCTTCGATACGTATTCCCTCTTTCCCTGTCCGTGTTGCTTAGGCTGCCCGTCAGCTGCAACCTTCGATTTATGACATAACAGGGCTATTCTGAGACCACCCAGCCAGAGGGAATTCTTCGCCTCCTTTCTTTCCAATCCCCCAGATAAAACATTCTCTGCTGTTTACACTTTTAAACTCCAATCAAGCCTCGAACATAATTAATACTTAATTAATTTCATACATCCACCACGCCCATTAATTACTAAATTAATGGCGGGGGTGGGTCGTAACAATATTATTCTTTTTTCTGACGAATCCTCAGATGATAGCAAACCACTTCCTAAACGTAGGATTATTTCTACGTCTATGCCACATGACTGAGCACGAATTAATCATGTAAGACACATGCCTGAGATGACTGGAGACAGCGCCCACAGAAGGCGATGCCGAAACTCAAAGTGCAATGAGTTAAATACAGTACGGTGTTCAGACTGTAAGATGTTCATGTGTCTCAGTGGCTCCGGAAATCCTTTCAAATTGTTTCATGAAAAATAAATTATGATATATTATAATATTGCATAATATAACTCGAAAATCGATTAATTAAACTAGTAATTTTCTAATTCTTAAATATTGCAATTACAGCATCTCGGTCCTGATGTATACAATCCCCGTAGCCCCCCCCCCCCTCCTTTACATGAAAAATTAAAGAATTTTTTTTTTCAGTTTACAATGCAGTAAACATCAATTTTCAAACCTGTTTTTAAAAATCAAGTGTTTAACTTCATCGCAGGTCTGAGAAGGTTTAGTAACTTTTTCTACCCAGTGTCATGAAGTTCCTGTCAGGGGGACTATCTCTCTCCATCTTGCCTTGGGACATGGAGCAGACAATAAAAGTCTAGAAGGACGCTCTTATCACTTCATGGCTTTTCGGTATGGCTTATTTTCAGTACTGCTGAGATGACAGGGGTGAAAGCAGGGGCGTAGCAATTCAAAAAATATGAGAGGGGCTTAAGTAGTTTCATACCTAAACACCAAAAATAATTGCTAATCTAGGATATTCAATTAATAATTAAGCGTTAATTATTAATAATTTATTATTTAGAATAATTATATAAATTCATTAATAAATTAACAATTTTATTGATAATTAAAATAATGATTTACAAAATTTTGATACAAAGCCTTATGTAATGTGGAGGAGGGTTATCATCATCATCATTGTCAACCATTATCAATCCGCTGCTGGCCAAAGGTCTCCCCAAGTTTTTTCCACAACGGTCTGTCTTGTGCCAGTCTCCTCCATGTTACTCCCGCATACTTTCGAATTTCATCCACCCATCTCACATGTGGTCTTCTTCTGGTTCTTTTCCTGTCCCTTGGAATCCATTCTAAAATTTCAGCTGTCCATCAATGGTCTGTCCTTCTGGCAATATGTCCAGCCCATTGCCATTTCAGGGATTTTACTCTGATCATGATGTCTTCCACTCTTGTCATTTTTCTGATCCACGAGTTCATCTTCTTATCTCTCCTGGTTACACCAAGCACGCATCTCTCCATGCATTTTTGAGTTGTCTGCAGTCTTTGTATGTCTCTTTTAGTTAAGGTCCACGTCTCTGCACCATATGTAAGCACTGGAAGGATGCATTGATCAAACACTTTTCTTTTAAAACATAATGGCATATTGCTCTTGAAAATTATGCTGTTTCTTCCAAAAGCTCTCCAGGCAAGTTTTATACGCCGATTCATTTCTTAATCAACGTGACCCGCACTTGATATCTGCTGTCCAAGATAAATGTAGGTATTGGTTATCTCCAGCTTTTCCCCATCAATCGATAAATCTTCATTTTTTTGTAAAAGCAATATACACTGACGGAAAAAAAAATCCCAACACCACGAAACAATAGTTGTAGAGGAATGAAATGGCGGCAATACATTTGTATAGGTAACATATTTAATCGATTAAGGTTTCAAGATCACAGCTTAATGTAAGCGCGAGAAGAGCCATTTTAAACGTGAAATGCTGGTACATTAATAACCGGTGTAACCGCCAGAATGTTGAATGCAAGCACGCAAACGTCCATGCATTGTGTCGTACAGGTGCTGGATGTCAGTTTGTGGGATGGAGTTCCATGCCTGTTGCACTTGGTCGGTCAATACAAAGACGGTTAATGCTGGTTGGGGGTGACGCTGGAGTTGTCGTCCAATGATGTCCCATACGTGCTCGATTGGTGAAAGATCTGGTGATCTAGCAGGCCACGGCAACATGTCGACACTCTGTAGAGCATGTTGGGTTACAACAGCGGTATGCGGGCGACCGTTATCCTGTTGGAAAACACTCCCTGGAATGCTGTTCATGAATGACAGCACAACAGGTTGAATCATCAGACCGACGTACAACTGTACCGTCAGGGTGCGTGGGATAACCACGAGAGTGCTCCTGCTGTCATAGGAAATTGCTCCCCAGACCATAACTCCAGGTGTAGGTCCAGTGTGTCTCGGCCGCAGACAGGTTGGTTGCAGGCGCTCACCTGGCCTCCTTCTAACCAACACACGGCCATCACTGGCACCCAGGCAGAACCGGCTTTCATCAGAAAACACAACAGATCTCCATTCCGTCCTCCAATGAGCTCTAGCTTGACACCACTGACTTCGCAAACGGCAGTGGTTTGGAGTAAGTGGAATGCACGCTACAGGGCGTCTGGCTCGGAGCTGTCCTTCAAGTAACCGATTTGTACCAGATCGTTGTGTCACTGTGGTGGCAACTGCAGCTCGAATTGCTGCCGCAGACGCGGTACGAATCGCTACGGCCATACGCCGTCGTACACGGAGGTCTTCCCTCTCAGTAGTGCCACGTGGCCAGCCGGAACCCGGTCTTCTTGAGGCAGTACCTTCCCTTGACCACCGCTGCCAACAATCATGCACAGTGGCTACATTCCTGCCAAGTCGTTCTGCAATATTGCGGAACGAAAATCCACCTTCTCGTAGCCCTATTACACGACCTCGTTCAAACTCCGTGAGCTGTTGATAATGGCTTCTTCGTCTTCTTAAAGGCATTCTTGACTAACATCAACACCCTACGTCGAATCTCAACGATAACTAACGCTCACGAACACGTTACAGCGCGTATTTACAGCAAACCTGCTTTGCATGTTCCGAGGGGCGCAACTAGCGCCACACGTATGCGCCGAGCGCGAAATTTGCATAGACGTCATCTTACAGATGTACTCTCACCGCCTACCAACTGTCGTTTATCTAACACAAAACCCTTCTTGGTGTTGGGATTTTTCTTTCCGTCAGTGTACATCACTTTTGTCTTCTAAAGTTCATTTCTAATCCCACTTCTTTTACTCTTGTGAGCAAGTTCCTGGTTCATACTCTGCAGCTATGATGGGGTAGTTGCAAAAATGACAACGTCATCAGCAAAACGAATGTGGAGGGCTATATATTTATTAAATGTGGTTAATGCAAAATAAAGTACTTCTCTCTCAGTATTCAATTTCTCGGAGTTATTTATAAAGCCACAATTTTAAAATTAGTTATTTTATGAAATAAATAATAGTGCAGAGTATTGAAAATGTAAAGTTTTGCTAGTACTTTAATAAAATTATACTTACATATCTTATCGTCATTGTAAAAGCAAGGTAACTGCACTTCGCCGCCTTTGCCTTCAAAATGTGGATCTTGTATTTACTTCTACTTCTCGAGGAATGTTCAGAAATGCAAGTCCCAAAAGTCGAGAATTAGACATTGTGTTTCGAAGATACATTTTCTGGCGCCTGAGAGTAGAAAATGCACTTTCCGGAGTGGCTGTTGAGACAGAAAGCGTTGATAGAATTTTTAGTAATTTCTTGATATTAGGGTAAAAAAAAACCAGCTTTACAACTTTATAAGGATTCTATCGCAGTGGATGACCTTTCCTCTTGTCTTATTAGTAATAAAGACATCTTCCAGGAGTGTGAGTGACAGCGAGTGAACCCTGCAGGTGTGTTGTTTGCACGTGGGAAAATGCGCCAATGAAACGAATTCAAAGGGATTCGAAAAAATTCGCGACTTCGTTGGGAAAAAAAATGCGATTTGAGTCAGTTTCTTATCGGCTTTATAACGAAGTAAATTTCTCCGTCATTTTTGGTCCACGCGGGGGATCGAACCCGAGTCCACTTATTCCGGAACAAGTCGCTCTACCAACTGAGCTACCCAGACGTTCGTTCTCGCTGCTATCTGCCTTTATGTCGCGTGCGTTCTGCGGGCAGGCACGTCACACACCCCCCCCCCCCCGAAAGAGGGCCGGGGGCATATCCCACGGGTTAGCCGTGACCATGAATTGCCGTAGGCAGCCATCCGCTGAAGAACGCGCACTTGAGAACTCCCACTCAATCTAGTGTGTGGAATGCAACATCACACACATTTATTTTTCGAAGCGCTGAAGAAGAGATTCTCTTATTTTTCCTATCTCGCGGTGTGAAAAGAACATCACACCATTGCGAGATCTTTAACGGCCGGGGCATCCGGGAACTTCAGGCGCCATTATAACGAAGTAAATTTCGCCGTCATTTGTGGTCCACGCCGGGGATCGAACCCGAGTCCTCTTATTCCGGATCAAGTCGCTCTACCAACTGAGCTACGCAGACGTTCGTTCTTGCTGCTAACTGCCTTTTTATGTCGTGTGCTTCCTGTGGGGAAGACACGTCCCAGCTCTTCATATTCATTTTGATATCTTTTTTTTTTTTTTTTTTGATTGGAGGTTTAACGACCACCGTGAGCAACTCAATGGGCTATAAGCAGTCGCCCGTCCCTAATTTAGGGTCACTGGTTCCAGGGAAGGGAGAGAGCCAGTGCCGTAAGACAAACACAACATCCATGCCTCACCGGGATTCGAACCCGGACCCCTTACGGACGAATGATCAGAGGCCATCGCTTAGACCACTGCGCCACTGGGGCGGCCATATTTTTAATGAGTAAGATTTAAAATTCGGCGTTAAAAGAGAAAAAGAAATCATGTGATTCGGCGTTCAAGAGAAAAATGTGTCTTATATCCAATGGGGGGCTTCAGCCCCTGAACCCCTCCCTTTTCTACGTCAATGGATGAAAGGAGTTGTTTTGCTATAGCTTTCGTAAAACCCGACCCGCTATGTGTTATTTCTATTTGTGGAGCGCAGAAAATGTTGGGCACCGTTTGGTTCAGACATTTCGCACAAGCAAGGAAATTCTAAAGAACGTGACTAGGATTTCGAAGGCTAATCAAAAAGAGGACGAATCGGTTTAAGCAACGGCATCGAAGGCAACATGAGTATATTCACTTATATTTGCTAATAGATGAATATCATTACTCTATACGTAGTTATTTTAAATAGCAGTTTTAGTTTGAAACTAATCTGTGTTCTCCCCTTTTAGTATAATGACTAGATATTTTTAGAGAAATGAGAAAACGTTTGAAGATACTGAGAGAGCTTAAACGATGTGAAACGGTGTTAATCAGATTTAGTCAATTGACTTTTCCAGTGGAAGTTATGGTGTCACAACAAGCATGAAATTCAGTGTAGTTCCAAAGAAAATTAAAATTAATTCGATAAGCTCGTCGAGTGCTAATGGTGTTTGTGCTTGTTTTTAACCAAATGAATGTAGTCGAATATTTGCTCATGGTATAAGAAACTTATGTATCCAAAAAAGTGGCTTGTGAAAATACACGGTCGAGTCACATTATTGTGACCAACATCTGATATCCAGAGTAACCGCTGAGTGCAGCGCGGACAGCAGCTAGACTGGCTGGGAGTGACTCAGTGAGGTGCTGGAAGGTGTTCATGGCTATGTGGAGCCATGCTGATTGCAGTGCATCTGACAGCTGCTGGAGGGTGCGTGGTGGAGGATCCATAGAGAGAACAACACGATCGAGGTCGTCCCATAGATGCTCAATTGGGTTTAAATTTGGGGAATTAGAGGGCCATGTAGTGCTTTGAAATCTTCATCGTGCTCTTCCAACCACTCTCGGACATTTCTAGCTTTTTGATGCGTTGCACTGTCGTGCTGAAAGATCCCATCCGCCCCAGGGAAGGCAATCAGCATGTATGGGTGTACGTGGTCTGCAAGGATGGATTCATAACGACTTCGGTCCATAGTGCCTTCCACAGGTATAAGGGAACTCAGAGAATCCCAAGAAAACATTCCCCAGAATACAACGCTGCCCCCACCAGCTTGTATTCTTCCAGCAATGGTTGGAGAGTGTTTGTTCTCCGATGTTTCTCGCCTTATACGCCAACGCCCATCCGTTCAATGAAGCAGAAAACGTGACTCGTCGGAGAAGGCAATCCTTTGTCAATCAGCAGAAGTCCAATTCCGATACTGCCGCTGTGCAAATGTAAGCCTTTTCTGCCGATGTACCTTCGTTAGCATAGATGCAGTGACCATCCGTCTGCATCGGAGCCCCATACGCAGCAGGGTTCGCTGAACTGTCGTTTTAGACACACTTCCTGTAGCCCCCTGGTTCATTCGGCCAGTGAGTTGCTCCACTGTAGCGTGTCGATCGGCTATCACGCACCTTCGCAGCCGACGTTCGCCTCTCACATCAATGGCACGTGGTGTTCCGCAGTTTGCACTTAGCTTATTCGCAGTGGTGCCATTTCTCCAATCACGATACACTTTAAGCACAGCAGCACGCGAACAGTTCACAAACTGCGCTGTTTCAGAAATACTGCCACCCTTGGCCCGAAATCCGTTAATCATCCCCTTTTGCAAATACACTGGTGTGCAAAAATTAAGGACGAAGAGGAGAAATTAGCATAACAGCGGAACGAACAGGCAGAACGGACCGAAAGACCACTCAGGATATAGACTAGGGTCCGGTACGGTAGGGCATGCGCATATATGCAGCATGACGTAGGGGGGGGTGTCGGAAGGGTATAAAACACACGGGTGGTGTACGCTCAGCAATTCGGTGAAAGCTATTGCACGGTGTATATCGGTTTGAACGACGTCGAGTTGCTGCCACCGTGTTATATGGCCAACAGGTAATCCAGTAGACGTCATCTGGATGAATTTACCCGAGGTCGCGTCACTGGGAAGTTGGAAGAAGGTCGAAGTGTGACTAGTGTGGCCGAAGAGTTCGGAATCGCTCACAGCATCGTTTCACGAGATTGGAGAGCATTTCAAACGACAGGAACAGCTGTCCGAGAGTTTAGCAGTGGTCGTCCACGAGCAACCACGGCGGCGGACGGACGACCAGTATATTGTCCTACAGGCGAGAAGAGACAGACAGCAGACAGCGGGATAAATCGCAAGGCACATGCAACAGACAACTGGACGTCCGTTTTCGGGTTTTACCGTATCCGGGAGGCTGCACAAAGGTGGTGGTGTATTTGCACAACGACCAGTACGGTGCGTGCCATTAACGCCTGCTCATCAGAGATGGCGGTTTCTGTGGTGCCAGGAACACAACAACTGGACACATCAGCAATGGGGTCGAGTTCTCTTTACGGATGAGAGCCGAGTTAGTCTGACGAGCGATTCTGGACGTATACACATCTGGAGAGAGCAGGGAACACGCAATCACACCTCCAACGTCATCGAAAGGGACCAGTTTGGAGGTGGCGGAGTTCTCGTTTGGGGCGGTATCATGCTTGGTAGCCGTACTGACCTCCACATCTTCCCAAGAAGGTTCAGTCACTGGTGTCGCTATTGTACCGAGGTCCTCCTGCCTCACGTGCGTCTGTTTAGAGGTGCTGTGGATCCTGAGTTCCTCTTCATGGACGACAACGCTACACCTCATCGTACAGTGGCTGTCGCAGAGCTGTTGGAGAGTGAAGATATTCAACGCATGGATTGGCCCGCAAGGTCCTCGGACCTAAATCCAATCGAACACGTGTGGGACCTTCTCGGGAAACGCTTGTCAGCACGTCACGAGCCGCCAGCAACGATTCCGCAGCTGCGATTGGCGCTACAAGAGGAAATGGGTCACGATGCCTCAACAGCTCCTTGACAGCCTCGTCCTTAGCATGGACAGACGTTGTAAATCCTGTAACGTAGTCAGGGGTGATCATATCCCCTACTAAAGACTGGATTTTTCTTGGCAACCGCCTGTCACATGGACGTTTCTGTCTTCTGTCCAGTAGTGCTCGAAGTTAGCTTTTCAATAAAGTGGCTTTGTATCCTTTGGATTCCTTGCTTGACCGGTTTTGCTTACTTGTCCCATATTCTTACATCTTGGGAATCTTATGGTATGATTTGAGTCGATGTGGAGCACTTCTGCACGACGTTACATTCGAAAAACCGTCTCGTCCTTAACTTTTGCACGCCAGTTTATGATATATCGCTCCTTTTATCCATGACAGCAACGAGTGATATGTTTTCAGAATGCTTACTGCACACCTTATGCAGACTCCGAGCCAACTCACGACGCGTTCCTTATTTCATTGGCTACGCGCTGTTGACGTCAAAAGTAGGAGGTTGTCACAATAATGTGACTCGACTGTGTATATACGTTCATCTAATATCATCAAATAGTGAATTAAACGCTGTCGTATTTTAAGAAATTTAATCTGTGCGCACGATGATACTTTTGCACTGACATAACCAAACTCGATAAGACAGACCGGGTGTAAAAAGGTGACATATGTATTCTTAAAGAAATTTTAATGCATATGATGTTATTTGGCACTTTTATGTGTTTGTGTGTGTGAAAATAGAGATTAAGATAGTAACTTACTGCTAACTCTAGCACTGGGTTTCGGGTGCAAAGAGCCGTCAGCTAACGCCATTCTTTATCCTGATTATTTTTTGAAAAAATGTATTTGTAATATTTTGTGAGAATTTTAAGAAATTTTTAGTGGGAAGGCAGTTAAGATTTTCTCATTTTTTTTTATTATTATTCATTATTATTCGATTCGCAATTTTCATTGTAAAACTATAGCATACGCTTGCGCATTGTATGCTTTTCAATTTCATATGAAGTGCATAATATTGCGCAAAAATAAAAATTAGTAGAATTATTTGAATTTCCTTCAATATAAACTAAACTATATTGAAGATCCTCCTTTTTTTATTTAACAGATATTCTAAAATTTCAAAATGCTACACGGATAATGATAATGGTATGTGGAATAGAACTTTGTGTATCGTTGTATGTACCACTATATTGCGCGGCTGTAAGTTTTACAGTATGACATTTCAAATTTGCTCTCATAAAAGTATCTTGAATTTAGAAATTTCAATTCTACAGTTTTCAATTTCCAATTTAACAATTCAGTTGGATGTTTGGGTGCTTTTAATGGATTCGTAGCATTATTCCGTATCACAATATTTACCCTGACAGTTTAATCCTTCAACCGGCTGGAAATGAATGTATTCTGCGTTAGTGAAATGGCTGAAATCAGCTCAAACGAATATGTTCTCTGTCTAACAAGGTAATAAAATCATGCAATGCATTGATTATGATACGCTTACCAGAAATCATTACTCAAGTTATGAGCATAATGGCTGTGGAATAAATCTCGTTCCTGTGCCCTGATCTTTGACCCCATTTCGATGACATTAAACAGAATTGGTTCAGTACACCTCCGGAACAACATATTAAAGTTTTGTCCCAATAGAAGCATTTTTAGTCAAGTTATGAAGATAATGGCTGTGGAATAAATCTCGCTCCTGTGTTCTTGACCTTTGACCCCATTTCGATGATATTAAACAGAATTTGTTCGGTATACCTCCGGAACATCATAAAGTTTTGTCGCAATCGAAGCATGTTTACGTAAATTATGACGCATAAGGGCAATGGAATGGATCCCGCTCCTATGTCCTGACCTCTGACCCCATTTCGCCCATTTTCTTTAGGGTTCGTCACTAGGTTGTCCCCTATTACATGCTAAAATTTCATCGAAATCGAACCGTTTTTACGTGAGTTATCATGCGGACGGACGGACAAAGATTTAGCATATACCCTTATCCAACCTACGGTAGGAAAGCGTAAACAAGTTAGTAAAATTATGTAATGCATTGATTATGATACACTTTCCAACATACTAGAAATCATTACCCAAGTTATTACTCAAGTTATGAGAATAATGGCTGTGGAATAAATCTCGCTTCTGTGCCCTGACTTTGACCCCATTTCGATGATATTAAACAGAATTAATGCAGTATACCTCCGGATCAACCGTTTTGTCGCAATAGAAGCATTTTTAGTCAAGTTATGATGATAATGGCTGTGGAATAAATATCGCTTCTGTGCCCTGACCTTTGACCCCATTTCGATTATATTCAACAGAACCAGTTGAGTATACCTCTAGAACAACATGATAAAGTTTTGTCGCAATCGAAGCATGTTTACGTAAGTTATGACGCATAAAGGCAATGGAATGGATCCATCTCCTATGTCCTGACCTTTGACCCCATTTCTTCCATTTTCAGTAGGGTTCCTTCCTCAGGCTGTCCCCTACTACTTGCTAAAATGTCATCGAAATCGAACCATTTTTACGCGAGTTACCAAGCGGAAGGACAGATGGCCAAAGCTGGAGCATATACGCTTCTTCAACCTACATTTGGAAAGCGTAAAAAAGTTGGCCGAACTCGGCAGCAACGAGCGAACCTGCGCATCAGAAAGCGTTGCTTTTCTCCTTAGCTTTTTTTTTCAAAGTGGTTATTTAGGTGGATGATTTCCTTTCTAGGTGATTACGTACTGAAAAGTATATAACAAATTACGACGAACTAAGAAAGGAGAGAGAAGATATTTCAATCACTTGTTTATACTTAGTGCCATGTGTCCCCGTCAGGTGCTACAGAGAATTTAGAAATCATTCGTTTCCAAAAAAGTTATGATGTTAACGAGCATGAAAGCCAGTTAGTTCCAAATAAAATGAAAATTTATTCGATAAGCCGTCAAGTGCTAAGTGTTTTTTACGCTTTCCCAACCGTAGGTTGAAGAAACGTATATATGCTCCAGCTTTGTCCGTCTATCGGTCTGTCTGTCTGTCCATCCGTCTGTCGGTCCGTCTGCACTATATAACTCGCATGTTTTGATTTTGATGAAATTTTAATATGTGGTAGGGGACCACTGGGGACGAACCCTGTTGAAAATGGATGAAATGGGGTCAAAGGTCAGGACATAAGGGAGAGATCCATTCTATTGCCCTTATACGTCATAACTTGACTAAAAATGTTTCGATTTCGAGGAAAGTTTAGTATGTGGTAGGGGACTACTTGGGGACGAAGCCTATTGAAAATGGGCGAAATGGGGTCAAAGGTCAGGACATAGGAGCGGGATCCATTCCATCGCCCTTATGCGTTATAACTTACGTAAAAATGCTTCTATTGCGACAAAACTTTCGTATGTTGTTCCGGAGGTATACTGAACTGGTTCTCTTGAATATCGTTGAAATGGGGTTAAAGGTCAGGGCACAGGAGTGAGATTTATTCCACAGCCATTATCCTCATAACTTGAGTAATGATTTCTGGTATGTTGGAAAGCGTATCATAATCAATGCATTGCATGATTTTACTAACTTGTTATGTTTTTACAAAAGAAGACAAAACTAATGGTAATAGGGAAGGATCCAAAAACAGGCTTTCCTTAAAATTGAAGGACAATGCATCGAACAAGTTAAATCAATTTCGCTATTTGGGTCAAATTTTTACTGAAGATGCTAAGATGTGAAAAGAAATTTGGAATGAGACTGGAAATGGCAAAAGCGGCCTTTAGAGAGAATCAAAAACTACTGACAGCCAACAATATACAGGATGATTCAGTTAAGCGTGTGCAAACTTCTGGGAGGGGTAGGTTGCACAAAGTCAAATCGGAATCACATAGTAATGCTACAGGGTCGGAAACGCCATCTTGATGCGGTAGATGGTGTTGTTCGGCCGCGAGACTACTCATACGTTCTTTCAATATACCGTCATTTGTAAACCGCCTGCAGAAGTAGTAGGATGGCTGAGTTCTACCGTGCAATGTGGTTCCAGAACGATGGGGCCCCCGCCAATTTCAGCAATGACGTTCGTCCTCACTTAAACATGACATTTGGACATCAGTAGATTGGGCGTGGTGGCCCCGTTCATTGGCCTGCAAGATCGCCGGACTTAACATGCCTTGATTACTTCTTCTGGGTTACGTCAAAAGACTGGTGTACAACACACCCGTTGAAAGTGATGAGGACCTTGTAGCACGCATCTCTGTAGCTGCTACGGAAGTCCGAGACACGCGAGGAATTTTCCAAAATGTACGTGATTCCATGCGCCGGCGATGTCGAGCGTGTATTACAGCTCATGGTCGCAACTTTGAACGCCTTCTGTAACCTCAGTGCATTTCGCAAATGTCTTGTGGGTAATAAAAAAGCATTTTGTGCTCTGACGTGCTGCTCTTTTATTTCTCGTCCTCTTTGTGCACTAGCGCATGAAGATGGCGTTTCCAACCCTGCATTGCTATGTGATTCCGATTTGTCTTTATGCAACCTACCCCTCCCAGAAGTTTGTACTAGCTTAGCTGAATCACCGTGTAGATCTAAAACTGAGGAAGAGAATTTTAAAAGCATATGTTTGGTCAGTAGCTCTCTACGGTTCTGAGACAATGGACATTCACCAACAGCGAAGTGAAACGGCTGGAGGCATTTGAGATATAGAGCTATAGAAGAATAGAGAGAATAAGCTGGCTTGGTGGAAAGACTAATGAGTAGGTCCTGGAGAGAGTGGGAGAACCCAGGAATCTGATCAACATGTTAAAAGAAGAAGAATGTTATGGATGGGACACACATTACGCCATGTAGTCCCGATTCTGAAAATTTTGGAAGGAAAAATTCAAGATAAGAGAGGAGGAAGACGGCCAAGGAATAATTTGTGACACAATTACTCCAAGAACCCAATACCAGGATAAACTATGACTTGAAGAGAACGGCGGAGAATAGAGAGGAATGGAGAGATAGAGTACAAATGTCAAAGGACTGGTTGTTTGTACTCTGACATTGAGTACAAATGTCAGAGTACGAACAACCAGTCCTTGGACTGAGTAACCAAGAAGAAGAAAAGAAGACCTACTGCTGGAGTATTCAGCCATAGGTCTTCTTTTGTGATCATTGTAACACAGCACAGGGAATCTCGAGATGCTCTCGTGACCATTAGTAAGAGTTAGAGACAGCATTTCCCAGAGCGTTAGACTCTGTAGTCGGGGAGCTCTAGCATTAAGCATTTATTGTCATATTGCTTTATTGCCCTCTACAGCGATCAATAACACCGTGAGTGAAAGTGTAGCCGGACTGCATAATTAGCTTGTTGCTCTTCTTGGCGACAAGAAGGCAAACACTAGAGAGAGAGAGTGTCGAACACAGAGAAGTCAGACAGAGCTCTCTATAGGAGATGCTAGGAGGAGACAGGAAGGAGTAACGGCTCTTTAGGTGGTACGCATAACTGATGCAAAATGTAACAGTGAAAAAAATGTTAAAACGTTTAGATGAAAGTATAAAAGGAGTAATGTAAATTAATTGTAAATAAATATGCACTAAGATGAATTCCTAAACCATAGGTGGGGAACTTTTTCATGTTGTAAGGCCGCATTAAGTTAGCTGTAATATAACAACGCCGCATTCAAGAAACTTCAATTAGATATAACTTCCAAATGTACAATATTTTGTAAAAATCATACTATGTACTACAAAAAATCAAAAAATGAAAAAAAAATTTAATTCTGAAGTTAATTATCCTTTTAACAACTTTGTTGTGACTGCCTTTTTTTTTTTTTTTGTTGTTGAAAGCATTTGAATATTTGGTTGCAACATTGATGTCAGCAGTTTTAGCTGATCTCTAGATGGGTATCCATCATTTGTGACTTTAAAGGCGTCTTGATTTGGGTTAGGTAGGAGAATGTAGATCCGCAGCAATAAATGGTTGAAAAGCAAGAGAGCATTTTTCGTGCATGTTGCCGAAGGCGTGGGCATTCTGTTGCATTTTCCCATATTTCGGCTCGATCTTTCTTAGCGTCAAATAAGGACTTTAAAATATCATCTTCTGAAAACTGAATCAATTCCATCTGTAGTTCTTTAGGAGCCGTAGAACGAAATCATGAGCGTAGTAGGTGACAAAATAGCCCTTATGACTTACTAATGTTTTAATTGTGGCTGACAGTCGGGGATTACAATTTCGCTGAATCTTCTTTTACTCTTTGGTATTTTAATATTTCTATTTTTATCTTAAAGTAGCCGTATTAAAAATACGGCTACTTTAAGATAAAAATAGAAATAATAAAAGACGAACAAAACATATTAATAAATGTAAAAGGATTTCTGCTGCAAATTTTGGATTCACTCAAAAGGCCGCAGTTTCCCCACTCCTGTCCTAGACAATCCATTAATCCGCATCATAACAACCTTTAGCTCACAATAAACTCATTAAAACTGCAATTTCTTTCATCTAGAAAGAAATTGTAGTTTCACGGAGTTTCTTGTTGCAGTAAGCAATAAGAACGAACCCAAGCAATAAATAGAAGTCCTATTGACACAGGGGACTTGGCCTTTTCCGGCATGCCTTGGGTCATGAAGCAGAGAACAGAGGAAAAGGAGGAAGGGCTTATCACCCTTGACAGGTTTACGGTCGGTACTGCTGAGATGTGAGAAGGAAAGGAATTGTTTTTCCGTAGCTTTCATAAAGCTCTGCGGCTATGTGAACATGAACGTTTCTGTTGGGGCAATTTTTTGTTTCATCATTATTTTTTGTTTTATCATTTCATCATCTTTTGTTTCTATTCTAGGCATGAACGTTTCTATTCGTTTCTATTCGGGCAGCCTAGAAAACTTGGACACCATGGTGTCCAAAGTTTTCTATGGTCTAAGAAAAAGTTTCAATATTTATTTAGTAACACTTTGCCGAAAAAAAAATGCTTTTTAGTCAAAGCTATTACGTTTTAGATGTGTGTACAATAAAAAACGCCAATTATCCGTTGTAACTGGGGGACGCTTGAGCCCGAATTATTGAAAAACACAGTTACTCCAAATTGCATTTTATTGAGTTATATACATAAAAAAAACCTAGAAAAACATAATATAAACATTCTTGTACTGTGTAAATAAAAAACTGAAAATTTTTAAACTTATTTAGACGATTTCTTTCCTCTGTAGCGTTATTTTTTTATATATATACTCCCACGAATTTGTAAAACTTCAATGTAATCATAGGCGCCGACTTCGTGGGTTCGAGACACTTTTTGAACCACCAATGATGTTGTTGTGGGTTCCTCGAACCCCTTATATTTTTGCTCGTATTTCGCGGGGAAAATACACGTACGCATATGTGCATACATTTTGTTTTTCATTATCAATTCTTCAAGTTTTTTATTATTCATTCCCCGTTTACTATATATAGAAAATGTGTATAAAAATTTACCCCTCAGACTGTTTATTGTGCCTCAAAAAAGAATTAGTGTTTGTTCGTGCTCATTAAATTTGACGCGACAGACAATACCTCAAGTACCGTTGTTTAAGAGCATTTAAAACTGTCTCCTTTATAAAAGAAAATTCTTCGGGTTTGTGTGAGTTCCCACGAAATGCTAAAGTTTAGCTCTACATTCGGAGACGAGAACCTATTCGAGGTCATAGTGATAAAGGCGGATATATGTTGTACAGTCAGTTGGCCCACCCTAATTTCGGGCAGTCGAGGACCTAGGAGGTTAGAAGACAGAGAAGATGGCAACAGCAGCCGCTGGTGAAGCCAAATCTGATCATCTGGTTTCTTGCGCCCTCCGGGTGGGTAGGGTTCAGTGACGTGACATCACTTCCTGAAGACCCGTGCTGGAGCACAGGTTGATAGCGGCCGTCTCTTACTCTCTGCAGCAGTCCCTGAAGATCAACAAGGCGCCCACAGCTTCAGCAAGGTCGCGATTGGTCAATACGCATTATGCACTTCCGGTCGACGAAGCATAAATTTTGTTTAATCTTTTTAGAAAATACTAAACTGCATTCCTATAACTTTTTGCAGATTTTTAGTTATGTGCATGTACATTTCTGTCTCATTTTTTCCTGACTGTACATGCTGCGCAAGTGCCTCTAAAACCTCTTCAAGGTCAAAGATTTCCCCATAGAAAAGTACAGAAGCAGCCTAAGTTGGGCATACTGGGCATACACAGCTGATACGAAGTAGAGCCCACGGAAAACGCGGGTGTGCGGCTGATGCCATGTCCTCACCATTCTAACCTCTTATTTTAACTCAGAAATCATTTGAAGAAAGAAATTGTTGGCATTTTTAAAATTGGTAAAAAAAAAACTTAAAATAAATTTTACATGTTTTTGTTACTTTTATAAGATAATTGAGTTGGACATTCACACAGTATCTGTGTATTGTATATAATAATGTCGCGCCTACAAAAGCAAAATAAATGAAACAAATAATTATCTAAAGAAAAAAAAGCAATTCTGTAATGAACTATAATTTGCTTCATTTTAGCATTTCAGGTGTCTTATTGTGTCAGATAATCTGAGTCAATAAAATTTAAATTCGACTTAAATGCTTTGAAAAATGCATGGGTAATTCGATTAAAAATTTCCGGAACCCCCAATAATTTTTCAAATCGGCGCCTATACGAATTTAAATAATGATGCGTATAATTATAGACGTATAGCTAAAATGTCAATATTTGCAAAAATTCTAGAACAAAGATTAATGTCGTGCATCCAAAAATATAATACCATCAATAAAAATCAATTTTGCTTCCAACAGAATACATCAACTCAACTAGCACTTCTGCACTTACAATATACCATTCAAAAAAATTTAGAAATAAAAGCAATTAACTTTGCGATTTTTCTTGACCTATCCAAAGTTTTTGATACTATAAATCACAAAATTCTTTTAACTAAATTACGAAACCTAGGTATCAGAGGAATATCATACACATTAATGGAGACTTATCTAACGAATAGGTATCATTATACTACCACTGATAATTTTTAATCATCTAACCTTAAAATTAACTCGGTCGTTCCGCAGGGATCAATTCTAGGGCCTTTGCTTTTCAACCTATATATAAATGATATATTTAATGTTGATACTCCTAATCACTTACTTTTATATGCAGATGATATAACAATACTAATCAAAGGAACAAATATTAATGATTTGATTATACAATCGGATAGGCAATTGCAAATGTACTCTGAATGGTTAACACAAAATGATTTAATACTTAATCTCAATAAAACAAAAATTAAGGTCTTCAGTAGATTGAAAATAGAACAATTACAATTTCATCATTTACTACTAAATAACATACCTATCGAAATAGTTCAGAGTTTCAGATTCCTGGGAATAATATTAAACTCAACCTTAAAATGGAGCACCCGTGTGAACTATATTGCAAATGAGATTTATAGAAACATTGGCATTATAAGTAAAAATGTATTATGTTTCACGCTTAAATCCCTAAAAATGTTATATTACGCACTTATACAGACACATATTAACTACTGTATTACCTCATGGGGTCAAACTACTCAAACTGATTTATTAAAATTACAAAGACTACAAAATAAGTTTATCAGACTAATGGACTTACAAAATAATTCTTTACACCCAGATAACCTACAAACTTTTCAATGTCATCACGTACATGGTGATATTGAAAATCCCAATAAATACGGAATTACGTGAATATCTCAATTACTTAATTTTAACATTGGCAAATTAATGTTTCAAAGAATAAAAAATAATTTACATATCAATATTATATATATAAAATTAGGTACTCATAACTATAGAACTAGAGGTAAATCTCTTCTACGACCTATTAACTCAAAATCCTTAATGATGAAAAAAGTAAGAATTAACTGAAATAAATAACATTAATTTATTCAAAAAAAAAAAAAAAAACTAAAAAAAAATTCCAACGAATTACTAATGCAAAAGGGAGGGAGGGAGTTCGAAGTCTAAATTACAAGGCATGCTGAAACTAAAATAATGTGTTTAATTTAACCACTTACTACTGTTGACATCCTTGTGACTGCTTAATTGCAAGTGGGGAATCAGGGCCACAGAAAATGGAGAGACAGAGCGTGCACAAGCCAGAGTTATGGAAATTGGTGGGCGGGGAAAAAGAACGATAGCAGAGCACCGTCGGCGCTTTATGGAACTAAACCCCACGTGCTCTCTGACGTAACGTCCCTACTGTAACGCTCATAATTCGAAATTGGTTACTTTGCTTGTTATTGCTGCCGTTACCACTGTGTGATTCTGTGATTATAACAACGCTTTTCGTTATTTCGTAGAAGTTATTTCCGGCGGATATTTATTTCATCTTTTATATGTAGGAAATCTTTGTCTATTTTTTAACTGTTAAAAATCGATATAAGTAAAATTTATATCACTTTTTATTTGCCATTGCTTTGATATTTTTCCGTTGTTTATTTTCAAATTCCGGCAGTGGTATGTTGCGTTGACGAAGGTCTGCATTTTGAGAACGAAAGCTGCTACAGATTTATTAGTTTCTTTTAAGTCAGAGTTAGTACTTTATTTCTCAGTATAATTCCCGACTGCAAAGTGCTGTTCTTACGATTAAGAATATATGCCTAATTCCGTTACACCTACCGCAAAATTCCTCGGTCAATCACGCTACAGTGAACCTAACCAACTCGGGAAGTAAGGAAAATGACGGCTCTCGCAGGGAAAGAAAGTCGAGAGAGACATTTGTAAACAAGTGGGAGGAGCGTAGTTGTGACGTCACTTTTAGTTCTCATTAACAGGCCGTGGGGCCGCCAACGTCTATGTGAGTTTAACATTATGCTGTTGCCATCGGACAAAGTGGAGAATTTCCTTTACGATCTCCTAGAGTGCACACTCTGTACCTCTCTTCTCTGTGATCAGGGCATTGTAGGCCTTACTAGCTTTTCCTTGTTTCCCCTTGCTGTTATGTAAATTAACTATGAAATGACATATGTGTACGAATCTCAAATGTAGCAGCATAAATATTAATAATAAATAAATGTAATAACAAGTAAATTGTAATGTTCTTATTTTATGATTTTCCAACAAATAATTGTTTTATATTTCATTCAGTGTACTTTATTTTACCATACGAATTCATATCTATTGTAATCATTTCGGGTTTTTACTGTTCCGTGTCTAGTGAGAACGGGTTTTAACTAAAAAATTAGGTAAATACCCGATGTAAACTTTTTATTCTGCAATTTACTGAGGATGGTAACTTCGGGTTTTTACTAGTACCATCATTTCTAGATGTTACTAGTAAAAATCAGAAGTTTCCAATGCTCGTGGACACTTCACGTTCTTGCTAGTAATTTCTGAAAAAAATCAGGATTTCGGGTTTTTACGGTAACATATGCACTACGCAGGACCGCTGTTAACACGAATAATCGGACCCCCAAAATCGGCATTTTACTGTATATACCTATCTCATCGAAAAAGAGGGTCGAAGAAGCTCTCAAATGACTCAAAATAGACCATTCCTCCCCTTCAGTTCGGCTGAAAGATAAGTAACTGTTTTATCTTGTGAGTGATTAATGATCTAAAGAGCGTGGAAACGCATGAAGTTTTGCCATCAGCCAGTTTTTCAAACAATTTGTCGTTGTTCGTAATGCTTATAAAGACTCTGATAATTATGCTGTTTCCTGAATGTCTTTCTGACTGAGTACGATACAGCAGTTATCCTGATGCTTGATTATTAACTGATTCATCTATCTCAGAAAACGCATTTTTAAAATTAGATATTTAAGAAGGAAAATCATTTCTTTGTTTTTCTTTCCGCGAGCACTGAAACGACATCGGTGAAAACTGTTCTCCCTAATGCTTCTCATGATCGTTAAATTTAAGTGGCTCTTGAAAGCGGTAGTTTTCACACCCGACGTCCGGAAAGAGACACTGGCTGACCATCGTGAAAAAGGACCCAGTATCCTCATTGCCGATTCAGCTCCACGATCTATTGCAACGTAATTCCGATCGTGTCATTTCAGTGCAGTCGCCTTCCGATAAATAAATCACATCCAAATGACAGAGCGCAGTCTTCTGAAAATAAAGATTTAATGAGAGGAACGTCTGCTTGTGTGCCTAGAGGTACGCCTGTTACGAAGCTCCGCCCCCACTTTCCTCATTTTTTCGCTAATTTTTTTTTTTTTTCGCTCTGTGATTACCTGAACGTCTCCACCTTCTCCTCCTCCTTCTGAGACTATGACTGCAGGCTTGCTCGTGACTCCTAAACGGAACTTTCTCAATAACACATCCTTAAAAAAGAATAGCAAATCAAAGTCTCCCATGTTTTTTAGAACACATTGCATCCCTCTCTCCCGAACCCCTCTACCAATTTTTTAGAGTTCGTTATCTCTACCTGAGTCTGTGATTAGTCAGGATGTAGTAAAATTTGCTTCTGACGAGACATGCCCCCTCCCCCTATTCTGTGTATCCCGCCCCTTTAACCACGCAATCATCTCCCGAATCTCCTCTTCTTCTGATTCTTTTTTCCCACAATCACACGCACGTTCCCTATGTCTCTGCCTACAATCACAAAGAGAGAGTCGGGCAGCGATTACCTCTAACCTTTGCTTCCCTACCATTTGTCTTCCCTGGCCTCTGTTATTATCACATTGTTACGGGATGTAGGGACGCGTTGCTAAGTAACAGTGACACGCTTTTGCCAAATTTATTCCATCCCCCCCCCCCCATTGACTCCTTTCTGTTTTATTGTGTTGTTGTTGTGTAGGTCTTTGGGATGATTTCTTTCCGAGTCAATTTTCTTCCACTTGTCTTTTCATTCTTTGACGAATGACGTCCCGGCGTAGTTACTTTAATTACATCATTTATATTTATCTGCGGTACAACTGTGAATCTATCTCAATCTCCGCGTGTGAATGTTCTATTTCCGACCCACCCGGTGCCCTCCCCGTAATACGCTTTTCACTCTCTGTCTAGGTATCCATCCCCAATCACGGCATCGGCTTGTTCGTCCCTAAATTATACTTCGAAATGACCGTCGGTGCCACCAAATTATGTTATTTTTTAGCTATTGGTCTTTAAGAGTTTTAAGAGTGCGGTGGGGATGCTTTATAAGTACCATTAAGGCAAGAAAATGGAAATGGCCTTTACGATCAAAAGCCCTCAATCGATTTACCAAACTAAAACTTTTTTAAAGATCATTTACTTTGCACACAAACCCCGCAAAGGTCTAACGCTTTACGCTGCATCATTTTTCATTGTTAAGGCCTTGTAAGAGTGATGGCCTACGCAGCTACCCTACTTCACAGCATCATTCGCGGGAGACGATCATCTACACTGCCTCGTTTAGATGTTATTCTATTTGTGTCAAGCCGCCCGTCGTGTTTAAAGGTTTACAATGCTTGCTGCTCTGGATATGTCCGTTGCTCGGTATCTGTACTTTAAACGTAAGCAACTCCTTTACATATTTTTTTCTTTTTGCTTCAATTTTCTCTATATGATAAAAATGTAAGTTTTATCTACGAATATCCTATCCCCGATAAATTGTACATATAGGCATATATATTAGGTGTACAAATAAGTTTTAAACCTTTTTTTGTGTGACGTATACCACTAATTTACATAACCGACATTCCCCCGCGTTGTTATCACGTGACCGTAACTAGTCCAGAGTATAAAATGTGACACAGAAGTTTGCCCAACAGTCAAACGCACTTGCACATCGGTAGGTGAAAAGATGGCAAGCGATACTGCATTTATTCGACACTGAATTCGTTGCGAATTTCATCAAGGAAAAAGTGCTGCAAGAGCATGTGCATCGATCTGTTCTGTTCTGGGGGAGAATATTGTATCGAAAAGGACGTGGGAGTTTTGGTTTAGACGGTTTAAAGCAGGCGATTTTGATGTCAGCGATCGAGAACGTAGCGGGGCTCCGCAGAAGGTCGCACATGAAGAACTTCAAGCATTGATGGATGAAGATTCTTCTCAAACGCAAAACGAACTAGCTGAACAACTAGGGGTAACTCAACAAACCGTTTCCAATCGTTTGCGCACAATGGGAAAGCTTTAGAAGGAAGGAAAATGGGTGCCACATGACCTGAGCCGGAGGAACAAAGATGAGCGTGCCATGAAGTGTTTGAATCTGTTGAATAAACAACACAGAAAGTCTTTCCTGTGGAAAATCGTTACGGGTGATGAAAAGTGGATATGGTATGACAATCCCAAATGCAAAAAAAAAAATGGGTAGACCCCGGTGAAGCAACGACTTCGACACCGAAACGCAATATTCACTGCAAGAAAGTTCTGCTGTGCATCTGGTGGGATATGAAGGGTGTGCTCTATTATGAACTATTGGAATAGGGTCAAACTGTTACTGCTGATCGCTACAAGCAGCAATTGCTGCGATTGAACCAGGAAATCTGTCGGGAATGTCCATTCACAGGCAAAAAATTGCGTCCTGGGAAATTACTGCATGACAACGCTAGGCGCATGTCCCGAAATCGGTGAAGGAAACGTTGTTGACGCTTGGCTGGGAAGTTTTTGAACACCCGGCGAAAAGTCCCAACATAGCCCCTTCAGACTATCACTCGTTTCGATCGATGCAACATGGTTTGTCTGCTCTACGGTTCCGGACATGTGACGAAGTGCAAAAATGTGTTGATGACTTCATTGCGTCACACGACGAAGTATTCTTCATGGCTGGGATCAGTCAGCTGACCGATCAATGCTGGAAGGTGATAGATAATGACAGCGCATATTTTGATTCGTAAAGGTATTGTTGTTTTCTCTCAAATTACATGTTGCATTGTCTTAAAACGCTTTAAAACTTATTTATACACCTAATATATCATTGTCGACCATTATCAATCCACCGCTGGATGAAGGTCTTTCCAAATTTCCACCACAAATGTCTGTCTTGAGCCACTCTCCTCCATATTACTCCAGCATGTTTTTCGAATTTCATACTTCCATCTGCCATGGGGTCTTCTTCTGTGTCTTTTTCTGTCCCTTGGTGTCTAGTCTAAAATTTCGGTTGTCCATCGGTGGTCCGTTCTTCTGGCAACATGTTCAGCCCATTGCCATTTCAGGAATTTTACTCTAATCATGATGTTTTCCACTCTTGTCATTTTCCTTATCCACGAGTTCCTCTTCTTATCTTTCCTGGTTATATATATAGAGAGAGAGAAAGAGAGAGAGAGAGAGAGAGAGAGAGAGAGAGAGAGAGAGAGAGAGAGTATGATATCCAGGACTTTGTTAACAAGATTAAAGAAATGGGATTAAAAATGAACTTTCAGAAGACAAAACTAATGTACAATAAATTTGTAAGAAATTATTATTTAATTGATGGTGGTGGGGGATGGAGATAACCGATACCTACATTTACCTTGGGGAAAAGGGGGTTACATTGATGAAATGAATCTGCTTATAAAACTTGGTTGGAGAGCTTTTAGGAGAAACAGTACAATTTTCGAGAGCAATATGCTGTACCACTGTCTTAAAAGAAAAGTGTTTAATCAATGCATCCTTCCAGTTCTTACGTAGGGAGCAGAGCCTTGGACTTTAACTAAAAAAGACATTCAACGGCTGCAGACAACTGAAAGAAGCCTGGAGAGATGCATGCTTGGTTAACGTGGAAAGATACGAAGAGGAACTTGCGGATAAGGAAATTGACAGGAGTAGAAGTCATCATTATCAGAGTAAAATCCCTGAAATGGCAATATTGCCAAAAGAACGGATCACCGATGGACAATCATAATTTTAGACTGGATTCTAAGGGACAGGAAAAGACACAGAAGAAGACCACGTGGGAGATGGGTGGATAAATTTCGAAAACAGTCGGGAGTGACATGAAGGAGACTGGTTCACGGCAGACCATTGTGGAAGAAACTTGGGGTGACCTTCATCCAGCACTGGATTGATAATGATTGACAATGATGATGATATATGTATATATACTTTATTTCGAGAATTAACGACCACTATGAGCAACTCTGTGGTTTACAACCAGTCTCCCGTCCCTAACTTCGAGACGCCGGTTGCAGGGAAGGAGCAGAGCCCGCGCTATCAGATAGACACAGCACCCCTGTCTCAATCGGGACTCGAACCTCGACCTATTTCGGACGTACTCTGCCTGCTGTGCCCTATACTGTTAATTTAACGGGATCATTGCCTACAACACTGATCACTACTTCAAGCATTGTACGGCATCTGCAAGTCGAATTATTGAAACATAGCACTTTGATTATTTCTATTTCGAAAGTTTTACATTGTTTTCTGGCAACAGACAGTGCGTGTGCGTTTGATATTCTCTTACTGTTATACAGTATGTTAGTTTGATGTTTTTCCCAGACCAAAATTTTTATTCAGTTTCTGCGTACTGATAAACTGAACAAAAAAACTACTTAATGTTACCATTTTGAGTGCTGAAAAAAAACAACATATATTTTTGCGTCTGATACGGGAAGCTGCTTTAGGTTTTTTTGACTTATTTCCCAGTTTTCCTTGGTGTAGAATATTCCAGTTATGTATTTATCGCTCCAGAAAAATACCTAAAAACTATGAGATTTATGTGCATAAATATAAAAATTACAGCACAGTTCGGTCCTGCAACATCATTTGCCAAATATATTCTAACGAGTGGCGCCACTGCTTTGTTTTTTTGTTGTTTTTTTACAGTTTTGCGTTGCTGTGCTACAAGAGAGGTCTCACTTTTCTAACCATTATAGGATGTGTTAATAGAAGCGATATTCGAATCACAAGGAAAGAAATTAAGTTCTGTTTCAAAATACTGTATTGATAGAGTTAACCGTTTTTTCAAAGCACAGAAACGACGGGATGTTTTTGAATGCATGTATTTATGGTTTTGAATACATTCTGTTCTTCGGTGAAGAATAGAAGGAAGTATGTACCTTCTATTCTTTCAGCCAATCTGCGAATATGATATCTACTTCCTAAAGTCGCCCTGGAAAAAATTCGTTTTTTTTAACCTTATATGTATTTCCAGGTTTTGTTACTTCAGAATTTTTCTTCTAAACGGTCTAAATCAGTGTTCTCAAACTTGCGGCCCTGCGCCAACTGTTTTGTGGCCCGCATGAACGATTACAAAATAAAAATAAATCATCCTTTTTTCAAGTGTTATTTGAATATATTAAATATAATGTATACATAGTAATGCTTAGCAAAACCATCCTCTTTATAAGCAGCAAGTTTATTTACGAAAAATATAACTATATTAAGCAAAATACACTGCCGGACAATTGCTAAGGACGGATGACAATAGCAACGATAGCAACCATAAAATGGAAGGCAGGAAAATGTGAAAATTAGCATAAGTGCGGGATACAGTAAGACGTGTTGTGCGTATGCAAATTTTGGATTGCCGAACTTGTTCGTGACGTCATAGCGCTGATAAAAGATATAAAGGATTTGACGCGTATTGACCGTTGTTGTTCAAACGCAAAGTTGAAAGGGAAAAAATCAATTGACGAACTTGCAATTTTCAGTTTGTCTTCCCGACATCACCTAGATGATTTTACGCGTGGCCGTATTATTGGCAAGATTGAAGAAGGGCGAAAAATAACAGATGTTGCCACGGAGTTCGACGTCAGCCACAGTGTTGTTTCAAGGCTTTGAAAATCATTTCAAACAAATGGAGAGTGTAGCAAACGTCACGGGGGAGGTCGTGTTCGCAGTACGACACCTGCAGAAGATCGGTACATAGTGCTATCAACAAAAAGACACCGGCGCAGCACAGCTAGTGAGGTAACAAATCAGTTTATGGCTGCTACTGGCAAGCGGATCTCCCGAAAAACTGTCGCCAGACGTTTGCATGAAGGAGGACTATACGCCCGCCGCCCTGTTGTGTGCATCCCATTGTTCAGACGTCACCGTACCGCCCATTTGCAATGGTGCCATCAACATCGCAATTCGACTGATAACGACTGCTCTGCTGTCCTCTTCTCAGATGAGAGTAGATACAGTCTATCGTCTGATTGTCGACGACAACTGATCTGGCGTGATAGTGGTACTGCATATTGTCCAGCAAACATACAGGAAAGAGACCGACATGTAGTGTCATGGTATGGGCTGGCATCATGATCAATGACCGTACGTCCCTCTATGTGCTTCCAACTGGGACTATGACTGGCCAACGATGCATTAATGATGTTCTGCTACCTCATGTTCGCATGTTCCGTGGTGCTGTCGGTGATAGATTCATTTTCATGGACGACAACGCAACATGTCATCGAACAGTCGCTGTCCAGGAGTGTCTTGAGAGCGAGGATATTCAACGCCTCATATGGCCAGCACGTTCTCCAGATCTGAATCCCATTGAAAATGTGAGGGATGCTTTGGGGAGGACTCTTGCTGGTCGCCAATGCCCTCCAATAAACAAGGACACCCTCAACCGTGCACTGACAGAGGAATGGGATAAATTACCCCAACAGCTGCTTGATAATGTTGTGCAAAGCATGACACGACGTGTGGAATCTTGCATCGCCCTCCATGGTGGC
The DNA here is from genome assembly GCA_039090855.1 of Macrothele yani. Taxonomy (NCBI): domain Eukaryota; kingdom Metazoa; phylum Arthropoda; class Arachnida; order Araneae; family Macrothelidae; genus Macrothele; species Macrothele yani. Next base: position 133,744,749 of record CM077002.1, read on the forward strand.
CATATCCCGTATCGACATCTTACGCCGGAACGCCTGCGGACGGTAATGGCATTTTTTTCACGTTTACGTATTCTGCACAAAATGGCCTGTTTGTCCCTTGAACACGTTCCAAAGCCTTCTGGATTTCAGAGCACAATAAATTGTCTTTCTTGTAATGTCCTGGAATTCTGACATTATTTTATTTCACTTGGCATCCAACCACACTTACTTTTTTATGTGCTATATAGCCGTTTATGATCCGTCCTTAGGAATTGTCCAGCAGTGTATTTTCAATATATTCAAGTCTCCATTTTTCTATAACGCTAACAACGCAGCTGAAGAACTTCAGCTTGAATTAATAGACTTTCGGTGTGATTCTTTTCTAAGAAAAAATTCAACAGCTGCAATATAACAGAGTTTTACCAGTTAGTTTTAAAGGACAAGTACGTAAACTTTCATAACCTAGCTGCACGTGCTCTGTCTGTGTTGGGAACATCATACTCACGTGAGCAGTTGTTTTCAAGAATGAACCAAGTAAAATGTCTTGAAAGGAATAGGTTAAATGACAGTCACTAATGCTCACTTTTAAAAGTAGCATGTTCAAAAGATAGTATTCCAAATATCGATAAGTTAGTGACAGAAAAGCGAGCCCAAGTTTCTGGTCAGAACATGTAATATATTTTGTACCGTGTTCAGTTGGTAAAATGTGATTGTTTTAAGATTTAAGTGAAAATATGAAAATAACTGTTACATAAAAGTGATTACTTTCACTGATTGACGAAGCATGTTTTTACTATTTACCGATAATTAGAAATAATATTCCACTGTAGTGCCAAGCCAATGGTGTAGTTTTGTAAAGTTGATATTTATTCATAAGAAATTTATTAATATTCATGCGGCCCCCTAAGTTTCTTCAAAACTGGAAAGTGGCCTTTCCAAAAGTCTGAGTTTGAGACCACTGGTCTAAATGTATATTTGTATAAGTTACAATACATATGTTCGTAGAAACCGGAGTGGATAAAATTTTCTTGTATCGGATAAATATAGCTTACCAGGGCCGTAGGCTCCGGGAGGGCAGGAAGGGCGGTTGCTCTCCCAGAATGGTCGTACTAGGGGCGTAAAAAATAGAAAAGCGCAATGTGTGAATATATTAGCTGAAAAAGTTACTTATACATTTCAATATTTTTTTAGACTTTAGTTAGTCGCATACAGTATTCCATACAGTTACCCAGGGTACACAGCACTGAGAAAAACGTTTTGTTAATTCAAAAAAAAATTGTTGAATCAACAAATAATTTTGTCGGTATACAGTCAACAAACATTTTTGTTGAATTTGCAAAATTATTTTGTTGAAAATTATTGTTGATTTAACAAAATTTATTGTCATCACGACAAAACGTTTTGTTCATTTAACAAAATGATTAGGTCGATTTTTAAGAATTTGTTTGATCCAACAAAACATATTGTTATCATGACAATAAGTTTTGTTGCGATAACAATATGTTTTGTTGCAGCAACAAAACATTTTGTCATGATAACAATATGTTTTGTTGGATCAAACAAATTCCCAAAAATCGACCTAATCATTTTGTTGAATGAACAAAACGTTTGTCGTGATAACAATAAATTTTGTTAAATTAGCAACAATTTTCAACAAAATAATTTTGCAAATTCAACAAAAAATTTTGTTGACTGTATATCGACAAAGTTTTTTGTTGAATTAGCAAAACGTTTTTCTCAGTGAGTAACATACATTATGAGATGTGAACATCTCATACCTATGAAGGAAATTTTCCAAAGCAGTTGATGGAGGCATAGAAACAATATGCTGATGTGCCTAATCTCCATGACCTTTCCGAACACGATCATAATACTTTCCTGTAACAGCGATGTGTGAGAAGGAAAAACCACGTATTATTTGGGTGTAACTCGAAGGTGCGTAATTTTGAACTCTAAGGGGCATAATTTTGAACTCCAATGGGCGTAATTTTAAGTTTCCTTCCCTCCCAGATAAGAAAAGCTTGTTACGGTCCTGTGGCTAACCTAGTATAACAACTGTTTCTGGAATCCAGTTTTGTCACTACGTTGCATAAAATTGTGGATGTATTTGTCTTCCTGGTGCCTTTTCTTCTAGAAGGCAGATTGGAAATTTCTCTTTGGATCTGACAGAGATAAGAGCTCCCAGGAATTTTCATATCTTCTCCCTCCTTTCTGCATGCGCAATTTTCCCGGAAGGTGGCGCAAAACCTTCGTTTGCATTGGTGTCAAGGTTTGACGACCACCATAAGCAACTCCGCAGTCGCCCGCCTCAAACTTAGCTCCACTGGTTCCATGGAAGAGACACAGCCAGCTCTGTAAGACCAGCACAGCACCCATGCCTTATCCAGAAGCCGGATCCAGCTCGGACGATTGCTCAGAATTTTACAGCTCTGACCATTCAGCCACCCGGACTGTCTTACAGTGGTATCTGTGTCTCTTCCTCGGAACTAGTGGCGATAAATTTGGGACGAGATACTGCTTATAGCCCTCGGATTTGCTTATAGTGGTCGTATCCGAAAAATTATTGTTGGATCATATACAGATGCAAAACTGAGATATTATTTTCCGTTTTTTTTTTTTTTTTTTTAGTATGAAATTTTCCTTCGAGGTAAGAGTGGAACAAAAATGTATACTGTAGTGTAGTTGTGGACACAACGTTACCTTTAACTTGTAGTTCTGTAAAAGATTCTGCATTTTTTCATGTGGATCTAGAACACTGTAGAAAATTTCAGATTTCGTTCTTCTTTTTTAAGCTTTCCAACCGTAGGTTGAAGAAGCGTATATGCTCCAGCTTCGTCCGTCTGTCCGCACAATAACTCGCGTGAAAAGGGCCACCTGGGGACGAACACTATTGAAAATGGACGAAATGGGGTCAAAGGTTAGGATATAGGTGTGGGATCCATTCCATTGACCTTATGCGTCATAACTTGCGTAAAAATGGTTCGATTTCGATGAAATTTTAGTATGTGGTAGAAGACAACCTGGGGACGAACCCTATTGAAAATGAAAGAAATGGGGTCAAAGGTCAAGACATAGGAGCGGGATCCACTCCATTGCCTTTATGCGTCATAACTTGCGTAAAAATGGTTCGATTTCGATGAAATTTTATCATGTTGTTCCGGAGGTATACTGAACCAATTCTGTTGAATATCATTCAAATGGAATCGAAGGTCAGGGCACATGACCGAGATTTATTCCGCAGCCATTATCCTCATAACTTGACTAAAAATGCTTCTATTGCAACCAAACTTTAGTATATTGTTCCGGAGGTATACTGAACCAATTCTGTTTAATATCATCGAAATGGGGTCAAAGATCATGGCATTGGAGCGAGATTTATTCCACAGCCATTATCCTCATAACTTGAGTAATCACTTGAGTAATGATTTTTTGGTATGTTGAAAAGCGTATCATAATCAATGCATTGCATGGTTTTACTAACTTTTTCAAAACGTGTCATTGCATCCGGAACATCGTAGCATCTTTCTCTTTGGTTTTCCTGTTTTCGTACATACAGAGGACGTTCACCATTTTTAGAACAATTTTCCAGCAATATAATTAATGTTTAAAATTAATTAATTTATTTCTTAAATGTTCTTTCAGACAGACCTTTCTCTGGACTATGAACCTACAAGTAGGTTTCTAAGCTAACAGAGTATTTCTTAAAGTTGGTAGCGGTATTTTATTCCACTCCCCTTCCATTGCTTTCCGTAGTCCAATCCACCGCTGCCACTGAAACGCTGTAGCGCGTAAATTCCCCCTAAAACAGAAAAAAAGGTCCCATAATTAAATTCTACGCGTCATTTGGGACCCACATTTTACTTCTAAATTTTTTAACATACCATTTGCCAAAATTGAAATTCGTGAGGATTAGGGAAAGAACGAAAGCAAACAGCCAGCAATGCACTATGTAAATGTACAAAAGTCCCGATTGATTTATTAAACCTTTCAGATCTGTTAATCATATTGGAACAGTTGAAATTTAAAATTTGAAAGACAAACAAACTTACATTTAATGAGAACACTGTGAACGATTATAGTCTACTAAAAGTTGTACGTCTATTTCAGTGATTGTTCGTTAAAAGTAAAAAAATATGTTCAAGAGTATAGTCATTCATCACACAGTTCCTGTGCTTTGAAAAGCAAAAACCGCTCTGGCGTTTCGAGCTCACTTATGTCTTTGTGTAGTTCCATTATGATAAAATTTAGTTGAAAATGATGAAATTTAATTCTGTCAGTATTTGATTTTTTTTTTTTAAAGATTGCTTTGAAAGACCATAAATTAAAGTGTCGAACAATGTTTTTTTTCTTTTTTCCTTACGTAAGTATAAATATTTATTATTTCTTGATTCCTTTGATTTTTTTAAAAGGACTCAGAATATGTCACAAAGTACCCACTTTTTAAAAATCTGTGACCCAGCATGATAACAATGCAACGGCAGCTCTGCTATCATTGTTTTAGGTCTACGCTTAAAAAGCTCTCTTTTCAGCAGTCCGAAGGCACAATAGTCCATTTGTGACATATCAGGTGACTTTGAAAGAATATGAACAAAAGGTATATATATAGACTTGATATCTGTCTCTTTGTCCATTTTTTTCAAGAAATAGTGATAGATTTTGGATTATTATCCAACTGGTAGCTTTATCCTGGTGTAGTTCTACTCTTCGTAGGCTCTGTGGTTAAAGGAATGATATTTTCTCTTTAAACACGGGAGTTAAAACATTATTTCGGTAATATGTAGAATTGATTTCAACATTCTTTTCAACTTTTCTTATCTTTAATTTCCCATTGAACGACAAACCAGCAATATTCATGAATCCTTTAATGAAACTTTCTTTAGATTCTTGGAACCAAGTCTGCAAGTCTTTCTGCTCTTTTGCGATAGTAAATCGACCTTTTTTGTTGCAGTCGTTTAGGTGGATCCATGCTTCATCAATAGCTACAATAAATTTACATCTGTCTCCGGTTAAGTGATTTTGATAAATAAGTCTACACCGTGTTCTGCTGTCAGTCACGTGTCCAGGCAAAAGGCGGTGAACATTATGTTGTTTTTTGGTTGTTGTTTTTTTTAAATCCAAATATTTGTTTATTACCTTTTTACATTTGATACAGAGATTTTTAACGACTTATTGCTCTTTCGGTCGTTGGATTTTATTTTAAGACCAGAGACCTTACTTTTGAAATAGTCGTAAAAGTACATATCTTCTTTGGATATATGTTTGGTGTTCGCTTTCCTGTTAAAAGCAATGTTTGACTGTTTCTCACTCTATTATTAATAATATTGCTTATTTTACATTTAGAAATGCCAATTCCGTGATTTTCACAGCGTTTGTAAACTGCAGAATACGAGTACTTTTCTTCGTAAAGAGCAAAAACATAACCTTTTATCCACACCTTGTTTGCGTGCGCCATTTTCTTAGTTTTTCTTAGCAGACGATATTTAACTGCACCAGATTTGTCTTTCGTGTTCGTCTAATATGCTATTGCTAGTTTCAATTCTTTGAACTTCTTTCACTTTCTGTAATTTCTTACCATAAACGTTCTAAAATTGTGTGAACATCTTCTGTAGTTCTCGACAATATCTAAGCATCGCACGATGTCGACATACACTATATTGACAAAAGTCACTCGATACCCCTTCAAAAGCAAATGAACGGATTCGCTGCGTTGTCAAGATGCGCTGTACAGCTCCAAACGGTATAAAAACAAGCCTGCAGCTGACCGCGATCATATTGCACTGTGAGGTTGAGTGAAAATGCTGTCGCGGCGGGAGAGAACTGACTTTGAGAAAGGAAAGATTGTTGGGTGTTATATTACTGCGTTGTCTATAAGAGAAACCGAGAGGCGTTTAAACATACCCAAGTTAACTGTTTTTGATGTACTGAATAAGTGGAAGACACATGGCATGCCTGAAGCAGCAAAACGTACCGGCAGACCAAAGAAAATCAGTGATAGAGGACGTCGAAGCCTCAGGAAAGTCGTTGCAGCTAATCGACGGAGTACTCCACAAGACCTCGGTGCACAGGTGAGTAAAAATGCTGTAACCTCGGTATGTACGCGTACCATTCGCAGAGAACTTCATTCCATGGGTTACCGTGGTCGTGCGGCTGCTCATGAGCCTTTCATCTCCACTCGGAATGCTATTCGTCGTTTAGCATGGTGTAAAGAACATTTATCGTGGACCATAGATCAGTGGAAACTGGTCATATGGACTGATGAATCCAGATACATGATCCATCACTCTGATGGTCGTGTGTGGGTATTTTAGGTATGGCGGCAGCCAGGGGAACGGTATTTACCACCGTGTACTGTTCCTACAGTCAAGTTTGGAGATGGCAGTGTACTCGTGTGGGGGTGTTTATTGTGGTATGGTCCCGGCCCATTGGTTATCGGGGACAAACCTGCTAACCAGCACATCTACCTTGATATTCTGGACAATTATGCCCTGCCTACTTTGTGGCAATACTATGGAACCGAGCGTTGCTGGTTACAGCAGGATAATACACCTATCCATAAAGCAAGGACTGTTACGGCGTGGTTTGACGATAATTCCGTATCATGTGTGGACTGGACAACACAGAGCCCTGATCTTAATCCCATAGAGCACTGTGGGTTGCGTAAGAAGTTTGGAACCAATGCCTACTACGAAGTAACAGTTAGCTGCCCTGGTGGCGCAGTGGTCTAAGAGTTGGCTTCTGATCATTCGTCCGAAAAGGTCCGGGTTCGAATCTCGGTGAGGCATGGATGTTGTGTTTGTCTTACGGCACTGGCTCTCTCCCATCCCTAGAATCAGTGGCCCTAAATTAGAGACGGGTGACTGCTTATAGCCCATTGAGTTGCTCACGGTGGTCGTTAAACCTCCAATAAAAAAACTGAATGGAAGTGCGTACCTATCGCTGTGTTCCAAAACCTTGTCGAAAGCATGTCTCGAAGGGTCAGTGCATGCATTAGGTTAAAGGTGGACCGACACCGTACTAATGTATGTCAATAAATGCTATGTTGTGTTTCTCTTTTTGGTGTCCGGTGATTTTTGTCAATATAGTGTATGTCGACATAGTAAAAGTTGTTTCCAATGTCTTTTTCTCTAGTACTCTTGAAGTAGTGAAAATGCTTAAACTTGCAATCTATGTAAGAGAGTTTTTCTTTTTTTTTTTTTTTTTCGGGAGGAAGTCTATCGACTTCCACGAGCAACTCTGCTGTTAGCAGTCGTCTGTCCCTAATTAAGGGGTGCTGGTTCTAGGAAAGTGATAGAACTAGCGCCGTAAGACAAATACACAATTCATGCCTCATCCGGGGTTGGTGCCCGGCGACTGGACAAAAATCTACGCTTCTGACCACTCGAGCACCGGGATAGCGTAAGAGCCTTGAAATGTGATTCATCAGTTTTAAAAATGACTGCATGTAAGCGCTAGTTATATTTTTGAAATGCTCTTCCTGTTAAATGGAACGCTTAACGTGCGTTTTCATAGTTACAGCCTATGTATTACACGACGGTAACATGTTTGTAGGCTTTAACAATGAATCAGAGGAAGAGAATCCCAGAAGAGAGCAATGAATCCTCTAATAAAGTGATTCTCAACCTGTAGGGCGCTGCCCCCTAAGGGGGAGCGAGATATCTAAAGGGGGCGCGAAGAAAAGTGCAAATCAAAGGAAAACCTATTTATTGAAACAAAAACAAGCAAACATAAAATGCATTCTGAAAATAAAATAATACCTTCCTTCCCCGTGGCAATATATGTACGCGCACCCGAAGCGCTGTTATTATAAACAGTAAGAAAAGCGGGCCGCCCCGGGTGGCGCAGTGGTCTTAGCACTGGCTTGAGACCATTTGTCAGTGATTGGTCCGGATTTGAATCCCGGTTAGGCATAGATGTTGTGTTTTTCTTACGCCTCTGGCTGTCTCCCATCCCTGGAACCAGTGGCCCTAAATTAGGGAATGGCGACTGCTTATAGCCCATTGAGTTGCTCACGGTGGTCGTTAAACCTTCAATAAAAAAAATCAGTAAGAAAAGCAGACTCGTTCGCGTTTGTAAGGAAACCTGTTTAATAAACAAAGTACTCAACTTGGCAACAAAAATGAGTAAAAACAACAAAAATTAGTAAAAACTGTAACAGGGATCTCGTGATATGCCTGGAAACATTACTCCCCCAAAACTCGGAGGCAATAAATTGACACTCACCCAGATTCGTGAGACGTTGCTCGCTTGGACTTGCAAGAATTCACGCTACGGCAGGCGGGTGATGACGATCAGAAATTTGCAACAATGCAGATTTTACGACGCGGACAACGATCTTTGATTTGAAGATATATTTTAAACAGATCAATACTAAAGAAGTTGTGTAATGTAAAAATTATGCTGCAATTACGCAATTACAGTGTTCAGATAGCAATAACAAACTAACCCGAATAATAAGTGTGCTGTTTTGGCAGCTTCCCGGTAAAAGGACTAGAAGGGGGGCCCAATATTACTTGATATGGAAAAGAGGGGCCACAAATACAAAAAGGTTGAGAAACACTGCTCTAATACAATTCAACAAAGCACGTTTCTATTGGTATAAAAATAGTTTATTTGCTGTATGTCCATGGAGTTTCCAATTGAATTCTCATTTTATAAGTGACAAAAATATTTGTTGCGCACATCTGAAACCAAGAAACTGCAATTTTTATACGGCCCCTAAAAGTGTGTGTGGACACTTGTCGTTGTGGCCCAGCTGTCTAGTGGCAAGTTGACCGGTGGTCACTTGTCTTATCACTTCGTTTCGAAGAATTCGTTTCATTTTTTCCCGAAAAGTCGTCTTTCTGTAAATTTGCTCGTTCGATAAATTTATTTTCGATGGATTCGCATTCGGCAAATTCGTTTTCGATTAATTTGCCAGATCCCGTACTGATATAGCCATTACAACCCTGAAGTCGGCCCGAAAGATCTTACGTGCTTTAGTGTAAATATATTTTAACTATGTTAAGTCCGCAATTAAAGGTTTTTAATCTATCTTAGCTTTTAGTGATTTTACGACTTTTTAGTATCGTGTAACGACGGTCTTCTTGTGTACCTTCCTCAATATTTACATTTGCACGAAAATTAGATGATTGATTTTTTGCATCGGGAAGCTTGAAATATCCTTCATTTCGTTTTTTTTTTTTTTTTTTTTTTTTTACGATGTACAATTTCGCCCTTAGAGGGCGTAAAGGCAGATGATGTCAAATTAAAAATACATTTTATTCCATATATTTGCTTCTAAACATCCGATTGAAAATATTATTTTATGTTTCGATTCCATTTATGTCGAAGACTATTTTAGGTACAGTTACTTTTTCAAGTTACGCATAGATTTTCCACTAGGGTGCGTAAAAATAAATTACGTTTTCCCCGATATCTCTTCTTCTAAAACTCAGACTTTGAAATTTTTTCTTCAGCTGATACAGCTCCAGATGGAAAATATGTTGCATATAATTTCTAATTTTTGGTAAAGAATACTTTGGCCACTAGGGGCGCGTAAGTGTTAATTTTTGTTTCTGGTGTACTTGCCCTAAAATCTGCGCTTTTAAAATCTCGATTGAAAAAATTATTTTGTGAACCGATGACACTCACGTCGATAACCCTTTTCGAAATATTTTCTTCTTAAAATATTGCATAGTTTCTCCGCCAGGGGGCGTAGATGTATATCTTATTTTTGTCAGTATCTCTGCTTTTAATAACCCAATTTGAAAAATTCCTTCTTTATTGGATAGAGTTTCCTTTGTGACATCTTTTTCATAAAATTTCAAAATTTTCAAGTAATTCATAGACTTTCAACTAGGGGCCGTAAAGGTAAATTGCGTTTCTCCCGATATCTCTGTTTCTAAAACTCCGATTGAAAAATTCTTCCTGCACCGGATACAGCTCCTGATGGGAAATCTTCTGCCAATATTTCTAATTTTGCTAAAAATGGTTTGGCCACCAGCGGGCGAAAGGCTTAATTTCGGCTTCTGATGTATTTGCAACAAAATCTGAGCTTCTAAAATCTCGATTGAAAAAAAATCGTTTGTGGACTGATACGTCACGTCGACAAACCTTTTACTAATATTTTCTTCGTAAAATAATGCACGGTTTCTCCGCCAGGGGTAGATGTATATCTTATTTTTGTCAATATCTCTTCTTCTAGAAGTCCGATTTGAAAAATTCCTTCTTTGTTGGACAATGTTTCCGATGCGAAATGTTTTCCATATAAATTCAAAATTTTCAAGTAAACCATAGACTTTCCGCTAGGGGGCGTAAAGGTAAGTTGCGTTTTCTGCGTTATTTCTGCTTCTAAAATTGCGACTTTAAAAGTTCTTCCTGATGTATCGCATACAGCTCCTGATGGAAAATGTTTTTCATATAATTTCTAATAACTCCTGAAAACTTAACTAATTCTTTTTTCTTGGACCGATACCGCTCACATCGGAAAACCTTTTGAGAATATTTTATTCCTAAAATAATGCATGGTTTTCCCTGCAGGGGGCGTAGATGCATATCTTATATTTTTCCATATCTCTGTTTCGAAGAGTCCGATTTGAAAAATTATTTCTTTGTTGGAGAGCGTTTCCGCTGCGAAATGTTTCTCCTATAAATTCAAATTTTTCTTAACTCACAAGTCTGCAACCAAAGGGCGTAAGCTCACGATTCCGTTTACAGACATATCCGCGGAATGAAAAACCCGATGGAATGACTTTTTTCTTTCGTCAGATACTTTTGTTTTCCATACAGGTTCCATTTACTTTGAATAGCTTTGACAAATTTAATTTGCGTCAGAACGGATTTAAAAGACGTGCTCACTACACCCGAAAATTCGGTGCCATCTTTCCTGTATTTTATTGTCGTAATGTTCGTTTTCTTCACATTTGGAGCACATCTATTTCACTTTGACGAAACATTGTTCCGTGTGTTTTTGTGGCACTCCATATCAAGGTAAAATTCTTACAACAAAAGAATGAAGCCAATTAACATAGCGGACGCTTGTACCACTTTGCTTTGATGTCATAGCAACAGAAACCGATTTTTCACAGCTGCTGGTGTGTCGTCATCTAATCCAAATCATTCTGACATGACGTCAGAGTTGCGTTACGTCGCACGATTAAAAAATCGTTTCAGCAATTCTTTAGAAACGGGAAAACGTTACGTCGGGAATTTTGGTTCTAGGTTCACAAATGACATACAGAATTTTTCATTTAGAATCCCATCGTATGAAATTTAATTTTTGATTTTCCTTGGGATCCTAAAATGATTCATTTAGATTGTCAAACCAGGTTCTTGTCTCACTTAAGTTTAAAAATTGAGAGTTCCAATACGGTAGGTTACAATGGGTTATTATTGTTTTATGCATATGCTGAAGAAATATGATTTGGGAACTTTCTTTTATTTTACATGGCGAAATTCTCAGAATATAACTAATTTTTTTTTTCGCAGAATATAAGCAGGTACTCTTTTATTTATATCTGCAGAAGAAAAGAAAAGAAAATGAAAAATACTGTTTGTTCTTCTGCGTATGAACTACCATAACATTTGAAACTGCACAACTTCACAAACAAAATGAACATACCTGGTTAATAAAAAATTATTCTACATGTCTTATCTTTCCCCGTCATTGTTGATGAGCTTTCATCTAGTGGTAATACACCGAAGAGCCATTACATTATGATCACCTACCTAATAAGCTGTCGGACCCCTGCAAAACAGCGGCCACTCGGCGAGGCATCGATTCGATGAGGTGGCGATAGGTATCATGGGGTATCTGGCACCATGATGTCAACAGCAAGTCCTCCAGTTTCCGTACATTTCTGGGTGGTGCTGATTTAGCGTGAACCTGCTTTTCCAAGTCGAACCACAAATGTTCGATTGGGTTCATGTCAGGTGAATTTGGAGGACAGAGCATTAACAGAAAGTCACCAGCATGTTCCTCGAAACACTCCTTGATGATTCTGGCAGTGTGGCATGGCACATTATCCTATGGGTAATGGCCATCACCAGCAGGGAACACAGTTGCTACGAATGAATGAACTTGGTCCGCAACGATGTTCAGATACCTGACAGCTGTCAGGGATTGTGCTATTGGGATAATAGAACCTAAAGTGTCCCAAGCAAACATCGCCCACACCATAACACCCGCGCCGCCGGCCTGTTTCCTCCCAACAGTGCATCCAGGTGCCATAGCCTCCGTTGGTAATCGGCGTATCCGAGATCGGCTGTTTACGTGATGTACCAGTAGTCTCTATTTGTCAGACCAGGCCACTTTCTTCCAATCATCCTCGATGATCTTGGGCCCATTTCACACGTTGTTGGCGATCACGTGCAGTAATCATGGGGGCCCGGCTGGGTCTTCGGTGAACTGTGTGCTGTGACACATTGCCCTGATCACCACTATTGTCGCTGCAGGTGATTTGTCCCACTGTGACCCTACGGTCGCTGTGAACAATGCGCGACACTCTCCGCTCCCCTCTGGCATCAGTGAGTTACTACGGACGACGGTTTGTCATTTGGACATCTGTGCACCACTTTCGATACGTACTCACTACAGCGGCACGTGAACAACCCACAAAACACGCCGTTTCCGAGACCGTAGTTCCGGGTCGCCGTGCCATCGCAATGTGCCCTTTACCAAACTCCGATAAATCGGTAGCTTTTCCCATTCTGACTCCGAACATTATACTAGCCGAAAGCCGGTCCTCGGGTTGTATATATACTGCTCTGTGAACTTCACATGCGCCACCGTTCGGTCTACAGACGCGCTCATTTCTCTAGGCTGGGGGTGGTCATAATGTAATGGCTTATCAGTGTATAATTAATTATCGTGCATTATTGCGCTTAGCAAGCACTTTCCGATCTCCAGGTTGAATCAGTTATATTTTTATTACAACGATAATAACTCCGAAAACGTACGTACGTTTTACCAGGCTTCTTTTTCCCTCGTTTGAGGCGTATCCTACGATAAGGCTCCTTATACCTGATGCTGCGCTTTTAATCTCGCAGATTGTGGGAGAGGATGCTTCGTTCTCTCGATTTGTTCTGTCTATCATTCACATACCTCCATACGTTGTAGGGTGACTACATAGTCAGTGGGCTATCAGCTGCCGCCTTGATATCCATGAAACCGTGTGTCATTCAATGTTGAGTTGTGTGTCATTCAATGTTCAGTAAGTTTGTTTGTTTTTTATTGGAGGTTTAACGACCACCGTGAGCAACGCAGAAGGTCATAAGCAGTCACCCGTCCTTAATTTAGGGTTACTGGCTCCAGGGAAGGGAGAGAGCCAGTGCTGTAAGATAAACACAACGTCCATGCCTCCCCGGGATTCGAATCCGGACCCATCTCGGAGGAATATTCACAATCCAGCGCTTACACCACTGCGCCACTGGGGCAGCAAAGTAAGTTGCGGAACTGTTGTTTGAAAATCATGCGCTTTCTGGCAGTCTCCTTAAGTATATTGCTCGTTTTTTCTTTGTTTTTTACGATTCCTGTGTCTGTGGCCGCAACTGAGCATTTTTTCTCAAAACTAAAACTTACCAGAACGTATTTCCGAAGCACAATGGCGAAAGAATGGCTTAGTGAACTTCCTATATTGTCAATTAAGACTGAACGTTTCCCAGATGATGAACGTTTGTGTACAACAGAAAACGAGGAGACCCTTCTTTTAGGGTTGATCAGAATACTGGTGTGGGTACACAATATTGTATTCTTCATTCTATACTTCCGATTGCATACTGAACTAACAGTACAGTATGTAAGAAAATGTCGCATGATACGTGAAATTCGACGCAATACGTCTAGGCATAACTGTACGGCATTTCACAGAACAAAGAGGCCCACTGAATAATTCTGCATTTTTTTTTCTTTTTTTTTTTTTTTGGGCTAAAGGTTTAACAACCACCGTGAGCAACTTGATGGGCTATAAGCTGTCGCCCGTCCCTAATTTAGAGTCACTGGTTCCAGGAAAGGGAGAGAGCCGGTGCCTTAAGATAAACACAACATCCATGCCTCAACGGAATTCGAACCCGGACCCATCTCGGTCGGATAGTCACAAGCCAGAGCTTAGACCACTGCGCCACAGGGGTGGCAAAGTAAGTTGCGGAGCTGTTGTTTGCAAAGCATGCGTTTTCTGCAGTCTCCCTGGAGTATACTGGTAGTTTTTTTTTGTTTTTTTTTAAGTGCGTGTTTTTTTTTTTTTCTGTTTTTTTTTTTTTTTTTGACGACTCCCGTGACTGTGACCGCAGCTGAATGTTCTTTCTCAAAATTAAAACTTATCAAAACGTATTTACAAAGCACAATGACGGAAAATGGCTTAGTGACCTTTCCGTATTGTCAGTTAAGAATGAACGTACACGGGGACGTTCCTCAGATGATGGACGTTTTTGTACATCTGAAAACGAGGAGACCCTTTTTTTAGGGATGATGGGAATATTGGAAGAATAAAAAGGCAGCTGTCTAAGCATGTAGAAAACTACCCAAAACACACAATTAGAATTTTACTACTAAAAGGCATATTAGGTAAAAACAAGATCTTTCGCAACAGGCGCCCTGTGCGTCATCAGGTTAAAAGAACTGGCGCTAGGAGAACACACACACTTAATATATAGATAGTCCCGAAGACAACAGCGATCCCGGTGAGTGACATGATATCCGCGTCACAACTCGGTTACAGCGAGAAACAAAGCAAAGAAAGAAAACACCAAATAGATTACAAATACATATTCACCGAAGTGAAAAATAAGCACAGGGTCCGTTATCAACCCCCGCAGTAGGGTACTTCGCACGACATAAAAAATTAAATAAGCGAATCCACGGTGCATGTACATGTGCAGGTAAGTCATCGTTACAGCATACGTCCTTAAAAACGTCAATATACAAACTTTCGGCGAAGAGAGTCATATACCTACCTCTGGTCCTAAGTAATAAATGAGTATCAGACCAAGAGGGCAGATGAGTTCCAGACTTAACCAGGCGTGCAAGGGCAGTAGTAGTAGATCCAGTCTTTACAGTGTACTGATGTTCAGTCACTCTAACTCCTAAATTACGAAGAGTGGATCCTATGTACCATGAATTAGGAGCAGCAGTAACGTCGGTCTTCAAGGGCACACAGTACACGCCCCACTGTTCTTGGATGGGTTTGGGCTCACGATCCTTCCTAAGCATGCTCCGAAGGTTAGAGGCCACATCACCAAAATCTTTTTTGTGTTTTTACACACTCTCCGTAATGCATTTGTATCCGGTGTTTTTACCTAATATGCCTTTTAGTAGTAAAATTCTAATTGTATGTTTTGGGTAGTTTTCTACATGCTTAGACAGCTGCCTTTTTATTCTTCTTGATATCTTTAGCATGTAACTTTTATGATTGATGATTGGGGAATATTGGTGTGGGTAGACAACCTTATATTCTCCATTCTATACTTCCGACTGCATACTGAACTATCAGTATGGTATGTAGGAAAATGTCGTATGATAAGTGAAATTCGCAGCAATACGTCCAGGCATAACTATACGGCATTTCACAGAACAGAGAGGCACACTGAATAATTCTGCATCTTTTTTTTTTTTTTGACTGAAAGTTTAACGACCCCCGTGAGCAACACAATGGGCTATATAAACAGTCGTTCGTCTTTAATTTAGGACCACTGGTTCCAAGGAAGGGAGAGAGCCAGAGCCGTAAGGAAAACACTACATCCATGCCTGACCGGGATTCCATCGCTTAGACCACTGCGCCAACGGTGTGGCGATTCTGCATCAGGGCTTCAAATTACTAGGCACGCTCCTGCGCCAGTGACTCTAAATTAGAGACGGGCGACTACTTACAGCCCTTGGAATTCGTCTTGGTGGTTGTAACCCCCACCCCACCCCTTCAAAAAGAAAGAAAAAAGATTATTTTAATACATAAACGTGAACTGATAATTCTTATTCACCAAATTTTAATGCATTTTTTTTTTATAAAAATCAATGCTTTACTTCTCAATTAGGAAATTTTCAATTCTGCTAGATCTGCGTCCGCTGTGCCAAGTTGTGCTGATTAGGCACAAACAGTATAATTTCCTTTGTCTGAACGTTTGAACGTTTTTCCCAGTTCGGGGGCGCGGTAGAAAGAGCGTGTGCCTGTTTTAATTGTCGAATCTCTGTCTCAACCAATATACTTTTTTTTATGTTGTAATGTTCATTGTTGTAATATTCGTCAAACATACTTTCACATTTAGAACACGTCTGTTACACTTTGATGAAACTTTTGTTTCC
Source organism: Macrothele yani (assembly GCA_039090855.1). NCBI lineage: Eukaryota > Metazoa > Arthropoda > Arachnida > Araneae > Macrothelidae > Macrothele > Macrothele yani. The sequence continues at coordinate 133,760,998 of CM077002.1, forward strand.
TATTCTGTATCAGAATAATCTTATCTATATATATATATATATATAAGTGAAAGTTTATATATTTGTTTGTTTGTTTGTCCACTATACAAATCTACAGTTTTCAACTTAGAACCACCAAATTTGGTACACTGCGCATGGTACTCCAACTTGGACCGTAGAAGGGTTTTGGAAGGAATCGGAGCGCGGGGGAAGGGGGGTCAAGGTGGGCCCCATACAAAATTTTTGTAAAATGTTCTACAGTTTTCAATTTACAACCACCAAATTTGGTATATTATCTCATGTTACTCTGACTTGGACCGTAGACAGTTTTTGGAAGGGGTCGGAGCCGGGGGGGTCAAGGGGGGCCCACATACAAAATTTTCATTATTTTAGTTAAAATTTCTAGTTTTCAATTTAGAACCACAAAATTCGGTATACTATCTCCTGGTACTCTGACTTAAACCGTAGACGGTTTTGGGAAGGGGTCGAAGCCCGGGAGTCAAAGGGCCCCCATAAAAAATTTTCGTAAAAAGCTCTACAGTTTTCAATTTAGAACAGCCAAATTTGGTATATTATCTTATGGTACTCTAACTTAGACTGTACACGGTTTTGGGTAGGGGTCGGAGCCCGGGGAGGTCCCTTACAAAATTTTCGAGAAAGTTTCTACAGTTTTCAATAAAAAGGGGGCGCCAGTCCTGCTGCTGAGGAACTTATATCCACCAAGACTTTGCAATGCAACCAGGCTTTGCATCAAAAATTTGTTCACGCACATCATCGAAGCAGCTATTCTGACTGGCTGTGCAAAAGGGAAAGATGTCTTCATTCCGAGGATTGCCCTGATTCCCACAGATATGCCATTTGACTTCAAAGCGTCTGCAATTCCCGATTCGTCTGGCCTTTGTCATATCCAACAACAAAGCGCAAGGCGAATCATTGGTAGTGGCTGCCATTAATTTGGAAGAACCCTGCTTTTCACATGGACAGCTCTATGTCGCCTGCTCAAGTGTTGGCTATGCTAAAAATCTCTACATTTTTGATCCCAATGAAAAAACCAAAAATATTGTTTACCAAAAAGCAATAATCTAAACGAATTAGGATAAATTTACTGGAAAATTACAGGAATATATTTTTCATTCATAAAATTTCGCCCGCTGAACTTGGAATTTCACCCGCTGATACCGGGTACCCCTGCTAGTATTAATATATAAAGTTGAATGTTTGTTTGTTTGTCCGCTATACAAATCTACAGTTTTCAATTTAGAACCACCAAATTTGCTATACTATCCCATGGTACTCTAACTTAGACCGTAGATTGTTTTTGGAAGGGGTCGGAGCCCGAATTTTTGAAAAAACACACAAAATTTTCGAAAAAAGTTCCATTTTTTATTTATTTTTTGTTTTGAATTAGAATTTAATACTTTTTGTTATGATAAGTGGAAGAATTAATTTTTTTAAGAACTGCAACACAATTCAGCATCGGAACTAAACAACAAAAGTGAAACGGCAAAACTAAAAATACTGTGTGCCTAAATAAAGACTCTATAAAGAATAAAATTCAGATTCAATGAAGAAATGAAATACAGTATTAGGTACGGTTCATGCCGTATGTAATACTGTATTTCATTCTCCGGTTTCTTCTCCCGGGCAACATCCGGGAAATTCAGCTAGTTAACTATAAAGAAAAAACCTTTAATTTAATTTACTATAAATATGATAATCCAGATCAAGGTAAGATTCTTGATGGTGAACTAACGTTCGCGAAAATGTTGTCATCACAGAAATACTCAATAAATAAATAGTTTAAAGAATCATTCTATATATCTTATTTTTTCCGTCATTATTGGCGAACTTTCAACTAGTTTAAAATATTACTCTATGAAAAATTTTTCAATAAACACCATATGCGGATTTATCTGATAAACTGGCCGCATATTGTAATTCGGAATTCGTATATCGTGTTCTTCTAGTGTCCTTGTCAACAGCTGATTGTTAACACATTTTTATCTATTTTATGGATTAAACTGCATGCAGAAGTTTAACTTCATCAGGAATGCGTTGAAACTATTACAGAATGATCATAAATCGACTGTAATTTTGTTTTTATTCTTAACTTTTCAAAAGTGGTCGGAATTGCTTCATATTTATAAAAGCTTTTGCTCCGAAGTTTTCTGAAGCGTAAGAACTAAAAACTTCTTTTATTTTTTAATTAATTTTAAAGATTAAAAGAAGTTCTCAAAACTTCGATTTTTTTGTTCTTTCGCTGTGCGTTCTGGGTCTCCCTGATCTAGTTTTTTTTTTTTGCGAGCCTTAAGAGCAGAAATTCGAATGATATAAAACAACAGTAAAGAACGAAACAGCCATTGTTTTTCAATTCATTATGCTTTTTCAAGTAATTAGTTTCCTGTCTGTCAATCTGACAGATCTGAAGGCTGTTTTTTGTTGGGCTGTTAATGTAAATTTTATCGATTTAATTATTTAGCTCCTTAAGATTTATCTAAACTGCATTTTTTGTTTACACTTAATCCGTTTTATATCATCGAAGAGGGTTTTATAAGTGTGTTGTTATATGTTCCGAAAGTTTGAATGATTGCAATTATAATTGACGTTCATGTCCCTAATTGTTTTTCGATTGAAAGCAGGCTTCGTTTTTTTATTTGCGGCATTCTTTTTTTCCCCTTAAGTGCCTGTATCTAACAAAGAACCTGCTGGCGTTTAAAAATCAGTTTCGATAAAAAAAATTAAATTTCTTCAATTCTCTGCGTGGTGTTGATCTACATTTTTCTATAAGCTTTGCAACTAGTTTCGATCACTGATGACAGTTTATAAATTCCACTGTAAAGCGAGAATTCCCATTATCAGTTTATCATTGTGTTGAAAGAGTAATAGATAAAAAAATTAGAAAGGAAAACTCTTTTGAGAAGCATTACGGTAATGGTGCGTTTTAAAGTTCATAATTCTGAAACTTTGATTGTATTACTTCTTCTTGCATAAAACGAAAGCACAAAAATTAACTGTAAAAACATCGAACTCTTAGATTTTAAGAACTACTTCACATGCTGTTAAATTCCTTTCCAGATGCATATTTTGACTTCTCCATGCTTAACTTCTCTTAGGATGTGGAGATATGGTCACTGTCAGTATTATCTGTACATTTTCCTATGGCAGAGTTTTCCCATTAAGCAGGAAAAAAATAAAAATTTTATTTCTGGCACGATATTTCCTCTTCCATAATTTTTTTCACTTCAGGCTTTAACGACCATCGTGCGCATTTAAGGCAGTTGTCCATCCCTAATTTAGGGCCACTGCTTCCAGGAAGTTGAGAAAGCCAGCGGCGTAGGAAAGCATATACCGTCCATGTCTCATCCGGGACTCGAACCCGGACCCTACTCGGATGATTCGCCAGAAGTCCGCGCTCCAGGATTCCATGCGAAATATAGTACACGTTAAACTATAAATAGTTGTATTTGTGAACATTCTTTTCTTTATATTAAAATAACGATTTTACGCTGATCGAAGGACTCCAAAAAGGGCAAGGTGAAAACCAGAGGAAATAAACCAACGATTAAACTTAATTAGAGACAAAAGTAATGCAAAAGGACAAGCTTTCAATCAAGAAAAATATGCAACATTCAGAGCATATAAGTAATCTTACTGTATGTGAATGCTCGTCTTCTAATACAGACAGACATGCACTACCCGCGGCCTGATTGTATGTAACCCGCCCGCACAAAGAGGAAATTAATCAAACATTTATGGGGGGGGAATGAAAAATTATAGGGATATGAAAATTTTATAGGGGGACTGGCGGTACATACAAATATATATAAAGATATGAAAATTTTATGAGGGTACACACAAATATGTGACGTGTTTGCAATATACCATTCGCAACTAATATTGAAACTGCGGCCGTCGATTTTCAGGTGAAGCTTGCTGATCTTCAAAATAATTCCAAGCTGAAGGCTGAATTTGCAGTAGTTTCTTTAGAATTTTGCATGAACTACTTGCTTGGTGAAATGAAGAGGTTGAAAATCCACACTCAAAAAATGGCAACATTTTTCGGAAGCTCCTAATTATGCGAACAATCATTTTCTGTAATGAAACAGCTGAGATCAAGAGATCGTTCTCGTCTAACTGGTGAACACTTGGAGGAAAACCTGCAGATCACTGTGTCCAAAATTGAACCAGATATTGACATACTAATATGAAACGAGCAATGTCTTTCTCACTAGAGACCTACATAAAATAAAAAAGGTTTTGGCTACATCTGCATATTTTTCAAGCAAGTAAGCTGTTTTGCTTAATCAATTTCTGTACGCTGTTTTTAAAAAAATATTTTGGTTTTGAGGGGTTTTTTTAATCTTTGGGGGGGGCTTACCCCCCTGCGGCCCGCAATTTTTCAGTCAATCTGAAATTGGCCCGTAGGTGTTAAAAGGTTGTGTACCTCTATTCTAAGACATAATATTTGAATGCTGAAATAACTGCATTAGGTAAATGCTCTCATGATGGGAAGATTATTCTGAAAGCCTTTAATAATTAAAATATTAAAACAAATCTACGAGTAAAACATCATCGAGACCATATCAAAGAAAATTCCACGTTCTACAGCGCTGGAAGCTCAAATAAAGATATCTATGGGACAAAGGATTTACCTGTTTTCGAAATCACGATCGGGTTTATCATACGACAGCGAAAACAGACACACGAACAGGAATATCCACAATTCTTTCTCTCTCAAGAGTCAGGGATCATTAAAGGTAGTGAACGGTAAAACACTTCCATATTCACAGAAATCTTTGGTTAATAAAACTCAGTTCTCAAAGTTGATGCGTGTGACTGTGTTTTAGTTAAGCAGTTTTCTCCAGTTTCACATCCACGTATGTTTAGTCAGGAACTGTTAGTTTAACAGGTTTTCCTGATTCTATTTTCCTTATTGAAGTGAGGATATTATGCATTCTATATACTACTAAGGCTGATATCTGCTGCGTACAGCAGCCCGTCACAGAATGAGCTGCACTTTATCAACTTAAATCAATCAGTTTCTTGAACACGGTTGTTTCCACATACTGCACTGAAGTAGAAAATTATGAGGAGCATCCAATAACACTTAAACACGTGCTATCTTCGCTTACGTACGCAACTGTGACGTTAAGTTGATAGCGGCAATATGGAAAGACATGACGACTTCAGAGGAGACAGGATAGTGGACGCTAGGTGGGCAAGTGCAAGTATTTCAAAAACGGCAAACCTTCTCGGCTATACAAGAACAACTGTATCGAGAGTGTACAGCGAGTGGTGCACAAAAAACAAAACGAGCAGTCAGCGGTCTTCCTATGGACTGAAACCAATGGTCGATGTTTATAGACAACGGCGGCTGGAGAGGATTGTACGAGGTAACAGACGAACTACATTGCGTTAACTAACCCCACAGCGCAACAGCCGTATCCAGGTTGTATAAGTTCTGAAAGTTGTATTGTTCTGTTCCGTTCTGAAAGTTATTTATTATTAGGTTTTTATAAAAGTTTTTATTTATTATTACTAGTTTTTTATAAAAGTTTTTATCTATCATTATTAGGTTTTCAAAAAAGTTTTTCTTTATTATTATTAGGTTTTTATAAAAGTTTTTATTTATTGTTATTAGTTTTTTATAACAGTTTTTATTTATTATTATTAGTTGTTATAAAATTTTTATTTATTATTTTTATTAGTTTTTTATAACAGTTTTTATTTATTATTATTAGTTGTTATAAAATTTTTATTTATTATTTTTATTAGTTTTTATATTATTATTTTAGTAATATATCATCATCATCATCATCATTGTCAACCATTATCTATCCACTGCTGGACGAAGGTCTCCCCAAGTTTCCTCCACAACGGTCTGTCTTGTGCCAGTCTCCTCCATGTCACTCCCGCATACTTTCGAATTTCATCCACCCATCTTCCATGTGGTCATCTTCTGGGTCTTTTCCTGTCCCTTGGAATCCAATCTAAAATTTCGGCTGTCCATCGAGGGTCTGTCCTACTGGCAGTATGTCCAGCCCATTGCCATTTCAGGGATTTAACTCTGATCATGATGTCTTCCACTCTTGTCATTTTTCGGATCCACGTGTTCCTCTTCTTATCTCTCCTGGTTACACCAAGCATGCACCTCTCCATGCTGCTTTGAGTTGTCTGCAGCCTTTGTATGTCTCTTTTAGCTAAGGTCCACGTCTCTGCACCATACGTAAGCACTGGAAGGATGCATTGATCAAACACTTTTCTTTTAAGACATAATGGCATATTGCTCTTGAAAATTATGCTGTTTCTTCCAAAAGCTCTCCAGGCAAGTTTTGTACGCCGATTAATTTCTTCATCAATGTGACCCTCACTTGATATCTGCTGTCCAAGATAAACGTACGTGTCTGTTGTCTCCAGCTTTTCTCCATCAATCGATAAATCTTCATTTCTTGTAAAAGCATTGAACATCACTTTTGTCTTCTGAAAGTTCATTTTTAATCCCACTTCTTTACTCTTGTCAGCAAGTTCCTGGATCATACTCTGTAGCTCTGATGGGGTAGTTGCAAAAATGACTATGTCATCAGCAAAACGAAGGTGGGTTAGATAATCTCCATTAATCTTTATCCCTTTGTTTTCCCAGTTCAGTGATTGAAAGACATTTTCCAATGTGGCATTAAAGAGCTTCGGAGATATGGTGTCACCTTGTCTTACTCCTTTTCCAATTTTTATGTGTGTTGTATTTTCAAACAGCCGAATCTTTGCACTTGCATTTTCATAGATGTTATTAATAATGTTAATGTATGCATCTTCAATACCGCAGGATTTCAGAGCCATTGCAACTGCTGATGGTTTCACCGAAACAAAGGCTTTTTCATAATCGATAAAAGCCATGCACAATGGAATTTCATATTCCCTCGCTCTTTCAATTAGTTCTCTCAGTACGTGGATATGATCTATTGTGCTGTAGCCACTTTTGAATCCAGCTTGTTCTCTCGGTTGAGCCATGTCCAGTGTCAACTTCAAGCGGTGTGAAAGAACTTTAGTGAGATCCTCAATGTCACCTTTTTTATGTAGCAAGATCATTGTAGCGTTGGTCCAATCCTCAGGAATTTTCCCTTCATTAAGGCATCGAGTGAAAATTTGGGCGAGTACTGTTCCGATTTCTCCACTTGCTTCTTGTATGATGTCTACAGTAATTCCATCTTCTCCTAAAGCTTTTCCCCGCTTCATGTTCTTGATTGCATGTGCAACTTCTGCTGGGAGGACTGGAGGAACTCTGATACCTTTCATGATGTCTGGAGTACATGTATCATCCCTTTCATATAATTTGGAGTAGAAATCTTTCACTCTTGTCAAAATTTCGCCTCTATTTCTTGTTACAGAACCATCTTCTTTTCTCAGTGCCATAATCTGTTTTTTTCCCTTACTGAGATGTCCCTTTGCTATCTTTAGGCTTTGGTTGTTTTCAATTGCTTTCCTTACTACTAGTAGTTCACAGTTGAATTTCCTTACGTCTTCAGTGATACTTTTTCGTACTGTCTTGCATAGCTCTATATATTCCACTTTGGAAGTCACATGTTCTTTAGTTGTCCTCATCACTCTTCTTTTTTGCATCAACATTTTGGTTTTTCCTGATAATTTGTTCACATGCAATTTGTTCTTAGACCCAGCTAATTTTGTTGCTGTTTCCATAAGAGCTTTGGTTACTTTTCTGTTAACTTCAGAAATATCCACTTCTTCCGATGTTAGGCCTTCTAAAGCAGAGAACCTGTTCTTCAGTTCCAACTTGAAGGTATTATGGTGTTTTTTAAGGTTGGTTATGTCAATATATTTTGTTTGTCTTATGAGCTTGCTACGTTCGAGTTTAGTGTTGAGGTGCATCTTACATCTCACCAATCTATGGTCAATGCCTGTGTTGAACTTGTTTAGCACACTGCAGTCTTCTATGACGATTTTTTTGTTACACATAATAAAATCAATTTCACTTGTCGTCCCATTTGGATGTCTCCATGTCCATTTCCTGTGTGGCTTTTTCTTGAAAAAGGAGTTCAAGATGAAAAACCCTTCTGCCTCTGCAAACTCTACGAGAGTATTTCCACGCTGGTTTCTGTTGCCGTGACCAAATTTACCTACTGAAGTTTCATTCTGTTGCCGTTGCCCTATTTTTGCATTGAAATCTCCCATAATTATTTTCAAGTGCTGCTTACCTTTATTATTTAGATGGCAAATTTCCTCATAATATTCTTCAATTTCTTCTTCAGGATGACTTGTGGTGGGTGCATAAGTTTGAATAATCTGAGCCTGGTATCTTCTCGAGAGTTGGATAACGAGTCGTGCAGCTCTGTCAGAGGAACTTTCAACTTCTACAACTTTATCCTTCAGTTTCTTGTTTATTATAAATCCAACACCACTAGTTCTGCCAGTATCTGTCCCACGATAGTAGAAGAGATGTCCACTTTTCAGTTCAATGAGATCTTCTCCTTTTCTCCTTACCTCACTTAGCCCGACGATGTCCCACTTGATCCTTTGTAGTTCCTCTTCCAATTCAAGAAGCCTTGAATCAGAAGATAGGGAGCGTCCATTGTAAGTAGCCAAGGTCAGCATCAGATGGCAGCCTAGTCCGGTCCTCCGGGGATTCTTAGCACCCTCTGCCTTCATGTCGCACTGGCCGCTGCCTTGGCCAGGTACATTCCAGCTGCCGGAGACTGAGGGCCAAGATTTAAGTTCTGGAATCATTTTGGAGGGGTTTGGCCATAACTCACCACGCTGGCCAAGCGGGTTGGTGAGTGTGGGATAGCATTTTGTCTAATCCCGATGGTATAGTTATACCGCTATTGGCGGTCGTCAGAGCCCCTTTAGTGGGAACAGGATGTACCACGAGAAGGCGGGGTTGACATTTGTCAAGGAGAGGCTGTTATTACATCCCTTTAGTAATATATATATATATATATATAGAGAGAGAGAGAGAGAGAGAGAGAGAGAGAGAATTTAAACCTGAATAGCAATACAAAAGTATTACAAATTCTTAACATTGCAATAAAAAAGGATATATTAATTTTTTAAAACACAGTTTCTTGAAAGAAAACTGGATTATAAAACCCCCTACTCCACAACTTCTGACAACACAAAAACCAGAATATAATAAAGACAATAATTAATTAAAGAAACGCATTGTGAAGGTTATATGACATGAACAATTAGTTGCAATATGTACAAAGTATTTCAGAAGTGCTTTAAGTGCATAATTAAGTAGTTATTACGAACTTAACTACATTGAAAACACAGCGCAAATTACAAGAACAATGAAACGGCCGGCTGTTTTGGCATTAGTTCCCTAAAAAACGCGCAAAGTTACCCAGAAAAGAAAAGAGTTAAAATCCGCAAAAAAGTTAATAGACTTACCAGTGCCTAAAAGCTGAAAACAAAAAAAGAAAAAATACAAGAAGTTCAATCATTGAACTTGGAAATCCCAAAACCCAAAGACAATGAAGAGAGCTTACCTCTTATGCAACTGAACTTCCTCCTTTCTTGAGGAAACATGGCCGACCTTTTAACCCAAACTTCTAAACCCCCTGCCACTCCCTAGTTGCTAGGGGGCAGTGTGGGTGGGGCTGAAGGCCTCCACACACTGAAAAATTCTACTCGCGGAGATTTTAACTAGAGAAAAAAATATACAATTAAGATTGTGGAATTGTATGATCAGAAAGAGCAGAATTAACTCTCCAGAATACATGAGAAATATTATGAAATACACAAGTAGTGTATTTAATAATCTTTGCATGTATTTAATCACCTTAGTGAGCTTCTGTAGACCATTCAGAATCCTATTAATTTTAATGTTAGTTTTACTATTTTTAGTATAGCTATTCTAGTGAGCGAATAACTAGTTTTCTTTTATATTTATTTTTATTTTATTTTATAAACAGATTTTTAAGCTTTTTTTGTGATTTTGTCTATATTATTTAATTTTTTATTTTTAATAGGACCTTCTTATCCATAGCACTAAGGTTCCTTTTTGTAGTTAATAGGCATCCTCTAGCCAACTTGCTAAAGGCTTTCATTGGTCAGAATCATATTATTAAATGCGTAGAAAATTAAAGCAGATCTGCCAACCTTACTCTATTATTCAGAATAATTTTTCTTAAAGTTCTTTTGATGAAAGAAGTAGGAATTTTGTTCTCTAGAAAACTGTCTAATAGTATATTAATGTGGTAGTTGAAGTCCAAATTGTTGCTGCAAATTCTTGAAATTCTAAGCACCTGAGAAATTAGTACATTCTCAATTACTTTGGTTGATATGTGGAATAATACATTTTATTTGTGTTATGAGCTTGCCACGCTCGAGTTTAGCATTGAGGTGCATCTTACATCTTACCATTCTATGGTCACTACCTGTGTTGAACTTGTTTAGCACAATGCACTCTTTCATGACAAATTTCTTGTTACACATTATAAAATCAATTTCACTTGTCCATCCATTGGGATGTCTCCATGTCCATTTCCTTTGCTGCTTTTTCTTGAAAAGGGAGTTCATGATGAAAAACCCTTCTGCCTCTGCAAACTTTACGAGAGTATTTCCACTCTGGTTTCTATTGCCGTGACCGAATTTACCTACTGAAGTTTCATTCTGTTGCCGTGGCCCTATTTTTGCATTGAAATCTCCTATAATTATCTTTAAGTGCTGCTTGCCTTTATTATTTAGATGACGAATATCCTCATAAAATTCTTCAATTTCTTCTGAATTTCCTCATAAAATTCTTCAATTCATATATATATATATATATATAACATTTAAAATAGACCTACCTTAACCCTGACTGGTGCCCACGACCGGTAAACACGATTTACTGTGGCCATCCACCTATAGAGTTCATCATTAGGTTTTTGCGTAGGTAAAGGATACCTTCAGAATTATATAGAATAGTGTAGTTGTCCTTCCCCACTGTAAAATATAACATGTATGCTCGGAAAGAATGGATAAATTGCTCGGAAAGAATGGCAACTTGGAAGAAAGTACAGTTTTTTATGTAGCCCTGAAAGTTAGTAAGGATGGGCTTCTGGTTTTGATCTTACAATTTTTTTTTTTTTGATTGAAGGTTTAACGACCACCGTGAGCAACTCAATGGGCTATAAGCAGTCGCCCGTCCCTAATTTAGGGTCACTGGTTCCAGGGAAGGGAGAGAGCCAGTGCCGTAAGACAAACACAACATCCATGCCTCACCGGGATTCGAACCCGGACCCCGTTCGGACGAATGATCAGAGGCCATCGCTTAGACCACTGCGCCACCGGGGCGGCTTACAAAATCTTAATCGTAATGAAGTAAGTAGTTCATGTGTTTCTAATAGTTTACTGCAAAGATAGTTACAGAAGGCCTCTGGATATTCATTATTTAAACATCTCCAATATAATCTTCTTAGGCCGCCCCGGTGGCGCAGTGGTCTAAGGCGCTGGCCTCTGATCATTCGTCCGTAAGGGGTCCGGGTTCGAATCCCGGTGAGGCATGGATGTTGTGTTTGTCTTACGGCACTGGCTCTCTCCCTTCCCTGGAACCAGTGACCCAAAATTAGGGACGGGCGACTGCTTATAGCCCATTGAGTTGCTCACGGTGGTCGTTAAACCTCCAAACAAAAAGAAAATAATCTTCTTAGTTGCTTAATAATAATATGCTTTTTATTACATATTTGCGTAATTCACAAGATTTGTGAAATAATAAAATTACGGAAAATACTTCTTGAGAGGTTGGAGGTCCAATGACTGTACATTTTTGCTTTTAAATTAAACAGCTCTTTTTTATCACAAATATCTAGTTCTGCTTTACCTCCCTTGAACTCTATCCGCAAATCCAGAAAATTAATCTTATTCACATCTGTATTAGTCTTAAGTAAACTTAGACCCCTGTGATAGATATCTTTAGGTCTAAAGTCTGCAATATTGGTTTTAAAATAGATCAAATGAACAACATAGCGAAAACGTCTGACTTCTAAATGGTGGTATTTTTCTTCATAAGCATGTAGGTACAAGTTGGCCAATAAACTTGAAAAATTAGTGCCCATAGCGACACCCATAATTTGTACTAGAATATTCTTCTGATCATACAGTATATATAGTTGTTAAATATACACAGTCTACAAAGAACATCAGAATAATTTTTATCATAATTAATAGATTCGTCAAAACGCATATAATAATAATCGAGAACAGTACGGAGATCTTCCAAATCAATTGTAGTAAATAAATTAGTATAATCAAAAGTTTCAACATTTTTCAAAGTGCCATTGACTTTAATAAAGTTGAGAATTTTTCGATTATCATTTATTATCCATGTTGAATCTTTTATATTGTTGAAGATAATTTGTAGCTTATCTTTAAATACTCTTCCAGCTTTTTTATTAAAACTACTGCTTCCACAAGTGATAAATCAGAATTTCATAGGTAGTTTGTGAAATTTGGGAACAGCAAAAATATAGGGAAAATCAAGCTTGTAATCCCGAATTTTCAATAATTTATGAAAAGCAATTATTTTTTTCTTAATAGTTAGCATATCCTGATTAGTAATCCTGTTGTAAACAGTTTCATTAAAGATTTCTTTTAACATAATGGAATAATAATTTTTTTTGCAAATAAATAGCACATTTATCAACAGAGGTCACCACAAAATTATCTTGTAATTCTTTTATAAAAATTTTGATTTTTTTCCAGTTCCTTATATATTCATAACAGTGAAAATGTTTATCAACAAAGTAGTACTTCTTTTTTAGTAGTGTATTTATCCACTGAAAGAAATCCTCAACAGGATGACTTGTGACGTACCTGCCAGCAGGACGCACACGACATAAAGGCAGATAGGAATCAGAATAAATGACTGCGTAGCTCAGTTGGTAGAGCGACTTGTTCCGGAATAAGCGGCCTCGGGTTCGAATCCCGGCGTAGACCAAAAATGACGGAGAAATTAACTTCGTTATAATGGCGCCCGAACTATCCGGATGACCCGGCCGTTCGAAATCTCGCATTGGTGTGATGTTATTTCCACACCGCGAGACAGGAAAAATCAGAGAATTCCTTCTCCAGCGCTTCGAAAAATAAAAATGTGTGATGTTGCATTCCACACAGCAGATTGACTGGGAGTTCTCCAGTGCACGTTCTACAGTGGATGGCTGCCTGCAACGATTCATGGTCACGACAGACCCGTGGGTCATGCCCCCGGCCCTCTTTAGGGGGAGATGTGACGTACCTGCCAGCAGGACGCACGCGACATAAAGGCAGATAGGAATCTGAATAAATGTCTGCGTAGCTCAGGTGGTAGAGCGACTTGTTCCGGAATAAGCGGCCTCGGGTTCGAATCCCGGCGTAGACCAAAAATGACGGAGAAATTAACTTCGTTATAGACTATATTTCTCTGAAATTTCGTAGGCAAAGCCGTGTAGATCTTTGGGGACAGACATCTCTTAATAATTTTCACAGGGACAAACACTTTTGGGTGAAAATTAGAGCCTGTATTAAAAGGCTTCTCAATTCAAAGCTTTTAATAATACCTGTGGTCCCTGTTCATTGTCAACATAAGGCTGGTATTGCTCTTCTTGACAGTAACATGGTAAGTCTTGAGGGTCCAAATTTCCCAATTCTCTGCAGAACTTATTATAATTATAAATTCTTCTGCCCAGAGTGTCAACATATTTGTATGGAGGAATAACTTGAAGAGTATTTCCAAGTGGGAATTGCTGCTTTTTCTCCTTTAAGATAGCTCCAAATGGAATTTTATCAAAAAACCTTGCCTGGAAAGAAAGAATGCAATATTTTTTTGTTAAAGAGGCATATCAATATTTTTCCCCATAAGTCTGTTATTGCTGTAATCAAGAACCAGATCTTTCAAGGACATGTCCCTGAAAACATATTTTGGAATCCTCTTTAGCATCTCTGCAATCTTGGGTATATTAGGCCGGTTAAGCGCTGTCAGTACCTTATCTACTCCAAATGCCTGACAGATAAACACATCCAATTCATTGGGGAAGTCTGTAAACTTATTTTTTCTTTTTTAGTGCCTCTTTTCCATCTGGGAGGCCAGCATCTGCCTCTCTTTTCCAAAGTTGCGTGTAATATTTTCTTAATATTTCTTTTTTCATCATATGGATACATTCTCTCGTTATGAAACATATTATTTAATCCATATGGATATAAACTCTTTTGCAGCAACATTTCCTGGCTCTCCAAATATAGCCTTGTTTTTGCATCTCCTTCCAGTTGCAGTATATCAATGGTGATTTTATTTAAGTCATGCTTTTGGTAATGCAGTAATTCAATATCTGTAGGATTCTTAAGTTTTTTAATATCAGATCTATGTCCGTTAATACGTAGATGCAGAAAATTAGATGTTTGACCTACATACTTTTTATGACAGGTTTTACTTGTAATTAAATGTACACAATTTTTTACTTTACAGAAAAAATGATTATTCCCTCCCTCCTTAAATTGACCTAAATTCATACAATCACAAGTAAGGCAACGCCGGTCTTTGCAATTTTTAAAAAAATAGATTGTCTTCAGAAGGATTACATTTATATTTTTGAAGGTTATTTTTATTATTTAAATTTTTATTGATATTTTTAATTTTAGCAAAAAAACTTAATCGGAGAGGGTGACATATTTTTTGAAGCCGAGCCCCTTGCCTTTTCCGGCAACGCAGTCCTGTTTTTACGCAGCGAGACGACTGATGCTGTATATATATCTTATCATTAATGTCACTCATGAAAAGAAACTCCATCTGTACCGGTAAGGGGAAAACATTATTATATCATAGCAAAACTTAATCATTGAGGAACGTCAGGGCACCGCGCCACAGCAAAAATAGAATACCATGACCTCGCGCTCTGCTGCAGGGGTCAATGTCACCTGAAGTAAAATACATAAATAACGCAGACACTACAAGCACAATAGAACTCAATTAAATATGTGACAACCATAAATAATACAAGGTCAGCCACTGGGTGCCAATCTTCAGGGCAGGATGCATCCGACGGCTGAGCTTCTGACAGGTTTCATGCGGACGTCCTGATTTAGCAACCCCGACCGGATAAAAATAAAAATAAACTGGACATCCCATCCTCCCTACCTGTCAGGAAATATACTTTAAATTCAACTTAAGTAACAAATTTAAACATTCAAAATGGACCTACCTTAACCCTGACTGGTGCCCACGACCGGTAAACACGATTTACCGTGGCCATCCACCTATAGAGTTCATCCTTAGGTTAATGCGTAGGTAACGGGTACGTTCAGAATTATATAGAATAGTGTAGTTGTCCTTCCCCACTGTAAAATATACCATGTATGCTAGAAAAGAATGGTTAAATGTTCCGGGGCAACTCGGAAGAAAATACAGTTTTTTATGTAGCCCTGAAAGTTAGTAGGGATGGGCTTCTGGTTTTGGTCTTACAAAATCTCAATCGTAATGAAGTAAGTAGTTCATGTGTTTCTAATAGTTCACTGAAATGATAGTTACAGAAGGCCTCTGGATATTCATTATTTAAACATCTCCAATATAATATTCTTAGTTGCTTAAGAATATTATGCTTTTATTACATATATTACATTTGTTCTGGGTTTTTCGCTTTTTTTCCTTTATATGTTTTTGCTGTGATGTGTGTGTATATATATTTATATAGTGTATAATACAGGGTGATTCAGCTAAGCGTGTACAAACGTCTGGGAGAGGTATAGGTTGCACAAATAAAAATCGTGATCACATAGCAATGCAGGGTCGGAAACGCCATCTTCGTGTGCCAGTGTACAGAAGAGAAGACGAGAAATGAAAGAGCAGCACGTAAGAGAACAAAATGGTTTTTATTACTCACAAGACATTTGCGAAATGCATTGAAGTTACAGAAGGTGTTCAAAGTTGTGACCATGAGCTGTAACACACGCTCCACATCGTCAGCGCATGGAATCGCGTACATTTTGGGAAATTCCTGGCGTGTGTCGGACTTCCGAAGCAGATACAGAGATGCGTGCTACAAGGTCCTTATCACTTTCAACGGGGGTGTCGTACACCAGTCCTTTGATGTAACCCCAGAAGAAGTAATCAAGGCATGTTAAGTCCGGCGATCTGGCAGGCCAATGAAAGGGACCACTACGCACGATGCACTAATATCCAAATGTCATGCTTAAGTGATGACGAACGTCATTGCTGAAATGGGCGGGGGCCCCATCGTGCTGGAACCATATTGCATGGCGCAGCGACTGAGGGACCTGTTGTTCGTTCAATAGCTCTGGCAAGACGTCCTCCTGAAATATCCAGTAACCGTTCTTGGTACAGCCGCATGGAGGCTCGTCCGTTGCAGTTCGCTGCTCCGTATGCGGGGTGCATATCAGCCATTTCCGCGTTCGTGAACTCAGCCATCCTACTACCTCTGCGGGCAGTATACAAATCACTGTATCCTGAAAGAACGTATGAGCAGTCTCGCACCCGAACAACGCCATTTACCGCATGAAGACAGCGTTTCTGACCCTCCATTGCTATGTGATTCCGATTTGTCTTTGTGCAACCTACCCCTCCCAGAAGTTTGTACACGCTTAGCTGAATCACCCTGTATATACAGTATATATATAAGTAAGATATTAGTACATATATAAGATATATATATATATTAGTAGTATTAGATATTACTTTAATACTTTTATATTATTATTTTAGTATTTATTATTTTTAGTAGTTTTATAACTTTGTTTTTTATAAAAGTTTATTTATTATTTTTACATTATTATCTTTTTATTTATGTAATTTATCTATCGGATATTTCGGCACACACAGCCCGCCGCATATTGATCCGAATGGGTATAGCAGCGGACAGCCCCCCCCCCCCCCCTTCGTGTATCACTGGTCTCTGCTAAAAACCGACAAACTCATCTGCAATAGGAACGGGAGCACCAAAACTAGACTCTTGAGGACTAGAGAAATGTCACCTGTTCCGGTGAATTACATGTTCAGTTAATACATGCCGATGGTGGAGCCCGAATACGGCGTCAATAGCCCGAATAGATGGATCTCAGCCGGATAGCGTTAACCATACAATCTGGTGGAGGCGCTGTAATTGTCTGGAGTCTGTGTTTGTGGCGGGCATTGGGTTACCTATTATCTCTAGAACTGCATTTGGATTCCACGAGGTGTCTTAACATCACTGCGGACCAGGCACACCCGTACATGTGCATGGTGTTTCCTGATTGGGAAGGTTACTTCCAGCAGGATAATGCGCCATGCCAGAAGGCTTGGACTATCGCACAGTAGTTCCAGCTGGTGGAATGTTGATATCACTGTGGACCAGGCACACCAGTACATGTGCATGGTGTTTCCTGATATAGAGGTCTACTTCCAGCAGAATAAATCACCATGCCACAAGGCTTGGACTGCCACACAGTGGTTCCAAGTAGAGGAATCTTGATATCCTTGAGGACCAGGCACACCAGCACATCTGCATGGTGTTTCCTGATATAGAGGTCTACTTCCAGCTAGATAATGCACCATGGCACAAGGCTTGGACTGCCACACAGTGGTTCCAAGTAGAGGAATCTTGATATCCTTGTGGACCGGGCACACCAGTACAACTGCATGGTGATTCCTGATATAGAGGTCTACTTCCAACTGGATAATGCACCATGGCAGAAGGCTTGGACTGCCACACAGTGGTTCCAGATAGAGGAATCTTGATATCATTGTGGACCAGGCATACTAGTATATCTGCATTGTGCTTATTGATGGAGAGGGCTACTTCCAAAATGATAATGCACCGTGCCAGAAATCTTGGACTGTCACACCACACAGTGGTTCTAGTAGAAGAATGGTGATATCATTGCGGACATGGCACACCAGTACATGTGCATGGTGTTTCCTGGTGGAGAGGGCCACTTCCAGCAGGATAATGCGCCATGCCAGAAGGCTTGGACTCTCACATATTGGTCCCAGGTAGAGGAACGTAGATATCATTGTGGACCAGGAACATCAGTACATCTGCATGGTGTTTCCTGATACAGAGGTCTACTTCCAGCAGGATAATGCACCATGGCACAAGGCTTGGACTGCCACACAGTGGTTCCAAGTAGAGGAATCTTGATATCCTTGTGGACCAGGCACACCAGTACATTTGCATGGTGTTTCCTAATATACAGGTCTACTTGCAGCAAGAAAATGCACCATGGCACAAGGTTTGGACTGCCACACAGTGGTTCCAAGTAAAGGAATCTTTATATCCCTTGTGGACCAGGCTCACCAGTACATCTACATGGTGTTTCCTAATATAGAGGTCTACTTGCAGCAAGAAAATGCACCATGGCACAAGACTTGGACTGCCACACAGTGGTTCCAAGTAGAGGAATCTTGTGGCATGGTATTTCTTGATATAAGGGTCTACTTCCAGCAGGATAATGCACCATGGCACAAGGCTTGGACTGCCACACAGTGGTTCCAGGTAGAGGAATCTTGATATCATTGTGGACCAGGCATACTAGTATATCTGCATTGTGTTTATTGATGGAGAGGGCTACTTCCAAAAGGATAATGCACCGTGCCAGAAGTCTTGGACTGTCACACAGTGGTTCTAGTAGAAGATTGGTGATAACATTGCGGACCAGGCACACCAGTACATGTGCATGGTGTTTCCTGATGGAGAGGGCCACTTCCAGCAAGATAATGCGCCATGTCAGAAGGCTGGGACTCTCACATAATGGTCCCAGGTAGAGGAATGTTGATATCATTCTGGACCAGGCACACCAGTACATCTGCATGGTGTTTCATGATATAGAGGTCTACTTCCAGCAGGATAATGTACCATGGCACAAGGCTTGGACTGTCACATAATGGTCCCAGGTAGAGGAATGTTGATATCATTGTGGACCAGGCACACCCGTACATGTGCATGGTGTTTTCTGATGGAGAGGCCTACTTCCATCAGAATAAATCACCATGCCACAAGGCTTGGACTGTCACATAGTGGTTCCAGGTAAAGGAATGTTGATATCATTGTGGTCCAAGCACACCCGTACATGCACATGGTGTTTTCTGATGGAGAGGATTACTTCCAGCAGAATTAACCACCATGCCACAAGGCTTGGACTGCAACATAGTGGTTCCAGATAGAGGAATCTTGATATCATTGTGGACCAGGCATACTAGTATATCTGCATTGTGCTTATTGATGGAGAGGGCTACTTCAAAAGGATAATGCACCGTGCCTGAAGTCTTGGACTGTCACACAGTGGTTCTAGTAGAAGACTGGGAATATCATTGCGGACATGGCTCACCAGTCTATTTGTGCATGGTGTTTCCTGGTGGAGAGGGCCACTTCCAACAGGATAATGCGCCATGCCAGAAGGCTTGGACTCTCAGATATTGGTCCCAGGTAGAGGAATGTTGATATCATTGTGGACCAGGAACACCAGTACATCTGCATGGTGTTTCCTGATACAGAGGTCTACTTCCAGCAGGATAATGCACCATGGCACAAGGCTTGGACTGCCACACAGTGGTTCCAAGTAGAGGAATCTTGATATCCTTGTGGACCAGGCACACCAGTACATCTGCATGGTGTTTCCTAATATAGAGGTCTACTTGCAGCAAGAAAATGCACCATGGCACAAGGCTTGGACTGCCGCACAGTGGTTCCAAGTAGAGGAATCTTGATATCCTTGTGGCATGGTATTTCTTGATATAAGGGTCTACTTCCAGCAGGATAATGCACCCTGGCACAAGGCTTGGACTGCCACACAGTGGTTCCAGGTAGAGGAATCTTGATATCATTGTGGACCAGGCATACTAGTATATCTGCATTGTGTTTATTGATGGAGAGGGCTACTTCCAAAAGGATAATGCACCGTGCCAGAAGTCTTGGACTGTCACACAGTGGTTCTAGTAGAAGATTGGTGATAACATTGCGGACCAGGCACACCAGTACATGTGCATGGTGTTTCCTGATGGAGAGGGCCACTTCCAGCAGGATAATGCGCCATGTCAGAAGGCTGGGACTCTCACATAATAGTCCCAGGTAGAGGAATGTTGATATCATTCTGGACCAGGCACACCAGTGCATCTGCATGGTGTTTCATGATATAGAGGTCTACTTCCAGCAGGATAATGTACCATGGCACAAGGCTTGGACTGCCACACAGTGGTTCCAGGTAGAGGAATGTTGATATCATTGTGGACCAGGCACACCCGTACATGTGCATGGTGTTTTCTGATGGAGAGGTCTACTTCCATCAGAATAAATCACCATGGCACAAGGCTTGGACTGCCGCACAGTGGTTCCAAGTAGAGGAATCTTGATATCCTTGTGGACCAGTCACACCAGTACATGTGCGTGGTGTTTCCAGATGGAAAGGTCTACTTCCAGCAGGATAATGCACCATGGCACAAGGCTTGGGCTGCCACACAGTGGTTCCAAGTAGAGGAATCTTGATATCCTTGTGGACGAGGCACACCAGTACATCTGCATGGTGTTTCCTGATATAGAGGTCTACTTCCAGCAGGATAATGTACCATGGCACAAGGCTTGGTTTGCCACACAGTTTTTCCAGGTAGAGGAATCTTGATATTATTGTGGAACAGGCACACCAGTACATCGGCATGTTGTTTCCTGACGAAGAGATCTACTTCCAGCAGGATAATGCTCCTGTCACATAATGGTTCCAGATAGAGGAATTTTGATATCATGGTGGACCAAGCACATCCGTACATGTGCATGGTGTTTCCTGATATAGAGGTCTACTTCCAGCAGGATAATGCTCAATGCCACAAGGCTTGGACTGTCACATAATGGTTCCAGGTAGAGGAATGTTGATATGAGTGTGGACCAGGCACACCCGCACACGCGCGTGGTGTTTCCTGATGGAGAGGTCTACTTCCAGTGGTAAAGCGATACACTTTCAGGTGATATTTCAAGAGTGGAGAATTGTTAGGTGCGAGAATTCTTTTTCTCAATTCGTGCAGCACTGATTTGCGGTGAGAAACTGTTTGGGCGCCTTCTGCGGCTTTATTATATCATTTACAGTATCCCTACCAGTCGCAAACGTTTGACACGACTCACGAACTCGTTGACGTGGCATTACCTTTTCCTCATGCACTTGAATAATTTGTTGATGGATATCTGTCGTCGAAACTTTTTTTGCCTACTGAAATCGAAAATCACCTCGGATCTCCTCGCCAGACAAACGTTCCAGCTTAATCGCCATTTTGAACTTCCACATCCCAGCTGTAATGCGTGCATTCGTTTTCAGACTGTGAAGTGTGGCCATTCCAGTCCATTGCTATCTATACTCATGGTTGATGCATTTTCTATAAGTGTGTTTTTTGAATAATCAGTTTTGTTGCCTTATATTTTAATTTAATTTATTTTTACCGGCCCTTGTACGTTCTCTTGAGTGGAACGCATTGGAGGCACTGGAGTTAGAACAAAAAGGTAGCATAGCGAAGACCAGAATCAGAAGGACGCAAGTGTCTTCCTGCCAGATGGTAGCGGGTTCGATCCCAGTTAGGTTGAGTTGTTTTATTTCGCTGAATACTCTCCGTGCCTGGTATGCGCATGTTAAACCTTGAAGCCGGGGTGTTAGACCCA
Source organism: Macrothele yani (assembly GCA_039090855.1). Classification (NCBI taxonomy): domain Eukaryota; kingdom Metazoa; phylum Arthropoda; class Arachnida; order Araneae; family Macrothelidae; genus Macrothele; species Macrothele yani. Next base: position 133,782,573 of record CM077002.1, read on the forward strand.
CGTTACAAATAGAGTCATCTATTTCCTCCCCCACCTGTGTTGTGTCTTAACTGAAAGTGCTCGTTGTGACGTCATAGTCTGGCAGTTTCAATCTGGCACTCTTACTTCTGTGTTCTTTCCACCCTTTGTCGTATTTCAGCCTCTACTTTCAATCTACAAAGGCCGTTCCATAAAAACAGAATATTTTTTTTGTGTGTGTTGGCAACAGCGCAAAGGGAAAAATAACCACGCAGACGACTAACTGAATTAAGAAAGTATCTATGGCAACAGTTATTAGCCGTGGCAGACAATTCTGGTTTTGTTATTACGCAGTTGTTTAAGGAACGTCTGCATTTCGCTGTACAGCTATGGAGGTGAGTGATTCAGAGTTAAGAAGTGAAATGCGTTGTGCGATAAAATTTTGCTATCATTTGGGTGAAACGGCTCCAGAAACAGTTGGTTTAATGAAAAAGCTTACAAAGATAAATGTTTGGGTGAGTCAACGAATTTCAGATGTCACGATTATTTCAAAAAAGGGCGTTTGTCGGCAGAACTCGCTCCTAAGTCTGGTCGACCTGAAAGTGTTGCTGCGGAGCTTATTGTTAACACTGTTTGGGCAATCCTGCAAACAGATCGACGAATGACGTGTGAAGACATAGAGGCGTCAACTAATATTTCAAAAACGTCGACATTCCGCATTCTACGCGACAAATTACTGCTGCGTCGTGTGTGTTCCAGATGGGTACCTCATCACCTGACAAGGGAACAATTGTTAGCCAGAGTTCAGGTGTGTCATGAGTGGAAACCAAATGATTGCAAAGGATCCAAACTTTCTAAGCACAGTAATAACTGCCGACGAAACATGGGTCCGCTATTTCGACTCCCTCACGAAGCGCGCAACGGGTGTATAGAAACACACAGGTTCACCTCCACTGGAAAAAGTCCGCCAAACCAAATCAGCTGGGAAGGTGATGATGATAATTTCCTTTGATCATAAAGGTGTAGTCTACCAGAATGCCGTTCCTCCACAAATTACTGTCAATGCTGAGTATTACATTACAGTCTTGAAACGTCTGCGACGACAAATATCAATTAAGCGACCGGAACTAGTGGGCAAGTGGACCCTACACCATGATAACGCCCGCCCACAATGGGGCTGCTTGTGTTCAACAGTTTCTTACGAAATGCGGTACTAAAATCAGGCCACAGCTTGCCTACAGCCCTGACCTTGCCCCGTGCGATTTCTGGTTGTTTCCAGCAATGAAAGAGAAGTTGCGTGGCGCAACATTCAGCACAGATGCTGACCTTATTCAAGCTGTACAGGGATCGCTAAAGCAGTTTCCATAAAATGCCTACGCCACATGGTTTAAAAAGTGGACTGAACGATGGGACCGTTGCACATCATCCGAGGGAAGATACTTTGAGAAGGAATAACATATATTTTGCTGTACCTATACTTCTTCATTTTCTGTGATTTTAATCTTAGTTTTTACGGAACGGTCGTTGTAATGTAACCGTTCCTAATACACATCACAAAAGTTCTATGGAACATAAGTAGTTGCGTCTGAATCTTTCGAGCGGGTGCAAACCCTATGTGAAATCGCTGGGTTGCTAAGAATAGATTCAGATTAAAATGGTGGCTCAAGTGAAAGCATAGTCACAAGCGGAAGTGCGTGTTCAGATGCAGATTCTCTGTATAGGGAAAACCCCGTTATCAACGACACACTGTAAGATGCGTATGTCCCTGAGAAAATGAAGTTACGGAATGTTTAGAATAGTGTGCGAAATGTTCACGTGGGCACACTGATTTGATTATTTATAGGCAGTTGCAGTGGCTGACTACTTACTACAACAGAATGGAATGTGTAACAACCGTGGTACACGAAAGAAGCTTTCACTGTTCGACATCAAGGAAAACAGCTGAAAATGCCATTTTTGCAAAGATTCCGAAATACAGGTCATTTGCAAAAGTTTAAGACCACCTGTTGGTATTAGATTTCTGCCGATTGCGTCAGCTACTGTCTATATTACTCAACTTTCAGTCGGTGTTGCATCATCTTACATCGGAAGCTGTTGATAGAGTTGGGGGAAGCGTGCGAGCGTCAGTTTGCTTCTGGTTTTCATGCTGAGAGATTTTGTACGTATTTTCTGTATAGCGAAAAATGGGCAAAAAAGCGTCATTAAGTGTTACTCAGAAAGCACAAATAATGACTTTATATCATGAAGGATACTCCGAACGGGACATAAGCAGCAAGGTGAGTGTGAGCAAGAATGCTATTCATAATACGATCATGAAATATCGAGATAAAGGGAATTTAGCGACCGAAAGAGAAGTGGACGTCCAAGGAATACAACCCCACGTGATGGCAATGCCATAAGGCGAATAGTTATGCGTTCTCCGAGGAGTTCGTGCAAGAAAATCCAGGCTTTTCAACATTCGAAAGGGTCTGACATTAGTATCAGCACTGTTTCCCGTCATCTTAGCAAGTATTTTGGATTAAAATCTTACAAACCTGGACATAAACTTAGACTAACCTATGTCATGAAAAAGAAGAGACTTCAGTTTGCGAAACCTCATTGATCGTGGACTGCTGAAAATTGGAGCCAAGTTTGTTTGTTTTTTTCCGATGAGTCAACTGTGCATGAATTTGAATCACGTGAAGCACATGTTCGACGACTAAAAGGCAAAAGGTTTGACGAAAAATACAGCGTTAGCACCGTGAGACATCCGCCCAGTCAGATGATATGAGGTGCCATGTCAGCCTCCGGTACTGCTTCATTATCCTTTTTGCCGACAGGCACTAGCATGATTGGTTCTTTTTACGTGGAAACGTTACGTGAGAGGCTGTTAATATGCAAGAGCACAGATGCACAATCTTTATGTATGATGGTGCTCCATGCCACAGATCAAAGAGAGTAAAGGACTATCTGCAGAGGAAAAACATAACTGTGCTTGACTGGCCCGGTAATAATCCCGGCCTTAACCCCATCGAAAATTTGTGGACCATTTTAAAAGACAAGATAGCAGAAAAACAACCATCAAATTCCCAAGTTTTGATTGACGCGATAAAGTATGTGTGGTGCAAAGACATTTCAAGTGACTACTGCAAATCCCTCATTGAGTTCTGTACGTTATTAAAAACAAAGGTGGCCACACGAAGTACTTATTTCGGTCTTTTTGTGTTCTAAAGAATGTAAGTATTCATCTGTGGTGTCATTTTTTCAAATATTACTGACTAGTAATAAGTTGTATCTTTGAAAATCTTATTTTTCAATAAATTGACAGGTGGTCTTAAACTTTTGTAAATGACTGTAGTAGATCACATTAACTGTAGATGACACTGATTTGTGCGCGCATGGATTTCAGATGGTGGTGTTTCACTAAGATAAGCGTTTCACACTAAGTGGCAAAGTCAACCTTGTGTCCTACATTCATTTCCCCCCCCCCTTTTTTTTTTTTTTTTTTTCTTGATTGGAGGTTTAACGACTACCGTGAGCAATTCAATGGGCTATAAGTAGTCTCCTGTCCCCAATTTAGGGTTACTGGTTCCAGGGAAGGGAAAGAGCCAGTGCCGTAAGACAAACACAACATCCATGCCTCACCGGGTTTGAACCCGGACCCCTTTCGGACGAATGATCAGAGTCCATCGCTTAGATCACTGCACCACATTCTTCTTACGCATTTACATTATGTCACTAAAAAAATCGCTTCACTTCTTGTATAACGAAGTAAATTTCTCCGTCATTTTTGGTCTACGCCGGGATTCGAACCCGAGGCCGCTTATTCCGGAACAAGTCGCTCTACCAACTGAGCTACGCAGACGATTATTTTGATTCCTATCTGCCTTTATGTCGTGTGCGTCCTGCTGGCAGGTACGTCACATCTCCCCCCCCCCCCGAAAGAGGGCCGGGTGCATGGCCCACGGGTCAGCCGTGACCATGAATCGTTGCAGGCAGCCATCCACTGTAGAACGTGCACTTGAGAACTCCCAGTCAATCTGCTGTGTGGAATGCAACATCACACATTTTTATTTTTCGAAGCGCTGGAGAAGGAATTCTCTGATTTTTCCTGTCTCGCGGTGTGGAAATAACATCACACCAATGCGAGATTTTGAACGGCCGGGTCATCCGGATAGTTCGGGCGCCATTATAACGAAGTAAATCTCTCCATCATTTTTGGTCTACGCCGGGATTCGAACCTGAGAGCTACTTGTTCCGGAATAAGCGGCCTCGGGTTCGAATCCCGACGTAGACCGAAAATGACGGAGAAATTTACTTCGTTATACTTGTTATAAAATGGTTTTTTTCCCCAAGTGTACGTTTTCTCTCAAATGCGAATCTTAAGCGCAAAAATTTCATAATCGTTTATGTAAAGACATTCCCTCTTCAATGAAAGATATGTCATCTGACTCCCATCTCATAAGAAATGTCTAGTTACGCCCATGACTACTCATCACGAAAAACATCTTGAAACTAGTAGAGAATATTAAATAAAAGTGACGTTAAGGGTGAGAAATGAAAGCCCAGCTCTTTCTTCTTAACTTTAAAAACAAGATTGATTTTCTTTTTCGTGTAAATGACTCGAAAAAAGGAGAAAGTTGAAAGTTCGGGTGTAATGAGGGCACCTTTGGTTCCCCATACTTATTCCAGTCTCTCTTAAATTCTAAGCAATTCGAGAGCAATTGTGTGTTTTTTGTTTTTTTGTTTTTTGTTTTTTTTTAGTTGTTTTTTTTTTGCTATATGTAGCTGTATGAAGTAAAAAAATTGTCTGCATGCTAAGAAAACTGGAAAAATCCGGCAATGCTCACTATTTAATCAGAAGTTTTCCAGTGTGCTACCTAGAAGTATGATTTTCTGAGCAGTTCAAATATGATCTTGCGCCGTTCAAGGAAAAAAAAATTCGCCTGGGAAAACAATATCTGGAAAATCTTGGACATTTGTACATCTGCCCGATGTTAAACATGGAATTTCCGAATTTCTATTTTAGGCACATTGTATTATTTTGTAAAAAAAAAAGTGGGAGGAGGAGGATTATAAACTCCCAGAATTCTAACACGCTCCACCCCCTGGCCCTAGTTTATAACATACCACACCGATCTCAAAAAGTTAAGGATATTGCGTTAGTTCGGGTTTCGAAAGGAAAACGTGTTGGTATGCAAATTTAGTGACTACTGGAGATAGTCTATCAGCGTAGTGTGACGTATATTCTAAATTAACTCTCCTTTTTAGTTTCTTTCCCTATGTAAATCTTGAGTTTATTCTGTTATTCTCCACTCTTAACGTAATATCTTTTCTCTCAAACGAATACGTTTGACAACAGAATTGAGGTTGAATGAACCGACAGAGCATATGATGGAAAACAGAGTGACACCATGTACTTTTCACAGACGAATCGTGCTTCGTTCTTCATCCAGATACGCGACAAGGACACGTGAGGAGGAGATCCGGCACACGAATGCAATCACATTATGTGTGTTTAATGGTCGTACTTCCTTGTATGTGTGTAAATAAATGGCAGTACTTCCTTGTTTGTGTGTTTTAATGGTCGTACTTCCTTGTATGTGTGTTTTAATGGCAGTACTTCCTTGTATGAGTGTTTTAATGGCCGTACTTTCTTGTATGTTTGTCAAGACACAAATGCCTCAGTGTACCCGAAACGAGATCATTGTGCTTATTGTGATACTGTTTCACATTGCTACTGGACAGAGCCCATTTAAGAGGGGCGCTAAGGGGCTGCACGTCCGGGACCCTCATTTTCAAGGGGCCTCAGAATTATTATGCAGGATGCTTGAAGAACTAACAGCGTCCTACAGTATTTTTTTTTGCTTTTTTTGCAGATAAAAAAATATATCCGCTCTCAGTCCATCTTTAAATCTTTCGAAAGCATTAGATGTTTTTTCGTACACATCTGTAATTGGAGGAAATTTGTATACATTAAGAGTTCATTTGAATTTGGATCATATTATTTTGCCCACCACTTCGATATAATTTCAACAAGCTGGGTTGGGGGGGGGCATTAGAGCAGAACTGAACTGGTATCCATTTTTCAACCATGCATTTTTACATTTCCTTGCAACCGCTGATTCGTCCATCAATCATGGGATGCCCCCCCCACCCCCACGGTGGCGCAGTGGTCTAAGCGATGTCTTCCGATCATTCGTCCGGAAGGGGTCCGGGTTCGAATCCCGGTGAGGCATGGGTGTTGTGTTTGTCTTACAGCACTGTCTCTCTCCCTTCTCTGGAACTTGTGGCCCTGAATTAGGGACGGGCGGCGACTGCTAACTTATAGCCCATTGAGTTGCTCATGGTGGTCGCTTAACCCCCCTACCCTTTCCCTTCAATAAAAAAAAAAGAATCATGGGATACACACTTCAATATGGAGGGGATATTTTTATGGCTTCTACATATTTTGGGAATGTTTTCTCCTGGGTATATTTATTCATTAACTCAAGGTGAAATCCTAGATGTGTTACTAATACTGGTGCCTCAAAATACTGTCCAGTCCCCGGGCGCCCCTGTCTCCTTAAATGTGCTCTGCTACTGAACATGCAGTCCGTTTCCGTTTTCTCGATTACAACGGAGCCAGTCACCGTGTAACGTATACTCTATATTCACTTTCCTTTTGATTTTACTATCTCTGGTTATTTTATTTTACTATGTAAATTATCTTCCTACTGAACGAAATATTATTTCACCCGCTGAATGAGATCTGGCAATGAGTGTAAGTCATGACGTGGTGGTAGCTAGTATATAGGCGCGTTCATGGGTGTGTGTTGTGTTGTTGCGTTGGAGTTGTGTTGGTGGTGTGCGTACTATAAGAGGAAAGTTTATTCATTATTATGTACAAGATATATGAGTGCCTTAGTTGACCACGAGTCTGGGAAATAAATAGTTGTTCAGTAAGTTCAGTCTTTCTCAATTCTTAGTTTTGTCAGACCTCTGTCTGGCTGTTAGGTTTATGACTTTGATTACTTAATATAAATAACCAGCGTTGAGACTTTGTTTAAGTTCATAATTAACGAGTAACAACACCCTTTTGGGAATTCATTATTTTGAAGCTTAGAGCATTATTCATTCATAATAATTAGCTTAGCAAAAAGAGTATTAAAGCTAATTCATTATAACCGTACCTAGAGCGCGCTTCAGGAGCTTGAAAATCATGGGATTGAATCGTTATACATAGTTGCCTGCGAGGTCTTCTGACCTTTACCCTATTGAGAACATTTGGGACACTGTACAGCGACGTGGATAACCACGTTCTATACGTCAGTACACTGGCAGACCTCCGTAACGTGTCTGTAATATTGGACGAGCTTTCCCAAACACTCATCATTAATGTCATTGCAATTATGCCTCATTGGTCTCAAGGAGTTTGATACAGCGGTGGTATTGCCCGGTACTAAAATACAGAGGTATGGACTTTCTCCGAATTTACCATTTTGTCTACATTGCAGTGTTACTTTGTTGTGCGCAAAACTTGCACAATAAATCGTTTTTGTAAACACGCTCCTTATCGCTTGTGTTACGTAGCCTCAGTGATATTATTTCAGTGCGTGTTACTTGAGTCATGTACATACATCCTTCTTTCCATGCAATATTTCTCTAACTTTTTATGATCAGTGTAGTAAGTGACTTGAGAAGCAATAGCGGATTTTTATGAATTCACAGCTGCAAGATAATTTTCGATTATACCCAGAAGGCTTGTTCAGCTCCAATGCGCATCTTTTTCTGAAAATCATCGCTAGATGAAAATCTCGAAAGGATTTGCTCTTGTTTATTGGTACCTGTGGATTCAATGACAAAAAAACCCGTCTATTATTTTAAAGAATACTAAAATATCTTAAAAGTTTTACGTAAAGTTGTATAGGAGAACAAACTGCCATAGTAACTTCTCCCAGCACCCTAAGCAATTAGCTGATATCTTATATCTCAAATATCATAAAATGTGAAAACAAAAAGCCTAATTTGGAGTCGAAAGTGAACTTCCTCATTTTCTTGCATAATCAGCTGATTATTTTTTTTTACCTTGAGGAGATAGTACGTCATTTGTTAAGGTTTCGTGATTTTCCTTCATCCCTAATTAATTAACCAGCTGGCATTGTATCCAAACTCACCAATCAAGAACATCGCATAACCACCGATGCGACTTCATCTACCGTTGCTTGCAATTAGTTAATGTTCTATTTCAAATTTCACGAAAAAGTATGTTAAAATATACCGTATCGTCGAATTCGCGGCCTAAAACAAGAATCCCCGTTTCCTTTTTCAGTTCCCCGGTGATTTCTTACGTCGTGAATACATTATTTGTTATGCGATCTTTAACGCTAATTAATGAAATTTATGCAGACTCGCCAGTCAAGTTTGCATTGTTCATCTGACACGCGCATACATAATGCATCTCTGAATATCGTCTTTTTTAGCGTTTTGCGGTTAAAAACTTTTCGGATTTCTCGTCGTGATGTGGAATCACGACCAATAGTGAATGTGTTTCGCCTATTTTCAGTGTTCATCACAGCAGTTATCTTAATTGATATTTTTGATCAACGATAAAGTTTTTCCTTTAAGAAGTTTTCAGCTTTTAGTGTTATATGAGAAGAAATCTATCAACAGGTACATATATATTTTTATTTTTTGTATTTCATTGTACATCAAGGTAATGCTCATAAGTAAACAAAAAGCACTTGTGTTAGTACGTTGATGAGGACACTCTTTCAAAGTGGAATAAATTTGAGTAACGGTCTTTTCTTTGAATATGTAACATTAAAGAAGGTTGTGGAGATCCGCAGGAATAACACTAAGTGCTATTATTATGAAAACTAAAGCTTGCTTTTTGTAGTAGTCATTAGTCATATTCGACAACATTAAAATCTGCTCTGTACTAACACGTGGGATATTTTACCCTGATAAGAGCATCATAAAGATTATATTTGACACATACACTGCGATGCCAGTATATTAGGTACACTTACCTACTACACAGGATGTTCAAACATTTTTAGAAACTTTTGATAAGAAATTACAGAAAATAACAGAAGTTCAAAGAATTAAAACTGGCAACAGCGTGCTAGATGAATACGAAAGAAACATCTGCTGCAGTTAAATATCGTCTGCTAAGAAAATGGCGCACGCAAACAAGCTGTGGATAGAAGGTTATGGGTTTGCTCTTTATCATAGTGGCAGATCCAGCGTGGGTCGATCGGCGGATCACCCCCTGTCACCGTTCCTTAAAAAACAAACAGAACTATTTTTTTGGGGGGTTTTTTTTGCAAAAATATGCAGGTAAAATATATGATTTTCCTAAAAAAATCAACTGAAACAGAAGTTTATTAACGAAATATTACAAAAAAAGAAAACGAACGAAATTGTGTTCTACATAAAAATACAAAACTATCATCATTATCATCATTGTCAACCATTATCAATCCACTGCTGGACGAAAGTCTCCCCAAGTTTCCTCCACAACGGTCTGTCTTGTGCCAGTCTCCTCTGTAGCACTCCCGCATACTTTCGAATTTCATCCACCCATCTCCCATGTCGTCTTCTGGGTCTTTTCCTGTCCCTTGGAATTCAATCTAAAATTTCGGCTGTCCATCGATGGTCTGTCCTTCTGGCAGTATGTCCAGCCCATTGCCATTTCAGGGATTTAACTCTGATCATGATGTCTTCCACTCTTGTTATTTTTCGGATCCACGAGTTCCTCTTCTTATCTCTCCTGGTTACACCAAGCATGCACCTCTCCATGCTACTTTGAGTTGTTTGCAGCCTTTGTATGTCTCTTTTAGTTAAGGTTCACGTCTCTGCACCATACGTAAGCACTGGAATTATGCATTGATCAAACACTTTTCTTTTAAGACATAATGTCATATTGCTCTTGAAAATTATGCTGTTTCTTCCAAAAGCTCTCCAGGCAAGTTTTGTACGCAGATTAATTTCTTCATCAATGTGACTCTCACTTGATATCTGCTGTCCAAGATAAACGTACGTGTCTTTTATCTCCAGCTTTTTTCCATCAATCGATAAATCTTCATTTCTTGTATTGATTTCTTGTATTGATATAAATCTTCATTTCTTGCATTGAACATCACTTTTGTCTTCTGAAAGTTCATTTTCAATCCCACTTCTTTACTCTTGTCAGCAAGTTCCTGGATCATACTCTGCAGCTCTGATGGGGTAGTTGCAAAAATGACTACGTCATCAGCAAAACGAAGGTGGGTTAGATAATCTCCATTAATCTTTATCCCTTTGTTTTCCCAGTTCAGTGATTGAAAGACATTTTCCAATGTAGCATTAACGAGCTTCGGAGATATGGTGTCACCTTGTCTCACTCCCTTTCCAATTTTTATGTGTGTTGTATTTTCAAACAGCCGAATCTTTGTACATGCATTTTCATAGATTTTATTAATAATATTAATGTATGCATCTTCAATACCGCAGGATTTCAGAGCCATTTTAACTGCTGATGGTTTCACCGAATCAAAGGCTCTTTCATAATCGATAAAAGCCATGCACAATGGAAGTTCATATTCCCTCGCTCTTTCAATTAGTTCTCTCAGTACGTGGATATGATCTATTTTGCTGTAGCCACTCCTGAATCCAGCTTGTTCTCTCGGTTGAGCCATGTCCAGTGTTACTTTCAAACGGTGTGAAATAACTTTGGTGAAGATTTTATAAACCAGTGATAGGAGGCTGATAGGTCTGTAGTTCCTGAGATCCTCAATGTCACCTTTTTTATGTAGCAGCATCATTGTAGTGTTGTTCCGATCCTGAGGAATCTTCCCTTCATTAAGGCATGGAGTGAAAATTTGGGCGAGTACTGTTTCGATTTCTCCACTTGCTTCTTGTACAATGTCTACAGTAATCCCATCTTCTCCTGGAGCTTTTCCCCGCTTCATGTTCTTGATTGAATGTGCAACTTCTGCTGGGAGGACTGGAAGAACTCTGGTACTGGTATATTTCATGATGTCTGGAGTACATGTATCACCCCTTTCATATAATTTGGAGCAGAAATCTTTCGCTCTTGACAAAATTTCGCCTCTATTTCTTGTTACAGAACCATCTTCTTTTCTCAGTGCCATGATCTGTTTTCTTCCCTGACTGAGATGTCCCTTTGCTATCTTTAGGCTTTCGTTGTTTTCAATTGCTTTCCTCACTAGTTCACAGTTGAATTTCTTTACGTCTTCAGTGATACTTTATCGTACTGTCTTGCATAGCTCTATATATTCCACTTTGGAAGTCACATGTTCTTTAGTTGTCCTCATCACTCTTCTTTTTTGAATCAACATTTTGGTTTTTCCTGATAATTTGTTCACATGCAACTTGTTCTTAGACCCAGCTAATTTTGTTGCTGTTTCCATAAGAGCTTCGGTTACTTTTCTGTTAACTTCAGAAATATCCACTTCTTCCGATGTTAGGCCTTCTAAAGCAGAGAATCTGTTCTTCAGTTCAACTTGAAGGTATTATGGTGTTTTTTAAGGTTGGTTATGTCAATACATTTTGTTTTTCTTATGAGCTTGCCACGTTCGAGTTTAGTGTTGAGGTGCATCTTACATCTCACTAATCTATGGTCACTACCTGTGTTGAACTTGTTTAGCACACTGCAGTCTTATATGACGAATTTTTTGTTACAAATAATAAAATCAATTTCACTTGACGTCCCATTTGGATTTCTCCATGTCCATTTAATGTGTGGCCTTTTCTTGAAAAAGGAGTTCAAGATGAAAAACCCTTCTGCCTGTGCAAACTCAACGAGAGTATTTCCACGCTGGTTTCTGTTGCCGTGACCGAATTTACCTACTGAAGTTTCTTTCTGTTGCCGTTGCCCTATTTTCCCATTGAAATCTCCCATAATTATCTTCAAGTGCTGCTTACCTTTATTATTATTGAGATGACAAATTTCCTCGTAAAATTCTTCAATTTCTTCTTCAGGGTGACTTGTAGTGGGTGCATAAGTTTGAATAATCCGAGTCTTGTATCTTCTCGAGAGTTGAATAACGAGTCGTGCAGCTTTGTCAGAGGAACTTTCACCTTCAACTTCTTAATCCTTCAGTTTCTTGTTTATTATAAATCCAACACCACTAGTTCTGCCAGTAGCTGTCCCACGATAGTAGAAGAGATGTCCACTTTTCAGTTCAATGAGATATTCTCCTTTTCTCCTTACCTCACTTAGCCCGACGATGTCCCACTTGATCCTTTGTAGTTCCTCTTCCAATTCAAGAAGCCTTGAATCAAAAGTTAGGGAGCGTCCATTATACGTAGCCAAGGTCATCATGGTGAGTTATGGCCAAACCCCTCCAAAATGACTCCACAACTTAAATCTTGGCCCTCAGTCTCCGGCAGCTGGAAATACAAAACTATATACTATATTATATAGTCATTTTGCAACTACCCAATCAGAGCTGCCGAGTATGATCCAGGAACTTGCTGACAAGAGTAAAGAAGTGGGATTAAAAAGGAACTTTCAGAAGACAAAAGTGATGTACAATGCTTTTACAAGAAATGAAGGTTTATCAATTGATGGGGGAAAGCTGGAGATAACCAATACCTACATTTTTCTTGGACAGTAGATATTAAGTGAGGGTCACATTGATGAAGAAATAATCGGCGTACAAAACTTGCCTGGAGAGCTTTTGGAAGAAACAGACTAATTTTCAAGAGCAATATGACATTATGTCTTAAAAGAAAAGTGTTTGATCAATGCATCCTTCCAGTGCTTACGTATGGTGCAGAGCCGTGGACCGTAACTGAAAGAGACATACAAAGACTGCAGACAGCTCAAAGAAGCATGGAGAGGTACATGCTTGTTGTAACCAGGAGAGATAAGAAGAGGAACTCGTGAATCAGAAAAATGAGAAGAGTGGAATATTTCATGATCAGAGTAAAATCCCTGAAATCGCAATGGGCTGGACATATTGGCCGAAGGACAGACCATCGGTGGACAGCCGAAATTTTAGAATGGATTCCAAGGGACAGGAAAGACCCAGGAGAAGACCACGTGGGAGACGGGTGGATGAAATTCGAAAGTATGCGAGACTAACATGGAGGAGACTGGCACAAAGCAGACCGTTGTGGAAGAAACTTGCCGAGACCTTCGTCCAGCAGTGGATTTATAATGGTTGACAATGATGATGATATATATATATATATACCTTGGCTACTTACAATGGACGCTCCCTATCTTCTGATTCAAGGCTTCTTGAATTGGAAGAGGAACTACAAAGGATCAAGTGGGACATCGTGGGGCTAAGTGAGGTAAGGAGAAAGGAGAAGATCTCATCGAACTGAAAAGTGGACATCTCTTCTACTATCGTGGGACAGATACTGGCAGAACTAGTGGTGTTGGATTTATAATAAACAAGAAACTGAAGGATAAAGTTGTAGAAGTTGAAAGTTCCTCTGACAGAGCTGCACGACTTGTTATCCAACTCTCGAAAAGATACCAGGCTCAGATTATTCAAACTTATGCACCCACCACAAGTCATCCTGAAGAAGAAATTGAAGAATTTTATGAGGAAATTTGTCATCTAAATAATAAAGGTAAGCAGCACTTGAAAATAATTATGGGAGATTTCAATGCAAAAATAGGGCAACGGCAACAGAATGAAACTTCAGTAGGTAAATTCGGTCACGGCAACAGAAACCAGCGTGGAAATACTCTCGTAGAGTTTGCAGAGGCAGAAGGGTTTTTCATCTTGAACTCCTTCTTCAAGAAAAAGCCACACAGGAAATGGACATGGAGACATCCAAATGGGACGACAAGTGAAATTGATTTTATTATGTGTAACAAAAAATTCGTCATAGAAGACTGCAGTGTGCTAAACAAGTTCAACACAGGTAGTGACCATAGATTGGTGAGATGTAAGATGCACCTCAACACCAAACTTGAACGTGGCAAGCTCATAAGACAAACAAAATCTATTGACATAACCAACCTTAAAAAACACCATAATACCTTCAAGTTAGAACTGAAGAACAGGTTCTCTGCTTTAGAAGGCCTAACATCGGAAGAAGTGGACATCTCTGAAGTTAACAGAAAAATAACCAAAGCTCTTATGGAAACAGCAACAAAATTAGCTGGGTCTAAGAACAAGTTGCATGTGAACAAATTATCAGGAAAAACCAAAATGTTGATGCAAAAAAGAAGAGAGATGAGGACAAATAAAGAAGATGTGACTTCCAAAGTGGAATATATAGAGCTATGCAAGACAGTAAGAAAAAGTATCACTGAAGACGTAAGGAAATTCAACTGTGAACTAGTGAGGAAAGCAATTGAAAACAACCAAAGCCTAAAGATAGCAAAGGGACATCTCAGTAAGGGAAGAAAACAGATTATGGCACTGAGAAAAGAAGATGGTTCTGTAACAAGAAATAGAGGCGAAATCTTGACAAGAGTGAAAGATTTCTACTCCAAATTATATGAAAGGGATGATATATGCACTCCAGACATCATGAAAGATACCAGTACCAGAGTTCCTCCAGTCCTTCCAGCAGAAGTTGCACATGCAATCAAGAACATGAAGCGAGGAAAAGCTCCAGGAGAAGATGGAATTACTGTAGACATCATACAAGAAGCAAGTGGAGAAATCGAAACAGTACTCGCCCAAATTTTCACTCGATGCCTTAATGAAGGAAAGATTCCTGAGGATTGGAACACCGCTACAATGATCCTGCTACATAAGAAAGGTGACATTGAGGATCTCGGAAACTACAGACCTATCAGCCTCCTATCAGTAGTTTATAAAATCTTCACTAAAGTTCTTTCACACCGCTTGAAGGTAGCACTAGACATGGCTCAACCGAGAGAACAAGCTGGATTCAGGAGTGGCTACAGCACAATAGATCATATCCACGTGCTGAGAGAACTAATTGAAAGAGCGAGGGAATATGAACTTCCATTGTGCATGGCTTTTATCGATTATGAAAAAGCCTTTGATTCGGTGAAACCGTCAGCAGTTACAATGGCTCTGAAAACCTGCGGTATTGAAGATGCATACATTAATATTATTAATAACATCTATGAAAATGCAAGTGCAAAGATTAGGCTGTTTGAAAATACAACACACGTAAAAATTGGAAAGGGAGTGAGACAAGGTGACACCATATCTCCGAAGCTCTTTAATGCCACATTGGAGGGTGTTTTTCAGTCGCTGAGCTGGGAAAACAAGGGGATAAAGATTAATGGAGATTATCTAACCCACCTTCGTTTTGCTGATGACGTAGTCATTTTTGCAACTACCCCATCAGAGCTGCAGAGTATGATCCAGGAACTTGCTGACAAGAGTAAAGAAGTGGGATTAAAAATGAACTTTCAGAAGACAAAAGTGATGTTCAATGCTTTTACAAGAAATGAAGATTTATCGATTGATGGAGAAAAGCTGGAGATAACAGACACATACGTTTATCTTGGACAACAGATATCAAGTGAGGGTCACATTGATGAAGAAATTAATCGGCGTACAAAACTTGCCTGGAGAGCTTTTGGAAGAAACAGCATAATTTTCAAGAGCAATATGCCATTATGTCTTAAAAGAAAAGTGTTTGATCAATGCATCCTTCCAGTGCTTACGTATGGTGCAGAGACGTGGACCTTAACTAAAAGAGACATACAAAGGCTGCAGACAACTCAAAGAAGCATGGAGAGGTGCATGCTTGGTGTAACCAGGAGAGATAAGAAGAGGAACTCGTGGATCCGAAAAATGACAAGAGTGGAAGACATCATGATCAGAGTTAAATCCCTGAAATGGCAATGGGCTGGACATACTGCCAGAAGGACAGATCATCGATGGACAGCCGAAATTTTAGATTGGATTCCAAGGGACAGGAAAAGACCCAGAAGAAGACCACATGGGAGATGGGTGGATGAAATTCGAAAGTATGCAGGGGTGACATGGAGGAGACTGGCACAAGACAGACCGTTGTGGAGGAAACTTGGGAGACCTTCGTCCAGCAGTGGATTGATAATGGTTGACAATGATGATGATGATGATATATATTTATTTATTTATTTAAGTATTTGGAGTATGTGTGTATATACGCATTTGTTTTTTTGTTTTTTATAATTTAGCTTTCATGTTTACTTTATGGATCAAATCGCTTCCCTCCCCGTTCCGTTGTTCTGGATCCGGTTTTGCTTCGCGAAGGGAAATATTCGTATTCTATGATTCAAAACGCTGTGAAAATCATGGAATTAGAATTTCTAAATGTAAAATAAGCAATTTTATTAATAATAGATAGAAAAATCGTCTAGCATTGGTTTTTAACACGAAAACGAACATCAAACAAATATCCAGAAAAGGTACGTACTTTTACGACTATTTCAAAAGTCAGGTCTCTGGTATTAAAAAAATATCCACCGACACGGAGAGCAATCGCTAAGTCGATAAAAATCTCTGTGTCAACTGTAAATAAAGTAATCAACAAAGATTTGAATCTTAAAAAAACAAAAAAAGACAATACCGCCTTTTGCTTTGGCACGTGTTTGAGCGCAGAACACGGTGTAGGCTTCTTTATGAAAATCACTTAGCTAGAGACATGGGAATTAATTGTGATTATTGATGAAGCATGGATCTATCTAAACGTTTGTAACAAGAAAATGTCGATTTACTATCACAAAAGAGTAGAAAAAGGCTTACAAACCTGGTTCCAAGAATCCAAAGAAAGCTTCAGTAAATGATTCAATATTATTGCTGGTTTCTCGTATACAATGGGAAATTAAAGTCAAGAAAAGTTGAAAAGAATGTTAAAACCAACTCTACATATTACCAAAATAATGTCTTAACTTCTATATTTAAAGAGAGAATGCGATTTCTTTATCCACAGAGCCTTCAAAGAGTAGAAATCCATCAGGATAAGACTGCCAGTCACACGTACATCCAAATCTGCCCCTCTGTCTCTTGAAAAAATGAAAACATTTATATCCTATACAATATACGAACTAAGTCTATACTTTTTGTTCATATTCCTCCTGATGTGTTACCAATGGACTGTTTGTTGTGTATTTTGACTGCTAAAAGGAGTGCTTTCCACGCAGACTTAAAACAACTAGACGAAACCCGTCGGAATCGACGGTTAGTTTGTTTTTGTTTTTTTCTATTTTTTGAAAAGAATAAACTCATGTGAAACAACAAATGTAAACTTTATTTGATTGACAAATTCATTCAACCACTTCAGGAAAGACAATAGTCCAGGTTTGTGATTTTTTTATTGTAGGTTTAACGACCACCGTGAGCAACTCAATGGGCCATAAGCAGTCGCCCGTCCCTAATTTAGGGTCACTGGTTCCAGGGAAGGGAGAGAGCCAGTAACGTAAGACAAACACAACATCCATGCCTCACCGAGATTCGAACCCGGACCCTTCATGAACGAATCATGATAAGCCAGCGCTTAGACCACTGCGCCACCGAGGCGGCCAGGTTCGTAATGAGCATCACGACTGCACCCTTTTTCAGTCGTAAAATGTGAGTCGGAAGTCCACTCATCTCTGTGCAAAAATTCAACTGGATAGCGCACTCTTTCACTCTCATCTTCAGTCAAAACTGTGTTTGTAAATGTTGTTGAAATGAGATGCGCGTTGCAAATAGTCTACATTCTCTCTTGTCTGAGACATATAGTTGCGACCCGTTGATCGCTTACGACTTCCAGTAAGGCTCTTACGTTTTCTTTCTTTTTTTTTTTTTTTTTTTCGTTCTCTCGAAATACGTCTCACAGTAAAAAACCTTATAGAATGAAGATATAGATGGCGCAACTGAATATGTACATTCTAAATACTGTATTTTCACTAACAATGGTCAACGGAATGTTTATTTACATCTTTACATAATGGTAAACGTCTTACCTACGTGAATAAACAGGATCGAATGAATATTAAATTGTATATATACATCACACAGTCCAACGCATAACGCAATCAGATCTTCAAGAGCGTTCGCTTTTCCGATGAGAAGAACTTTGATATGACTGCCTGCTAGCGTTTCTTTGCGCAACGGTTCACTCAGAAAAGATATGACTGGACTTTGGACTACCTCAGTCCCTCCATGCTTTCGCCTTCAACAGCGCGTGAGTCAACCGCAGTCGATCGAATGTCAACCGCATGCTTCCGCCTTCAACAGCGCGTGAGTCAACCGCAGGCAATGGAATGTCAATCGCATGCTTCTCCCATGGACTTTACATGGAAACTTTGCCGCCCCAACGCCCGAACCGTTGCCCCAATTTTATTTTTCTCTTCGACTGGCACATCTATATGTTAAGCACAGTATAAAACCTTAAACAATTGATATATAGATGATTGGACTATGGAAAGCAGTGGAAGAGGAGTGGAATAAAATACGAAGACCAATTTTAAGAAATGTCCTGTTGTCTTGGAAGTCTAGATGCAGATTCAGAGTCCAGAGAAAGGGCTGTCAGATAGAACATTTAAGAAAGAAACAATTTTATTGTTAGTGTTAATTATATTGCTGAAAAGTCGCTCTAAAGATGTATGAACATCCTCTGTCGTGTGTTGCTGCTGTGTTGACCTGCCGAACAGCCTAAATTCGTCGGGGTATGGAACATACCAGATGCCTGAAGCGTCAACAGGAATGTAGCACCATGTGAAAATAACAGTCTTCAAATTGGAGGGCGGTACAGTCTGGCAGTGAAAAGCCAGCTCTACCTATAACGTTTAAAGTTAAATTAGTTAAACTTCGTGAGCATTATCTGTAAACATTATATTAATTAAACTATGAGTTTACGTTGTACTTCAGCTGCACTCTAACGCTGCGTTAGCTTTACCGTAGAACACAATAGGGTTAGAGCTCGTTAGGCTTACCGTAACTGTAACTTCCGTTGATCCCGGATAGCTTAAATTGTGATAGCTGAAAAGTCCTTTACTAGACACACAATAAACTTCAGTACATGACCAAAAGTCAGCAAGGAAACGGATGACTTAAATCAGTAGTCCATTACTTTATTTTAATATCACGTCATCCAGCACGCACTTTGTAAAGATACAAATTGGCTTTGATTTAAATTCACCGAGATAGGTGGTTTAAACCACATTCAAGAACACTTATCCTCTGAATACTTTTTTTTTTAATTAGAATTTTAACGACCACCGTAAGCAACTAAATGGGTTATAGGCACTCACCCGTCCCTAATTTAGGGTCACTGGTTCCAGGGAAGGAAGAGAAAAACAACATCCATGCCTCACCGGGATTCGAACCCGGACCCCTTTCGGACGAATGATCAGAGCCATCGCTTAGACCACTGCGCCACCGGGGCGGCCTGAATATTTAACATAGGCACGTCGCTCGCTGATTAATTGCATATCAATTTTCACACAGCATCAAAGCTTGCCTAACACAGATTACGAACGGAAGTTTGTTTTAACATCATACAATCAGCGTGTCTTCAATGACATTGCTCATTGGTTGTTAACAAAGTACATCTACACTGCTGGCCACCCAAAATGCAACACCAAGGACACGAGATAGCAAAGCCAGATTTACTGGACACATAACAACAGATACAAAGATGAAACGATTGAGCTTACAGGGCCGTGCGACTTGCGGAACACGCAGACATCAATAGTTCGTGTGGCCCCTATGGCTGGCAATAACGGCCGCTACACGCCGCGGCATCGAACGAAAGAGACTTTGGATTTGTGCTTGGGGTATGTCGGTCCATACTGCTTCCATACGTTGCCACAGTTCATCAGGCGTAGCCGCAGGTGGTGCTTGCCGGGTCACTCGGTTGCCGATCAGCGATCAGACGTGTCCCATGGGCGACACATCGGGAGAACAGACGGGCCACGGCAGCAGTGACACGTGGTGGGCCGTGAAGAATTGATGCACGATGCGTGCCACGTGCGGGCGCTCATTGTCCTGTTGAAACATGGCCGCTGGCAGGTCCTGCAGGTAAGGGAGGACTACAGGCTCCAAAACGTCGGAGACGGTGCGGTGGCTGTTGAGTGTACCAATAATGCGCACCAGACGGGTGCGGGTGTGATATCCAAATGCGCCCTAAACCATAACACCAGGCGACGGACCGGTATGACGATGCATAATCCAGGCGTCATACAGTCTCTCGCCGCGGTGCCGCCACACGCGGATCCGACCGTCGTGGTGTTGCAGGCGGAAGCAGGGCTCGTCGGAGAAAACAATGTCGTGCCATTCCGTAGGCCAGGTGCGGCGTTCAACGGCCCACTGCCGCCGCACTCGCCGGTGGTGTTACGTCATTGGTAATCGGAGCAACGGGGCGCCGTGCGACAAGTGCCCGCTCCTGCAGACGACGTCGAACGGTACGTGCTGACACAGGTTGTTGCGCAACATACCCTAATTCTTGCGCTAACGTTCGTGATGTGGCGGTGCAAGCCGTCAATTCCCGCCGCACAACATGCCGGTCCTTTCGTTTGGTGGTGTGCCGCGGCTGCGGCAACCGCTCACGTCTGTCCGTCCGTCCCTCATGAACCCACCGAATCCATACTCGCCTCACTGTGGCTGGATGTCGTCCCACACGGGCGCCGATGTCTCGGTACGATAAACCGCTGTCGCGATAAGCCACTACTCGTCCTCTGTCAAACTCTAAAACGTGCTAGAATGACTGCCGTATTCTGCGACGAGGCATCAGGAAGCTTCCCACCAGCAGGTCCGGCAGCACCTGCTGGTGGAAAGCTTCACTTCCACTACTTACACCCCGCTTTCTGTGCACCCTTCTTATAATGCTTCTCGGTGGCGTGCCGGGCGCACATGATTTGCATATGCCCTGCTATGCTAATCGTTTGCATGTCCTCTCGCGGGCGACGCATCCTGTGAATTTCAGGCCAATCGGATGCTTTCTTCTTGGTGTTGCATTTTGGGTGGCCAGCAGTGTTGTAATATCTCTTTCCGATAACTAAAGTAACATTATCCCTCGAAAACTGAACACATGAGTCCTTTTCTCTAGCTTTCGATTACGTAACTGCATTTTGATTTGTTTTCACATGTTGACAAAGTTAGATTCGTCGGACCGGGAATCCGTGGCGTTCAGAGAGAAAAACGTTTAACGAGAAGGGACCAATTTTTTATAAGAATACAGAACTAAAAATAAAAGAAAGTTAAATTAGAGTATACGTCACACACCTCATTTCAGAGGCACCTGGTAGGGGTTTCGGGAAATTTGCAGACCCCCTGAAGCAAAGAAATCCATTGGCATGTTCTTGGAACCATTCGGTGATGATACGAGCCTTGTGAGTATGTGTGTAATTCTGCTGGCCTTTTCCTTATTAAAGACCAGTGGTCCTAATAAAGAGAGATAATCTATAGCATAGGACAAACGCAACATTCGTGTTTCATCCCGGATTCGAACCCGGGTACATTTTGAACGAATGATTAAAAGCCAACGCTTCAACCACCGAGGAGACTGCTGGCAGTATCCATCTGCTTGAGGATGAACCGTAGCCATAAGGGATGAATTTAGTCGTCAACGACGTTCGAATACACCGTGGCGTTCACATGACTAAGCCATCACACTGCCGCTACCTCCTGTTCTATTGAACCTGACAGGATGGCTGCATAGATACTGCTCAAACCGAATTCGGACCCTGCCATCCGCAAGATTCAGAAAGAATCTTGATTCATTCCACCAGGCGAACTTTTTAGCGCATATGTTTTAAAAAAAAGTGCATGATTACAGTATCACTTTGTGCGTTCGTTTGTCGGTCCGTCCGTCCGTCTCTGGACACCATATCTCCACAACTATTAGTCCCATTTGGAAAATTCTTTTTACGTTGGGAAGCTTGAAATGTGTGAACGATGATCCTCGCTTTTCGGTTCTTCCGATGCATAACTCTGGCGCTACATTCTTTTAGAGAGAGTAAACGCAGATGCTATCGAATTCAAAACAAATTTTATTCCATAGCTTCTAAATATCAGACTGGAAAAATTCGTTCTCCCCTTCGTCGGCCTTTTATAGCGAAAACTAATTTTGGTGCAGTTTCTTTTTCAAGTAATGCATAGAATTTCCGCTAAGGTTAAATTGGGATTTCCTCGATATCTCTGCTTTTAAAAACCCGATTGGCAAAACTCTTTTTGCAACAAATAGACTCCTAATGGAAAATGTTCTGCACGTAATTTCTATTTCTTGTCAAAGAACAGTTTTGCCAGTAGGGGCATAAGTGTATATTTCTATTTCTGATGTATTTGCAGCTGCGCTTGTGAAAATTCGATTTGAAAAATATTTTTGTGATCAGATACCGCTCACCACGGAAAACCTTTTAAAAAATGCTTTAAATAATTCAAAGTTTTTCGTCAGGGGTGTAGTTGTATAACATATTTCTGTCGATATCGCTGCTTCTAATAGGCCGATCTGGAAAACTCTTCGTTTGTCGCATAGTTTTTCTGGTGCGAAATGTTTTGCATATAATTTGAAATTTTTGTTGAAATTATATGCAAGTTCGCCACTGGATGGCGTAAGTTGACGTTTCGATATGCAGCTCATATTTGCAGCTATATTTGCTGATATCTTTCACCATGTGAAACATTTTTCATGTTCCCGTGGAATTTTTTTTTTTTGTTTCAATTCATAGTTCTGCCGCTGGGTGATGTTAGTGTGTATTTACGTATACAACCGTATCTCCGCTTCTAAAAATCCTATTGAAAATTTTCTTTTTATACTGTATGCCATTTTGCCAAGCGGGTTTTTGTAAAGACGGGGTACGTTTTTCATCTTTAAATAATGCACAGTTTTCCCACCAGGGGCATAAATGTCGAAACTTTTTTCTGGCTATCTCTGCTTCTAAGAGACGTATTTGGAAAACTCTTTTTTCTTAGCAAAGCTTTTCTATGAAGATAGCATATTTCCTACTTTTCCATTATTCAAAATTCTTCCACCAGTGGGTTTCAGTTTATATTTCTATTTGAAAAAGTTAATTCAATTCTGAAAATCCTTTTGAAAGAAATTTTTTGGTAGGATACTCTTCTTCGTGAAGAGCTTTCTGAACCCATTTTCTTCTCTAAGTAACACGAATTTTCTCCGCTACGGGGCGTAAAGTTGTCATGTTTTCCTCTGTATCTCTTTTTTCTAAATGCTCGATTTGAAAACCCCTTTTTCTTTGATAACTTCCTTTCGCTATGAGGAACATTTTTTGGACAATTTGTTAATTTTCGTAACATACTTTTTAGCGTCCAGTAGGTGTAAGTAGCGATTTCTATTTCTCGATATTTGATCGGCTGTCGAAATCCGGTTGATTTTGTTCAACCGGTTTCATTGACGATGGATAATCCTGCTCGTATTACGTATTTTAAATTATGCACGGTTTTTCCCTGTGTGGTGTAAGTGGGTTTTTTTTTTTGTTGTTTTTTTTTTAGTTTTTAGATTTTCTAAAAATCTGCTTTGAAATATGTTTTTTGTCGAGAAGAATTCAAAACGGTGTCATCTTTTGTGTTTCCAATCCTCAACGATACAGTGTCAATGTTGCTCCACCTACTGGGAGCGCGTTTTCGTGTTCTACCCTGACAACATCGTCGTACATGGGCATGTGTCTGTAAAGAATGTACTGCGTTTTATTCATGGAAGCCTTTAGGAAGTGACTAAAATGAGTATTGAAATATTTTCGGAAGTGACTTAAGGGACACTGTAATAGAATCTGTACTTCACTTTCATCGCTACAGTCGGACATACAACACGACATCGGAAGATTTGTCATAAATAATATGAGAAATTTCGAACAGATTAAATCCACAAATATTTTTAATATTTCATTTGAGTGAAAGTAGACAAAATCGATCAATATTATGAAACGGCGAATCACTGATTCAGCATTAGACTTTGGCAAATGGTTTAGCAACATGCAAGGTTAAAAATGTTCGTGTAAACAACCATCTAGAAGAGGGGGGGCTCTTCTAATCTTATTTCATTGCCCATGTCTCAACCATTGACTTGTCCTATTTAAGACAACTGCACTTCTGTTTATACAGTGGGGGCCGCGTGTGGCCTAGTGGTCAACGTTCGTGACTGCCACGGAGAAGACCTTGAGTTCGATCCCAGGCAGGTACGAACGCTGGAACTACTAAATATCCGCCATGCGTCGGATGGGCACGTTAAGACGTCGGATAGGCACGTTAAGACGTCGGACTCCTGGCACTGGCCCCCCGGTAATAAATAAGGGCGTCTTCCTCCCCCTTTCTACCTCGCTTCCGTGTCACTTCCCTATCGGGCATTCTTGCCCAAATCTCCTAGCTTCCTATTTCTAAGGGTTATTTAAGACCTGGGGTCAGACACTCTCTTCCTAAAATCTTCTACTTCTGATCTGATCTAATCTGTTTATACAGTGTTTTTCACCTGATGAAAGACCTGTTGTGACAGTGTCCGAAAGATCTTGCGTGTATTTTAATTAAATGATTTTTCAACTTGTAAATACCATAGCTTCAAGTTTATTTTATCGTGTATCGACGGCCTTTTAAGAATTATTGATTAGCAACAACATAAAATCAGTATATTTGCGTGTAGTGGAATTGAAGTAATAGGAAGATGAGTGTTCTGTAGGAGTTTTCCTCTCAAAATACTTATATATATACATATATTTTTTTTTTGTAATTTGGATTGCTGCAGTATACTTCGAATCAATTTAGCATAAGAAAGTCTGAAGACTGGAGCTAATTTCAGGTTGTTTTCAAATGGAAATAACCACTGCAAAAGTGCAGCAGCTATACGTATATTGTTCTGCAGACTGCTGAAATGTATAGTTCATAGTCTTTAATCGGTTAATAATTTTAAAATGTCCATTTTATGTGACTGTGTACATGTGCACGTGCAGGGCCGTAGCTACCAGGGGGCAGGGAGGGCGGTCACCTTCCCAGAATGGCCATACTTGAGGTGTAATAGAAATGCACAGTGTGTGAAAAGATTTACTGAAAATCGTGACTGAAAAAGAAAGTTATACACTTCAGTACTGTTTAGTTAGCCGAGTATGGAATTCCGCGCAACTAACCAGGATACACAGTAGCTTACTCAATGAGATGTAGACCACTCCTGTGCATGAATGGAATTGTGCGAAACAGCGAAGATGGGCATATAAAAACAGGATGAGGATATGCCTTACTTCCGTGACCTTTCCAAATTTGCAGTAGAAATTATGAGGTAATTAGTCCCTTTGAGTGTTTATATACGACTTGAACGAAATTTTTCCAGTCCCGAAAGCATCTTCCTGTTGTTACGTTAACTGTCTGATACTCATTCACTTTGTGCTGATTCGTTCTTCATTTTGCATTTCACCGAAGCTCTGCATTTTCTACGTTCACATAACTTTAACGTGATATTTACGACTTATGACTTTTGGGTACTTACCTATTTTTCACATTTTCTATTTCTGAACGATCGTTATAGTTTCCCATAATAAAAATGTAAAAACTAAGTACTATTTGTGTGGAAGTGGAAACGTTTGAACTCACATGGGCGTACTTTCAAGTTTCGCCCTCTCAGATAAGAAAACTTGCCCCCGCCTTGTGTGTGCATGTCTGTATTCTTCTTCATCTACCGAAGCTTCTTAGCTCCAAACTGTTAGTTCCATTTCCATATTTTTTTTAAGTTGTTAATTCCAATATTTTTAGATAGCAGATTAAGGACTTGAGGCAGAAAATCAACCTACAAAATTTTCTTCGAAATAGTACCAAATTTTCACCACAATTTTCAGGATTCCAAGTTAAAGGGTTAAACCTCCAGGAATACTACATGAATTTTTCGCTATGCTTTTTTTTTTTTTTTTTGTGTGTGTCCGTGTGTTTCTTTCACCGTATAATATGCATAGCATTTTCTTTCACAATAAAATACGCTGTGCGTTTTTGTGTTTCTTTCACTCTCAAATATGCTATGCATTTTTGTTTCCTATCTGACCACAAAATATGATTCGCATTTTTGTGTTTCTTTCACCATAAGACATAATATTCAATTTTGTGTTTCCTTCACCATAAAATATGTTACGCATTCTTGTGTTTCATTATGAAATATACTATGCATTTTTGTGTTTCTTTCACCGTAAAATGTGCTATGCGTTTTTGTGTTTCTTTCAGCATAAAGTATCCTATGTAGTTTTGTGTTTCTTTTACCATAAAATATGCTATGCAAATTTTGAAGATGAAAATCCGTTTTTTGGTGTAAATATGACAAGAAGTTTTGGTGTAATATATATATATATATATATATATATATATATATATATATATTGTATGGTGTAATCCCGTATTCCATTCATGATATGCAATGCAATTATGTGTTTCTTTCAGCATAAATATGCTATATAATTTTGTACTTTTTTCACCATAAAATATGCTATGCATTTTTGTTTCTTTCACCATAATAGGCTATGCATTTTTATGTTTCTTTCACCATAAGATATTTATGCAAGTTTCTGTTTCTTTCACCGTAAAATATGGTATGCGTTTTTGCGTTTTGTTCACCATAAAATATGATATGCATTTTTGTGTTCCTTTCACCACAAGATATGCCATGCAATTTTGTGTGTCTTTCACTGTAAAATATGCTATGCGTTTTTGTGCTTCTTTCACCACAAAATCTGCTATGCATTTTTGTGTTCCTTTCACCACAAGATATGCCATGCAATTTTGTGTTTCTTTTACTGTAAAATATGCTATGCGTTTTTGTGCTTCTTTCACCACAAAATCTGCTATGCGTTTTTGTGTTTCTTTCACCATAAAATATATTATGCATTGTTGTGTTTCACCATGAAAAATATGCTATGAATTTTTCTGTTTCTTTCATCGTAAATTGCATTTGCCGCCGCTGACTAATTTAAGCATATTTGTATTTCTCTTTACATCTGCGCATTCTTAAACAGATAACTTTAATTTTCCTTTTTTTTTCTTTTTTTTCAGAGTCGCCCAATTTGCCGCCAGGATGTATTGTGTGCGCGTGGTGTCAAAAAGTGGGCATGAAACTATTCACGCTAAAAACCCCAACTGGCAGCAAAGCGTTTTGCAGCGAAATCTGTTTCACACAGTGCAGAAGGGCGTCTTTCAAGAAAAACAAAGTGTGCGACTGGTGCAAACACGTGCGCCACACCGTGAACTACGTGGACTTCCAAGATGGGGAGCAGCAGCTCCAGTTCTGCAGCGACAAGTGCCTCAACCAGTACAAGATGAACATCTTCTGCAAGGAGACCCAGGCCCACTTACAGATGCACACTCATCTAAAGGAGGCTGCTTGCAAGATGGCCGCTGGCAGTGGCCCAGTGAATCTCATCACCCCCGAACTCTGGCTCAGAGACTGCAAGCCACAGAGCAATGGAAACGCGCACTCTTCAAATGAAGACGCATTGGAGGAAGCCCAGCATTCACCTGAGAGCCATACCCCAAGTACGGCCTCCTTAGCTATACCTTCTTCAGAACATATCAGGATATCAGCGTCTCCAGTGGCAGAGAAGAAAGAAACGAAACTCAACTGCAATGGTTCTCCGAAAGAAAGAGACAAAATACACAGGCGCTCGGGAAGGCCAACATCGCGGCATTCCTCCTCAAAAAAAACTGAGAAAGAGGAGCGAACTCATCATCATACAAGGCACCGGGATCGGGCAAAAGTCGATGGCAGTAAAAGCAACCCGTCCATACCACAATTTTCACCTTCGCGCAAGTCTTCGCTGGCCAACGGCCGTACTCCCAATCTCTCATCGCCTCCGATTAGAACATCCCCTAGGCCAAATCACCATATTCATCACAAACAGGTTCATCACAACACTCACCTTCACTCTCCTCCAGGAATTGGAATGGAACATCCCCGACCCCCTTTCTTTCCTCCAAATCTGTTTCCACCTTCGCTTCATCTTGTAGCTCAGCAACAGATGGAGGCATTTTTTCGGGCTCAGCAGAGCATGGGAATGCGCCACAGCGCTCCTCCACCTCCACCTCCACCACCTATTCCTTTCCCACCTTGGGTTGTGCCACCCTTTCCTCACGGTCCCGCGCCACCTCCACCTCCTCCACCAACACTTTCCACTCAGTCTTCCAATTCATCTCTGACACCTGCGCCGCAGCACCCAATAAATTATTCTCAGCCGTCTCCGAAACACTCCCAGTCTGTTGTAAATCCCCCCAGTTGCTCGAATCCTCCGACAACGCAGTCATCATCATCATCAGCATCATCTCTTCTTCCACCTGTGACTGTGATGGTTCCCTATCCTGTAATTCTTCCCCTTCCAGTCCCTATTCCAGTTCCCATTCCTATTCCATCCCACCTTATTGAGAAGTTTATAAAACAAAAGCAGGAGCAGAAGGAAGAGACGCAGAGAAGAACAGACAACAGTAAGAACACCGATGCAGAAGATGTTGCAGCAGGAACGAGTGACAGTGATGAAGTGATATCACCGAGGGTTTCTTCATCTTCCGATAACACGAACAGCAGACCAGTCGACGCCATCGTCAATAACATGGGGCAACACAAACCTTGGTCCGAAGTACAGGAGCATTTCCACGCAGACAATAGCTGCATGGGACCATCGCCTCACGTCGAGAACACGTCGCAAACGAAACTTAAGTTCCAGGAACTGGACTGTCGACTGACTGATGCTGACTCCCGAAGCTATTCTCCATTATCTGATATCGTAACCACTGATGACGACATCATTCCTGGTGAGGATGCATTGGACAGTGACGTCGAACCAGAAACTTCGAGAATTTTTTCCCCTCGTACGTCAATGCTTCCAAGAGATCTAGTCTGGCCACATCCCTAACGACTGCCGAAAGCCACTTAAGTTGTGAGCAAATGGGTGAGTCACGAAGTCCGTCGCCGACTCAGAACTTTGTCGCCGAAAAAAGAGCGGCCGTCGCGGACTTGTCTTCCAGCTCGATTAAGCGTAAATGTCTAAGAGATCAAGTAAATATAGCTGTTTAAATATGAAAATTTTAAGTGTCGTTTATTATGTTATTAAAACGAATTATCAGTCTGTTAGGAAAGAAACATTGACTCTACAAACTGGGTCAGAATATTTACGTCGAAATACGAAGAGAAATCAGAAAGTCTTCGCTAATGTCTTTAATTGACGTTTTGTATTCTCATGAGCATGACAGAATGTATTGACGAAAGATGAATCTTCACTGTGCTTTAAATAATTTTCCTACAGGTGGCAACATTGCAAATTCCACTAAAGCAGGGATGGCCAAACTTTGAGGAACCAAGATCTACCTTAAGCTATCATTCCCTACTGTGATCTACCATGTTTTATCGCGGTGATATAGGCATATTTAAGTAGGAATAAGCCTATATCACAAGTGATTTGTTAGTATGAGTGGTTTTGTAAGTTTGGAAACAAATACAGAAAAATAATATTTAAATCATTTTTTATTTCTGAAACACCATTTTTTAAGCAAATGATATTTTAGTTGTAGATTCTTTATTTACATTATTTAATTCTTAGATGTTGATGCATGACGCTGCATGTCCTCACAAAGTTCAGAATGCACATATTCAGTGAGGCACCGTCTGAGACACGCTTCTAAGTGAGCATTAGTCAGGCCGCTCCTGTATTTTGTAGGCGTTGCGACTGACGACTAGCAGAGCGGGAGATAACAACATGCCTCATGCGACAGACTGCAGATGCGCAATGAACGTGCGCAGCGGTTAGGATTGGGGAGGGAAGTTTGACTGATTCATGCTATCATCTGGGCTGAGGTAGTTCGTATGGAACAACATACGCCAGCGCGATAAAACAAACAATTGACCGTTTGGCCACTCGTGCACTAGAGTCTATGCCAGAGATCAACAAAGTGTTGTGCGCGGTTCATGTGGAAAACAGTTGTTCTAGATAAAGACCACTGTTGAATACAGAAATCTCACAATTCCTTTTTCCTCAGACTTCGACATGGACAAGTTCCAGACCATCTGTAGTATGCTATAGCTATATCACTTGCAGAAAAGGTTATTAAAAAAGGCCGAAGTTAACTTTCCATTTTATATATCCTGAAACGCTCATGACAACACATTACGTCAAATAAAGATGCCATTAGCCTTTTGGGTTAGTTTCCGTCGTGTGTTGATACGAAGTGAATGGTTGCATTCAAAACTGGTGTAATTAATTTTTAGTATCTACCGCATCAGATCACAGGAAATCGAAGTCCGTTATCTGTGTATTAAAGAGAGTGCATATAACTTATAATGAGCTTTCCCAACAGTTTTTTTTAAATGATGTGTTTAATAAGTAGCAATGTATTAGAGACTTATCGATATGGCACATTGTACACTTTTTGGAGTCATTAACTTATTTATTTGTTACTGTATTACTACAGAACTACAAGGTCTGTCCGGAAAGTAATGAGACTCATTCAATAACAGACGTTTAATTAAAGTTATACTTACATAACATTGAAATTCCTCAAAATAACATTCTTGAACATCAATACACCGCTGACAGCTGTTCTACCACGCCGCGTAGCTTGCCTGGAAGCCGGGAACAGGGATCGCTTTCAAAGCACTCGTCGCGGCACTTTGCACGCTTGTAACAGTCCCAAAATGGTGTCCTTTCAGGCTGGATTTGAGCCGGGGAAACAAAAAGAAGTCAGCCGGGGCCAAGTCCGGGCTGTAGGGAGGTTGGGGCAGCGTTGCCACGCTGTGTTCCGCCAGAAACTCTCTCACTCTCAGCGACGCATGGCTCAGCGCATTATCGTGGTCAAGAACCCAAGTGTTGGTGATCTCCTGGCGGACGCGCGCAACTCTGTTCTTCAGCTGTTGAAGCACTTCCACGTAAGATGCAGCGTTGACCGTTTGTCCGGGTGGTACGAACTCCTTATGGACAACTCCTTTACAGTCAAAGAAGACAATGAGCATTGATTTCATCTTCGATTTGCACATTCGAGCCTTCTTTGGTCGAGGAGACTCGGAAGTGTGCCACCCTGAGCTCTGTCTTTTCGTCTCCGGATCGTACTCAAAGACCCACGTTTCATCCCCTGTTACCACTTTCTCCAAAAAACCAGGTTCACTCCTCACACGGTTCACAAGCTCACGAGAAATCGACACACGGTTGTTCCTCTGTTCATCGGTCAAAACCTTAGGAACCAATTTGGCACAAACTTTCCGCATCTGCAATTCTTGCGTGATGATTTCATGCACAATGGATTTCGCGAGTCCCACATGCTCGGCTACCAATCTAACACTCAGACCTCAGTCAGAGTCCAAAACCGCTTTCACCTTTTCCACATTGTCCGAAGTGTGAGACGTTGAAGGGCACGCTGGGTGTGGGTCATCCTTGACGCTCTCTCTTCCTTCTGTGAACGTTTTGTGCCACCGAAACACTTGTGCTTTCGATAAAGCATCCTTCCCGTAGGCTTTCTGTATCATAGCAAGCGTCTCGGTCGCGGATTTTTCAAGTTTAACACAAAACTTTACCGCGTATCGCTGTTCGACACTTTTCTGCATTTTGACCGTTACGCGACGCTCACACAGCTGTCCACTTCGCAAGCGATCCTCACTCTGCAAAAACTCAGAGCCAACTGACGAGATATTAATCGTTTACCTAACACACCCCGCCACCCGTCACGCCCGGAGACTCCGCCCTCCGGCCCTTCTGATTGGCCCAGGAAAAGTGGTCTCATTACTTTCCGGACAAACCTTGTATATAGTGCAAAACTGTTCTCAACTGTCTGAAGTTGGTTAAGGAAA
The DNA here is from genome assembly GCA_039090855.1 of Macrothele yani. NCBI lineage: Eukaryota > Metazoa > Arthropoda > Arachnida > Araneae > Macrothelidae > Macrothele > Macrothele yani. The sequence continues at coordinate 133,814,163 of CM077002.1, forward strand.
AAAAAATTTTGAATTTTTTTTTTTTTTTTTTTTTACCAAGTTTTGCCAAAATATATGCTGAAGGTCTGGGTAACTAGTTGTTTCGTTATCATTGATCCCCTAAATGCGTCATAAATATAATTCGCCGCCCAGGTGGCGCAGTTGTCCTAGCGCCGTCTTCCGACCGTTTGTTGGAGTGGTCCCGGGTGAGGCATGGGTAGTGTATTTGTTTTACGGTAGTGTATTTGTTTTACGGTAGTGTCTCTCTCCTTTCGTGGAACCACTGGTCCCAAATTAAGTGACGAGCGACTGCCTTACAGCCCACTGAGTTGCTTACAGTTCAAACCTAAGGAAAAGAAATATAAGTCTTAAAATGAAAGTAAAAACATTTTAATTAGTAAAATAAAATTCACGTTGTGCCTTTACCGCGCAGTACGTTCAAGATGCGTTTCCAGGATTAGATAAGAAAAGTTTCTCTGTCTAGCTAATAAGTTTCTTTCATCCGCGTGCAGTATAAATGTTCAAACTTTCCTAGTTTTCTAGCGCATCAAGATTTAGATTTTAAAAGTCAACTATGTTAAAATTCATATTCCTTGCAGATTAACCTGTTAAGAAAAGAAAAGAAAGCTTTCCCTCGTAAAAGAATCTGACTGAGCATCGATTTCTTATTGTTTCTTTAATTTACCGTTTTCTTCTTTAAAAAAAATGACTGCTTTTTAAGAACTAGTATGTCTTCAACGACAATGCGAAATGATCACTTGAATTTATCGCTACCAATTAATGTTCAGAAAATATTTCAAAAATCCAAAATGCTGCAAGTAATGCTTTTTCCGGTATACGAAGCCACAATTTTTTAGGGATAAAATAAGTAACTTGATAATTCAAAGATCGGAAATTTATAGGAATTAAATATTCAGTGAGTAGCTCGAAAATTTAAAGGTGCCATAACTGGTGATTCTTTTTTTTTTATTATTAATTACTTGTTACTGATGTATACCGTCATTAAAGTGAAGCAATGACCACAGAAATCTCTTTTTAGATCGTGGCATGCTAAATCACCGGTACTGACGAAGAAAAAAACTTCGGCCAAAATTAGTGCTTTGTTTTAGAGTCCGTTGGCCCTTAATAAGTAATTGCCAAAGAAGGAAAATTCTTACTTCCCTCCGCAAAAGTATGGCCTGAGAAACAATTAAATTTCCGTTAGTTTGCTAATTTTCGAGCTTTGTGATAAAAAATTATAAAATGTTAAAAAAAAATTTACAATCCCCAAACTAGAAGAATAGCCTTTTCACCTCACTATTCAAACTTTCCTTTACTGCGAGTTAACATTAAGGAAAAATCCAAAAATTTCTGTCTTCCATGATTTTGCAAAAAAATAGAAATTTATCTTCTTGAGTACTTGAATTTGAAGACCGCAGAAATATGTTTTTTTAAGAAAATACCATGACAGTTCTATCTGTACATGAAATAAAACGTTAAGGTATCCAAGATTTCATCATTTTCCAATTTCAAACGTCAAAACAATATATATACATATATTATCAATATGAAGTACGAAAACTGTCGATTTATTCAAACACTGTGTCTTGATAATAACTTAGTGCGCATGGGAGAGGGGATTTTCCGTCAAACACCAGGTATCCCCATGGGCATCAAGTACTCAAGTGTTTTGGCAAACCTGTATTTATATCAGTATGAAAGAAAAGCGGCTTTGTATTTTGACACCAACTATGGGAGGATATTTCGCTATGTTGACGATGTCATAGTTTTTGGACACGAAGACTTTGAAGAACTAGCATCATTAAGGAAAAATCCACCCAATTTGAAACTTATAAGAACTAAGGGACAAAATAATAAAATAGATTTTTTGGACATAGAAATAGATAGTCAGCAAGGTGGCTTATTAACCTACAGTTTTTGATAAAAGGAACACATATTCTTTTGCCCTAAATGTTTACATTAACTGGAATTCAAATATTTCTACATCAATACATCGAAATGTTATCATTTCACAGTTCCACAGGATTATGGATATTTGCAATAACTCAAATATATGTTGATCATTGAATTGAGGAATCTTTGGAGAAGACTCTGCAAGAATGAACTACCAAGTAGGTTTATTACAAGATTATTCAAGCAGCTACTCACTGATTCCAGGTCCAAGAATTTCTTTGAAACTCGTCAACAATTACACTTTTCAGACATTATTAATATAAGCCCTACAAATTTAATAACTTAGGTTGCTAAAGCTACTTGGTGGGCTGCTTGTGGCTAATTATTTACTAATCTACTTTATAGGTTTCTCACACAGCTTACTCCTATTTTGCATACTGTTACGGATTTCCACTCACGATATGGAACAAGTGATCGTTTTTTTTTTTTTTTTTTTTTTCGCTTTCTGTCAAATGGTCTTTGTATACAAGTATGTATTTCTGGTGATTTAATAGATTGGTCTTTGTCTGCTGTCTCCCATGACCTCGGGAGCACCTCAGCGGGTCTTGGGTCATTCCGGCTTTTGCTGAGTTTCGAAAGGCCATGATCCACGAGTCGGTGTACCCCTGATGAGATCGGCTTGAGAGGTTTGTTTTTTGGTTGTAATGCTTTTTTGAGTCTCTTTGTATTAATATTGTTATTATTATTATTATTATTATTATTATTATTATTTTAAATTGTACTTTATAGTGGTATGTTTTTATCGATAGTACATATATATATATTGCCAAAAGTGGAATTTATAAATATATGTTAGGTGGAATCCATTTGCGAATAAATAAATGAATAAACTTCTCGTTAGGTGGGGTTTGAATTTAAGCAATATTTAAATAAACTTCACATCAGTAAAGTTTGAATTTAAGCAACTGCCGGCGCGCAATTTGAAAAAAGCAAATTTGTAAAATAAATGGCAAATTCAAAGCTGGAAAAATGAAAACTTTTAATGCTTTCGGCCGTCGAATAACCTTTATTCTAGTGAAGTTTCCTTTGATTTTCTGTTCACAGAAAAGTTCTGACATTTACTGTTTTACAAAAACAAATTTCTTCTAGAAATCCCAATTCCAATGAAAAATTCAATTTTTGGTTTTTTTTTTTTCGAAACTTGGTAAACATTTACGAGAAACCAAAAGAATTTTGGAAATTTTTCAAAAACGAGCACATTTATAGAAACGACAAAAACCGTTTTTTGTTTTGACTGGTGTCGGAAAATCAAACTCTTATAGCACAGAAATCTAGAAATATTGGCAATCTACGATTCCAGTTGCGTTCTCACCTGAAATTACACAAAATCTAGAGGCTTCTTTTCGGAAAGGAGGTAGACAAGGTACAGTGGTTAGACAAAATAATGTGAACACCTAAGAAATGTGAGATATGTCTTTATTAATAAGATGTTGGACCACACACCATTTGCCTTTCATACAGCTTTCAACCTTCTTGGAGTACATTTGTACAGCTTTTGAACAGTCTTCAGTGAAATGTACCATTCGTCAATCCAAACATCAGCCAATTGCTTCAGAGATGTTTGAGGAAGGAATCTGCTTCTCACTCTGCTCTACAAAACTGCCCACAGTGGTTCGATGATATTCAATTCAGGTGATTGAGCTGGCCAGGGCAGATGTTGAAGTTCATCTTGATGCTCCTCACACCAAGACTGGACTGTTCTGGCAGTGTGTGTGGGAGCATTGTCATCTTGAAAAACGGCATTATTGTTGGAGAACAAAATTTGGACCATAGGATACGATAGGGTCAAAATATTGTTTCCCAACAGTGGACCATATCCTCCAATCATCACACATCCACCCCCATGTTTGACAGTTGGAACCATACATTTCGAATTGTAACCTATCTTGGGGTTTTTTCATACATACAGCCGACCTAATGTTAGATATAATGTAAATGAGGGATCATCGGAACGTATCATACGATCCCAGTCATCAGCTGTTTAGATTTTATGCTCATGACGTCATATTTTTCGCATTGTAGGTTTAGTTTCTGTGATTAAAGATTTAGCAATTGCAGCTCTTCCATAAATGCTGACTTTGTAAAGTTATCTGCTGTCTTTTCTTGTGAAAATAGGATCTTCTATGTGGATATTGAGTTCTGCTGTCACTTTTGCTGCAGTAGATCTGTGTTGGTTGGACACAATCCTTGTTTTTGTTCGATGCTCCCTCTCATTCAATCGCGGTTTTCGCCCACTATTCTTCTTCACAAATGAAGTCTTGCCATACTTTGTGCACGCAGTAATAACCGTAGTGACTGTTGCTCATGAGACACCAAACAGTTTGGCTGTTATATTTACAGACGCTACTGCTAAACAGGCCCCCACAATTTGTCCTCGTTGGAAGTCTGACAGGTCAGCCATTTTTACCGACCGCTCCTACGACCGATTCTGAACACAACTTGTATTCAGCAACGGTTCGCACTGGCATAAAACCTAGAGAATATACACTGAAGAGCAAATGAGTTAGAGATACCTGTTTAATAACGTGTAGCACCACCTTTCGCCCTGATGACGGCGGCGATTCGTCTCGGCATGGACTCGATAAGCACCGGAAGCGTTGGGAAGCCATACGGATCCACAACCCCTGAACAAGCTCCCACAGTTCACGAAAATTTGATGGAGAGGGGTCAGAGCCTCAAACATCTCTCTCGATGGCGTCCCAGATGTGCTCGATGGGTTTGAGGTCAGGTTACCTAGCTGGCCAAGGAAGCGAGGTCACGTTGGTGGAGTGTTCATCCAACCATTCGGATGCAATTCTGGAGCGATGGCACGGTGCATTGTCTTGTTGCAGGATGAGGTCCCCAGGGCGATGTTGAAGACGCACAAACAGGAGCAAATGGTCGTCCAGGACATCCCAGTAACGTTGACCTGTGAGGGACGATGTCACACGTACCAGGGGTCCCATTTCAGTCCACGTAAATAGTCCCCAGACGAGAATGCTACCCCCACCAGCTTGAAGAGTACCCTGCTGGCAAGAAGGATCCATCGCTTCATGTGGTTTGTGCCGTACTCGTATACTGCCATCGGCATGTACCAACGTGAATCTCGACTCATCAGTCCAGGCAACATTTTTCCACATATCAAGGGTCCAGTGGCGATGTTCCCGCGCCCATGCTAATCTTTTCACCCTGTGATGTGCAGTCAGCAGCGGTACCCTCGTGGGACGATGGCTTCTGTACCCCATAGCGAGGAGATGGTTATGGATGGTGTGGCTGCTTACACGTTTTTGTGCACCATCGTTGAATTCCAGAGTGATTTTTTGCACTGTGGCCCGTCTATCCGCTGTTACAATGCGAGGTAGCCGACGATGACCCAGCTCATCCACACGTTGTTGTCCACGGCAGTTGGCCCTTGCAGGGATGGTTTTACCGAATTCGATGTATTCACGGTGCACCCGTGACACAGTGGCTCGTGAAAACCCCAGTGCATGCACGACTTCCGAGATGGAGTGACCCATTCGTCGGGGCCCCGACAGTTTGCCCACGATTAAATGCGCTTAGATCCTTCGTCTTACCCATACTGCGTCCGACTATTACTGATTCCCGTCGCATCACTCCTTATATTGTCGGATAGCTGCATACGTCATGTTGTTTCCGTTTACAGGGCCGCCCACAGCGCCACATTTGCATAACGCCAGCTGTCTCTAATTCAATTGCTCTTCAGTGTATAGAAAGAAAGGATACACAAAAATAAGCAAAACGTTTGTTTCTTTAGTGTAGTCTACACGAATAGCATTAAACCGTGTAATCATGATGTTCACATAATTTTGTCCAACACTTGTACTTCGGTGTAGAAGAAATTTATTCAAATCACCCGAAAGTGACATCACTGATCAGATTACGAGATTATAAATTTCTAGGGATTGATCTGTTTCCTTTCATAAAGTACTTATCTAGTAACGTAAAGAGCAAGTACAGGGCCGGATTAAGGCCTTGATGGGGCCCTAGGCTGACTTCTCAGTGGGCTACCAAGGCTAAGACATCTAAATGGGCCGTCAAAGAACTTATGACAGAGAATCCTTATGAAGTTCGTTAAAACATGAAACTTCAGCAATGTGATTGTGCAGTTTCGTGTTTTAACGTAATTAATACGCAGTGCATTCTTCAAACTAATAAATTACATTCAGATTTTTCATAAAAAGTCACTGTATTTTCCACTGTTATCACAAGACCATGAGTTAAAAGCTTAAGATTTCTAAATTTTGTCTTAGAATTTTTCATAATTTAGCATTGTATACTTTTCTTGGTGTATCTTTTTTACGCTTTCCGACCGTAGGTTGAAGAAGCGTATATGCTCCAACTTTGTCCGTCTGTCTGTCCGCACGATAACTCACGTAAAAATGGTTCGATTTCGATGAAATTTGAGTATGTGGTTGGGGACAACCTGGGGACGAACCCTGTTGAAAAGGGAAGAAATGGGGTCAAATGTCAGGACATAGGAGCGGGATTCATTCCATCGCCCTAATGCGTCAGAACTTACGTAAATATACTTCCATTGCGACAAAACTTGATCATGTTGTTCCGGAGGTAAACTGAACTGGCTCTGTTGAATATCATCGAAATGGGGTCAAAGGTCAGGGCACAGGAGCGAGATTTATTCCACAGCCATTATCTTCATAACTTGAGTAATGATTACTGGTATGTTGGAAAGCGTATTATAATCAATGCATTGCTTGATTTTACTAACTTGTTTATTATGCAGTGTGATGTTACCGTGGATTTCGCCCATTTTCGGTCCCAAGTGCAAACAGGGATGTGTGGGTGGATGGTAGTGAAAAAGCTAAAACTGGCTTGCAGGTCCCGCTGTACACAGCGACACGGAACGTTTACCCTTCGCGAGTCACTGCCTTAGAATCTGTTCGTGCCGCCCCGGTGGCGCAGTGGTCTAAGGCGCTGGCCTCTGATCATTCGTCCGTAAAGGGGTGCGGGTTCGAATCCCGGTCAGGCATGGATGTTGTGTTTGTCTTACGGCACTGGCTCTCTCCCTTCCCTGGAACCAGTGACCCTAAATTAGGGAAGGGCGACTGCTTATAGCCCATTGAGTTGCTCACGGTGGTCGTTAAACCTCCAATCAAAAAAAAAGAATCTGTTCGTCTTCAAGCCACTGTTCGTGATCGAGTGGAAATCATACGAGACAAAACTAAAACTATTTTACTTCCTCTATTTATTAATATATCAGCTGTGTATTTTTTGCGCTGCATGGATCCTGTTCCTTTGGTACTGGTGGGTTCCTATGCTATAGCACCGCCGGCCCTGAGCAAGGAGATTCCTTTTGGTTAAATAAAATCAAGCTTGTACAACGGCACAAAGTGGTAAAATTGTATGGCTAACTTCTGATATATACTTGTATTTAACCTTTTCTTTGAGTGTCTGTTTTCTTATGTAAATGTTGTTACTTCTTGATTACGATTTTCTCACTGACTTTCCCGAACAGCTTGTACATTTCGGCAAAGCTAACAGTGGGTCAGAAGAAAATAAATAGACTACGTTGAATGAAAAAATGCGATAGAGGTGGAAGCTTGTTGTAGATCAATGTGAACCGACGAATAACGTATTGTAACTATATGAATGAGATTTATATGTTGATACAAAAGCTTGCTATTAACTGCCAGAGGATGAATTACGACTTGATTTATAATGTATTGGTGACCTGAAAATTCCAGTGCACGGAAAACAAAGAACAAACTGCAGTTGCTATTAATGCAAGTTCTGGTTCTTTTACCTTGGCCGTTTTATTCGCATTGTTATTTATAGACACACCGAAAAGCTGAAACATTATGACCACCTGCCTAATATGATGTTTGTCCTCCGCTTGTCGGCAAAACATCTCTTACCCGGCGAGGCGTGGAAGCTATAGGATTTATAAAGGAGCCTTGTGGTATCTGGCACCAACATATTATCAGAAGATGCGTTTTCTCTTGTAAGTTACGTGGTTGAGCTCCTGCAGGTCGGATTTCCTGTTCCAACACAAACCACTGATGCTCGATTGGATTGATGCCTGGGAAATTTGGAAAGGCAGGACAACACCTGGAAGTCTTCCTCTTATTCCACGAACCATGTTGGTCCACCATGTGCCGCCAAAACAGTCCTTACCCGGCGAAATATGGACGCTACAAGATTTCTAATGGTGCTTTGTGGTATCTGGTAGTAGCACGTTACAAGCAGATCCTTTTACTCTTGTAAGTTACGTGCTGGAGCACCCACATGTCGGATTTACTGTTCCAACACAAAACACAGATGCTCGACTGGATTGATGTCAGGGAAATTTGGAAAACAGGACAATACCTGGAAGTCTTCCTCATGTTCCGCGAACTGTTCTGGAACAATCCGGGCAGTGTGGCATGGCGCATTATCCTTCTGAAAGAAGGCACTACTAGAGATGAATACCGTTGCCATGAAAGGATGTACCTGGTCTGCAATGATGTTTAGATAGGTGGCAGACGTTGTAGTTTCCCACACACGAATGACTAGAACCAGTGTTTTCCAGCAGAACATTGTCCAAACCATTACACTCCCTTCACCCGCTTGCTTTGTTTCCACGGTGCCAACAGGTAAACGACTCACACGTACCTGATCGTTCGCATAGTGCAACGAATTTATCTTACCAGATGACCGTCTTCCAAACATTAAAGGTCCAGTTTTGATGCTCGCGTGCTCATTGTAAGCGCTTTCGAAGGTAAATCGAGGTTAGCAGAATCACTCGTAGTTGTCTGCGGCTATACAGCCATACCGAGGTTAACATAAGCACTCGGGGCGGTCTGCGGCTACACAGCCATAACCGAGGTTATCATAAGCACTCGGAGCTGCCTGCGGCTACACAGCCATAACCGAGGTTAGCATAAGCACTCGGAGCGGTCTGCTGCTACACAGCCATAACCGAGGTTAGCATAAGCACTCGGAGCTGTCTGCTGCTACACAGCCATACCCGAGGTTAGCATAAGCACTCGGAGCGGTCTGCGGCTACACAGCCATAACCGAGGTTAGCATAAGCACTCGGAGCTGTCTGCTGCTACACAGCCATACCCGAGGTTAGCATAAGCACTCGGAGCTGTCTGCGGCTACACAGCTATAGCCGAAATTAGCATAAGCACTCGGAGGGGTCTGTGGCTACACAGCCATAACCGAGATCAGCATAAACACTCGGAGCTGTCTGCGGCTACACAGCCATAACCAAAGTTAGAATAAGCACTCGGAGCGGTCTGTGGCTACACAGCCAAATTTTCATCAGGGTTCTATGTGCTGTGTGTCGTGACACCTTACTCCTGTCACCAGCTTTCAAATTATCGGCTAGTTGCGCCACAGTATACCTTCTGTTGGATCGCGATATATCGTTGTTACATAGCCTTCGCTCACCTCTATCATCGACGAGACGTAGTTGAGCCACACCTTGTCTGCGGTTCCTTGTTTCTCTCCTCGGGTCACCTTTTGAAGTTAATAACATAAGCTGATCGTGAGCAGCCTACAAACCTGCACACGAATGACTAAACCCAGTGTACCTGCACACGAATGACTAGACCCAGTGTACCTGCACACGAATGACTAGACACAGTCTAGTAAATGTTCTGACCCAGTCGTCTAACCATTACAGTTTAACCTTTGTCGAACACGCTTAATTCCGCTGCCTTTCCCATCTGAAGAACAAGAATAACATGTGACATGCCTGTCCCGCAGGACGCACTTGAGATAAAGGCAGATAGCAGCTGGAGCATATGCCAGTGTTGTATAGTGGATAGCACTCGGAGCTCCGGAGCCGAGAGTTGTGGGTTCGAATCCTGCCCTTGGCAAAAAAATGATGGAGAAATTTACTTCCCCATAAACACTAATTAACAGAACTCAGGGTTTTTTTTTTTTTATTGGAGGTTTAAAGACCACAGTGAGCAACTCAGTGGGTTATAAGCAGTCGTCCGTTCCTAATTTAGGGCCACTGGTTCCAGGGAAGGGAGACAGCCAGCGCCGTAAGACAAACACAACATCCATGCCCCGCCGGGATTCGAACCCGGGCCCATCTTGGACGAATGATCAGAGGCCTTCGGTCAGACCACTACCAGGGCTAGTTAAGAACACTAGTTAATCAGTAACTTCAACTAGCAAAAGCAGCGTTAAACAACTTCAAGTAACACAAACACTACTAATTATGAAAATTTTTAAAGCGAAATTTTTTGAAAGATTCACTGGTAAATTTTTTCAATTTCGTTTACCCTGAACGATACAGAATAAAAGCTAGAACGGTTAGTCACATGACCTCCTCGTAAAAACAACAATATTCACCTACAGATAATTGATTAGGTGTTCAATCGATTTTCTAATCAATTATCTGTAGGTGAAATACCTGCACATTTTCTTTTAATTTCATTGGAAATCGGTACACTTGCGTAGGATTACTTTTTGAATAATTAAATTATCTCTGCAATAAATCTTCATATTAATTCAAATTATGAAGTGATTAAAATACAAGTTAAATATTTTTATTGTATGTACAAGGGTTGTCCTAAAACAACTGAAAATTTTTTTATAAAATATACATATATACACTGCTGGCCACCCAAAATGCAACACCAAGAAGAAAGCATCCGATTGGCCTGAAATTCGCAACATGCGTTGCCCGCATGTTGCGAATTTGCAGGGCATATGCAAATCATGTGCGCGCGGCACGCCACCGAGAAGCACTATAAGAAGGGTGCACAGAAGGCGGGGTGTAAGTAGTGGAAGTGTGTTGTGCTGTCGGACCTGTGCGTGGGAAGCTTCCTGATGCCTCGTCACAGAATACGGCAGTCATTCCAGCACGTTTCGGAGTTCGACACAGGACGAATAGTGGCTTATCGTGACAGCGGTTTATCGTACCGAGACATCGGCGCCCGTGTGGCACGACATACAGCCACAGTGAGGCAAGTATGGATTCGATGGGTCCCGGAGGGACGGAGGGACCGACGTGAGCGATTGCCGCAGCCGCGGCACACCACCAAACAAAAGGACCGGCATGTTGTGCGGCGGGCATTGACGGCTCGCACCGCCACATCACGAACGTTAGCACAGGAATTAGGGTGTGTTGCGCAACAAACTGTGTCAGCACATACCGTTCGACGTCGTCTGCAAGAGCGGGGACTACTCGCATGGCGCCCATTGCTCCGATTATCATTGACGTTACACCAACGGCGAGTGCGGCGGCAGTGGGCCGTTCAACACCGCACCTGGAGTACGGAATGGCACGACATTGTCTTCTCCGACGAATCCTACTTCTGCCTGCAACACCACGATGGTCGGATCCGCGTGTGGTGGCACCGCGGCAAGAGACTGTATGACGCCTGCATTATGCATCGCCATACCCGTCCGTCGCCTGGCGTTATGGTTTGGGGCGCAATTGGATATGACACCCGCACCCCTGTGGTACGCATCGCCGGTACACTCAACAGCAACCTCTACATCTCCGACGTTTTGGAGCCTGTAGTCCTCCCTTACCTGCAGGACCTTCCAGCGGCCACGTTTCAACAGGACAATACGCGCCCGCACGTGGCACGCATCGTGCAACAATTCTTCACCGCCCACCAGGTATCACTGCTGCCGTGGCCCGCCTGTTCTCCTGATATGTCGCCCATCGAACACGTCTGGTCGCTGATCGGCAACCGAGTGGCCCGGAAAGCACCACTCGCGGCTACGCCTGATGAACTGTGGCAACGTGTGGAAGCAGCCTGGACCGACATACCCCAAGCCCACATCCAAAGTCTCTTTCGTTTGATGCCGAGGCGTGTAGCAGCCGTTATTGCCAGCCATGGAGGCCACACAAACTATTGATGTCTGCATGTTTCGCAAGTCGCACGGGCCTCTAAACTCAATCGTTTCATATTTGCATCTGTTGTTATGTGTCCAGTAAATCTGGCTTTGCTATCTCGTGTCCTTCTTTGTGATGCCATTTTGGGTAGCCAGCAGTATATATACAAGGAGTGTTCAAATGAAAAGGTACGAAACGACACTGTGGTTATAAACGAAGACTTTATTCAAAGTATACACCATAGGCCGTAGCACAACGATCCCATTGATTAACGAGCCGAAGGATTCCTTGTTCCCAGAATTCCTGTGGTCGTGACGAGACCCAGTCCTGCACAGCGTCCTTGAGTTCGTCGTCCGAGTGGAAGCGCTTCCCTTTCAGATGTTTTTTCAGGGGACCGAACACATAGAAATCGCAGGGTGACATGTCCGGGCTGTAGGGCGGATGGTCAAGCTGCTCCCACTGGAACTTGGCCAGTTCCGCGTGTGTGACCCTGGAGACGTGTGGACACGCGCTATCATGGAGCAGAACCACACCCTCCGTGATGAATAGCGGCCGGTGTAACACCTTCTGCTGTCAGAAATCGGATAACGCCTCGCTGCTCTTCAATCGTCGAATTTTGCAATTTGAACGCCATCCTGTGCTCACACGCACTGCCGCGTCAATTGGACGGCGCTCTTTATAAGAGCCTCTGCTCTCTCCCGCGCATGCTCCGATCCACGCCGGTGACTCCAATCGCATCCCTAGATGTGTCGCTACGATCTCCCATAGCGGCATAGGCAAATATGTTAACGGTTACGTTCTTATGACGTTTCGTACCTTTTCATTTGAACACCCCTAGTATATATAAATGCGTAGCTTAATTATCAAGGAAATGGCCATCTTTTTCAAAATACTGTCCATTGCACGAATACAGGTGTCCCAACGTTACTCCCATTTTTTGAATGTCTTCTGGAATTCTTCTTCTGAATGATGGAGAAGCACCCCTGCAGCTGTAATAAGTTATTGATCAGTCTGAAATTGTCGTTCCCATAACGTCTTTTTTAAAATAGGGAACAACCAGAAGCCACGTGGTGGCAAGTCTGGAATATATGCATTCATCTTCATAAGCCACTTGCATAGGCCTGGCATTGGGCAGTACATGAAAATAGATGGGGAACCCAAGTTGAACAAACTCGTTTTATGCCCAAATGCTCGATTGAAAATCTGTGAATTGATGATTTTGAAATGTGAACCATATCTTCGATATCTCTAATTGGTAGGTGTCCGTTTCCCCGTATAATAACACCTACTGTATTGAAGTTTACCTCTGTAGCTCTCGTTGATTAAAGCCACCGACTCACGACCATCCATAAATTCTTTATGCCATCTGTAAATTGATCTTCCTAGACATTCATCTTCATAAGCCACTTGCATAGGACGGGAAGTCGACAGCAAAATTTAATGACGCATCTTTGTTCTTCTTTCACATCCATTTTTTTTTTCAAAAAGTCATAGCGCAAAAAGCACTTGTTAGGGTTCACGAAGCAACGCTTATTAAACTGCCCACTACCGACGATGCATGTGCGATAAACACGTGTGGCCTGTCGCTATGGTTACTACAACGACTACCGTTTTTTCGAGACCCGTGCCAAAGTCGAACGCAGTATTGCATATTTTTTCATAAAAAAAACAGTCTCAGTTGTTTTGTGACAAGCTATGTACACAAAATTTAACTACAAACGGCGTTTAGGTAAGAAGCTATTAATCTAATGCCATCTATTAGCGTTGCACAAAACTATCATGTGACCTGCACGTCTTCACGGCGCAGACAGTTTTTCATCTGTTTTGAAATCTACTTGAATTACATGCTTTTAATAATATCTGTTTTGCAAAATTGAGGAAGTTTCCTTTATCTTCTACATCTTCAAAACATATTATTTATGCGTCTGTTACGTTTTACAACCCCCTGCTGTTAAAGTATGAATGTAAATTAACTTTTCTGTAGTGCTTTTCGACTTTTCGTCATTTTAAAAGCACTTACGATTTACAGAAATGTGAGACAGTGGTTTCCATTTACCATTTTGCATGTCGGTGTGCGTTGTCTGATGTCTGCTGTCGCTTTGTTATTGTGTGTGTATGAAATTACCCATTACTTTCCCTCTGTCTGGATAAAAGATTCTTTCGTCGTGCTGCGAGACATTTTTACGTTACGTAACACTTGTTTGTGAAGATCCCGAGGAAATACATTTCGAAACATATCAACCGTTAGAGGGAGATCACCCTGCACCGATAGTTTCTACATTAACAACTATGGCAACAGGTAAATATTTTGTATTTTCTGTTTTCAAACCGCTGCGGAGCATTCGGTCTTATATACACCTATACACATATACTGAATGATCACTGAATTATGACCACCTACCTAATACTTCATAGGTCCTCCTTTCTAACCCTCAGTACAGCAACTGTCCGACGTGGCATTGATTCAATGAACGTTATTCATGTGACGTCAGAAGCGAATTTCTGCGGACCAACATGGCTGCTGATTCAATGTTGTCGCTATTTGAATATCCCGTACTGTTGGCTAATTTTTGCTATCTTAGAGTCAGGGAGTCTGCCAACAAATTAATAGAGATGCAGGGCGAAGAAAAAGAAATGAATTTCTTAGAACAAATCAAGGTTGCAAAAATGTACCAAGGCAATTTTGTGTTCGATGTTTATTTCGCATGACGCAGAACATTAGTCATCATGAGGTTTTTAATGGAGCGTATAACGAAGTTAATTTCTCCGTCATTTTTGGTCTACGCCGGGATTCGAACCCGAGTCCGCTTATTCCGGAACAAGTCGCTCTACCAACTGAGCTATCTACGCAGACGTTCATTCTGACTCCTATCTGCGTTTATGTCGTGTGCGTCCTGCTGGCAGGTACGTCACAAGCGTTTCTCGTACATGGTATATTAATTTTTCATGTTCTTATTGTCAGACATTGGCGAAATATCTGAAACACAAACTTGGGAAAAAAAAAAAAAAAACATTTAGAAGCCCAGACAAATACGTAATATGGAAACAAACTATGGTTCCTACACTGTAATAAAAAATTGTAGATTTTACGGTTTTAAACCGTTTTCCAATGTGCCAACACAAAACCGTGAAATCTACAGTTTTATGCCGTGTTAGAGCAAAGCTATAGCTTTGCTCTAACACCGCATTTAATGAAGAAAGCAGCACAGAATTTGGCTGTAGAGAGTCACAGTCCAAATAATCACGAAAACACAAATATTTGGCTGGAACGAATGTATTAATTGTGTTGGAGCAAAACTATAGCTTTGTTCCAACACGGCATAAAACTGTAGATTTTACGGTTTTGTGTTGGCACCCTGGAAAACGGTTTAAAACCGTAAAATCTACAGTAATTTTTTTACAGTGTACGCTAGACAATCTGCTTAAAAATTAAATGAATTACATAAAGGAAAAATTACAGATATGTTTGTTTGTTCTTTGGGGAAAGAACGTAGAAGTTAATTCGTAATTTACTGATCCAAAAATACCATCATATTTCTTCTTCTACATTTTTTTTTTTTTTTTTGAAATTGAAATTCAAAGGAAGGCAATGTAGTTTCAACTGCCTTTGATTCGTAGTGTCATAATATCCAAAATCTTTTTCGTTAAAGCGGGAAGAACATATTGAGAACGAACATTGGTATGGAAATCGTAGCGTTTCATTTGGCACAGCCATTGCTTTAACAATTTCGTCCTTAAGATATCAGGTTTTCGTGCGGAATGAGTCAATCATAAAAGCTTAAGGTGGCAATTTTAAAAGCACGATAATTAAAACACTACACAGGCTTCCGATGAAGTGAAGAACTTATTTAATGCATAAGTTAAAAATAAAGCCATAAGAACTTTCGGTCTGCCTAAAGACCGTCATCAGATGGGAGTACTGAAGAAGCATTTTGGGCGGGGAGACATATAAGTAACCTAAAAGCGTGACGTACAGAACAGGTGATCACGTCGTCAATCCAAATATGATGATTTTAAATCGATACATACAATCAAATGGTCAAATTATCAAATAATTAACATACAAGACAAGTAAGACATAGAAAAAGAATAAATGAATGAAGGCAAATACATACAATAAGGAGGCAACCTTACGCAACTTACCTACAATAACCGGATAATATGCATACTTAAGTCTAATAACAATGATTTTATATATATATATATATACATATATCAAATATTTTCATTCTCCACAACTGGAGGGGAAAGTTTTAATAGTTGTGTCCAAGGTTTTGGTATGTATACTGGAGTATTGTCATTACAACATGAAGTTCCATGTTCAGCAATTATCAAACTTTCGGTGAATAATAAGGAGGAGATAGTTAGTATGTGGTGTTGTAATGATTTTTGCCTCTTTCCAATTAGGATAATGTTGTCCTTCGTTCACTAGTCTTGAAATGAACTTTCAAAAGACAAAAGTGATGTTCAATGCTTTTACAAGAAATGAAGATTTATCGATTGATGGAGAAAAGCTGGAGATAACAGATACGTACGTTTATCTTGGACAGCAGATATCAAGTGAGGGTCACATTGATGAAGAAATTAATCGGCGTACAAAACTTGCCTGGAGAGCTTTTGAAAGAAACAGCATAATTTTCAAGAGCAATATGCCATTATGTCTTAAAAGAAAAGTGTTTGATCAATGCATCCTTCCAGTGCTTACGTATGGTGCAGAGACGTGGACCTTAACTAAAAGAGACATACAATGGCTGCAGACAACTCAAAGTAGCATGGAGAGGTGCATGCTTGCTGTAACCAGGAGAGATAAGAAGAGGAACTCGTGGATCCGAAAAATGACAAGAGTGGAAGACATCATGATCAGAGTTAAATCCCTGAAATGGCAATGGGCTGGACATACTGCCAGAAGGACAGATCATCGATGGACAGCCGAAATTTTAGATTGGATTCCAAGGGACAGGAAAAGACCCAGAAGAAGACCACATGGGAGATGAGTGGATGAAATTCGAAAGTATGCAGGGGTGACATGGAGGAGACTGGCACAAGACAGACCGTTGTGGATGAAACTTGGGGAGACCTTCGTCCAGCAGTGGATTGATAATGGTTGACAATGATGATGATGATGATGATGATATCAAATATTTTCATTCTCCACAACTGGAGGGGAAAGTTTTAATAGTTGTGTCCAAGGTTTTGGTATGTAGACATGTTGTATTGTCATTAAAACATGAAGTTCCATGTTCAGCAATTATCAAACTTTCGGTGAATAATAAGGAGGAGATAGTTAGTATGTGGTGTTGTAGTGATTTTTGCCTCTTTCCAATTAGGATAATGTTGTCCTTCGTTCACTAGTCTTGCAAGGGCAGTATTTGATAGGCCATTCTTAACAGCATATTTATGTTCATTGAGCCTAATTACCAATGACCTTTTGGTTGATCCGATGTATTGGCTGCAAGGGGAAATTTGATTAAAACTATCAAGTGGTATAGTGTATACACCAAATTTTTTAGCCTCTGGAACCAGGTCACGATCTTCCTTGATCAAAGTAAAAATATAGGTGGTACGTATCCCAAAGTCAAGATTGAATGGTTTACAAATATTTTTCAGGATTGATGAGACAGTTGAGAAATAATCCATTGAGCCCACATAATTGCGACAGGGGTGTTCGGCCTGAATGGTAGTTAGACGTTGACGACAGATTTTCCCGAGTACAGCTTTAAAAGTAGAATTTTTGAAGCCATGGGCACAAGCAATGTCGAAAACCTTACTAATTTCGCAACGCCGCCTGAAGCCATCAGAGGAATGAGTGAACGCTCTTCTTAGCATGAAGTTAATTGATGATTAATAAATTAATTTGATGATTATGAATTAATTTCGTCCTTCTCAGAGGAAAATTATGAAAAGTTATTCCTTCCTCTATACGATTTAGGTGGCAGAATTTATTAGCACAACCATACGATCAGCAAAAATTAGGCATGTGGTTAATAAATGTATAAAAATTAGCGATTTTCTTGAACTCCTGCAACGTAACATCATGTTAAGGTGGTTCCACCTAAAATCTCTGCCTTATGTTACCAATGGTAAAACTTCCTTACATATTTTCTTCGCAATTAATGTATTCCCAAAGATGAAAATTTGCCCATCGATAAAACTAACTTTAAGTTATAGCATGGGATACCAAATACTTCCTAAAACATAGCCATAATTAAGCAATCCAACATTTGTCTACTGACGTCATCAATGTACAGGTCGCGCCATCTATTAACGGGTCTGGACATTACTCAAAGAAAAATGATTGATTTTTGATATAATTATGGTTATGTTTTAGCAAGTGTTAAATATCCCATGCTATAACATAAAGTTTGTTTTATCGATGTACAAATTTTTATCCTTGGGAATGCATTAATTCCGAAGAAAATATGTAAAAAAACTTTACCATTCGGAACATAAGGCAGAGATTTTAGGTCGAACCACGGGAAAACGCATGTAAACAAACTGTTGTTGATCCGCGGCCACGGAAAAGCTTTCCCATGATGCAGTGCGAAGTGAATAATGTCCATAAGGTGCCGGAAGCAGTTTGGAGGGTATGGCCAAGCAAGCTGTGTGTAATGCGGCTTTCAATGCAGGAATAGAGGCGATTGGTGTATCCAGACGCCTAATATATAGTTCCATAGTGTCCCGCAGGTGCTCTATGGGATTGACACCGGGGAGTTCGGAGGCCAATCGATATGCTAGAAGTCAGTGATGTATTCCTCAAACCATTCCTGTACGACATTGGACCTCTGGCTTGGCGTATCGTCGTCTTGCAAGACAGTGTCGCCATTCGGCAACATTGCTGGGTGTACAGAGTAAGCAAGCAATTCACGGTAGTGGAAACCAGTCATACGTTGTTCCACATGCTCCAAGGGTCCATTTTCCTGCCAGGTAAGCATTCCCCACACCATAACACCACCTCCATCGGCTTGCAATGTGGAGACCATGCAGGATGGATCGAGTGCCCATGTTCTTTGCGCCAAATACGCACACTACTATCTACGGGGTGGAGCAAAGCTTGCATGATCTTTGCACCAGGCGAGCCTTTTGCGCCGATGAACCGTGGGATGTTGTCGAGGTCGTCTGCTGTTATAACCCGTGCGTGCGAAGGTGCGACGCTTAGTCATGACAGATGCTGTTCCGGGTTGACCTCTGTTGTTTTGGGTAGTTTGGGCGTTTGTTGGCCTGTACGGGTCGTCGGACCCGACGCTCACCTCTGACATCAACCTTTCGCTGTCCTGTATAGTTGTGCCTCCGAGTCGTTTTTTCACCATTTTCACGCCAGTTCTTATACACTTTAACTACGGCGGCTGTAGAACAATCCACCGCTTGGAAAATCGAGGAACCACCCGCTCCCCAAGCTCTCACAATCTGTCCACTCTCAAAGTCCGTTAAATCTTTCCGTTTACACATCACGCTCCAAATTTTACTGCTTACTGCTCCACTCACATCTTATACGTGCTACGTCTGTCGACTAATCGCGCCCTCTCGGAAATCGTATGGACAATGGGCCGCATCCACTTTTGATAGGAGTGGCCATAATTCAGTGATCACTCGGTATGTAGTGCTGAAAATCCAGAAATCCATAATTATGTACCAATTAACATAATCCGATATCGCCGGAGTTTATGCACGAACCCTTACCGAAGCTTTGTTCATTTGCTTATGCACGTAAGTATATCATTAGCATCTTTCATATTTCTCAGTCCACTGCTAGATGAAGGTCTCCCCAAGTGTTTTCCACCACTTTCTGTCTTGAGCCAGTCTTCTCCATGTCACTCCGGCATGCTTTCGAATTTAATCCACTCATCTCTCACGTGGTCTGCGTGTTTTCCTGTTGCTTCGTATCCAGTCTAGTATTGCAGTTGTCCAAAAGTGGTCAGTTTTTCTAGCAATATGTCCAGCCCATTGCCACTTGATGATCTTTTCCTTGATCATCTCTTGTCATTTTCCTGATCCATGAGTTTCTTTTCCCACCTTTCTTGGTTACACCAAGCATGCATCTATCCATGTTTCTTTTAGTTGTACGCAGCCTCTGTATGTATTTTTTAGTTTAGCGTCTTCCGATCCAACAGTCAGAACTAGAAAAGTGCATTGATTAAACACTCTTTTAGACATAAAAGTTCATTGATTAAACACTCTTTTAAGACATAATGGTAAATTGCCCTTGAAAATTGTATTGTTTCTTCCAAATGTGTTTCAACCAAGTTTTATATTCCTCTTAATTTCTTCCTCAATGCGGCCCTGGCTGGCTATCTGTTGTCCAAGGTAGGTGTAAGGATCAATTGGGTTGGAAAGAAAATAATGTCCGATGACGAGGTGCCAGAAGTCGAAGCCCCGGCCTCGGCGTACGTTGAGACTGCGCAGCACACCTACGTGACATCAGCAGGTAGCTGGCTTAAGTCAGTGGCAGTCAGCCGTCAGAAGGCGAATAGTGTAAGTGCCAGCCAACTTGGAAGTGGACAAGGAGCTCATCTGCTATTGCACGCTGTATGAGTTTCGTCGCGGTTGCATCCCTTCAAGTGCTGTAAGGAACATTGCCAGTGTGTACCCCAACGCCATATATCATTGTCAATGCTGTCGTTGGTTCGAATGGTTTCGACAGGGAAATTTTAACATGTCAGACCGTCCCAAAGCCGGAAGACAATTTATATGGACATGCTGAAGACCTTAGTGGAGACAGACTCACATGTGACCACGAGGAAGTTAGCCGAACAGCTGGAGACTATCCACACGAGCATTATCACGCACCTAAGTCAACTTGGGAAGGTGTACAACAGGGGAGTTTGGGTTTCATATCAACTCACAGTTGAGCAGAAAGCAAATCACATGAGTGCATGTATTTTCCTGCTTGCAAATGTCCAAACTGAACCGTTCTTGGACCGCACTGGGACAGGGGACGAGAAATGGATTCTGTATGACAATGTCAGCACTCAGAAACAGTGGTTGGACCCAGAACAGACGCCCATGCCGACCCGCAAAGCCTGCTTACACCCAAGTAAGGTCCTGCTGTCTGTTTGGTGGGATATGCGGTGTGTTGTGTTTTCAGAGCTGCTGCCGAACAACACCAGTATCACCGCCAGTGTGACCTGCTGTCAGTTCGACGATCTGAACGCATCCCTTTCATTGAGATGACCAGTACTGCTGAATCGCAAGGGAGCAGGATGGAGCGAGACCTCACACTGCACGGGTGACCTATCACAAGATCAGGGACCTGAGCTGGGAGCTGCTGCCGCACCCAGCTTGTTCCCCGAACATTGCCCCCAAGCGACTACCACCTTTTCTGGTCGTTGCAGCATTTCCTGGACGGACATCGGTTCGCCAACCAGAACGACGCAGAACGCGCACTTCTAATACTTCTTTGCGTCCAAGCCACCACACTTCTATAGTGACGGTATCAAACAGTTGTCTAGACGATGTTAGCAGGCCGTGGCAAACGATGCCTATTATATTTTGGACTGATTTGTACTTGTATATACGGTAATTAGCACATTTCTGTTGCCTTGCGTTTACAGACATTACTTTCTTTTGAACCGAGCACTTCGAAATTTATACATCAACCTCTAAACCTTCACTTATTGTAAAGCATTGTACATAAGTTTTGTCTTCTGCAAGTTCATCTTTAATAGCACATGCTTACTCATGTCACCAAGTTCCTGGATTATAATCTGCAGCTCTGAGGAGATACGCGTCAAAAAGACTATGTGGTCACCAAAACGGAGGTGGGTTAAACTATCTCCATTAATATTCATTCTCTTGTCTTCCTAGTTCGATGATTGAAAGGCATTGTGCTACGTAGCAGTGAAGAGTTTGCTAAATACGGTGTCACCCTGTGCCACTTCCTTTCCAATTTTTATTACTGTGCCATCGAACAGTCGAACCTTTGCATTTTCATTGGTGTTATGAATGATATTTACCTATGCATCTTCAATACTGTGGGATTTCAAAGACATTAGAACTGCTGATAGTAGCATGGAGTTCAAAAGCCTTTTCAAAATCAATGAAAAGACCATATGTATATACACTCAATGAAAGCATTAGAGATACCTACTTAACAGCGTGTTGCGCGAATAACAGCCTGTACAAGCCTAGGCATGTACAGGCACAACTCCGCCCGAGACGTCGGTCCAGGATTCTTGGATCTGATGTTCCACCCTGTGGCATCCCAGAGAGCTTCCACAGGGTTTAAATCCAGAGACCTTGGGGCTTCTGGATGATACCAAACTCAGATGAGTGTTCCTCAAGCCTTGCCTGGCTGAATGCGGTCCGGTGGGGCGGCGCATTGTCCTTCTGAAACAGAGCATCGGCCGCAGGATGCGTGAAGGCCATGAAAGCATGTAGATGATCAGCCAGCACATGGTGATAGCGCGCAGCGGTTAAGGATCTCCCACACTAAGGACCTAATACATCCCATGAGAAAGCTCCCCGCACCATCACAGAGCCACCACCGCCTTGAACAGAGCTAACCTGTCACAACGGGGCCATGGCCTCATGCTGTCGACGCCACACCCGCACCCTCCCGTCAAAGACAAAAGCAACATCCGTGCTTCACTGGATTTCGAACCCGGCCCAACCTAGGACGAATTGTCAGAAGCCAGCGCTTCGACCACTGTGATGACTTCTAATGCATCTGGGGAAAGATATTTTTATTGCTTTTAAGTGAAGCAATTCACTTCACTTTTTTTTTTACCTAAGCTTCAAAAAATCATTAGCAGCATGTTGTTTGTTTTGTTTTTTTATTTGGTGAGTTTAACGACCACCGTGAGCAACTCTGTGGGCCGCCCCGGTGGCGCAGTGGTCTGAGCGATAGCTTCTGATCATTCGTCCGACAGAGATCTGGGTTCGAATCCCGGTGAGGCATGGATGTTGTGTTTGTTTTACGGTACTGATGGCTCTCTTCCTTCCTTGGAACCAGTGCTCCTAAATTAGGAACGGACGACTGCTTATAGCCCATTGAGTTGCTCACGGTGGTCGTTAAACCTACAATAAAAAAACTGGGCTATAAGCAGTCGCCCGTCCCTTATTTAGGGCCGCTGGTTCCAGGGATGGGTGAGAGCCAGCGCCGTAAGACAAACACAACGTCCATGCCTTGCCGGGATTCAAACCCGGACCCATCTTGGATGAATTGTAAGAAACCAGCGCTTGGGCCACTCCGCCACCGGGTTTGCCATAATGACTTCTAATGCATCTGGTGAACGGTATTTTTGTTGTTTCTAAAAGTGTTCAGAACTATCTTTGGAACTCATTTATGGATTTGAGACTCTCCAGTT
This sequence comes from Macrothele yani, assembly GCA_039090855.1. NCBI lineage: Eukaryota > Metazoa > Arthropoda > Arachnida > Araneae > Macrothelidae > Macrothele > Macrothele yani. The sequence goes on from CM077002.1 coordinate 133,837,203, forward strand.
TCGCTAGTTTTGTCGCAGATCTTGGTAAAATAACTTGATTTTACAGATGTCATTAAAGACTTTGCTGCAATGAAGGTACGTTGAGTGAACTAGTAAGAAAAAGTATTATTAAAAAAATTAATATTGATAATAAAAGTTCAAGATGATTTCAAAACTGTAATGCAGTCAGGCTTTTTGAAGTTGATATTTAGTCTTTTTTTTACAGCTAAAATTATTGCAGTTTTTAACTTCTTCATTGGTGTTTTATTTAAATGTTAGAAAAAAAAGTAATATTTTTCTTTTGCTCTCAATGTTTTTCTTATTACAAAACACTATTATGTGCAGTTTTAAAGATGGGTACCTAAAAAATAAAAGTAAGTAGCCTAAATGTTAGTGATGCACTTAAGTTTGTTAAATACTGTATTTTGGGGTTGGGAAGGGAGGGCATCCCAGAAAGGCTGGCTTACGTGCTCAAAAATTTCAAATCCCTCACTGAGGACAGCTGTTAAAATTTATAGCTATAACTGTTTAACACGGTTGAGAGTGTGCAAATTGGTTGCAGACAGTGGCGTTCCTGAGAAACTTGGCTACAAAAAAAATATTTTCGAGGACCTTTTGCGAAAATTTATTTGCTCTCAATCACTGAAAATTTTAAATTCCATATTATTAACTAGGTTTTACTAGCGTGTCAATAATTCAAATTCTTTAAAACCTATAGGTATTTTTCGTAAAACCAAAATTGTAATTAAAATGATTGCCCTAGTTTTACACCAATACAAAGCATGACAAAACACTTACGCCAAAGTTAAACATATCATGCGAATTTTATTCTTTTAGAGAACTAAGACCAGCTCCTTTGAAACGCCTCGCGATCACGCACCCAAAACATGCAACAACGGCCGGAAGACAGTGTCTAATGGCCTTTTCCAATTTATACAAAAATACAGAACATAAGTAAGCAAATAAAAAAGGTACAATTTAGAATTGTGGCAAAAAAAAAAAAAAAAAAAAAAAGTTACTTAAATTATTTCCTCTTGAATATAAAAATATACACTTAACATAATGTCACATTGTTTTGCACATAATTAAAGTTTTCACTGAGAAATAAAAGTTTGTTTGAAACAACAAAATAGTTTTGTTGAGCTGTTTTGTCGATTTATTTTGTTGCTGTAGCCAAACTCCATCGGAATTGTTTTCTTGGCAACACAAAATTACTTCGTTGGCTATATTTTGTTAATTCAACTAAACATTTTATCACGATGACAATACATATTGTTGGATCAAACAAATTCCCAAAAATCGGCCTAGGCATTTTGTTAAATGAACAAAACGTTTTGTCATGATAACAATAAATTTTATTGAATCAAAAATAATTTTCTGCAAAATACATTTGTAAATTCAACAAACATTTTTGTTGACTGCATATCGACAAAATGTTTTTTGCTAATTAACGAAACTTTTTTCTCAGTGTTTTCTTTTGACTCCGTTATAAAAAAAAATGGCGCAGGTCTTTGTATTTTCGTTTCCACGAAAACCTTTAGCTCCTTGTATTCTAAAGGATGCGTAGTTATGTGCAAACAAGTGTAATATATAACGCCTTATCCTCATTGGTGTGAAAATTTCATTTATTCAACTGATATTTCATTCACATTCTCTTGTTAATACACATGTACATGCATAGGAACGATTGGATATGGCTGTGAAAAGGGGCCTCAAGTCCTCTGGAATAGCTTCTTTTCCGTCACCTAGTATTATAAACTAAAGCGAAAATGATTTCTTGAAGAATTTACTTATTTACTGAAAAAGTAGAATGCTTTTCTTTTTAATGCTTCATTCAATCCTGCCTTCAGAAATTTCTGGATATTTCTTTAACCAATTTTACATGAAGTTTCGGCAAAATTTTTGAAAAATCCTTCTCCTGAGGCTAGAGGCACACTTAGCTGTGAGCCCCCCCCCCTTTGAAAAATCTTTCGGTTGAGGCTAGATGCAGTCTTAACCGTGACCCCCACCCCACCCCGCACACACACACAATTTGTAAAATCCTACTTCTGATGCTAGAGGCACTCTTAACAGTGAGCCCACGCCTACTTTGAAAAATTCTTCTGCTGAGGCTAACCGTGATCCCCCCTCCTTTGAAAAATCCTTCTGCTCAGGCTAGAGGCACTCTTAGACGTGAGCCCCCCCCCTCCTTTGACAAATCCTTCTGCTGAGGCTAAAGGCACTCTTAACCGTGATCCCCCTCCTTTGAAAAATCCTTCTGCTCAGGTTAGAGGCACTCTTAACCGTGAGCTCCCCCCCCTTGAAAAATCCTTCTGCTGAGGCTAGAGACACTCTTTACCGTGAGCCCCCCTCCTTTGAAAAAACCTTCTGCTGAGGCTAGAGGCACTCTTACCCCGTGAGCCCCTCCACTTTGAAAAATCCTTCTGCTGAGGCTAGAGGCACTCTTAACCGTGAGCCCCCCCCCTCCTTTGAAAAATCCTTCTGCTGAGGCTAGAGGCACTCTTAACCGTGAGCCCCCCACCCCTCCTTTCAAAAATCCTTCTGCTGAGGCTAGAGGCACTCTTAGCCGTGAGCCCCTCCACTTTGAAAAATCCTTCTGCTGAGGCACTCTTAACCGTGAGCCACCCTTCCTTTCAAAAATCCTTCTGCTGAGGCTAGAGGCACTTTTAACCGTGAGCCCCTCCCCCTCCTTTGAAAAATCCTTCTGCTGAGGCTAGAGGCACTCTTAGCCGTGAGCCCCTCCACTTTGAAAAATCCTTCTGCTGAGGCTAGATGCACTCTTAACCGTGACCCCCCCTTGAAAAATCCTTCTGATGAGGCTAGAGACACTCTTTACCGTGAGCCCCCCCCTCCTTTGAAAAAATCTTCTGCTGAGGCTAGAGGCACCACTTAGCCGTGAGCCCCTCCACTTTGAAACATCCTTCTGCTGAGGCTAAAGGCACTCTTAACCGTGATCCCCCATCCTTTGAAAAATCCTTCTGCTCAGGTTAGAGGCACTCTTAACCGTGAGCTCCCCCCCCTTGAGAAATCCTTCTGCTGAGGCTAGATGCACTCTTTACCGTGAGCCCCCCCTCCTTTGAAAAAACCTTCTGCTGAGGCTAGAGACACTCTTTACCGTGAGCCCCCCCCCCTCTTTTGAAAAAATCTTCTGCTGAGGCTAGAGGCACCACTTAGCCGTGAGCCCCTCCACTTTGAAAAATCCTTCTGCTGAGGCTAGAGGCACTCTTAACCGTGAGCCCCCCCCCCCTTCCTTTGAAAAATCCTTCTGCTGAGGCTAGAAGCACTCTTAGCCATGACCCCCCTCCCCCCTCCTCCCGCAATGCGGGGGGGGTATCAGTACGCCCATGGTCGCAGATATCAAAAAGGTGTTAATGCGGTACACGGACAGACAAGGCCTATCGCTTAGGAAAGTGACGTTAATTGTGTTTGGGGACAATAACAAAGTCATTTTCTAGAATTATCCAGAAAAAAGACGTTTCTTATCGCCATATGCTTAACAACAATTTGAAACATCCAATAACGTCCAAACTTCAGAACAAACTTCTTTAGGTTTAATATAGACATACATCCAGCTGTTCTTGCCATATAACAGAACCGCAGAAATTTCAAAATTTAATCGAAATCGAACCCGCATCTCCCGATTTTCGCTCGAGTATGCTAACCATTACACCACCCAGGACAATGAAATCCAAACAACTGAGGTATTTAATCTGAAACGTCAGACTTTAATTTCACTGCACCAGTTGAAACAAACGTGTCTCATCGTATAGTGCTAAGTTAGATCACCAGAAAATGAGTAAATATCCAACTTGATATTTGTTCTTTAGGTTTGTTTGCAACGCGTAACGTCTGATCTAACAATACGTTTGCAATTGTTCAGAACTGCGTTTCAAATTTATAGTACTTTCCTTTTGTTCTTCGGATTTGGTTCCGAATGATTTCCATCTTTTTCGTTTATTCAAAGGGGCACTACGAAGAGCAATAAGTGGTGCACGAGCGTCAGATCACTCAGCCTAATATGTTTTTCTCGGACGGAATGCAATGGCGAAGTACATTACAATAGGAGAGGGCTATTTAGAAAAAAGTGCATCTTTTGCCCAAGGTATAAGTAAAACATTCCTTCTTTCGGCTGTTGCTGTTCTCCTTTGAACAGCCCCTCCTAAGAGCCGTCTTTCGGTGAAATCGTTTCATTCAAATACTTTAAAACATCATGAATCCTTTTGGATGTTGCAGTGAAACTAAAATGCAGTTCCGGAAAGTATACAGTGTGCTTCCAAAATGTGTAGTCAAACTTTGGGAACATGTTCTACTGCACATGGTACACTATTCTGATAAAAGTCGCCGGAGACCCCTTCAAAAGCAAATGAACACGCTGCGTTGTCAAGATACGCGGTACAGCTGCAAACGGTATAAAAACAAGCCTGCAGCTGACCACGATCATACGGCACTGTGAGGTTGAGTGAAAATGCCGCGGCGGGAGAAAACTGACTTTGAGAAAGGAAATATTGTTGGGTGTTATATTAGTGGGTTGTCCGTAAGAGAAACCGAGAGGCGTTTAAACATACCCAAGTCAACTGTTTTGGGTGTACTGAATAAGTGAAAGACACATGGCGGGCCTGAAGCATACTGGCAGACCAAAAAAATGAGTGATAGGGGACGTCGAAGCCTCAGGAGAGTCGTTACAGCTAATCGACGGAGTACTAAATAAGCCTCAGTGTACAGGTGAGTAAAAATGCTGGAAACACGGTATGTACACGTACCATTCGCAGAGAACTTCATTCTATAGTTTACCGTGGTCGTGCGGCTGCTCATAAGCCTTTCATCTCCACTCGGAATGCTACTCGTCGTTTAGCATGGTGTAAAGAACATTTATCGTGGGCCGTAGATCAATGGAAACGGATCCTATGGACTGATGAATCCAGATAAACGATCCATCAGTCTGATGGCCACGTGTGGGTATGGCGGCAGCCGGGCGAACGCTATTTACCACAGTGTACTGTTCCTACGGTCAAGTTTGGAGCTGACAGTGTACTCGTGTGGGGGTGTTTTTCGTGGTATGGTCCCGGCCCATTACGGTTATCGTGGACAAACCTGCTAACCAGCATGTCTACCTCGATATTCTGGACAATTATGTCGTGCCAAGTCTGTGGCAATACTATGGAACCGAGCCTTGTTGGTACCAGCAGGATAATGCACCTAGCCATAAAGCAAGAACTGTTACGGCGTGTAATTCCGTATCGTGTGTGGACTGGCCAGCACAGAGCCCTGATCTTGATCCCATAGAGCACCTATGGGATGAATTAGAGCGCCGCATAATAAGTTTGAAACCGAGGCCTACTACTAAGCAACAGTTAGCGGCAGCATTATGTACTGAATGGAAGCACATACCTATCGTTGTGTTCCAAACCCTTGTCGAAAGCCTGTCTCAAAGGGTCAGTGCACGCATTAAGGCCAAAGGTGGGCCGACACCGTACTAAGTTATGTCAATAAATGCTATGTTGTGTTTCTCTTCTAGGTGTCCGGTGACTTTTGTCAATATAGTGTCAATGTCCAAAAACTCTTCCCTTCAGAGTTATAACACATTTTGAGAGTGCAAGTAGGAATGAAGTTAATTAATTTCCGTTTCAGTTATTACAGTATGTCAACAGATGTTAGAAATTGCCTCGTTGAGCAGCAACACGCGCTTCACAGCATCTTGTCATCAGCTGTCGAATACGTTTCTAAAGTTTGGAGTGCTTTGACAGCCATCCACGATCCGTGCGCGGAGATCATGTGTGCATTAGCAACCGCAGTAGAATAGACATCAGTCTTAAAATGCCCCCATTATCAAATCTGGAGAGCGTGCAGTTGGTCCACTGTACCAAGCCAATGGGTAGGATACTCATTGGCTTGGTATACCCAAGCCATTGGGTAGGATTCTCGAGGAGTGAAGTTAAAATGCCGTGGAGCCCCATCTTTCGTGAACCATATACAGACGTGCCAACTCTCCGGATTTAAGCGGGAGATTCCGGATTTTCAGCCCTTCCTCCCACCCTCCGGATGAGTGTTAGCTTCTCCGGATTTTCAGCCCTTCCTCCCGCCCTCCGGATGAACGTCAGCTTCTCCGGATTTTCAGCCCTTCCTCCCGCTTTCAGGATGAATGTCAGCTTCTCCTGATTTTCACCGAGCATTAGCCGTTAGGATGGTCGAAATTCCATCAACCACCATGATTTCGAACCGCCAGTGAAATCTCTTTCTTTCTGCGTCCATGCAAGGACGGCATTACAAACATCAGTTTCGTACTTTTCTTCTCCTTCTATCTGCAAAACGAAAGCCGCCCTGATGGCGCAGTGGTCTAAGCGCTGGCTTCTGATTAATCGTGTCTGAGATGGGTCGGAGAAAATTTGCTTTAAAATTTTTTCTTCCAGTCCGATTTTCATACGACGCCTTCAGCAAAGAGCTACCCGCTCTTGCACGGGGAGGGTCAGTAATTGATTGACAGATGGGAGCTACCCTGCCTTCTCCTTGCAGTTCAGTCTTTCAACCCCTCGCCTCAACAGAGCCGCGCGCATTCTAAGTGATGGCAAACAGTTGAGTCGCGGCGAATTTACTCAACCACAAAAGGGAGTAGTTACAGTTTACCTCACTTAACGAAAGGCGGTGTTAGTACGATGCTCTTTGTAGTCTTCGCCTTCGCGCACAACCTAAAGAAGAAACAAAAAACTGGCTGCTATTTTATTCATAAAAAAATAACGTTTTCATTTTACGTTTTCGTTATCTTGCGGAATCGACGTATCTGAAAAACGAATTTCAGGAGGAGAGGGGGTGTTGATTTTCGCGCTGCTTTTTTCCGCAGAACTTTTAGTGGGCCGATAACAATGCTTCTGGAAAATTGTTCCTACATCTAGAAAGTGTCGATAAAAAAATAGTGCTTGTGTGATTTTATGAGCTGTAATGATCTCCTGATTTTCATATTTTGAAGGTTGGCATGTCTGCATATAAAACAGCGTGTTGCTAATGGCGCGTCTTCCAGCAGTACCTATGGTTGCGCCACTAAGAAATGTTTATATTGCTACTCAGGGAGAGTCATTTCGAGTACTTGCCCGGATGTACAGTTTCGTAATTATCCTCGCCAATCAGTGCGTTATAACAACTGAAGTAAACTTTCATGCGTGCACTTTGAACATATGCTATAACAAAGAGGGGGAGCGCTTCCGGCACATTATTCATATGCACCGTTGTCATAAGCAGTAGAACACGTTTCCAAAGTGTAACCTTTTGGGAATAAAATTGTACATAATCAATTTTAGCTTTCTATTTATGGTTGCTGAATCTTATATAATATTTTTTTATCTCTAGATTTATTTCCAACTTAACGTCATATATCTACTCCTCAAAAATGTTTGGTCTATGTTGTAACACTGGAAGTTGGGCAGAGGTCAAGTTACAGATAACAAGTTAGTAAAATCATGCAATGCATTGAGTATGATACGCTTTTCAACATACCAGAAATCATTACTCAAATTATGAGGATAATGGCTGTGGAATCAATCTCGCACCTGTGCTCTGACCTTTGACCCCATTTCAATGATATTCAACAGAACCGGTTAAGTATACCTTCGGAACGACATACTAAAATTTTGTCACAATAGAAGCATTTTTAGTCAGGTTATGAGAATAATGCCTGTAAAATAAATCTCGCTGCTGTGCCCTGAGCTTTGACCCCATTTCGGTGATATTCAGCAGAACCGGTTCGGTATACCTCGGGAACCACATACTGAAGTTTTGTCGCAATAGAAACATTTTTAGTTAAGTTATGAGGATAATGGCTGTGGAATAAATGTCCTATGTCCTGACCTTTGACCCCATTTTGTCCATTTTCAACAGGGTTCCTTCCCAGGCTGTTCCTTACCACATACTAAAATTTCATCGAAATCGAACCATTTTTACGTGAGTTATCGTGCAGACAGACGGACGGACAAAGCTGGAGCTTATACGCTTCTTCAACCTACGGTTGGAAAGCGTAAAAAAGCAATGACAACTGCGTGTTAGTGTGATTGATGATAGCTACGAGGTTTTTCCTAAACGTAATGCCTCTGTAAATTACTCTACTGTCTGTTGAGTTATGTTAATGAATTTTGGTGCAAAAATACATCGAAATCTTCTCGGTGCAATGGTGCTTCATTAAAATAGTCCTTCACTGAAATCAATCATTTGCGCAATTGTCCAGTCCAACACACCAGTTTAGAAAAATTCCGTGAACTGTTGTTTGTCCCAGGAACTCGCAGCCTGTTTAACTTCATCTGTAGCTTCAAAACGTTGCCCACGAAGACTTTGCTTCATGGGACCGCACAGGTGAAAATCAGAGGGTGCCAAATCAGGACTGCGGGATTACTTCCCCGCCCATTTTGCCGATGGCCCGAGATGTTTCAAGTGCAGTGTAAGGTCGGGCGTTGTAGTGGTGTAAGGGGACAGAACGAAGAGGTATGTCCGGTCTCTCTTTGCTGATGGTTTCTCTGAGCTTCTTTACTGTCTGAATCTAGGGATAACTTGACAGTAACACCTTGTTCAAGAAAATCAACAAGAATGATGACTCTGACATAAAAGAAAATTGTCCCTATCATTTTTTATTTTATTTTACTTTTGTTGATGTGGTCGTTGAACGCTGAGTTTTGAACTTTTTAGGGCTAAGAGAGGTCTTGTGTCACCATGCTATAGACTGCCCTTTCGTCTTTGGGTCATATAAGAATACCTGGATTTCATTTCCAGCAACCATATTGGAAAGAAATATGTCCTCGTTCGCCTGTAACGCCCCCATCAGAACGCTGCACACTTCGATCCCAGTGATCCTTGGTTAATTGGTGTTGAACCCACTTTGCACATAACACTTTACGATCTCAGGTCATGTATCATTGTTTCCTACGACCACTACAGATCTCCCGAATGGTCATACGTTGATTGCTCCGGATGAGTTTCTCAACTGATCTCCCGAATGGTCATACGCCGGTCGCTCCGGATGAGTTTCTCAACTGATCTCCCGAATGGTCATACGCCGGTCACTCCGGATGACTTTCTCAACTTGCCATTGGTTCTCGTCAATTATTGCAGTTTAAGCCCTTCAGCTTCGTTGTTCTTCGACCACCATATTTTATGCTGCTTGAACCTCGTCATCCATCTTATGACATTGCTGATGTGGATAGTCGCATTTCCATAGACCTTTTTCAGCCTCCATCGCTTTGCAAGCAGTGTTCGAAGTGGGCCGATATGGCATACCGGTAGTTAACAAAAATGCAAGTGAGCATACCGGCAGTTAAAAAACCTTTATTTACCATCCCGGTATGTAATAAATTATAAATCCGTCACAAACTACTTAAAGAAATTAGGATGAAAGCACAAATTTTAATGTAAAAATCGGGAAATGACATTTTTAACGGATAAAATTGATAAATGATTAGCAGCTGGGGCTGAAAAGACGTAGGAAGCAGAAGCATGGTGTCAAAATTCTTGTTAATATGAAAGGGTAGGGTCTCCGGAAAAACATTTTATTTAGTTTTTCATTTGCGGAGAAGGGAAACATACGAGGCTTATTCGGCGTGACGATAACCTCAGGCGTGGTAATGAGGGACGGAGACTTCCCGGAATCCTGACTTTTCATATAATTTCTAATCCCCAGTGAAAACCCATTTTCAACACAGGACAGGAGTCTGTGGATTGCTCACCGTTATGGGTAGGGCGTCGCGTGCGTTATATAAAAGTGTAATAAGGCGATTAAATTGCTAATGTGATTTTCTCTCGATCTCTAACAACACTTCTCTCTTCTCCCTAGTCCCTCCTTAAATGGGCCCAGCTTAATCCGCCTGTTGTTGAGTTTGCTGACTGAAAAGGGTATTTGCAAAAAAGTTGACCTTTGTTTGACCTGCTGCTAGATTAGTTGCAGGCAGTGATGTAGAAGAGCCTTAGCAGCGCAAAGGCACTTTTTCTCTAGGCTGATCGTCCTTAAGGCACTTGTCACGGTTACATGGTAAGGGAAGCAGGGCAAAGGAGATTTATTTTTTGGATGACTTTGTAGGCAAAAATAGCAAGAGTTATGTTTTATGAGCAAGCATATTCATATACTAATCAAATGTTCGTATTACAGGAAGAGGTTAAACAGTCTGTTCACGCATTAGGACTTTTCATGAATCGCAACAGTTCTAGTGTGAAGAGAACGGTAACTACATTGCCAAGACCGCAGTTTTCAAAATGACGTTATAGGGGAGCTAGCTTCTCCTTATGATAAAACTTCACTAATAGGAGGGAAATCAACAAGTAAAATTAAGGAGGAATGTAGTCTGACAAGTGTTTCATGTGTGCAATGGGAATTCCTGCTAAAGTCACCATGAGCTTCAATAAAGGTAATCCCCTGCGCCTATTCTTTGGTTCCTTACAGGTAACACAAAAGGGAGCTTTGATTGACGAGTGGTCACAAGCGCTGGATTCTGGCTAATCGCTGGAACTGATCTCAGACCCGGGAACAGAATGCCCGTGGCGCTGGCCTGAATGCGAGGACAGAATGCCCGGGCGCTAGCCAAATGCCATGTCCGGAGCGCTGGCCCTATTCCCTCTCCGGACCCATCAGCCCGAAATTAGGGGCAGCTGACTGCCTATAGCGCTAGATGCTCACGGTGCTCGTTGTACCCCGAAACAAACCACAGAAGGTACCCATTTTTCCTCCCCAAAATCACAGGAAAAGTGTCCTGTAAGTCAAATGTACCTGATTCGTATTATTCACACTTGTAATATTAAAATAACGTTAAGAATGACTCCCACGCAAGTCTTTCTTTTGTTTTTAATTACCTAAATTCAGCAATTTCAATCAAAATTGCTAAAAATAATTAATGATAAAAATTTAATTGAAATGATGAAAGCAAGTCAAACTTTGTAAGCTTTTGAAAGTCTCGAAGGTCTTCGTTCTGAATTTTTTCCTCCTGATCCACTGACCGCTAATTTAGAATTACATCACTGGTTGCAGGGTTCAAAGCTGATGAACATGCTTTGCATGTGCGCATATCTCATTTCAGTTTTAGTGTAGCAACAGAGCACTTAACATACTGAAGCAGAATGGCTTTCAATTTAAAATTTTGGTTAAAGAATATGAAGTTAGAAAAATTGCTTAAAGATGCTGAAAATACGCTTTCTGTTATATAAAAAAAAGGGTAAAAATATGTTCAGAATTTAATTTATTGATTTATTTGTGCAGTGGTCCAATAATCAAGAAACTGCAATTTAATTAATGTTGAAAATTAAGCTGAAACTGAAAGAGACCACAAGCCCTTCAACGAAGGTTTTTTTTTATTATTGCATTAGTTTTTTTAATATGGTGTACATAAATTTTTTAAAAACCAAAAAAAAAAATTATGTGGAATGGAATGTATTTCTTTCGAAACCTCCTCTTTATACTATGTGAATCTATGGTCGACACCATACCGGCAGTAGCTCTGTGCCACTTCGACCAGCTTGTATTTCCAAAAACTTAAATACAGTTATTTACTTCAGCACAGAAAGGAGAGCGTTTACCCTGAAAGTCAATCGAATTCTATACAAGCTGTCAGGTAAATATTTAGAATTTGTAGGTGCTATTAGCGAAAAAAGAAAAAAAAATACTTTAATTACAACCCTCGTGTTTGAGTAAAATAACTGGTATTTTCATTGTCGTGTTAGTCTGTACTGTTAAGGTGGATATCTAATAATTTTGCTCCCTGAGCTTCCAATGAAAAAAAATTCGACCTTATTTCCTTAGAGAAAAAAACATTTCCCATACATCAAAATTGTCCCGCTGATAAAAACATACTTAGATTGTACAATCCGTGTTTTTTGAAAAAAAAAAGACTTTCCTGGACTATATTAAAAATCAATAACTTTACTTCGATGTAGTCGTATGGAAGAGTGGCACCACTATCATAACTACATGGAAGTAAAGTTACTGATTTTTAATATAGTTCAGGAAAGGTTTTTTTTTTTTTTTTTTTTTTTTGCAAAAAACACCGACGCACAATTTAAGTATGTTTTTATCAGTGGGACGATTTTGATGTATGGGAATCTTTCTTCACAGAGGAAATAGAGTCGATTTTTTTCCATTGGAAGTATAGGGAGCAAAAACACTAGACGTCCATGTTAACAACGTCATTTTGTAGTAAAGCTACTAGTTTAAACAATTAACATATTTTACGATTGTTTGTTAAGTTTTGGAGTTGTTATTCGACAGCAAAGTTGAAATCCTCTTCGAGTGCTATTACCGTTATAACCGTATTCAAGCACCGGATAAGCATAGCAGTGAAGTCGCAAACTGTATGCCTTCTTCAATGAATGAAATATGGGATTGCACGTTACAAATTTTGAAGTTGTGAATCCGTTTATTGGTGTAAACATGACAAGGATGGTAACTCAGATAATATCCGAAATCTTGAAAATTTCGTCGTCCTCGAGCGAGGATCAAACCCGAGTCTTCCGATTTGCGCCCGAGTATGCTAACCACTACACCACCCGGATATTACCTGACTTACCATTCACGTCATATTTACACCAATAAACGGATTCACAACTTCAAAATTTGTATTGTACAATGGTGTAATCCCGTATTTCATTCATTGATATTCTGCTCCTCCGGGCAATCACGGAAATGAATTCTTTTTTTTTTTTTTTTTTTTTTTTGATTGGAGGTTTAACGACCACCGTGAGCAACTCAATGGGCTATAAGCAGTCGCCCGTCCCTAATTTGGGGTCACTGGTTCCAGGGAAGGGAGAGAGCCAGTGCCGTAAGACAAACACAACATCCATGCCTGACCGGGATTCGAACCCGGACCCCTTACGGACGAATGATCAGAGGCCAACGCCTTAGACCACTGCGCCACCGGGGCGGCGAAATGAATTCTAGTCCTCCAGATTCGCTATATATGAATGCCGGTTGCTTCGACTAGCGAATCCTGTGATGGTTGTATTCAAATTAATCGGAAACTTGAGACTTGGTTGTTCTGGGTGGTGTAGTGGTTAGCATACCCTAGCGCAAACCGGGAGACGCGGGTTCGGTTCCCGCTCCAGGATGACGAAATTTTCAAGTTTTTGGATATCTTACTGGCCATTCATGTCATATTTACACCAATAAACGTATTCACAATTTAAAAATTGGTATTGTATGCCTTCTTGTTTTTCTGTCTTCTTTTTAGTGAATTGAAACATTATAAAAAGTCCTGTACATTCACCACTTTTCTCAGACTGAGATTTAAAGAGCTACTGGTTAACTGACTATTGTATACAACATTAGACCACGTGTATAACCAGCTTTGTTCCATGTGCTTAGGACCCCTGTAGAAACATTTCAGCTACTTCCTACTGCATCAACTCCGTTCTCGAACATCCTTAATTCACGTGTTCATATTAATTACACCAGTTTCGAAACTCATACCATTATTTAAATGTGTAAATAACTTTTGGAATGTGTTTCTATGTTATACACTTGAATGAACGTTCCAAGTGCTCAATATATGTTGTCTGTTGTATTGTGCTATATAGACTAACCTGTAGATATTTGATGTAAAAAGAAAAGCTGAAAATAATACTTGTTAAAGAGAATAAATTCGCACATCACTCAGTTTTTTCAACTGTTCAGGTTTTTAATTTCGTTGTGAACAGTGAATACATAGTGATCTTTTTACGAAGAGGATGTGACGTCATTTTGTTTACAGTATATCAAAAGGTTACTTCCTTTAAAAGTGTGATATATATATGTGTGTGTGTGTGTGTGTGTGTGTATGTGTGTGTGTGCCACATAATCTACAAGATAAAAACATGTTTCTGAAGAAAGTGACCATTCTGTAAACTTACATTTATGAAGCATGTGAAATGAATGGAAATGTAAATGAGAATGCGTTGAAATAAAGCTATTTATTGATTTATTTTTTTGTTGCGAAATATTTATGCAATTCTGATTTGCACTGTTATCAGCTTGTTGGGATTCGTATGTAAATCATTAAAAATACTTTTTATCCCTTAATTTGCCTTACATTATTATTTTGTTTTAAATTGCATAACTTGAGGAAAACGAAGTCACGATTAAGTGACACAGATTCACCCAGTAGAAGTAAAATACACGTCAAAAACCTGAATATCGCCGACTTTGTCTTACGAATCTTGTTGCCATGACAAAACTCTTCCAACTCCTTCACACACTGCATTGCGAACCTTTCGGGGTCAGGAAATCACTGATTCTATTTCTCTGGGGTTTTTTTTTTTTTTTTTTTGGTTGTCGTTGTTAAGTTTATCGACCGCAGTATGTTTTTTTAATCAACGCATCCTCTTATCAAATTACTTGTTGTACTGTCGGTACTACTTGTACAGAGGGTGAGTCGGAAGTTTTGAAATATTTTGATCACTTTATGTCTTCATTGGTACCTTTACAACGAAAGCTGACTAGTATTCAAAGTATAGGCCATCGTCTACCAGTTCTTTGATTCCCCGGCGGTACCAGTCCTTGTCCTTCCAAACGAAGAACTCCTTCACCCCAGCTGCCACCTCCTCCTGGTTGTTGAAGTGCCGCCCGCGAACGAAGTGGGCCATGGACCAGAACATGTAATAATCCGACATGGCAAGGTTCAGACTATACCCTGAGTGTGGCATCAGTTCGATGGAGTATTCCCCGTGTCGCTGTAGGTGAGCGCGCTTTCTGTTCACCCGTGCCGGGTACTTCTTCTCCAAAACGGCATACATCCGCTCCAGCTGTTCAGAGTCGAGGTTGGCGTTGATGGTCCGACCGTCTGGAACAAATTCGTAATGGATTATCCCCTCGAAATTCCACCAGACGCAAAGCATCACCTTCTGCTCGAAGCGCCCACAACAGGTTCTAGAAGCTGGCCCGGGCTCAACCATTGCCGTTGTGTGTTAGGATTACGGAAATGGACCCACTTTTCATCGCACGTAAAAATTATCCTGATGAAACGTACATCGCGCGGTTTTTAGGAGTTTCGTGCACACTTCCACTCGGCGGTTTACTTAAGCTGGCGCCAGTGCGTGAGGGAAAATGCGGCAGCTCCTGTAGACCTTACCGAGGTCCAGAAGGTGACGAACCACGGTGGTCTGTGATATGCCCAGCTCGCCTGATAATCTCCGAGTGCTGGTTGTTGGATTTGCCTCTACGGCCTGTCGCACAGCCTCCGAATCCACGGTTCGCGGCCTACCTGACCTTGGCTGATGGTCAAGGTTTCTGTCACCTGATCGAAATTTCTTGAACCATCTGGTTGCGGTGCTGTGGTACACGGGACCTTCTCCTTTCGCATGACAAATGTTTCGTGTTGCTTGAGCAGCGTTATGGCCGAGTTGAAACTCGTAAAGCAAAAGTTCCCTAATTAGCCGGTTGTGGCGCTGTGGTCCACGGAACCTTCCCCTTTCGCATGACAAATGTTTCGTGTTGCTTGAGCAGCGTTATGGCCGAGTTGAAACTCGTAAAGCAAAAGTTCCCTAATTAGCCGGTTGTGGCTGTTCATCTCTTAGGTGTGCCAACCACAGACAGAACGACGACATGCAATGTTGTTCTCAGCAACGCCTACCACTTTATATAGCCGCCCCGGTGGCGCAGTGGTCTAAACGATGGCCTCTGGTCATTCGTCCAAAAGAGGTCTCGGTGAGGCATGGGTGTTGTGTTTGTCTTTGTCTTGCACACTGGCTCTCTCCTTTCCCTGGATCCAGTGACCCTAAATTAGGGACGGGCGACTGCTTATAGCCCATTGAGTTGCTCGGTGGTCGTTAAACCTCCAATAAAAAAAACTACCACTTTATATCCCTTTCGACTGACTACAGTGCGCGACTTGAACTAGTTTAAACACGTGACATACCCGCCGCAGCACATGCGTTTTTGCAAATATTGCAAAACTTTCGACTCACCCTCTGTATCTTAAAGTTATCCTCCGGACAACTAGCACGAAATTTTTAATTATAAAAGAAAGCAATATTAGACTTTCTAACGGCCAGAAGACAATACAGATTATCCATAAATGAAGTATACAACTTCAGTATACTATTGAAAAAAAACTACAATATATAGCAACTTACTTTTAATGTCAAAACACATGGTAACTGTGAAAGTTTTTTTTTAATGTCAGTAGGTCTCCACGTGTGCTCCGTTAGTTGCTCACAGGGTGTCTAACCTCGTACGCTACAGATTGTCAGGTGTAACAAGGAAACAAGTTGAAGTAATGGGTTCTTTGAGCTCAGTGATAGATGTAAACTTTTTCTTGTACACAGTGTCCTTAATAAAGCCCCAAAGAAAAAAAATCGCATGGGGGTTACATCAGGATAACGGGGTGGCTATGCCGTCGGATCCCCACGTCCAATCCAGCGTAATGGAAAATAGTTGTCTAAATATCTGCGTATATCCAAATACCAGTGTGGTGGCACTCCATCTTGCTGGAAAATATCTTGAATATCCTGGAGCTGTGGAATTGCGAATTGTTCTAATATGTCCAGGTACGTTATGCCAGTAACTGTTGATTCAGCAAAGAAAAAGGGCCCTATCACTCTGTCTTCCATTAGGCCAGCCCAGACATTAACCATCGAGCTGTCTCTCTCGTATGCTACGACCACATGGATATTTTCCGTTTCCCAGATTCGGCAGTTATGTTTATTCACTCTGCCAGAAACATGGAATGTTGACTCATCCCCGAAACAGATCCGTAAAAGTAGTGTGGGTCTTTCTGTTGTACTCCGTGTTTGACGAGATTTTTCATTGCATGAGACACCTGGCGCCATCTATCATCTGATTTAACAAACTTTAACACTTACCACATCACTTGACGTTTAAATTAATTCTTTCTATCGTATTTTTCGTTTAGTAGCATACTGAATTTGTATACTTCATTTATAGTCTGTTTACTTACGAACAAATATTTTTATTTGATCTGCAAGGTACATCACACATATAACTTATCAATTATAATACATGCGGCAACCAATGGGTTACTTTAAACAGTCAACAGTACAGTGCTTCAACAAATGCAACAAACTAAATCTCTGTAACTTGTGGCTCTAAGTATCTCAGTAGCAATACAACTTTGTCAAAATTACATACCCTACTGTTTGTGAAAATTACAACACCATGAAGGACTGCTGGTATTAGTTTGAAACTTGCAGAATATGCACAACAAGTTCGGACATGCAAATGATTAAAATGTCAGTGAAAATGCGCATGCGGTTTCGGAGCAGCGCCCTCCGAACTGTCCGGTTTTTAGTATAAAGAGCTGGCTCATACGGGATGTTGCAATCAGCGAAGAGCAGAAAAGATGTTTCTTGTGTTTCATTATGCCCCATCGCCGAAGAAGGTCGCATTATGAACATCTGACGGACTTTGAGCGAGGAAGGACAGTTGGGATGACAGTTGCTGAATTTTCCTACACCGAAATCACCACTCGTACGAGACGAAGCGCCAGTTCAGCGATGCGAACGTGTCGTCAGTGGACAGATGACCCTCAGACGCCCAGAAATGTATGAAATGGACCCCAAAATCGCACGACTGCACGGGATGAGATACACCTCTACCGCATGTCAGTGGCCGATCGCAATGCGACATCCACTGTGTTATTGCAGGAGTGGAGCACTGTCACAGGTCAAGCTTTGTTCTCCAGCACTATTAGACATCGTCTGCTTAACAGAGAACTTGTCGCCAGCAGCTTATTGCTGCGCATTACTTTGACCCTCAACCGCAGACACATCAAGCTGCATTGGGGTTTCGAACACAGACATTGGCTTGGTGATTGGCAACGGGGCGTGTTTTCTGACGAGTCACGATTCAACCTGATGCACCATGCTGGTCGCATATGTTGAATTTAATTCTTTATTTGCATCTGCAGTTAAATAGATAATATCAACACTCTAATTGATTCGGTACGCAGTAGAAAAGGAAAAAGGTTTTTCGGTAGACCTTCATTCTGGGCCGAAAAATGTGTGCTTGATAATAATAGAACAAAGAGCACTTGATACCAGTAATAATAAAATCATATGCCGACCTGAGTTGTATGAAAATAGAAACACTCTTAATTATAGTACAAAGGTTGATACGAAGACACAGTGATATCTAACTTGAGCTGATCCACACCACGAAGACATAAACGCAGCGCCGTGCAAATTGCAGGGTGGGTGCATACGATCATATTATGCAAATGATTGCATTCGTAGGCCAATCGCACTAACGGCGCGAAATATAAATGGACAACAAGCACGTGAAGCCATCAGTCGATATGTTGTCACGGCCGCGAGAAGTGGGTAGTTCTGCTGTAACCGTGTCTGCAGAACGAACAAGAAGTGCTAATGCCGTTAAGATGCCGTCAAACGCGATTTCGTCAAACTTATGAGTTCACGAGAGGTGTCATCGTAGATCTTCGTACCGCCTGATGGTCCTTGCTTCGTATTGCGGAAGAAACGCAACGTGATGCCTCAACCATCGGTCGCATTCGGAGACAGTGGTCCCAGGAAGGATTTGTGCAACGTCGTAGGGGGACAGCAGCACGGAGACAGTCGTTCGAGCGCACCGATCGTCGCATCAGACGTCATGGCGTAGCGGACCCACATGCCACAACGGGCGACATTTTGTGGAGTGTACGTCGAGACTTGGATGCTCCGATATCGACGCGGACAGTGTCGCGCCTTTTCGTTGCGTCTGGTTTGCTGTCCAGACGTCCGTTGCGAAGGCTACCATTAACAGAGAGCCATCGT
The DNA here is from genome assembly GCA_039090855.1 of Macrothele yani. Taxonomy (NCBI): domain Eukaryota; kingdom Metazoa; phylum Arthropoda; class Arachnida; order Araneae; family Macrothelidae; genus Macrothele; species Macrothele yani. The sequence goes on from CM077002.1 coordinate 133,855,896, forward strand.
TGTCACCGTTTGGCGTGGTGCCACTCCAGAACTGCGTGAGGTACCGAATGGAACAGTGTGGTGTTCAGCGACGAATCGCTGTTCTGTCTCCCCACGGATAATCGCCGTGTGAGCGTTTGGAGGAGACGAAGCCAACCGGCAGATTTCTCCGCCATTATGGAGCACCACACGGCCAGGCAACGTGGAATCATGGTGTGTGGTGCTATCAGCGCCAATAGCCGCTCACCGCTGGTATACGCATTACGGGCACATTGACGGCACTCCGCTATGTTGAGAAGGTGATGCGGCCCGTGACACTACCGTATCTGCCGGGCATCTCAAACGCCGTTTTTCAACAGGGTAACGCCTGGCCGCATACCGCTCGGATCAGCCTGGATGCTTTACACGGTCTGCGGATACTTCTGTGTCTAGCGCGATCCCGCGACCTCTCGCCCATCGGGCATCTGTGTTACACGATTGGACGTCGGCTTGGTACCCTCCCACCCCGCAAAATGAAGATGAACTGTGGACTCGGATTAACACCACATGGTCCACGATACTCCAGGACTCTATTCGGACTCTCATTGCCTCGATGCCACGTCGAACTCAACGCTGTATCGCCCAAAATGGTGGCAACACTCCTTATTGATCATCTTGTATATTCGGCCACTGGAGCCTAGTCTGTATATGACAATTAAATCATTTGTTCAAGACCTACTTGGCTGTCTGAGTGCGCAGTTTGTTCTGCTTTCGAGCATTCCTTCATGGTGTGGCATTTGCAGTGTGTGATCACAACACGTAGATGCTCCACGATAACACAATAAAGCATTTCTTTCTGACGCCATGTTTGTTGTAGTAGAAGACTTTAGTCTTGCCACATAATTGCGTAGCTGTTGGGGAAAACATTTATAAATAGGAAAATAAACATGCTTTAAATAGTGTAGCGTAACTGAGTCTAATGATTGGGAACATTACATTTAATAAAGTTGCTTCCTTTATTCAGGAGCAGTTAATTTTATTAACGAACAACACACGCAGACATCATCGAACACACACGACCTTCACAAGCATTGACCAGAGCACAGAGTTCTCTTCGCGACCGCGCTCAAGGTAGAGAACGGGAGAAAGACCCGGATGTGTGGTTTCAAGGTACACGTAATTCCCTTCGAAGTGTGAACAACAGCTGTGCCTGGCGCGCAGCGATGTCGCAACCCACGAGGAGCGGCTGTAAATCTTGTCTGAAGATCGGCGTTTATTATTTTTTATTTTTTTGTAGCGCTGAGAGGTTATAATTATAACAGCATACGTGTTCGAACACATCGTGGTGAACGGCACCTTGCAGCCTCATACTAACTCAATACCAAGCGCCATGGTTTGCGGTTACATTGAGTTCAATTCGCTTTATACGAATTGAGAGAAAACAACAGCCAGCGATACATTAGGGATATTTTTGAGGCAGAGGTGTCCTTCCTTCTGAGTTGTCTTGGAGCTATATTACAAAAGGACAATGCTCGGCCTCATGTGGACCAGAATGTCCAAGATCTCTTTCGTGCATTGCAGATACCGTTTCTTCACTGGACTTCACGTTCGCCGGATATGTCTCCGGTCGAACATGTCTGGGACATGGTAGTTAAGCGACTGGCCCGTCAAATGCCTCCACAAGTCGCCACATATGAATTCTGGTCTCGCATGAAAGCTTCCTGGCAGGCTATTCCCCAGGACGATATCAAAACCTCTTTCATTCAATGCCTCGTCGTGCTGTTTAGAGGCTGTTATTGTTGCTCGAGATAAGTTCACAGGATACTGAATTTCGAAGCGAAAAAAATGTGTATAGCTCTACAAATCTGATCAGTTATGTGCTGTAACATGAGGAAACTGTGATATGCATTTCATTTGAATAGCGCGATTCTCTTTCTCGGTGTTGCAATTTTCACAGAGTGCACTACACTGCTGGCCACCCAAAATACAACGTCAAGAAAGAAGCATCCGATTGGCCTGAAATTCGTAGCATGCGCCGCCCGCGAGAGGACATGCAAACGATTAGCATTGCAGGGCATATGAAAATCATGTGCTCCCGGCACGCTACCTAGAAGCATGTGCTCCCGGCACGCTACCTAGAAGCAATATAAGAAGGGTTCACAGATGGCGGGGTGTAAGTGGTGGAAGTCTCTTGTGCTGACAGACCTGTGCATGGGAAGCTTCCTAATGCCTCGTCGCAGAATACGGCAGTCATTCCAGAACGTTTCGGAGTTCGCGAAAGGACGAATGGTGGCTTATCGCGACAGCGGTTCATCGTACCGAGACGTCGGCACCCGTGTGGGACGACATCTAGCCACAGTGAGGCGAGTATGGATTTGGTGGGTGCAGGAGTGACGGATGGACCGACGTGAGTGATTGCCTCAGCCGCGGCCCACCACCAAACGAGAGGACCGGCATGTTGTGCGGCGGGCATTGACGGCTCGCACCGCCATACCACGAACGTTAGCGCAGGAATTAGGGTGTGTTGCGCAACAACCGTGTCAGCACGTACTGTTCGACGTCGTCTGCAGGAACGGGGACTTGTCGCACGGCGCACATTGCTCCGATTACCATTGACGTTACACCACAGGCGAGTGCGGTGACAGTGGGCAGTTGAACGCCGCACCTGGACTACGGAATGGCACGACATTGTCTTCTCCGAAGAATCCCGCTTCTGTCTGCAACACCACGATGTTAGGATCCGCGTGTGGCAGCACCGCGGCGATACACTGTATGACGCCTGCATTATGCATCGCCATACCGGTCCGTCGCCTGGCGTTATGGTTTGGGGCGCAATTGGATATGACACCCGCACCCTCTGGTACGCATCACCGGTACACTCAACAGCCACCGCTACATCTCCGACGTTTTGGAGCCTGCAGTCCTCCCTTACCTGCAGGACCTTCCAGCGGCCACGTTTCAACAGGACAATGCGCGCCCGCATGTGGCACGTACCGTGCAACCATTCTTCACGGCCCAACAGGTGTCACTGCTGCTGTGGCCCGCATGTTCTCCCGATATGTCGCCCATCGAACACTTCTGGTCGCTGATCGGCAACCGAGTGGCCCGACAAGCACCACCCGTGGCTACGCCTGGTGAACTGTGGCAACGTGCGGAAGCAGCCTGGACCGACATGCCACAAGCCCACATCCAAAGCCTCTTTCGTTCGACGCCGTGGCATGTGGCGGCCGTTATTGCGAGCCGTGGAGGCCACACGAACTGGTGATGTCTGCGTGTTCCGCAAGTCGCACGGGCCTGTGAACTTAATCGTTTCATCTTTGTAACTGTTGTTATGTGTCCAGTAAATCTGGCTTTGCTATCTGGTGTCCTTCTTGGTGTTGCATTTTGGGTGGCCAGTAGTGTATATCTGGTTTTGAAGACACAAAGCAAGACTGCATTAATCTACGTACACTTAACACTGCTCGCACCCACATTATATACACATCTTTCTTACCTTGTCTAAACTACACACGGCATTCAAACCTGACATCAGGACTGTTGCCGCAGAACATTCAGTGGGTGAGAAAAATATAACGTCAAGGTTGAAACACTCAAAGAGTACGAACTCAAAATTTACTTTGGGAAAAAAAAACTAAAAATGAAAGTCCATTTGGAACATACACCGCTGAGCCATTACATTATGACCATCTACCCAATAAGCTGTTGGACCCCCTTTAGCCCGCAAACTAGCGGCTACCCATGTGAGGCATCGATTCGATGAGGTTGCGACAGGTATCCTGGGGTATCTGGTACGTAACGTCAACAGCAGGTCCTTAAGTTCCCGTTCAGTTTGGTGTGGTGGTGATTTAGCGTGAACCGGCTTTTCCAAGTAGAACCACAAATGTTCGATTGGATTCATGTCAGGTAAAATTGGAGGCAAGGGCATTAACAGAAAATCACCGGCATGTTCCTCGAACCACACCTTGACGATTCTGGCAGTGTGGCATGGCGCATTATCCTATTGGTAATGGCTATCACCAGCAGGGAACGCAGGTGCCATGAATGGAAGAACTTAGTCCGCAACGATGTTCAGATACCTGACAGCTGTCAGGGATTGTGCTATTGGGGTAATGGGGCTTAAAGTGCCCAAAGAAAACATCTCACACAGCATAACACCGTCGCCTCCGGCCTGTTTTCCGCCCAACAGTGCATCCAGGTGCCATAGCCTCCGTTGGCAATCGGCTTATCCGCGCTCGGCCGTCTACGTGACTCTCCAGGCATCTTGAATCGTCAGACCAGGTCGATTTCTTCCAATCATGCACGGTCCAATCTCGATGATCGTGGGTCCATTTCATGCGTTGTTTGCGATGACGTGCAGTGAGCGTGAGGATCCGGCTGGGTCTTCGGCTACGCAGGACCATGCGCAGAAAGCTGCGATGAACTGTGTCCTATGACACATTGCCCTGATTACCGCTGTTGTAGCTGCTGATGATTTATCGCACTGTGGTCCTGCGGTCGCTGTGAACAATGCGCGACAGTCTCCGCTCCCCTCTGGCATCAATGAGCTGATGACGACACACGGATGGACTTTTTCGTTGTTTGGCCATCTGTGCACCTCTTTTGATACGTGCTATCTACAGCGGCAAGTGAACAACCCACAAGCTGCGCCGTTTCCGAGATCGCAGTTCTGAGGCGCCGTGTCATCACAATTTGTCCTTTATCAAACTCCGATAAATCGACAGCTTTCCTCATTCTGACTCCGAACACTCTACTAACCGAAAGCCGCTCCTCGGAGTGTATATATACTGCTATGTGAACTTCACCTGCGCCACCGTTCGGTCTCCAGGCGCGCTCCTTTCTTCAGGCTGGGGTGGTCATAATGGAATTGCTAATCGGTGTATATTACCAAAAGTATTCGGACACTACCAAATACTTACATAAGTGCCAAGAACGATTGCGCAGGAAGGTGCGCTGCAAATGGGGAGGTACATATACACTGAAGAGCAATTGAATTAGAGATACCTGTCTAGTAACGTGTAGCACCACATTTCGTCCTGATGACGGCGACGAGTCGTCTCGGCATGGACTCGACAAGACACCGGAAGCGTTGGAAAGCCATACGGATCCACGACCCCAGAACAAGCTCCCACAGTTCACGAAGATTTCATGGAGGGGGGGGGGTCAGAGCCTCGAAAATCTCTCTCGATGACATCCCAGATGTAATCGATGGGATTGAGGTCAGGTGACCTAGCTGGCCAAGGAAGCGAGGTCACGTCGGTGGAGTGTTAATCTAACCATTCGGATACAATTCGGGAGCGATGGCACGGTGCATTTTCTTGTTGCAGGATGAGGTCCCCAGTGGGATGTTGAAGACGCACAAACGGGAGCAAATGGTAGTCCAGGATATCCCGGTAACGTTGACCTGTGAGTGACGATGTCACACGTACAAGGGGTCCTATTTCAATCCACGTAAACAGTCCCCAGACGAGAATGCCACTCCCACCAGCTTGAAGAGTACCCAGCTGGCAAGAGGGATCCATCGCTTCATGTGGTTTGCGCCGTACTCGTATCCTGCCATCCGTATGTACCAACGTGAATCTTGACTCATCAGTCCAGGCAACATTTTACCACATGTCTAGGGTCCAGTGGCGATGTTCCCGCGCCCATGCTAATCTTTGCACCCTGTGATGTGCGGTCAGCAGCGATACCCTCGTGGTACGATGACTTCTGTACCCCATAGCGAGGAGATGGTTCTTGATGGCGTGGCTGTTACACGTTTTTGTGCTCCAGCGTTAAATTGCCGAGTGATTTCTTCCACTGTGGCCCGTCTATCCGCTGTTACAATGCGAGCTAGCCAACTATGATCCCGCTCATCCACACGCTGTTGTCCACTGCAGTTGGACCTTGCAGGGATGGTTTTACCGGATTCGATGTACTCACGGGGCACCCGTGACACAGTGGCTCGTGAAAATCCCAGTGCCCGCACGACTTCCGAGATGGAGTGACCCATTCGTCGGGCCCCGACAATTTGCCCACGATCAAATGCGCTTAGATCCTTCGTCTTACCCATACTATGTCCGACTCTTACTGATTTCCGTCGCATCACTCCTTATATTGTCGGATCACTGCATACGTCATGTCGTTTCCGTTTACTGGGCCGCCCACAGCGCCACATTTAGCATAATACCAGCTGTCTCTAATTCCATTGCTCTTCAGTGTATATACATTGATTGTCATAAAAATCCGCGCGCCAAGATGATACTGTGCGATTAACGCGAAACTCGGCGAATAGCTATACTAGGAGAGCAGACATGCAAGTGATTAAAGTTTCGTGCGAATCCGCATGCCCCCGCGTCTAAGACTGGCACTGAAATCGCAAACCTTGGAGCTTACAAGACGCCGCGCAGAGGATTCCTCTTTCGTGCCGAAGTGCACGGTAAGAGTCAGATGAGATCCCTGAGCGATAGACATGACGGGGAACCACCTTAGATGTGCGTACGAGCAACTGGCAGAGTTCAAACGAGGCCGCTGAATCGGCCGCCATTTGGGCCTGTCGGACAGCACGGTGTGATCGTCGTGTTGGGAGCAATGGACACGGGAAGGCACCGAGACAAAGCGGACTGGCATTGGATCACCCATGGAACACCACCAGTGGCACGCAGAGTTGCAACGAAGTCTTTGTCGAATATCCAGGAAACATGTGACGGCTGTACAAGGGACTCCTGTGCTTGCCAGTACCATTTCCATACGCCTGGTGGAGGTGAGTCTACACTCTTGACGATCCTTACTTTTTCTGCTATTAACACCTGACCGTGGTCGGCGTCGATTTCAGTGGTGTCAGCAGCGAGCAACGAGGAATGCTACGGACTGGCGACGTATAGTGTTCAGCGAAGAATCCCGCTTCTGTATGGGAACAGACGACCACCGTGTCAGACTGTGGAGGACCGCAGGTGAGCGCTACAATCCCAACCTCACTGTACAGCGGCATACGTCCCGAACTACAGACGAGATGGTCTGGAGAGCCATTGCGTATGACAGCCGGACTTCCCTCGCAGTGATCCGAGGGGCGTCGACAGCCGAGGGCTACGTACGGGAGATCGTGCGCCCCCATGTTCTGAATTTCCTGGCGGGGCGACACCGGAGCCATTTTCCAATAAGATAACACCCGTCTGCACACGGTTCGTGTTTTTACCAAGACTATCTACATCATGCTTCCGTGGTCTGCCAGATCTCTTAATCTCTCGCCAATTGAGCACGCATGGGAGCAGATGGGACGCCAGCTTTCTCTATGTCCCAGTGTTCGTGATTTAGAGCGTCAGTTCCAAGAAGTGTGGGCCAATCTGTCCCAGCATAGCTAACGGCGTATCTTTGACTCCATGCCGGACCGTATCACCGCATGTATCCGAGCACGAGGCAGTCCGACGCGGTACTAACAGTGACCGGAATGTGTACCATATGTCCGCAGAAAATCGTCCCGCTGCTGTAATATTGTAATCACTTCCATCCTTGGTTTGTATACCACCTCAAAAAATCTTAGTTCAATCCGACGCGACGCCTCTTTATTGGTACGCGGATTTTTATGACAATGAGTGAAATCAGTAGAGCAGGAAAACCTACACTCGCCCAAATTTTCACTTAAGGCCTCAATGAAGGGTACATTGCTGGTGACAGGACCACTTGTACAATCTCCCTGCTATATCAAATATAAAAGACCTGGATTTCAGAAACAATAAACCCATCAGACTCCTATCAGTTGTTTACAAAATTTTCACTTAGGTACTCCTGTAATTTTAAATCATGGGAATTTCAGACTGGAAAAGTGGAGAAGATTTGGTTCTCATGAAAGCTGCACTACCCACCGTAAAAGGATGGTAAGCTGGATCTGTTGTTCTAATGAATCACAACCAGGAAATATTTAGCAATAATCAGCATATGATTAATATAAGCATAACATGAACAAAAAACAGCATGTGATAAACATTAATTTTCCAAAGTATGTTTATCCAGCTATGACCACTCAGACATTCCAGTTTGTGTGAATTTGTATGACTAGACTACTTTAATTCTGCTAATATGGTTTACATTACTAACGCATTAAATATGTTTCCCAAATAACTGAAACATTTTTAATGTTTTTTCATCATTTTAGACTTTATCCATCACCTAAATAAACCAATAAGTACGCAGGAATTTTTTTGTAATCTACATGAGACAAAAGAGATGCACCAAGAAAAGTAAACAATGCTAAATCATTACAAATTTCAAGAAAAAATGTAGAAATCTTATGCTTTTACACATGTTCTCGTAAGAACAGCTATAATGAATAAACTCTTTTCCCAGCTAACTAAGCTAAGCTAATGAATAAAGCTTTCAACTACTGAGCTAAGTATAATGCTTCTGCTACTGAATTATATGCTTGTACTAAACTTCAAATAGTGAATTCAAATGGTTGTTGTTACTAGTTAATTAAGATCATGAATAAAGTCTCCTGCTAGTAGTGTAGTAATAGTATTGAACAAACTTATAACTGGTAGTAATGTTGTAGCAGTAATTAGGATGAATAAAGTCTTAACGCTGGTTGTTAATAGTAATAAACTAATGACATAAACCTAACAGCCAGACAGAGGTCTGACAGTACTATGAACTGAGAAAGATGTACTTACATAAACCATTTATTATGACCTTCTACTGGTATCATCACACACAGCTACTCAAATAACATGTAGCTCCTTGCACATGAACGGAGCTCTATACTCATAAACAAACGCTCTCTCCGTATAACAACAAACGCTCTCCTTATAACAACAAACGCTCTCCCTATAACAACAAACGCTCTCCTTGGGTATCGTTGAACGCGCCTATTTATACTGGCTACCACCACGTCATGACTTACACTCATTGCCAGATCTCATTCAGCGGGTGAAATAATATTTCGTTCAGTAAGAAGATAATTTACATAGAAAAATAAAATAACTAGAGATAGTAAAATCAAAAGGAAAGTGAATATAGAGTATACGTTACACAGCGGAAAATACATAACTTGTTGATATGAAAACTATGCTGATAATTTATTAGTTTGAAGAATGCGCAAGAGTTTCGTGTTTTAATGGACTTATTCTTCGTCATCAGTCCTTTGGGGGCCCACTCAGACGTTTTAGCGTAGGGAGCCCATTTTGGTCTTAATACGGCCCTGGACTGGAAAGGGGTGGATCAAACATGGGAAATGGGTGAATGAAATTCAAATGCATGTTGGAGTGACGTGGATGAGGATTGCTCAAGACAGAGAGTTATGGAAGAGACTTGGAGAGACCATTCAGCAGTAAATCTTGACGTCATTCATACTGGAATATTTTCCCCCTACTTCGAGTGCCAATTTTCCCTCAAAAGTAGAAATGAAGGGGAAAGAAGAAGGGAAAAGAAAATGCGGTTGAAATAATAGTGGCACCGTCTAAGAATTCGTGCTTACTGGTATTTACCTTCCCGTTCAAATCATGTAAAGCACAATTAAGATGAAGACAAACCGAAGGAATCCGCCTACTCAGCCTCATAAATGCAGCTAACTTTTAAACCTTCCTTTCATTGTTGAGTGCAGGACTCAAAACTCATACGCACGTTACGCGCGTAATTACTATATATTACTCCAGGAGATGACAGCGGCGAATATTACCACCACAGTTTTGGGAACTCCTTTAATGGCCACGATCCCCTTTCGAATTTTGGAAGGAACCCAGAGGGGGTCTGTCGCCAGAGGTTCCTGCAGATGAAATCCAGACCCATTAATTTTCTTCACACGCTCCGAATTCGCATATCCGACTATACGTACCTCCCCCACGTGTAAAGGTGCATTTGAAAAGTTCACTCGTATGATTTCGGTTTCGGCCCCTAGACCTCGTACCGCCCTCTGCTCATTTTCCGTAATTATGCGTTTCGGAGCCAACTCCAAGAGGGGCACAAAGGAATAAGGTTGGGTTAACACCAGAATGGCAGACGGCCAACCTGCCGTCCTCACTGGTGGAGAAAGCATCACAATGAGGTCAGGTGTTTGCTGAGAGGGCGTGGAACCTAGATGAACCCTTGGATACAATAAAGAATTTTTTGGCAAAAAAAAAAATGTATGTATGTATATGCGTTGCTGCGAAAAGACACAAACGGAACCGCCTGGAATAAAAACAAGGAAGCAAAGTCGTAAACTTTTGTGTGTATGTGTTGTCTGAAGTTTCTACGTTCCCTCCCACTGATAGTAGACAAGGTCACAACGTAGCTGATTAAATCGCGAAGTTAACATCGCACAAAACTTTCCGTGAGTAAAATGGATTTTTCCTGAAAGAAAGGAAAAGTTACAAATATGCACTTAAAAATTCGTTTTGTCTCATTGTTACCGCAAAAAAATTCATGACTCTCCTTGAGTTAACAAAAGCACCCAGTAAAAACACCCTAATACACACCTTCTGCTCTAAAAGAATGTTAAGCTTTGATGACCATAACTGCGACTAATATACTGCTGTTAATAGGAATTGCAACACCAAGAAAGAAAAAAGCAATCACAATGGAATTTATGGGAGTGATTAGTTATGGTACAAGCTGCAAACGACCACAATTACATACCGGTTCTTCTTTTTTTATTATTGGAGGTTTAACGACCACCGTCAGCAACTCAGTTGGCCGTCCCTGATTTAAGGCCACTGGTTCCAGGGAAGGGAGAGAGCCATGGCCGTAACAAACGCAACATCCGTGCCTCACCGGTATTCGAACCCGGACCCCTTTTCGGACTAATCATCAGAAGCCATCGCTTAGATCACTGCGCCATACCGATTCGTGATGAGGAAAACCAAAAAAATTGTAATAAGTAAATCCACCATGGACAGTGATAACCGACCCCCACACGCCATTTGTTTGAATGGTAATCTCCGGTTTTACATTTCATTCTGCTTCCAATCGCATCCACAATTCGTTGGTTGTGACAGGCGGGAGGCCATGCGAGCCAGTCCTTGCGCGATGACACTCCAGACGTTCTCTGTAAGCGACAAATCTGCCGAACGAGCAGGCCAGAAAAGACGAGCGACTTGATGCGCACAGAGTACTTCTTGGACAGTACGTACGAGCAACAAGTGGTCGCGCATTGTCTTGTTAGAAGACGACTCCCGGGGTCGTCTTAAGGAAGGGTAGAAGTTCAGTTTCCAGCACTTCCGTGATGTAGCGTTGGCTGTTCAATGTGCCTGTGATGCGCAGTAGACGAGTGCGTGAATGAAACGCAATAGCGCCCCAGACCATCACGCTCGGCGTGGGACAGATATGGCACTGCACAATGCAGCCTTCCAGATGTCGTTCATCACGGTATCTGCGAACAAGGATTCGCCCGTCGTGATGCATTAGATTGAATCTGGACTCGTCCGAAAATACAATATGCTCCCATTCAGCACTCCAGTTTCGACATTTACGGCACCACTACAGTCGCTGACGCCTATGGTTCAGAGTCAAGGGAAGCCGCAGCAATGGACGGCGAGCAACGAGGCCTGTCTACAGCAATCGGTGACGAACAGTGTTTGCCGACATCGCACGATGTGTGACCATCTTCCATTGTTGCGCAAATGTTGTGGATGGTGGTGTGCAAGACGTCACTGCCATATTGTGCAAGTGCCTGTCTTCCCTCTCGGTCGTACGATTTCGGGCTCCAGACCCTACACAACGATGCGTAGAACCTTCTGTTGCTCATTAACGCTATGTATGCATAACGTTACCCCGAGCGCGTGCAGCAATACCACGGTATGATAAACCACCTTCTCTGAGTCAAATGATTCTACCACTTTCAAACTCCATCAAATGTTCGTATGGTTGTCTCGTCCTCCTACGCGGCATGTTTACATGTTAACAACTGCGTACGGTCGAGTTTAGCGACAGCAAGTTGAAAAACCTGCTCTCTGTACTCCTTCTTTTATACTCCCCCCCCCCTGGTGTGACGTTTCCGATGGCGGCGGGTGCTCCTCCCATTTGCATGTGCGATGCAATTGTAATCATTTGCATCTCCCATGGAGCCCTATCCACCCTGCAAATTTCGTGCAAATCCGAGCAAGGAGGGGTCGTGGTGCTGTGCCTGACCTACTGTATCAGTTCGTCTCGTTACGCGTGCTTGCCATTCTGACTAGTGCTGTTGTGTTGGTTGCATCCTTTGCAAGGGAAGTATGCCTCTGAGAAAAATTGGGAAGCAATTCGAGCAGTTGCAGAAGTTCGAGAGGAACCGAATCGCCGGGCTCCGGGAAGCCGGATGCTCTTATCGCCGTATTGCGCTCCATACCAGTCGTGTGGATATCACCATAGCATACTGTTGGCGGCAGTGGACAGAATAAGGCACGCGGCAGGCGACAGGAAGAGTATGGGGACCTAGACGACCCACGGAGAGAGAGAGAGAGAGAGGATCGACGGGTTTTCCGCCATGCGTTGAGTGACCTAACAGCCACGATTGCGGATATTCAGCGAGCAGTGGTGCCCTCCATGTATGGCCCGATTAGTTCCAGCACCACTGGCAGACGGCTGCACAACGTAGGACTACACGCACGCAGACCGTTACGACGACTGCCCTTAATACCATTGCATCGTCGCCAAAGACTGCAATGGTGTCGTGCCAGACTGCCGAGGAGCCACTCAGAATGGCAGGGGGTGATCTTCGGTGAAGAGTCCCGCTTTTGTTTTGGAGGAGACTACCAACGAATCCGTGTGTGGAGCCACCGTGGTAAGCGCCAAGACGAACGGTTTGTTGTCCAGCGTCACACATCAAGAAGGCCTGGTGTCATGGTGTGGGGTGCAATTGCCTACGATACCAGATCCCCTTTGGTGATCATTACAGGCACTTTGACAGCCCAACGCTACGTTAATGAGGTCCTGCAACCAGTGGCCTAACCTTTTCTGAACTCTCACTCCGGTGCGATTTTCCAACAGGACAGTGCTCGTCCCCATTCTGCTGCTGTCTCGAGGGCTTGCCTTTAAGGTACTGACACTCTGCCATGGCCAGCCGCATCCCCAGACCTATCACCGATTGAAAATGTGTGGGATGCTATTGGACGCGCTATCCACACTCCACCCCTACCGCACAATCTGCAGGAACTGCGTGAGAAGATTCAAGCTGCGTGGGATGGCTTTCGCAGGACACTATTAGGAACCTGTACAACTCCATGCCGAGATGCTGTGCGAACAAACATGGCTTCCCGAAGCCATACTGAGGAACACTACTTATTGGCGTGTAGCTCAATAAATATTACCCATATCAGTCTCAATGTTTAATCATTTATTATTATTGGTAACCTTCACCTTCCTCCCGAATAGCATTGCAATCCGACACATCCTTCTGGGTTCAACTATTTTCTTGACGATGAGTGTATTAACCAAATTTTTTTTTATAATATCTGGACATTTATTCCGTAGAGTGAGAGTCCAACAGAAAAATATTTTCTATGGTTTTTCAATTCTTGCAAACGACATTGCCATGTTATCGTAAAATCTAATATTATATTCTATGTATATTCTGTTAATATCAATCAGATCTATATATTAATATTCTGTTACTAGGTGAAAGCCCGTCAATAACGACGGGGGAAAATAAGATATGTAGAGTAGGTTTTTAAATCATTTATTTATTGAGTATTTCTTTGATCACAACATTTTTCGTGAGCGTTCACAACAAGAGCACAGTCAGACAAACAAAAAATGTACTTCTACACGAAGACAACGGAGGGCTGACAGTTCTTAGGCTTAAATATCGCAAACACAACAAAGTTATATTTTTCCAGGGTTTGTTCGCCGTATATCACATGTTTCTATAAGCAGCTGCTGAAAGATCGAAAACAAATAATAGCTATCAGTCGCAATATTTCTCGGCATTTGTTTTACGAAATCATTAGAAAGCAAGATTTGTAAGTGTTTCCCGTTCTTCAAAATCCCCCAAAAACGCATAGTGGCGCTAACGCGCATTGTTTCATTCATTGTGAGAAAAAAGAATGCCGCAGATGGCAAGCAACTATGTTCACTCCTTCCTGCTGTTGCCAGATAGCAGAAAAATGTTGAAATAGTAAAAGCCTTTTCGGAAACCTAGAATTGTGCATGTTGCAAATGTTAAAATGTTATGGTAGTTCATGAGCTAACAGTATTTTTTCTTTACTAACAATATTTTTTCTTTTTCTTTTTTATTTCTTTTTCATTTCTTCTACAGGCATCAGCAAAAGAATATCCGGTTATATTCTGAGAAAAAAAATGTTGTATTCTGAGAAAAAAAAAAATTGTTGTATTCTGAGAATTTCGTGGTTTAAGGAAAAAGAAAATTCCTAATTCATGTTTCTCCAAAGTGAAACAGCCGCCCCGGTGGCGCAGTGGTCTAAGGCGCTGGCCTCTGATCATTCGTCCGTAAGGGGTCCGGGTTCGAATCCCGGTCAGGCATGGATGTTGTGTTTGTCTTACGGCACTGGCTCTCTCCCTTCCCTGGAACCAGTGACCTTAAATTAGGGACGGGCGACTGCTAATAGCCCATTGAGTTGCTCACGGTGATCGTTAAACCTCCAAAAAAAAAAAAAAAAAAGTGAAACAGATGTGTTCCAAATGTGAAAATATGTTTCATGAGCATTGTAACAATAAAAACAAAACAAGAAAGATGACACCGAATTTTCAGGTGTAATAAACACGTCTTTTGAATCCGTTCTGACGCAAATTAAATTTATCAAAGCTATTCAAAGGCAATGGAACCGGTATGGAAAACGAGTAGTATCTGACCTAAGAAGTTTTTCAATAGGGTTTTTAATCCCGCAGATATTGCTGCAAACGAAATCGCGAACATATGCCCTGTGGTTTGCAGGCTTGTTCTTTAAGAAAAATTTGAAATAATATGAGAAACATTTCGCAGCGGAAACCCTCTCCAACAAAGAAAGAATTTTTCAAATCGGACTTTTAGAAGCAGAGATATCGACAAATATAGGATATGCATCTACGCCCCGCTGGCGGGAAAAACATGCATTATTTTAAGAAGAAAGTATTCTCAAAAGGATTTTCGATGTGAGAGGTACTGATCCAAAAAATAATTTTTTCAATCGTGTTTTCAGAAGCTCAGATTTTCCTGCAAATACACTGCTGGCCACCCAAAATGCAACACCAAGAAGGACACAAGATAGCACAGCTAGATTTACTGGGCACATAACAACAGATACAAAGATTAAACGATTGAGCGTACAGGCCCGTGCGACTTGCGGAACACGCAGACATAAGTAGTTCGTGTGGCCCCCGTGGCTGGCAATAACGGCCGCTACACGCCGCGGCATCGAACGAAAGAGGCTTCGGATGTGGGCTTGGGGTATGTCGGTTCAGGCTGCTTCCACACGTTGCCACAGTTCATTAGGCGTAGACCCGGGTGGTGTTTGCCGGGCCACTCGGTTGCCGATCAGCGACCAGACATGTTCGATGGGCGATATATCGGGAGAACAGGCGGACCACGGCAGCAGTGACACCTGGTGGACAGTGAAGAATTGTTGCACGATGCGTGCCATGTGAAGGTGCGCATTGTCCTGTTGAAACGTGGCCGCTGGCAGGTCCTGCAGGTAAGGAGAACTACAGGCTCCAAAACGTTGGAGATGTAGCGGTGGCTGTTGAGTGTACCGGCGATGCGTACCAGACGGGTGCGGGTGTCATATCCAATTGCGCCCCCAACCATAACGCCAGGCGACGGACCGGTATGGCGATGCATAATGCAGGCGTCATACAGTTTCTCGCCGCGATGCCGCCACACGCGGATCCGACCATCGTTACGCTGCAGGGTGAAGCGGGATTCGTCAGAGAAGACAATATCGTGCCATTCCGTAGTCCAGGTGCGGCGTTCAACGGCCCACTGCCGCCGCACTCACCGGTGGTGTAACGTCAATGGTAATCGAAGCAATGGGGGCCGTGCGACAAGTCACCGCTCCTGCAAACGACGTCGAACGGTACGTGCTGACACAGATTGTTGTGCAACACACCCTAATTCCTGCGCTAACGTTCGTGATGTGGCGGTGCGAGCCGTCAATGACCTCCGCACAACATGCCGGCTCTCACGTTCGGTGGTGTGCCGTGGCTGCGCAATCGCTCACGTCGGTCCATCCGTCCCTCCTGCACCCACCAAATCCATACTCGCCTCACTGTGGCTAGATGTCGTCCCACACGGGCACCGATGTCTCGGTACGACAAACCGCTGTCGCGATAAGCCACTATTCGTCCTCTGTCGAACTCCGAAACGTACTGGAATGACTGCCGTATTCTGCGACGAGGCATCAGGAAGCTTCCCACGCACAGGTCCGGCAGCACAACACACTTCTACTACTTACACCCCGCCCTCTGTGCACCCTTCTTATAGTGCTTATCGGTGGGGTGCCAGACGCACATGATTTGCATATGCACTGCAATGATAATCGTTTGCATGTCATCTCGCGGGTGATGCTTCCTTCTTAATGTTGCATTTTGGGTGGCCAGAAGTGTATTAGATGATGAAAAACATTTCCCATTCAAATCTGTATTCGGTACAGGAAGAACTTTTTCAAATCGGAGTTTTAAAAACAGAAATATCGGGGGAAACGCCATTTATTCAACGCCCCTCTAGCGGGAAGTCTATGAGTAACTTGAAAATTTTAAGATTACATGAAAAACATTTCGCACTGGAAACGCTATTCAACAAAGAAGGAATTTTTCAAATCCGACACTTAGAAATAGAGATATTGACAAAATACGATATACATCTACGCCCCCTGGTGAAGAAACCATGCATTATTTTAAAAAGACATTATTCCGAAAAGGTTTATCGGCGTGAGTAGTATCGGTCCACAAAACGATTTTTTTTTTTTAATCGAGATATTAGAAACTTAGATTTTGCCGCAAATGCATCAGAAGCGGAAATTAAGACTTAAGCCCCGCGGTGGCCAAACTATTTTTTACCAAAAATCAAAACTTATATTTCCCAACAGGAGCTTGTCCGCTGAAGAAAAAAATTTTCAAATCGGAGTTTTAGTAGCAGATATATCGGGGCCTAGCGGAATGTCTATGAATTACTTGAAAATTCTGAAATTATCTGAAAAACTTGTCGCACCAGAAACTATCGAATAAAGATGGAATTTTTCAAATAGGACCATTAGAAGCAGAGATGTTGAGAAAAATAAGATATACATTTACACCCGCTGGCGGGGAAACCATGCAATATTTTAAAAATAAAATATCCCAAAAAAGGCTTATCGGCGTGAGTGGCATCAGTCCACGCAATTTTTTCAATCGAGTTTTTAGAAGCTCAGATTTTGTGGCAAATACATGTATGTATATATCGGGCTTTCACCAATGAACCAAACCCATGGACTACCCCCCCCCCCCCAAAAAAAATTCTGGCTACGCCACTGTCTGGCTATTATGGATCGCACATTCGCATCAAAGGCCGTAGCTCAACAGTTCGCGTGTGTGGCAGAACACCGTTTCCGCACTTACGGTTCGACGTCCTCTGCAGCATCGGGGCAGTTTTGCACGGCGCCCATTGCTTCGGCTACCTTTGACTCTACAACACCGGCGTCTGAGACTGCAGTGGTGTCAAGAACGTCGCTTCTGGAGCAGTGAATGGGAAGACATCGTGTGTTTAGACATATATTGCTTCGGCTTGCATCACCATGATGCCGAAGTCGTGTGTGGCGGTACTGCGGCGACCGCCTGAGTGAGCCATGCGTTCATTTTACTGCGCCATACAGACCCGGCACCAGGCGTTGTGGTCAGCGGTGCCTTTGGATTTCACTAACGCTCGTACCTCATACACATTACCGGCATTTTGAACAGCCGTCGTTACATCAGTGAGGTTTTACAGCCTGTTGTGTTACCTTCTCTTCAGGGACTGTCTGGTGCCATTTACCAACAGGACAATGCCCGACCGTATGTTGCAAGCAACTTACAACACTTCTTGGATAGCCACCAGGTCTTTCTTAGCCCGCGCGTTCTCTGGATATGTCGCCAATTGAACACGTGTAGTCCATGATCACACGACGACTGGTTCACCAGCGCCCACCAGCGGCTACAACGGATGAACTGTGACATCGTATCGGAACTACATGGACGGACATTCCCCAATCACACATCCAAAGTCTCATGCCGTAACATCCAAAGTCTGTATGCCGGGCCGTGTAGTGGTGACTACACAAGATACTGATTTTTACGTGTTCCCCTCGTCTCACCGCGTTGTATTCGTAATCGATTCACCCTTGTAGCATATGCTATCGGTACAATAAATATGGCTTTGATATCTCTTGTCTTTCGTGGTTATAAATTAATAGTTATCGTCAAAAGTGTAAATTTGCGGCCCCCGAGCATGTGATGCCCGGACCAAACGGGCTCCCCCCCCATCAGAGGCCCTACAACACACACACACACACACACACACAATGCAATCCACGATGTTGATTATGGGCAGTTAAATTCTGTATTTGGCTACAATTTCCTCCACGCGAGATTTGATGAGGACAATTTAGATAAAAATGTTAAGTAGCCCCCGTCCCTGACAGGTTTTTTTTTTTTTTGGGAGGGGGACTTCAAGGCCAAAAAACCTATCTGAAACTGCAGAGTAAGTAATATTCAGTAACATTCATTTTCAATATGACAGGAATGTGTATGTCATGGCTTTTTGTTCTATTGACCGGGCTTTTACGTATGTGCTCATAACAGTTCCCGAGATGTTGTAGATGATGTTCTACTGAAAGAACTTTATGGGGATCACAATAATTTCAGGACCGCAACTTGTAATCGGAAATTGTATAACCAGACTTTGTGGAACAACAAGTTAAATTGAAGTCTAATTGTAACATTCAATTTGTTGCTGAAGATTAACGTCTTTGGACACAATATGATAAACACTTCACTGGTCCTCCGAGTTCCCAATTTCATGTGCCTGCAGACGCATTCAGGGACCCCAGATATTCCAAGAGATCGTGAAATCCTGTATAAATTTATCTACTGTATTTTTCTTCTTCAATTATACGAAACCCAGGTTTTAATTATTTTTTTTAAGATTGTGTTCATGTCTTCGTGCAATCAAAGGGCATTAACTGAAACCCATAGAAATATAATTTTTTGTGTTTTCGTATATGCTATGTAGCATAAATACGTATACGTAATATAATTTTTTGTATTTTCGTATATGTTGTGTAGCATAAATACGTAGAACGTAGTAATGCATTATATTAAATTGAATTTGGCTTTTCTTTGTATATATACGAATAGGCGAAAAGGGAAATTTTCTGTAGGTCAATTTCCTTCCTCCAGCAAGTAAAAACCAATCGCGAACATGGAAGCCCAATGCCCATTTCAAACAAACAAACAAAAAGAAAAAACCATCCGGCAGGTTTAGAAGTCAATTCACCCCTGCTGTATGACTTGAAGTAAGAAAACAATTTAAGGAGTGGGCAGGGAAGCCTGATTCGATAGGAATTAAAGGGAATGGTGAAATATTAGAGTTGTAGGAGTATGTTACCTGAAATAGAAAAATCTATTTCAGATGACTAAGTAAATAGCACCGTCTACTTGAAAACACAATACTTAGCATAATTTTGAAATTAAAAATGGAACTAAAATTAAATTAAATTTAAAATTAAAATTACGCCAAGCGATGTTTGGTTTGGTTAGCGCTAGCCGTGGGAGGGTTGTCAGGGAAGGGAAAGACAAACTGCAACAGGAAGACAGAGCTAAACGGTAATTCCTTGGTAATTACTAGGTAATTCCTTGGTGTTGAATGGTAATTTCAATGCCCATTTCATTGTGATGAGACCATTGAAATCAGTGGCGGACTGGGTCTAAAAATATTGGTTGCCAGGAGACAAAGAGGGCCCCACCCATAACTATAAGTCTATCATTGAATTTTTAAAAGAAAGAAATAAAATTTTCAAAAAATACATAAGTGGGAAAAAGGTACAATTAAATTTTTTTGCGAAATAAATTTATATTTTTTAATAATTACAGTGTTTATATATTGTACATATTGCTGGCAGTAAAGTGTACAATATAGTGAAGCTCCAATATTATTGCATACAGTAATAATACTGGAACTTTTATTATATTTTCAAACTACTAAAAGGTCATTAACATCAAACAGAAGTCATCGCTCTTACCACGTTTATAAGTGAGTCACAGAAAAAGTTATCATCGGCCGCCACCGGAAATCGAACCCAGGGTCTTCCAGTTACGCGCCGGACATGCTACCACTGCACCACAATGAGAATTTTTTTCCGTGACTCACTTATAAAAGTGGAAAGAGCGATGACTTCTGTGTGATGTCCCTAATCCACGTCAATAGTGTGTGCTAATTATTCATTCGCCTCCTAGTTATTTGTTCATTTGCTGCTTACCATCTTTGGTGAATCCCCAGCATTGTGCGGGGCTCCAAGAAGCAACCTGCCATTTGGTTTGGCAGTTAGTCGTATGTGAGTCTGGAGAATTCGAGGCCGCTGTGATGCAGTGGTAGCATGTCCGGCGCGTAACTGGAAGACACTGGGTTCGATTTCCGGTGGCGAGCGATGATAATTTTTACGTGACTCACTTATAAACGTGGAAAGAGCGGTGACTTCTGTTTGATGCTCCTAATCCACGTCAATTGTGTGTAATAATTGGTCATTAACATTTTGTGTGTTTTGAATATATTAATTTTGAGTTTTAGTAATCTATGGCTGACGCTAAGTTATAGGAAAAATATGTTCTATGTATTATTAAGAGTATGTTCAACTCTTGAGATATTTCTACTGTTCTCGTCCGTTCCTTGCTTTTCGTATCCACTACCGAATGGTGACCTCGAAGGAGCCACGATCGAGAAGAGGGTTTTGTAAGATCAAACTGGGTTAGAGGAGGCCCAACGGTTATTAAGAATAATAATGAGGTTATTGCCGTCATTGAAACAGAAGACCTAACTGAAGTGATTCTGAAATTCGTCTCAGTACAACGTCTTTCACATTCGCTAGAAGATACAGCAATCATTTGCTAGAAAATGCAGCAATCATTTGCACGTATTGTCTAATGTTTAAAGAGGCCCGCTTCAAGAGCAGCCCACTACATCAAGGGCCCACTCAGGGGCGGATTTCCGGCTAGGCTCACTAGGCGCGCGCCTAGGGCCTCGCTATTTCAGGGGCCCCGAAAACATATAATTGGATTTTCAGTTTTGGTTTTCACGGACCGAAACAAATCAATCTTTAAAGCTACTACTTTGTATTGCCAATTGATGTTTTACTTTCTCATATTAATAATAACATATTTTTTTCTTGCTGTTGCTGATAATCCGAATTGTCGAGTTCTTATCGATGCACTTATTTTGAAAGGAACGGTTAAAATAATTTTGAGTTCCTTTTAGTGGTTGGTAAAGAAGGTATTCACGCTTCCCACACTTTTCATTGTTTAAGGCGAATTCTTAACTGGCCTGCTGTGCTATAAATTGCTTTCATGGTACTATAACGAAGTATCTCCGTCATTTCTCCGTCATTTTGGTCTACGCCGGGATTCGAACCCGAGGCCGCTTATTCCGGAACAAGTCGCTCTACCAACTGAGCTACGCAGACGTTTATTCTGATTCCTATCTGCCTTTATGTCGTGTGCGTCCTGCTAGCAGGTACGTCACATCTCCTGGTACGTTACAGTACTTCCAGCCAAGGGAACACATCTGTGTTGGAACCTTCCCACCTTCTTCCCGAGTTGCGATGAGGAGTACTTGTAAAAAAATTCCTGATGATCGGGCGTGTTTGCTGTTAATAGTTATATTTTCCTTCGTGGTAGGATAATCAATGAAGAGAGAAATATTCTTCACAGGATAACTCTTCTTAGGACAATCAAGTTCTTTCTCGGCCCTAATCCCACTAAACCATCTTAAACGAAAAGAGTTATTAATACGTATTTAGGCTGGAAAAATAAAGAAATTTGAGAATATCACACTATCTTATTTAATAGTGTTAAAAGTAATTTATATGGTATTGCAACAACATTTTCTCATTACTTTCTGCTCCCTTGGTTTCATAGTGATAATTATAAAGTATTCTCACCTTTTCTATTCCTTAAATCGACTTAAAACTAGCTTTTGAAAAAGCAATAAAAAGTTTCAATGATACTCTTACTCAAAAACCTGCAGTTCCTACTTTTCCATTTTCAAACCGGATCTTTTGCATTTAATTTGTATGCTTCTGCTTCTGATAACTGCAGTGCAGGTATAAATGGGATACTGCTATTTAAAGTGCCAAACCTAACATCCATTGATTCCCTATTAGCCTCAAAATTCTGTTTATTATAACTGCAGTGCATGAAGTATATGGGATATTAAAAGTGCCAAACTTAATATCCATTGATTTTCTATTAACCGCAAAAATATTTTTTGAAATATCTCTGAAATCAAAAGTTCGATGTGCCCGGACAGACAAAATTATTACGCTAGCACTGTTTCTTACAGAACGTTCTAATAATAGGAAGCGAAGGCATTTTAAAAAAGTGTAAAAACCTTTTTCTTGACTCCCCCCCCCCCTTCTTTTTGTTAATCTGACGGATGAAAATTTCTGAAGGGATAAGAAGAGGGAGGGGGGCTGAACCTTTTAGCGCCTAGGGCCCCAAAAGATCTAAAGTCTCCTCTGGGTGGGCCAGTCCGTCACTGATTGTTCAATTTCAAGTGACAAGAGTTATTACACCAAGAAGAGTCTCTGTCCAATGGCTCTAATGACTAATCACTTCTAAAAAAAACGCCTCTTGGAAATTAGTATTGACAGTTGACTCCAGTGTTTAGGGAAAACTCTGTTGTGGCGCCATCTGGAGTTCTGGAAATAAGTCGTGGTTTTCAAGAACTCTCATAAGTCGTGGTTTTCAAGAACTCTCCGGTGGCGCAGTGGTCTAAGGCGCTGGCCTCTGATCATTCGTCCGTAAGGGGTCCGGGTTCGAATCCCGGTGAGGCATGGATGTTGTGTTTGTCTTACGGCAGTGGCTCTCTCCCTTCCCTGGAACCAGTGACACTAAATTAGGGACGGGCGACTGCTTATAGCCGATTGAGTTGCTCACGGTGGTCGTTAAACCTCCAAACGAAAAAAAAAAAAAAAAAAAGCCACGCTTCTGTATTTATACATTCATAAATAAATAACTCGCAGAAAATTAAGGAACTTGGTGAGATTGTAGGGAAACAATTATTCTGTTATCTAACACATTAAATTTTAACAAAACTTTGGGAAGTGTATTTCTTTTCCTTGCGCTAACAATGTTGTAAATGTAGATGGCGTTGGTTGCATAAAATTTGAAATGATAATTTTCAGTTATTTAATAACAGATTTTCTGCGTTTCATTTGTATTACTTAAAATTTTATTCCATTTCTAATAATGTCACCAATTTTCAAAAGATTTGATTCATTAATTATACTCCAAACTATGTATTTCGGTTCCTTCCATGGTTTTGCAAGGCAAGTGATACAGCCTTAAGATAAATGTGAGTAGGACACGAATTTCGGAATATTTCAGCCGGAGAATCGCTTTGTGCTCTGTGTCAATCTGTGGATAAGGGGTGAGGATGATGGGCCATCACAATGGGTATTGGTGTCTTTTTCAAGATTAGAAGAGGAGGATTGGGCCTACCAATCACATTGGGCTCCATGTCCAACGACCTGCGTCTAACTGTAGTTAGTTTCAGCTTACACAAAGAAGGAAACATTTTCTTGAAAAGGACTTTTCAGATAGAAAAAACAAAAAACACAAATGAAATCTATATAATTAAAACACAAGGCAGTTTCTTTCAACAATCCGACAGTGCCACCCACGGGAGTGATTTTCATGTTTTTTTTAAATGAAAGCTACTGACCCACAGATTTGTCATCGCTAATTTTTACTGTCATAAGTAATTTTATTATGTTACCACTGCATTTTCTTTGTACCATCCGCTGTTCGTTATTCTGTCTTTTCTACTCGCTTCAGTACTTGCAGAGCCATTTGCCTTTTCGGTGTGATCGAACTTAGAACTAAGCTTTCCGCTGTCAACTACGTAGTTATAATTATCCGAATCGGTTCAGTAGTTTTCGAGATTAATAAAAAAATTCCGCATATTACCGTGAGCTACTTTCTTCCACGTTGAGTGTGATCAGGTTCTACAGGGGTTGTCCAAAATAACGGAAACACCTCGCTGAAAACAGTGACTTTGTTATGTGCTGTTTTTTGAGTAAAACGAACATGTAGCTACAATTTTTTTTTTTTTGTAAAAACGTGTTGCTTATAGTCTCAA
Organism: Macrothele yani; assembly: GCA_039090855.1. Taxonomy (NCBI): domain Eukaryota; kingdom Metazoa; phylum Arthropoda; class Arachnida; order Araneae; family Macrothelidae; genus Macrothele; species Macrothele yani. The sequence goes on from CM077002.1 coordinate 133,880,074, forward strand.
AGGTCTGTGTGATTGCATTGTAAATCGGTGTTTGCATAATTTCGTTCCAGGTGAAGGCACAATGAGTGACCTGTCGGAGTTCCAAAGAGGGCAGATTGTAGGAGCCCGTCTCGTTTGTGCGTCGGTAACAACAGAGGCAAGGTATTGGGGGTATCGAGAGGTACCGTGTCGAAGGTCATGACAGCATACAACGTTCACGACACAACATCATCTGCGAGACACAACTGTGGAAGCAAAACCAAACTCACTGCGAGAGACAGGAGGACATTTAAGAGGATTGTGACCGCAAGGAGGAAGACCACGGCGACGAAAGGGACTGCTGAGCTTAATGCACATCTCCAAAACCCAGTGTCGACCATGTCGTGAATTGCATAAGCACAATATTTACGGCAGAGCTGCAATCGCAAAACCCCTGGTGTCACAGGTGAATATGAAACGGAGACTATAGTGGTGCCAGGAACATAAAACGTGGACTGCGGATCAATGGAAACGTGTCTTGTTTTCCGATTAATCAAGTTTCTCAATATTCCTCACCACAGGACGGGTTTACGTGTGGAGAACACCCGCAGAAGCCTACAACCCAGACTGTCTCCTCCCTACAGTGAAGCATGGGACGGTTCCCTAATGGTTTGGGCCATGATCTCATGGTTGGCAGCAGGTCGCATTACCACCTTACACGGACGGATCACTAGCGGTGACTATGTCACCTTTTTGGCCGACCATGTACATTCAATGGCACAGACATTGTCTCCGTCAGGGGACTGCAACTTTCAAGATTATAATGCCACGATTCATAGAAGTCGAACTGTTCAATTATGGTTTGAGCAACATGAGGATAAAGTTGCACACCTTCTTTGGCCTGCACAATCACCGGACTTAAACATCATTGAGCCCCTGTGGTCTGTGTTGGAAAGCAGAGTGAGATCCCGCTATCCTCCTCGGCGTCTCTCAAGGAATTGGAGCAGTATCTGTAGGAAGAATGGTATAACGTACCACTTGCCACCATCCAGGTCTTGTATGCGTCCATTCTAAGGAGGATTCAAGCCGTTTGAAATGTCAAGGGTGCTTCCACACCATATTAGGTGCGTAACACCTATTGTTTCAAGGTGTTTCCATTATTTTGGACAGCCGCTGTATGTAAACAAAGCGGAACGATACGCAGGAAATCCGGAACTACTTGAAAGCGATCTGATTCGGTAGCACAGCCAAAAATAATAAAAATAATAAAGAAAAACGAAATAGCCTATGTCCACCGGAAAGAAATAAACTTGCCAACGATGAAAGAATTATCCAAACTGGCTCAGTAGTTTTCGAGATTATCTCAAACACACAAAGTTTCTCTCTTATACACTATCTACCAACAAGTAATTGGACACCTGTGATAGCAAAGGAAAACGAAGTTTATTCACCTTCAATAGTTGGTGGAGCCTCCACGAGCGGCGATTACAGCTGCGACCCTCCGCGGCATACTCTCAACCAGGCGTTGTACGACGGCTAGCGGTATTTTCTTCCACTCGGGTTGGAGAAGACAGGTCAGTTCCTTCACCGATTTCGGACGGTGGGGGCACCCCTTAAGTCGACGCTCCAACTCGTCCCAGAGGTGGTCGATAGGGTTAAGGTCCGGGCTCTGCGCAGGCCAGTCCATTCGATTAACCCCATTGTCACCATACCAAGCCATGGTGAACCTCGCAACATGACAGGTAGCATTGTCATCCTGAAAGTAACATGGGTCCACCCCGTAAAACTGCCACAACGTAGGAAGCGCATGGTCGTCTAAAATGGTGCAGTAGGTCTCGGCGTTGAGTCTACCAGGAATTGCGACTAAGGGTCCCGTGCCATACCAGGAGAAACACCCCCCATAGCATAATTCCACCGCCGCCGAACTTCACAGTTGGCACAATACATTCCGGCAGGAGGCATTCTCCAGGCAGACGCCAAACCCAGACCCTGCCATCCAAACGGTAGAGGGTGATCCTTGATTCGTCGCTCCAGAGAACCTGTTTCCACTGTTCAACGGTCCACTGTCGACGTTCTTTGCACCACGTTAGCTCAGCAGCGCTATTGGACTTGGTGATCAAAGGCTTGTAGGCGGCAGCACGTCCATGAAAACCGAGCACATGGACTTCCTTACGGATGGTATTAATCGAAAGAACACTCCCGGATGCCTGTTGAAACTCTTCGCGGATGTGGCCCATCGATTTGGTGCGGTTCTTCCGAATTTCTGTGGCCAGCACCCGTCGGTCTCTAACTCCCAGTTTTGTGGGTCTGCCGGGTAGGGGCACATTCCGACAGTCACCTCTCATCTTCCACTTGCCAGTCACGTAGGCTACTGTCGATTTTGGGTACTTCAACTCCCTGGATATGTCACGTACGAATCGGCCATTTCTGTGATACCCGACGATTACACCTTTCTCGAAATCAGAGAGCTCCGAACTGCGTGGCATCTTGCATGCGACTGGTTGCTTCTTGTTTCCCACACGATATTTAACGGCGGCAGCCGTCACGTGTGTCAGGACCGCAGATATCGTCGATTGCAGGGGGGTCCAATTACTTGTTGGTAGATAGTGTACATTAGTACAGATACTATAATGATACCAAAGAAAAAAATTGTTAAAACCAAACTGGCCAAATAAAACACATTTTTAACCCCATTGTTTAGTTATATAGACACGATATCATTTCGTGTCACTGAAATAAGGCCTTAATACTCCAATGCAAGCCCGTCAACGACGAGTAAGCACATGTTTATACAATAATGAGGAACGTCATCGTTAAATTCGCATAGGATTAGTTGGAAAAATTATAATGTAATGGGAATATTACGAACATTTTGTTGTTGGTGATCCATCTTATACACTACCCATTAATAATAATTCAGTTGTTTATTCTAGTTATGCATTTATTACGATTCGTGTTATATGACAAGAAAATATTTCAGCCACAGCTTTTTCAACCGTGCATGACACGGGTTACGGACTAATTGGCGATTATTATCCAATAACTACCAAAATAACTACTCACTCATTGAAAAAAAAAAAAAAAAAGAATACGAGAAAGGGGGCTATTTTTCAAGTGGATCACCGAAAAATGTCCCGGTGGTCCAATCCGCTCCTGATTGCTACCATGACGGGGGGTCAGGACAAAAGTAAACTTTTCCCTCAATGTGCTATCAGCAATTTTCACCCCAGGAAGAAAGGAGTCAAAATACTTGACTGTCCGCTGTTCACCCACCGGCAAGAAATATTCTCCGGGTAGAGCCTCTCCAACGCCCATGGCCGACAGACTCAAATGACAATCACGTCGCCAAAACGCGAATACCTGTATTTTTAGAAACGCGATGGAAACTAAGATCTTCATTCTTTTTAATGCACACAACGTTTAGAACAACTATAGTTTTTAGCCATCCCAAGCTCGAATTCGAGCTTTTAGAATCGAACTATGCTATGAAGTGAAAGTACACATTCTGTACCTTCAACCTCCATAATCAGGTTAGCTTGCTGCAAGTATACACGGTCGTGTCAGAATAATGTGACCACACCTGGAACCACACTGTACCCACCCATTCGCTTCACACAGTGCACGTGACAAAGTCGACCCTGCGGAGATATAAGTGGCCGGCCAAGACAGATGAGCTACAGTGTGTTACGCGGGCACAATGGCCGGAGGTAGTGATTTGACGGACGTTCAAAAAAGAGTGATCATCGGGTACCGAGCCAAGGGTGGAAGCGTCTCAGAAACAGCAGACTTCGTGCGCTGTTCGGGAGGTGCTATAGTAAAGGTGTACCAAGAATGGACCGCTGGCACACCGACAGAGTACCTTCCAACGTCATGACTGTAGAATCCCAAAGGCCATCGACTTCAGAGGAGATCGTCGCATCCGTCGACTGGTAAAGGGCAATCGACGCGCAGCAGTGCATCAATTTACCAAGTAAATGAACGCTGGGGCACCCAGGTACGTGTCTCCGATAACAGTAGAACAAGCCCCGTTGCGCGGGTCTCCGGAGTCGACGCTGCGTCAAGGCGTCCATGTTAACCCAGGTCCATCGGCAATGACGCTTGCAGTTCGCATGGAACTACCGTCATTGGACAGTGGAAGAGTGAAAAAAGGTTGCCTTCTCCGACGAATCGAGGTTTCTACTTCACAGAAGTGACGGCCGCTGGCGGATACGGCGTCAGACACACGAAAAACCAACACCCAACACGCTTGTCGGTCAAATACAGGCCCCGGCTGTGGCAGTGTGCATGTCTGGGGGATGTTTTCCTGGTATGACCTGGGACCGCTGGTAACACTGGATGGGTCCCTGAACGCTAATGGCTACATGTCCATCCTCTCCGACCACATGCATCCCTTCATGTTGGACGTTTATCCTGGTGGTGATGATGTCTATCAACAGCACAATGCGCCATGCCACTTCGCTAAGGGAATGCGGGACTGGTTCCAGGAAAACGACAGCGATGTCTAGGTTTCTTTCTTTGCCGGTGAAATCGCCCGACCTCAATCCCATAGAGCACTTGTGGGACTAATTGGATCACAGGTTCAACGTGCCGACCAACAACCACGTCATGGACCAGCGTGCCCAGTTGTCCGAACGGGCACGTGTGTCTCAGGCAACGTTCCAGTGACTCATTGCGTCCATGCCACGCCGTCTCGCCAGTGTCATCCGGGCCAAGGGTGGTTATTCCCATATTAGGCAGATGATCATATTATTCTGATACGACTGTGTATGTTATTAAGAATTTCGATTCACTTCTTTTTAAGAATTTGCTAAATCATTCGAAAAAAAATTTGTCATAAATTTTAGATGAAGTTGCACTTCACTCACTTCATCTGACGAGCGGGCACTGGTTCAGTGTCGATACTGCTGAGACTAGAGGAGTAAAGGAGGTTTTTTCATTATTATTATTTTTTTTTTTTTTGATGAAGCTTTCGTAAAACATGGCCACTATGTGGACATTTATATAAGGAATACAGAAAATTGTATGCACCATTTAGTTCAGATACATCGGCCGTTTAAAGGGTTATATATAAGATAATAAATTCGAGGCACCAATGAAGCGAAGTAAACCAGATCATAAAACCAGTACCAGAGATTTCATTTTCGGTCTTTCTGCAACTGGTGTTGTCTGAGATCAGTACGAGAGATTTCGGATTTCGTACTTTTACAGTAGAAGTGGATTAAACATTTCTTACGCAGTGCCAGTTCCATACCGATTTGAGCAGGAGCGGTACGTGTTTCTAACTAAGTTATTTTGGAAGAGGAGTAATTCATATCTAATTTTGGTGGATATACAACATTAATTTATCACAAACAATAAGATTTCCTATGTTTGAACGTCTACCCCTCTTTGATGGCGTAGTGGAAAGAGCGTTTGCCTGTTTTAATTCCCGAATTTCTGCCTCAACTAATATGCTTTTTTAGCACGTCTTTTGTAAAAAAAAGATTGTGCTTATGTCATCAGTTTGTCCGTCCGTCAGTCCGTTTGTAGACACCATATCTCTGCAACTATTAGTCCGATTTGAAAAATTCTTTTTCTATTGGGAAGCTTAAAATATGCAAATGACGATACTGCATTTTTTTTGTTTTTTTACGATGTACAATTTCGCCGCTAGAGGGCATAAATGACGATGATATTGAAATCAAAATACATTATATTCCATATATTTGCTTCTAAACATCCGATTGAAAAAATTCTTTTACCTTTCTATTTCATTTATGTCGAAGACTATTTTAGGTATAGTCACTTTTTGAAATTACTTATAGATTTTCCGCTAAGCGGCGTAAAAGTAAAAGCGTTTTACCCGATATCTGTATTTCTAAAACTCCGATTTAAATTTTCTTTTCTTTAGCGGATACAGCTCCCGATGCAAAAACTTTGCATACAATTTCTAATCTTTGGTAAAGAATGGTTTGGCCAGAGCTTATTTCTGATTCTGATGTACACTGGCGTGCAAAAATTAAGGGCGAGATGGGTTTTCGAATGTAACGTAGTGCAGAAGTGTGCTCCACATCGACTCAAATCATACCATAAGATCCCCAAGATGTAAGAATATGGGACAAGTAAGCAAAGCCGTCCAAACAAGAAATCCAAAGAATACAAAGGCACTTTATTGAAAAGGTAGCTTCGAGCACAACTGGATAGAAGACAGAAACGTCCATGTGACAGGCGGCTGCCAAGAAAAATCCAGTCTTTAGTACTGGATATGATCACCCCTGACTCCGTTGCAGGATTTACAACGTCTGTTCATGCTGAGGACGAGGTTGTCAAGGAGCTGTTGAGGCATCGAGGCCCATTCCTCTTGTAGCACCAATCGCAGCTGCGGAATCGTTGCTGGCGGCCGGTGACGTGCTGCCAAGCGTCTCCCGAGAAGGTCCCACACGTGTTCTATTGGATTTAGGTCCGTGGACCTTGCAGACCAATCCATGCGTTGAATATCTTCGCTCTCCAAGAGCTCTGAAACAGCCACTGTACGATGAGGTGTAGCGTTGTCGTCCATGAAGAGAAACTCGGGACCCACAGCACCTCTAAACAAGCGCACGTGAGGCAGGAGAACCTCGGTACAATAGCGGACACCAGTGACTGAACCTCCTTGGAAGATGTGGAGGTCAGTACGGCTACCAAGCATGATACCGCCCCAAACGAGAACTCCGCCACCTCCAAACCGGTCTCTTTCGATGATGTTGGAGGTGTGATTGCGTGTTCCCTGCTCTCTCCAGATGTCTATACGTCCAGAATCGCTCGTCAGACTAAATCGGCTCTCATCTATAAAGAGAACTCGACCCCATTGCTGATGTGTCCAGTTCTTGTGTTCCTGGCACCACAGAAACCGCCGTCTCCGATGAGCAGGCGTTAATGGCACACACCGTACTAGTCGTCGTGCAAATAGACCACCTTTGTGCAGCCTCCTGGCCACGGTAAAACGCGATAACGGATGTCCAGTTGCACGTGCCTTGGGATTTCTCCCGCTGTCTGCCGTCTGTCTCTTCTCGCCTGTAGGACAATATACCGGTCGTCCGCCGCCGTGGTTGCTCGTGGACGACCACTGCTAAACTCTCGGACAGCTGTTCCTGTCGTTTGAAATGTTCTCCAAGCTTGTGAAACGATGCTGTGAGCGATCCCGAACTCCTCGGCCACACTAGTCACACTTCGACCTTCTTCCAACTTCCCAATGACGCGACCTCGGGTAAAGTCATCCAGATGTTGTCTACTGGATTGCCTGTTGGCCATATCACACGGTGGCAGCAACTCGACGTCGTTCGAACCGATGTACACCGTGCAATAGCTGTCATCGAATTGCTGAGCGTACACTGCCCGTTTGCTTTATACCCTTCCGCCCCCCCCCAACGTCATGCTGCATATATGTGCGCGCCCTACCGTACCGGACTCTAGTCTATCTCCTGAATGGTCTTTCGGTCCGTTCTGCCTGCTCGTTCCGCTGTTATGCTAATTTCACCTCTTCGTCCTTAATTTTTGCACACCAGTGTATATATCGTTTTATATTCGTACTAAATCTCCCCTCAAGGGGGGGGAGGTTCCAGTCACGAGGACCACTCCCTTGGCTACGCCAATGTCTTCTGATACCTACTGACGCCATATCCTCAGCACCGCGCCCGCATTGCTGTGCTTGTTCTCCCCTGTTATACTATTTCCAGGGGGCGTTACTGTGCAACCTGATTTCCATATGTGGTGTTCATTTGCTTGTGCTCCCGTGGTCTGCCCTCCTGCCAACTATCTAGCCCATGTGATGCGATCTTCCTGGTATTGTTCTTTTAATGGCCAGCAGTGTAGGTACAGGCACAAAAATATACAGCCTCAGTATATTTCTATAGTTTTGTGTCATTGTTTTTACCCTCTTACATCTTTTAATTTACATGAAGTGGGGGTGGAGTCAAAAATGGAACTATTAGTTTTGCAGCATCGTTTTCGGACTTCATTTTTTTATTTGGTGGAGACGATGTACTCAAAAATAGAACTACTAGTTTTGTATCATTGTTTTTCGCGCTTCATTTTAATTTACTGGGGGGGGGGGCTTCAAAATGGATGGATGGTCACCCCGGTAACGCAGTTGTCTAAGCGATGGCTTATGACCATTCCTCCCGAAGGGGTCCGGGTTCGAATCCCGTGAGGCATAGATGTTGTGTTTGTGTTACGGCACTGGCTCTCTCCTACCCTGGAACCAGTGACCTTAAATTAGGGACTGGCGACTGCTTATGGCCCATTAAATATCTTACGGTAGTCGTTAAATCTCTATCTAAAAAAAAATATATGGATGCCCGGGCCTCTATTGACCTGTCTGTAAGCGTGCGCTCGCACGTTCGTGTGTGTTGACACCTAATATGTAGCTGCATTTTTTTTTATTTATGGGGATTCAAATTTTAATTTAAAAATAAAAATGTCATTAGGAAGCTTTGTGGTGCAGCTGTACTGATAATTCCGAAAAATTCATTACGTTTCTATTAGAACTGAAGTGTTTAACATTCTTTTTTTTTCATATTTTCCTTCAAATTTATTTTTATTAGCCCCTAACCTCAATGTCAATTTAAAAATACAAATTTTGCGTTTTGATACTTGGTTTTTATTCCCCTAGGGAATTCAATTTATGTTGCTGAAGATTAATTGCTTTGGGCATAGTTACTATTTCATTGGAAATTTCCTCCCGGTTTTCAATTCACGAGAGCCCATCGAACGTGAGAGCCAATCAATCCACGAGATATACACTGCTGGCCACCCAAAATGCAACACCAAAAAGGAAGCATCCGATTGGGCCGCCCCGGTGGCGCAGTGGTCTAAGGCGTTGGCCTATGATCATTCGTCCGAAGGGGTCCGGGTTCGAATCCCGGTGAGGCATGGATGTTGTGTTTGTCTTACGGCACTGGCTCTCTCCCTTCCCTGGAACCAGTGACCCTAAATTAGGGACGGGCGACTGCTTATAGCCCATTGAGTTGCTCACGGTGGTCGTTAAACCTCCAATCAAAAAAAAAAAAAAAAATCATCCGATTGGCCTGAAATTCGCAGCTTGCGTCGCCCGCGAGAGGACATGCGAACGATTACCATTGCAGGGCATATGCAAATCATGTGCGCCCGGCACGCCACAGAGAAGCACTGTAAGAAGGGTGCACAGAAGGCGGAGTGTAAGTAGTGGAAGTGTGTTGTGCTGCCGGACCTGTGCGTGGGAAGCTTCCTGATGCCTCGTCGCAGAATACGGCAGTCATTCCAGCACGTTTCGGAGTTCGACAGAGGACGAATAGTGGCTTATCGCGGCAGCGGTTTATCGTACCGAAATATCGGCGACCGTGTTGGACGACAACACGGGCGCCGAATCAGTGTTGGACGACAACACGGGCGCCGAATCTGTGTTGGACCACAACACGGGCGCCGAATCCATACTCGCCACAGTGAGGCGAGTATGGATTTGGTGGGTGCAGGAGAGATGGACGGACCGACGTGAGCGATTGCCGCAGCCGCGGCACACCACCAAACGAAAATACCGGCATGTCGTGCTGCGAGAATTGACGGCTCGCACCGCCACATCACGAACGTTTTTTTTTTTTTTTTTTTGATTGGAGGTTTAGCGACCACCGTGAGCAACTCAATGGGCTATAAGCAGTCGTCCGTCCCTAATTTAGGGTCACTGGTTCCAGGGAAGGGAGAGAGCCAGTGCCGTAAGACAAACACAACATCCATGCCTGACCGGGATTCGAACCCGGACCCCTTACGGACGAATGATCAGAGGCCAGCGCCTTAGACCACTGCGCCACCGGGGCGGCATCACGAACGTTAGCGCAGGAATTAGGGGTGTTGCGCAACAACCTGTGTCAGCACGTACCGTTCGACGTCGTCTGCAGGAGCGGGGACTTGTCACTCGGCGCCCATTGCTCCGATTACCATTGACGTTACACCACCGGCGAGTGCGGCGGCAGTGGGCCGTTGAACGCCGCACCTGGACTACGGAATGGCACGGCATTGTCTTCCCCGACGAATCCCGCTTCTGCCTGCAACACCACGATGGTCGGGTCAGCGTGTGGCGGCACCGCGACGTTATGCATCACCGTACCGGTCCGTCGCCTGGCGTTATGGTTTGGGGCGCAATTGGATATGACACCCGCTTCCTCTGGTACGCATCGCCGGTACACTCAACAACCACCGCTTCATCTCCGACGTTTTGAATCCTGTAGTCCTCCCTTACCTGCAGGACCTGCCAACGGCCACGTTTCAACAGGACAATGCGCGCCCGCACGTGGCACGCATCGTGCAACAATTCTTCACGGCCCACCAGGTGTCACTACTGCCGTGGCCCGCCTGTTCTCACGATATGTCGCCCATCGAACATGTCTTATCGCTGATCGGCAACCGACGGGCCCGGCAAGCACAACCCGCGGCTACGCTTGGTGAACTGTGGCAACGTGTGGAAGCAGCCTGGACCGACATACCCTAAGCCCACATCCGAAGCCTCTTTCGTTCGATGCCGCGGCCGTTATTGCCAGCCATGCGGGCCACGCGAACTATTGATGTCTGCGTGTTCCGCAAGTCGCACGGGCCTATAAGCTCAATCGTTTTATCTTTGTATCTGTTGTTATGTGTCCAGTAAATCTGTCTTTGCTATCTCGTGTCCTTCTTGGTGTTGCATTTTGGGTGGCCGGCAGTGTATATCGAATGTGAGAGACAATCAATCCACGAGAGCCAAAACAGTAAATGGGAGCACCCTAAGTGCATCAGCTACTGCAGTTGAATAAAAATACCTTACTCATAGACAATACATCACTGTTATTTTTTTTTTTTTTTTTTTGATTGGAGGTTTAGCGACCACCGTGAGCAACTCAATGGGCTATAAGCAGTCGCCCGTCCCTAATTTAGGGTCACTGGTTCCAGGGAAGGGAGAGAGCCAGTGCCGTAAGACAAACACAACATCCATGCCTCACCGGGATTCGTACCCAGACCCCTTTCGGACGAATCATCAGAGGCCATCGCTTAGACCACTGCGCCACCGGGGCGGCCATCACTGTTATTCTGGATATTTTTTCGTTTGACTTTTTCCTGGGGTTTTTTTTTTTTTTACTCTTTCTCCGTTGGACTCTCTATCCTAGACTTTTTCTCCAGTGGACTTTGTATGCTGTACTTTTTTACAGGCATCTGCGGATAGCCGATGCCTTTGATGAATTGTTCAAGATGCTGCGTCCTATACTCGGGGCAAAGCTAACCTGGCAATGAGGCCGAAGCTACGGTGACTTTTTCACTCCCAGTATTACTCCGCAGTAATGGTGTGTAATTAACCTTTACTCGGAAAACTTCTCCCACAAGCCCTCAAAGCTGGCTGTCTGTCACCGTGATCGTATACTGAACCCCTCTATTTTAACACCATGTCCCCAGTAGTTGCCCCCCACGAGCGCACGTTGCAGACCGGTAGACAAGCAGTTTATTTCTCTCTCCCTATTTACCTTTTCTTTTCTTTTTGTGAAATGTTACAGAACGTGAAACTTTCTAAAAGTATTTTTACCATGTCATCAGTTATGCGTAAAATTTCGTTCTTCCCAAAATTTTGCGTTGATTAGATTTTTTATAACAGATATCCGTTAAATGTGTATGCATTTTTAACTACCCTGTGTTGACATAAGTACTGGACAAGAGCCGGTCTCTGTGATTAATGATATTTTAGGGTCCACTGTAAACTGCCACACATCTTTCAGCAACTTGGAAAATTGCCACACATTGGAAGTTTGCCACATGTTTTTCATTGCTGGGCAGGGCACAAATTGCTGTTCCTCCGAGGAACACTTTGAATGTGTGGCAGTTTTTCAAGTTTCCGAATTATGTCTGGCAGTTTTCCAAAGTGCTTAACGACGGGAAGGAACTCTTTCATTTGTCTAAATTTTCATGCCGGTTTATACGCGTTTAAGGCAACTGCGCACAAAAGTTCAAAAGGAAAAGATAGCCGTTTCTGGGCTTATATTGAAAAACGTTCTATGTAAGCCAAGCGAGAAGTGTATTTTAATTTGAAGAAATAAATTGCCGAGGGATCTGAGGTACTTGGGTTAGGGGGCTCTACCCCCGGCTTACGTAATTTTATATTCTGGACCGCTGGAGTCTGTTAGTGTATCCAGGATGTTCCCTTTGAAGTTTTCGCGATGTCCGTAAGCTTTGAGGGAGGGCTTGCCCACAAAATGTAAAAATGGACGTAGAGCTGTAAACATTTGTACCATGCATTATATAATGATTCTGTACACGACCACAAATTTTCAGAAGGGTTCGGTGAAAATTCTTGGTCGTGTACACAATCATTATATAAAGCATGGTACCAATGTTTACAGCTTTACGTCCATTTTTACATTTTGAGGGGAAGCCCACCCGAAGCTCGCGGACGCTTCAAAGGGAACATACTGGATACACTGACCGACTCTGACGGTCCAGAATATAAAATTACGGAAGTTGGGGGTAAAGTCCCCCAACCAAGGCACATCGGATCCCTCGGCCAATTCTTGCTTGGCTTACATAGAACGTTTTCTCGAAATCTGTTTGGAGTTCCGAATTCAGTTCTCAATATAGGCCAAGAAGCGGCAATCTTTATAGCCCCTTCTCACCCTTGAACTTTTGTGGCCAGTTGCCTTAAACTTGTATGAACCGGCATGAAAATTCCGACAAACAAAAAAGAGCTTCTTCCCGTCGTTAGGCACCTTCAAAAACAGCCACGCATTCAATGTGTTCCTTGGAGGAACAGAAATTCGTGCCCGCCCCTTAATGAAAAACATATGGCAATTTTCCTGTGTGGCGATTTTCCGAGTTGTTGAATTTTGTGTGACAATGTTCCTGTGTGGCAATTTACCGGCAGCCATATTTTAGCTATTGTTTAGGTTTAAATTATGTTTGTGAATAAATGAAATCCACTGTACGAATATTATTTAAGTACATATAAAGTATAGTCTAAGTAAGTTTTTTAAACTATTCGTTATATGCCTCTTCGCTGGATTTAACAGTTGTGTCTTGCCAAACTGTGTTTTTCGTGTGCCCAAAATTTACCCATGTTTCATCGGTGTAATATATGGACCTACCCTGAGAACGATGATACCGAATTTCTCTCATATATCTCCGACGCCATTCCTGGATAACGTCACGCTCTATCAACATTGATATCAGTTCCCGCTTTCTGTACTTGAATCCCAAGTCTTTCATAATGTTCCTCACTGTTCTAACACAAACTGTAGGCAGCTCATCATCTTCGTTAACTTGAATCCCAAGTCTTTCTGTACTTGAATCCCAAATCTTTCATAATGTTCCTCACTGTTCTAACACAAACTGTAGGCAGCTCATCATCTTCGTTAACAGCCGACATAACTTTGATTGCTGTTGGAATTTCATTCCGGAAGAAGAAACTGTGTACTTTCAGACGAACTGCGGTTAAAGTAAATTCGTCGTACCGTTCCAGCCGTGTTTGGGTTTTAGCCATTAACGGACGTTTTTTCCCGGGAGTAGAAAACGCACCGTTGCGTCTAAATTCAACCTTCATTCTCGCAATGGTGCGACTTGAAACACCAGTGAGTTTTGCCGTAAGAACTGTTATTTCATTTTCCGATTTATTCGGCGAATGTTTTTCCATCAATTTAGTGAAAACATTCATAACGATCACCTTAGCAGAACTTCGTAATGGTTTCCCAGCTTTATGTGGCTGAAATACACTCAAGTGACCAGCGCCTTTGGAAAAAACCGAAAAGACAGAATAGTGTTTTAAAACAACAATCAAGAAGGAGAAACCAGGGGGAGGAACGCGAAATGACCTCGGAAACACTTTTCTCGCTCTCATCCTTCCGCTAATGACTGTTGTCCTGGAAGATCCCATCTGCCCCGGAGAAGACAGTCAGCATGTATGGATGTACGTGGTCTGCAAGGACAGATTCATAACGAATCCGGTCCACAGTGCATGACACAGGAATGAGTGGACACAGGGAATTCCACGAAAACATTCCCCAGACCATAACGCTGCCCCCACCAGCTTGTGTTCTTCCACCAATGGCTGAAGAGTGTTTGTTCTCCGATGTTTCTCGCCTTATACGCCGCAACGTCCACCCGTTCGGTGAAGCAGAAAACATGACTTATCGGAGAAGTCCAATTTCGATACTGCCGTATCAAAATTGGACCTCAGCTGATTAGCAAAGGCTTGCCTTTTCCGATGAGTAAGCCTTTTCTGCCGATGCACCTTCCTTAGCATAAATGCAATGACCATTCGTCTGCATCGGAGCACCATACGCAGCATGGTTCGCCGAACTGTCGTTTTAGACACATTTCCTGTAGTCCTCTGGTTCATTCGGCCAGTGAGTTCATCCACTGTAGCGTGTCGATCGGTCCTCGCGCACCTTCGCAGCGGACGTTCACCTATAACATCAACGGCATGTAGTGCTCAGCAGTTTCCACGTCGCTTATTCGCAATGGTGCCATTTCTCCAATAACGATACACTCTAACCACAGCAGCACGCGAACAGTTCACAAACTGCGCTGTTTCAGAAATGCTGCCACCCTTGGACCGAAAGTCCGCTTATCGTCACTTCTTGCAAATCTGATAAATCGCTCCTTTTATCCATGACAGAAACGTGTGATATGTTTTCAGCATGCCTACAGCACACGTTATATACCCTCCAAGCCAGCTCACGACACGTGCCTTCTTTCATTGGCTACGCGCTGTTGACGCCAAAAGTAGGAGGTGGCCACAATAACATATATTATAACGAAGTAAATTTCTTTGTCATTTCTGGTCTGCGTCGGTAATCGAACCCGAGTCCGCTTATTCCGGAATAAGTCGCTCTACCAACTGAGCTACGCAGACTCTCATTCTTATTGCTATCTGCCTTTATGTCGTGTGCGTCCTGCTGGTAGGTACGTCACAATATGTACCACCTCTTAGTCCGGCCCTAACTCTGCGGACTGTTGACCCCGGAAGGTACAACTATCGGGACACTACTGTGTGTAAGAGTGTGTTCTGGCATGCTGATAGGCATTGGCAACTTCAATTTAATCCACGTCATTTTAGGAAACTGTCTTCCCGCAGCTATACCAAATTCCTTAGTGTCTTCGAATTTCTGTATCTTCCTCATCGACTCCGCGGGTGTTGCCGCTTTTATCCTGCCAGACGCAGTATGCCGAATTTCCATGTGAATATTTGCATTCGAAACCTTCCATGTGAATGACCATCAATTTCTCGGACTTCAGCAGTGATGCTTCCGTTGTACATATCTTGTATGGTGAGCATATTGAGCAGATTTTGTCCTGAAACGTTTGTGTTGTCCATAGCCAGTAAATTCATGCACGTGTTGTTGTTGTTTTTTTCCCTAGCGGCGCAATTTTGAACTCCCCTACCGCCACTAAATCGTTTTTTCATGAACTCAGTAAGCTACCTATCAAGTTTCTTTGCGGTATTTTCATATCTCGCTTTTCTACAGACCCCAGAATTGGGATACTTCTTTTATAACCATCAGGCATACGCCAGATGATACAAACTAAGTAAAACAAAAGTTTGCCGAATTGAGACGACTTTGACAGTTACTAACTATAATTTGGAAAACCTAAGCGCGCAAATTACTGCAGAGAAGGATTTAATCAAGTAAAATATAACCAATTAAGAAGCAATGACGCAGGAATTTTGCAAAAACCGATAAACAGAGAAATCTGAGGGTTGGACGCAGAGGCGGATTGGGCCATCGGCATACCAGAACATTTCCCAGTGGACTGCTCGAGAAATGGCACAATTCTTTTTGTCTGAAGTTTTTGTAACGAACGCTTAATTATTTCGGTACTTAAAATAACAATCTTTTAACTTCATTTGAGCGTTATTTCTATGAGAAATGTTATTTTCTTTAAAAGAAAAAAAGTTTCCCTCAATCAAAATTTCGGACATTTGGTCTGAAACGGCATAGAAAATACTCTATAAGAGGAAAGAGCCGCGGGAACAAGCAAGCTGTTATAAATTAAGTAAGCTAAAGCAAACTACAGTTAGATTTAGGGCATTGAACTTAAAAACATAGGTCATCCATTTTGATGGCCCATCACGTCATCATCACCCCTTATGCACAGACTGACAAAGAGTACAAAGCGATTTTCCTTAAGAGATATCCTGAAACCCGTAATCTACCCACATTTATCTTAAAAGAAAGCTATGTATTTATGAACAGAGGCGTAACTAGGGCGGGACAGAAATGAGAATTTTAGGTTGCCAAAACGCCACCGAAACCGGCAGTAAGTAACTTCAGTAAATGAAGAAATGACAAAATGTGGCGCGAAAAATTAATTAATAATTAAAGGAAAGAAAGTAAATATTAATAATTTGTTAAAAGCCATAAAAATAATGAAAGAAAATTTTAAAATTAAAGTGGAAACTGACTGCTCGAGAAATGGCACAATTCGTGGCGTAAACTGTTGACGTACAAAATTTTGTCTCCGAATTTCCGTAACTCCCCTTCCTATCTGTTTGACTATACTTAACCAAAATGAATACGAACGAGTGGTGGAAGGAACGAGTGGGGTGTTAACGCTGCTCTTTGGAGCCTGATAAGTTTTCTGGCTTAGATAAAGGAAGATCGCTTTGGGCTTTAGAAGGGGGACATTTGCAGGATAATCACGAGAAGCTATTCCATCTCCCCTCAGAATGGTAGGAGGCAGGACAAGGGCTGAATTGCGCGGTCAAATATTAAAACATTAAAAATCATTTAAAAAAAAGGGAAAAAAATAGACATAAACTTCTAACAAAGCAACTGATTCATTACAAATATTTAATCAATTTAGGAATTGATGGCGGAAGTTTATTAAAGTGAAGAATTTTTGTCAACGACGGACGAAATTTTGTTATTAATTGTTATCAGAAAAATTCTTGTTTATAGTTCACCACACTTAAGTTTTAAATTATTATTTTATCTGTACTTTGCTTTGTGTAGATTACATTGCTCCCCACCTCCGCATAACATTTCGTTTTGCTCCTGGATCACATCCGAGTGAGTTACATGAAATTGTAGCCATCGAATTTTTTATTTTAAAGGGAGTAGGGGCGGCATTGGAAGCAGTAACTTCGTGTTAGTTACACTGAGGCTTAACCGTATTCAAGGAAAGTCGGCATCCAGAAGACTGAAAAAAGGTTAAATACCAGCTTCAAAAATACGATGATATATTGCAGTCAAACATCTCTACTCTGTGGAATTTGGTTGTTATTGCGGAAGTAGTCCGAATTCACAGTGCTTGAAATATTACCCCTTCAGCTAGGACTGTTTAATGTTTTGTTGAAGGATGATAGAAATTTCAGACTGAAGTCTATGTGGATGTTTTTGTTGTTGTTGTTGTTGTTGTTTCCTTTTTATAATAAACTGGCGGAAAGTGAAAAAAGAACACCAAGAAGGAGACGTTTGATACCAACGAAATTTATACAGCATAATAACGGAATACAGAGAATAACGTGATCAAAACATTATGGCAAAATACAGCTGTATTTGCTGGTAAACTGAAAAATAACATTTCCATGTAACACGGTTAGTACGAGGTTGAAGCACCATGAACTGCGTCACACTGTACAATTCTGGCATTGAGTCTGCCGTACAGATGTTGGATGTCAGTCTGGGGTATTGAGTTCCAAGCATCCTCAACCTGGACGCGTAAACCGGGGATAGTCGTAGCTGGCCGTGGAAACCGGATAAGTCATTGTCCCATAAAATCCAACACGTACTCAATGGGGGACAAATCCGGTAAACGTGCAGGCCATGGAAGTTGTCTCACACCCTGAAGTGCATGTTGCGTTGCACGTGCCGTGTGTGAGCGTGCGTTATCTTGCTGGAAAACACCACGATGGACCGACCTTACAAATGGCACAACAACGGGCTGAATGATGTTGTTGATGTAGGAGGTGCTGTTTAACGTACCCGGCAAAAACACTAGTTGTGTACGGGTGTGATAGCTGATCGCTTCCCACACCAGAAGACCCGGTGTAGGCCCTGTGTGTCGCTGGCGGATGCAAGAAAGGTGGAGACGCTTCCCTGTGCGTCTGCGAATAAGCATACGGCCATCGAAGGCTCCCAAGCAGAATCTGCTTTGATCGCTGAACACGACAGATCGCCACTGCGGTCTCCAGTGCAGACGTTGGCGACACCATTGCAGCCGTTCCTGACGGTGGGCTGGAGTTAGAGGTACACATGCCAGAGGCACACGTGCACGTAGTCCTGCATCCAGTAGACGGTTGCGGATTGTTCGCACAGTCACCTCAGGTGCAACGGCAGCTCGGATTTGCGTCGCAGTGGATGTTCTTCTTGACAACGCCGCTCTTCTTATGCGTCGATCGGTCCGCTCATCAGTCCGCCTGTGACTCCCGGTTCCACGTCTTCTCGTGCGGGAATGTTCCTCGGACCATCTACGCCCCCGTCGTACCACCACCGATACTTCCCGTCCAATTCGCTCCGCAATACGACGATACGACCACCCGGCGTCGCGGAGTCCGACTAGACGACCTCTCTCAAAGTCCGATAACTGCTGAACTCGAACACGTCTTCCATGTCCAGGCATTGCAGCTTCTTCGGGGTCTTCGCACGTGTACGTACGCCGACGACTGGTTACTTTCACTTCGCCGTACTCCTTAAATACCACCGACGATAATTTGCATATTATGCCGTGCTGTGGCGTAAGCGCTCACCGGTTTGTCCCGAAATTAACATCATACCTACGTACACTCGACCCCATTAACGTATGAAGATTTCATGATTGTCGGCCAAATCCTTCTTGGTGTTCTTTTTCACTTTCCGCCAGTGTATTTTGTTTATTTTCCCTCGTTTTCTTCAGTTATTTTAAACTAATTTCCCCAGATATTCAGATATAAACGAAAATAATCAGAATAAAGATAAGAGGGGATCACCCAAATACCTAGGGGAGGAAGAGTATCATGAATTTGGGGGGGGTGAGCATCCTGAATGCATGACTGGTAATATGTACATACTCTATAAAGGACAAAAAAAGAAAACAGTAGGAGTGAAATTGAATGTAACTTATAAAAACAATAAACTATTAAAAATAAATTTGAAAAAAAGCTAACAACCATAGTGTGAAGGCAGAAATATAAAGAACTATGGGACACGTCCTTATTGAAGGAAAGATATGTTAACTGTGTCTTCTATCTGAACATAACTTAGGAATTTAGATTTCTGACTGTGATACTCATCAGGGAATTTTCCGCAGCTATTTGCATCTGTTAAAGATTTAATTTTCTGTGTAGAGCACTTAGACTGTCTTTCCTATAATTTTACATTCTACGGGGGGGGGGGCAGTCAAAGTACAGTTCACTAAAAAGAAAGTCCATATTTTAAAAGAAATAAAATGGCCAAGGAAGATATACTGAATAAAACAGCTTATCATCAGATGGCAGCACATTCGTCATTGCTTCATTAGAAAGAAGTTTCTCCCATATCTTTAGGTTTTAACTGTGAGTTTCGAATGACGGATATCATTCGAAGTACATACATGCAATGACGCCGAAAAATGTTTCTGGGTTCGGATCTTTGGTCATATTTATTAAACCGAAACTGATTAAATGCTTAACTCTATAAACATTTTAAAATGATTTTTGTGTGGAAGTTCCTCTTTTTTATCTGATTAATCTTGCACTAAACTGCATAGATTATAATTAGCAGTTAATATCAAAATTCATCTGTTGTTCCTGAATTTCGTATCTATCCTTTCATTTTAATTTTCATGTAAAAAAAAAAAAAAGGGTTCTCTTTCATCTACGCATGCAGCTTAACAGTGATTCTAATCATCGCTACCATAACAATAGATCCCAAGCAAAACAACCATTTGCCGCCCCGGTGGCGCAGTGGTCTAAGCGATGGCCTCTGATCATTCGTCCGAACGGGGTCCGGGTTCCAATCCCGGTGAGGTATGGATGTTGTGTTTGTCTTACGGCACTGGCTCTCTCCCTTTCCTGGACCCAGTGACCCTAAATTAGGGACGGGCGACTGCTTATAGCCCATTGAGTTGCTCACGGTGGTCGTTAAATCTCCAATAAAAAAAAAAAAAACATTTCTGCTTACATTCGTGATACTCAACCCTTTGAAAAAATATCCAGTTTCGGTTTTCCACGCCGTTTGCGTGCAATTGCCGCCCTGGTAGCGCAGGGTCTGATCACTCTTCCGAGATGGGTTCTGGTTCGAATCCTGGTAAGGCATGGATTTTTTGTTTGTCTTATGGCACTGGCTCTCCACTTTCTATAACTTACAAGTTTGTTTGCGCCGGGCATCGAATTTGGGTCCCCTCACTCCGGAGTAAGTCTCTCTCCCAACTGAGCTACGCGGACATGTGCTCTCAATGCTATCTGCCTTTATCTCTTGTACGTCCTCCGTCCTCTGACGCACGGCGGATACTTAGTGGTTCGAGCGTTAGTACCTGCCTGGGATCGAACCCGAGGTCTTTCCGTGGCAGTCACGAACGCTGACCACTAAGCCATCCGCGGCCCACAATATAGCCCATTGAGTTGCTCACAGTGATCATTAAACACCCAAACCAAAAAAGAAAAAAATAGTGGTTCCTGACTTTAAATTACCAGTACGAAAAGATCGCAGCATAAGACATGGAGACGATAGTTTACAATAGCAAACGCACAACAGCGTTTGATACTACTGCCGCTCGCTCGAAGCGACTGGTAGCTGATGCTGAAATTCAAGTAATGGGAGTTTCACTTCCACTTTTGGCAGAGGCGTAACTAAGGCGGGGCCGGCAGCTCCTGGCGCAGCTAAAGGGAGGGCGCAAAAATCACTGTTTACAATCTGATTGGAATTGAAATTTTTGCACTAATTCCTGGTATTGTTTTTTTCTTGTCATTCTTTGTCGTTTGTACGTTTACAGATTTATTTCATATTTCGCCAATTTTGATCGTCTTGGCAGCTTATAATTCGCATTTCTTCTTCAACATGTTCAGGGGATGTTAATTATTCACATTCAGAAATGAAGGCGCTACAGTACGTATGTTATAAGAAATGGATGTCGTGCACATTGTTTATTTTTCTCTAGGGTATATTCGATCAGTGCTACGACTGCGAGCCGTGACTATCAACTGCACTTATAGTACTGAATGTCTAAACGCCGAACCAGTTGGGGATCTGACCTCCCTCATCCTCTTCTGTGTTTTCCAACCTAAACGGCGTCTCGCGTCCAGTTCAGCTTCCCCATTCAGAACATCCTTGATCTAAAAGCATAGGGAAATGCGCGAAACCCTCCTCTAAGTGTCTCCCATTTCCTAACTCCTTTCTACGCAATTAAAGAGGATAAAGTGCCGTTGACGTTTGGGACCAAAAATGACACCCCACTTCACAATACCCTATTTTCTATACATACCTCAATAAAAATGCTTAAGCATTAGACTATTAAACTATATCCAGTCGGGTAGCTGGATATTAGTAAAGACCCCGCCGCCACAGTAAGCTACTATAGGAAGGAAACTGAACGAAACTTAGACAAATAAATCAACTGAAAGACGTACTTGAGATACATTCTTTGTTTTGCTGCTTAATAAGGATTTCAAGTTCTTAAATTAGTGTGTGTGATTTCTTATCTGAGTTAAACTAGATAGTAGAAGAAGTCTAAGTTTTGGTGTCAATTTTCTGCTAAGCAATGGAGAATCCATGCTGAATTTGTGTGTATGCAAGATAGATAGATAAAAAACAGAAAGACAAGGCGCAAAATCACAGATGGGGCGCAATATTTGTGATTATCCCTGGGCGCAGCAACGCTTATTTACGCCTCAGCTTGTGGGTATGGTTTTATGAATATGCTGTTCTTATTTCTAGGCACAACCCATTTTGTTGTTAACTTGCGCCTTTGTGTAAAAATGAATTGGCATTTTTTTATTTCATTTTGCAGCAAAATTTTTTTTTCAAA
Organism: Macrothele yani; assembly: GCA_039090855.1. Taxonomy (NCBI): domain Eukaryota; kingdom Metazoa; phylum Arthropoda; class Arachnida; order Araneae; family Macrothelidae; genus Macrothele; species Macrothele yani. The sequence continues at coordinate 133,901,953 of CM077002.1, forward strand.
AGTGTTTAAAAAAAAGCAACTAAACATTTGTTTGGGGAAAGGGGAATCTCGTTCCCATCTGTCTTATCTGGTCGCAGGCCTTTGTTCCATCTGCAATGTAATGCTGGAGATAAATTGTAAGCACTAAGTGGGAATAAGTACTGAGAGACGCATTCAAACCTTCATTCTCCTGCTAAAATAAGTTATAGCCACTTAAAGACCAGTATTAAATATTATTTTAGTCTCAAATTTCTGTCATGTGCATTACTATATGGCATAGTTAACACTAATCAATACTGAAGAGCAAAAGCAGGTAACAGAAAATTATTGTTAAGAAATAAATAAAATTCCTTCCCTAAATATGACCATACATTAGTGCGTCTGCGTGCATATTACGATTGATAAATATTTCAAGTTAATCTCCACTCTCCCACACTTTTAAAGTATGAGGTTGAGATACTGAGAATGTGAATTATTAAAACCTGTGGCGTTTCCAGCATTTACTTTGGCGCAAAGGGGATAAATAAGGAAACCTGTAGTTGCCACTGGCGACTGGCTAACGCATCAAATTTTTGTATCATTCTATCTTTTGACAGATTATTTTAAAGATTAATAAAGAAATTAACTTGTGAGGTTCGTAGTTCAGAGGAGAACAGTGCAGGTTGTGTCCCAACTGTTTCTGAAAATACTGCACCACTTCCGTTTGAATGGTATCAGAAACAGAACTTTTTGATCTCATCAAAATGGAAGGAGAAATCATCAGTACAAATCACCTCATCGCAGGTAATCTCAATATCTTATTTTCGGTATTACCTTTGAAAGTTGGGCCCAAAATATCACAAGATACAAGGATTGGAGAGTCCACAACACCAACCTTTCTTTCTTCCCAGCACTTCGTCCAAGGTTGAACTTGATTCTCAGGAACACAATAATTTTTGTTCTAAGATCTGAAATGGGAGCTATTGTTCTTTTCGAGACCTAAAGCGCATCTGCAATCGGCAGAAGGCGATTTGCTACCAGAATGGCAGACATGTTTTTGAACGAAGCACAGGAGTAAATTGGTAATCACAAAGGTCCTGTTGGGGAAATTAAAAACTGCAAAACCAAGAACAAGTAACTATATGACAAGTCGTCAATGGAAACTGAGACCATTCTGTTACCCTCGAGGTCGACATTATGCCTTTATATACTGAATTTTAACAACAATGTTATTTTCAGATCCTGATATTCTGTATTATTACGTATTTGCATTGTTACATTCGATAACTTACCTTGCTTACTTAACTCTATTGTTTGATTCAGTACTTTATTTTTGCGTACTTGTACTATTCTTTTAATTATTTATTTTCATTGTTCAAATTTCTTTTCGATTTACTTGGTCGAACAATGAATATCTTTCTCGTGATTAGATGGTAAAGAATAGGAATTTTGCTGCGGTCAAGGAATTTATGTATATCTCTACTTATATTTCAAATACGTGGAGATAATGTAAATATACGATGTTATCGCTCTGTCCACGTTATTTTATAAACAACGAATAGCAACTGAAAAATTGTATATCCGAAACCGCTGGGAATGAACCCCAGATCTCTCGATAACTAGCCCAGTACGATCGCTTTACGCTACGGTGCCAACAATTCACAGCGCTATACGTGGTTTATCAGTCAGCATCTTACTACACAAATCCATATTGATGGGCTCAGGAACATTATCTCCACGTATTTGAAATATATTCACCATTTCTATCGCCCTTTGAATTAATCAGCTGTAATTTCACAGCTTGCTCTGTTGAATGCCACTAGATGGCGGCACATCAGCTCCTGAGCCCATCAATATGGATTTGTGTAGTCAGATGCTGACTGATAAACCACGAAAAGCGCTGTGAATTGTTGGCACCGTAGCGTAAAGCGAACGCACTCAGCTAGTTATCGTGAGATCTGGGGTACGATCCGAGCGGTGTCGGATATATAACTTTTCAGTTGCTATTCGTTGTTTATAAAATAACGTAGACAGAGCGATAACATCGTATATTTATATCTCTACTTCTTGAGGCGTGTTTCCGGTTTTTTTCTGCATCTATAATAATAAAATTACAGTGTCTGTCTCTCAGTCTTCTACAGAAGAAACAACGGAGCAGAGAGACTTAAAATTTGGCAGAAGCCCGCAGAGAAAATGGGAGCGTGTATCTCAGAGCCGTTTCTTTACATTTAATTTTACGAAATTTTAATTAATTTTAGTTTTTAAAGCATTCAACCATTGTTGAAATATTTTGTTTTCGATTGAAGGTTCAACGACAACCGTGAGCAACTCAATGGGCTGTCGCCCGTGTCTAATTTAGGACCAGTGGTCCATGACTCACCGGGATTCAAACCCAGACTCTTTCTCGAACGAATGGTCCGTAGCTTAGACCACTGCGCCACCGAGGCAGGTGGATTTTTAAATTTGATGTATGCTGCGTATGAGAGCTCTCACAGCAATTGCTTATTTTACTTTTGCGCAACATTTCTTCATTACACTATTGCAGATCAATGTTTCATTACATTTTGCAACAATGTATCATAAATGTAAGAATAGTTCATTGCACTGTTGTGTAAACTGCGGGAACCTCACGCTAAAAGTAGTAGAAGTGACAATATCAAAAAAACTTGTGCCAAAATATTTGGGCCACGCTTCCGAAGTGTTACATTAATCCTTCCACCGCAGTTGCTTCCGGGTTTGTTTATGTTTAGCCATCAGCTCGCGGTGTGTTACCACGTGGGTAGTAACAATTTCTGCGAGAAAATTCTGATTTGGAAAGTTTCTTCATTGTGTTGAATTTGGCATTATATGACCGTTTTCAATTTGAAACTCGAGCTTGCTCTTTATTGTGTCAGATTTCCTAAATATTTCGTGTAACCTTCCGTCGCAGTTACCGGCGGGTTTGTTCACGTTTCAGGCAACGGCACTCCATGTAGATCTCATTACGCGCCATAAATAATTCCACTATTTAATTGCAAAGATGATTCTTTTAAAGAAGAAATATAAACTCACGGTCAATGAAATTTGCGCACCTAGAAAAAAACATGATACAACCGCGAAACTTTGCAAATAGCTAGAGTGCGTGCTGGTGTGCAAATGAACCACGTTTGATGTGATTGCGCAGGACCGCACACCCGATGGTGGCGCTGCACGCATGAACTGGCAGCCTTATGAACCGGAGGGTAGTCGACGCCCCATGAAAGCGAAAAGCATCGGCAGACGCAAGCAAGAGTACAAATTAACAAAAATGCCGGATAGACGCCAGAGACCAGGCCTCGATTTAAGCAAATTACGAACTTTGAGAGAGGCATGATCATCGGGCTGAAAATCGCGGGGTGGTATGCGCGTCGTACAGTCCGCCACTGGGATCTTTTTTTTTTTTTTTTTTTTTTTTTTTTAGTGGAGGTTTAACGACCACCGTGAGCAACTCAATGGGCTATAAGCAGTCGCCCGTCCCTAATTTAGGGTCACTGATTCCAGGGAAGGGAGAGAGCCAGTGCCGTAAGATAAACACAACATCCATGCCTCACCGGGATTCGAACCCGGACCCCGTTCGGACGAATGATCAGAGGCCATCGCTTAGACCACTGCGCCACCGGGGCGGCACTGGGATCGTTTTGACCTAGGTAGTTAGAATGAGAGAAGGTAGGTCAATGAGTTCGTCCAACCCACTCCGGCTTAGGGATCCAGGAATCAGTGACGTCAGTGGAACACTCTTGGAGCTGTCCTACGCTCTCTCTCCACAATGCGGGCAGCGGGTGGCCTAGTGGGCAACGTTCGTGACTACCACGGAAAGAACCTCAGGTTCGATCCCAGGTAGGTACGAACGCTCGAGCCACTAAATATCCGCCGTGCGTCAGATGGGCACCTTAAGTCGTCGGACCCCTGGTACTGGTTTCCCGGTAGTAAATTAAGGGCGCATTCCTCCCCCTTCTACTTCGCTTCCGTGCCACTTTCGTATCGGGCACTCTAGCCCAAATCTCCTAGCTTCCTATTTCTAAGGGTTGTTTAAGACGTGGGGTCAAACACTCCCTTCCTAAAATCCTCTACATATGATCTGATCTGATCTCCACAATGCAGACGTCCTCGCGGTATTGTGAACTCATTTTCAGATCAAGGTAGTTATATTTCTTTGTTGAATCAAAGGATGATTTTACAATCATCCGTTACCAACTGATTTCAAGCACAGGCTGAAAATGCTATTGCTAATTGCTTGGATAAATGCTTCGCTGCCGGCAAATGGCGACGTTAAAAACGATAAAGCGGTCGCCCAGGGCACCGCACTTAAAGAGAAAACAACTAAATAATTTTAAATCATTTTTGTAGAATTTTAAAAAAAAAAATTTGTAATATTTTTAGCGCGAGACCCTTAAAAGATTTTTATTCAGCTTTTTTATTTGTTTCCAATCCCTACCTTCCTTTTTGATCCCTACCTTCCTTAACCTATTCAAAAAGGAAGGTAGGGTTTCAATCCTACCTTCCTTTTTGAATAGGTTATCTCCAGTGTTGTAGTCGTCAAATCAGCAGAGGGTTACACAATGTGCAAATCCCCAATATCAGAGGTTATACTACATGGTTAAAAAAAAAAAAAAAAAATGGGGCACATTACTCTTTGAGGGGGCGGGGGGTCTTCTTAAAAATTATAACTATGAGCTAACGTACCGATATGAATAAAGTACCTTCTCCTCTCTCCTGTCAATGATGACATGTTGAAGAGCATGCACAAGATTACTTTAATTTGTACTGAAATATATCCCATAAAGCCTGACGAGATAAGTCCTTACAGCACTGTTCTTCTCTAGAAGAAACTCTTGATCTACTATCAGTTCCTGAACGATGATTCATCAACCAAGAGCTTACATATTTTTTGGAATTAAATCGTTCAATGCGGTCCATTTGAATTTATGAACATCAGATTAGATACATTAGAGAATAACAAAGATGCTCTCAGATCGGTTATAATGTTGTTCATTAAACTCAATCCTCGTTCGTATTCAACTGTCGAACGAGGCAGAGTTGAAATCGTCCTTAAGAGGGGTTTTAAGTTTTCTGGTACAACTTGGAGGTTTTCAGTATATTCTCCCAGTCTCTAAGAGAATATACTGAAAACGAGAGAATATTCTCTCAGTCTCTGAGAGAGTACAATTTGGACGTTTTCAGTGTTTTCGCTCATTAATGACATTTCATCAACATTAAAACCTCTACAGATTCGCCTTGTTTCTAGTTCTCCATAGCGCATGTCATCTGTTTTAATATTTTGTCCCTCTAACGAAGAAATATCTTTAAGAAGTTGTACATTTTCACTGTTTGAATCTGAACACAGTCTTGATTTCATCCTGTCAGCCGTGCTTTGAATAAACTGTTTTGGTTAATAATTACAATTTTGTTGTTAGGAATAAATGGGATATTTTTAAATAATAATTCCTCATTCGCTGCGAATGCTATATGAGTTTTTTTTTCCAGGATTTTCTCCGAAGCTCTCTATAATTCTTATGGTTCTTTTTATAACATGATCAGCGGTTGGCAGCGATGTTGTTCGAGATTGACGTTCTGTTGATAATACGGACATTGAAGGTATACGCTATTCTGTCAAAGAAAAGCAGAGTGTATTACGCCGTATACACTCCACTACAGCCCTGGTTATCGCCCTTCGCCGTACAGATACTGAGATTTTCAGATTTCAAATGATTTTTATGACCACCTTAATGTTTTCCGCGTTCAAATGATTTTATGACCACTTTAATGTTTTCCGTCCGACTGTGTTGGGACTGGGTTACCGAGACTTACTCCTCCTTTCTTTACGGGCTTGGCCATCGTTTTTGTGACGTCACGCTAAGCAACAGAGTTGAGCTTCATCAAAAAGGTTACAGCACTACGTTTCTGGGCATTCAGTCCTACTTGATGATTGAAGGAAGAGCTTAAATAAAGTCCATATTTTAGTTTTCTGAAAATTATTTTATGACATAGCAGTTCTACCGAAAAAAAAAAAAAAAAAGGAAAATTGCGTCTTATTTACATTTCTCGGGAATAACGCTTTCTCGCTATTTCTGTTCTGTACGAGTATAAACGGTTATACCGAAAAGCTCAACGCAGTTTTAAACAGACGCAGAAAATAACTGAAATACAATCTGTAAAAGATTATCCATTAGTACGTTGGTGTACTGTTACATTGCAAATTGAATCTGTAAAAGAAAAACCGGCGAAAAAATTTATAAAACAGCCTCTAAAACTGCGTTTTTAGACCATAACTTTTCCTGATCAAACAGCATTTCTTTCATATAAAAAATAATAAATTTGAAAAGGCAGACTGTTCCTAAATTTATACTGAGCACGCATTTGAAAACGAAAGTCACTCACACACACACAAATGCTAATAATGCTTCCATAGTCTACATTTTGTGTGTGGTTTTAACAAATTCGACTCTTCCCTCCCCTAGTCTATTTTGGAACTGAAGAAACTAGGAATTGGAGATCATATTTTCTCATTATTTATCTGCATAATGTTGCAGGGTACACAGATATAAATAAAAAGGTTTTGAGGTTGCCAACTAGACTAATTAATATTGAGAATGTATAACTCTTAGCACAACGTCCACACATAAATAAAAAAAGGGAAAATAAACTTATCTTGAATTGTTGGCACCGTAGCGTAAAGCGAACGCACTCGGCTAGTTATCGAGATATCTGGGGTTCGATCCCAGCGGTGTCGGATATACAATTTTTCAGTTGCTATTCGTTGTTTACAAAAAAAACGTAGACAGAGCGATAACATCGTATATTTACATTATCTCCACGCATTTGAAATATAAGTAAAGATATGCATAAATTCCTTGATCGCAGCAAAATTCCTATTCTTTACCTTCTAATCACGAGAAAGACATTCATTGTTCGACCAAGTAAATCGGAAACAAATTTGAACAATGAAAATAAATAATTAAAACAATAGTACAATTACGCAAAAATAAAGTACTGAATCAAACAATAGAGTTACGTAAGCAAGGTAAGTTATCGAATGTAACAATGCAAATACGTAATAATACAGAATATCAGGAACTGAAAATAACATTGTTGTTAAAATTCAGTATATAAAGGCATAATGTCCTAGAGGGTAACAGAATGGTCTCAGTTTCCATTGACGACTTGTCAGTAGAGGAAATATGAGAGTTCTGGCACACGCGGCATGCGGCATATGCCGCATGCCGCATGTGCTAGAACTCTCAATGAGAGTTCTGGAACATGCCGCGACCTTCGTGATCGGTATGCGGCATATGCCGCATGCCGCGTGTGCTAGAACTCTCAATGAGAGTTCTGGAACATGCCGCAACCTTGCTGATCGGTATGCGGCATATGCGGCATACCGCGTGTGCTAGAACTCTCAATGAGAGTTCTGGAACATGCCGCATGATGCATGTGCTGGATCTCTCAATGTAAGTTTTGGAAAAGCCTTTTGTCTAGGCTGATGAAGAAACTTTTTAGCGGTGGCAACACTGCTAATATAGGAATGTTCAGAACTTTTACGTTTTAGCCTTACTTTAAAAAAATAAATTTCCGCGTGAGATTGTCCATGTCATCAAACGGGGAAATTTCTTTTTCTCTTCCTTTTTTTTTTTTTTTTTTTTTTTGTTGAGGATAAAAAATGTCTTGTTGGCCAGCAATGGGATTTGAACACTCCATCCTCTGCGTGAGGCAGGAACCTTAACCACTGGACCAACAAGACATTGCTTGTGTTAGCTTTATTGTGGACCCCTTTCCTGATTCTGGCATCGGAATAGCTGGCCATTACACTCCAAATGATCATATATAATAACAATAAAATAAAAATAATAAAATGGGAAAACAGTTTTTATACACGGAAAAAATTAGGTGGTAACACTACTAATATGTGTTTACTCTTTTATGTTGGAGGGGGGTGACAACGTGGTAATGAAAAACAGAGTGGTAGGATGAATGCGAATCATTTGAGTTTTATGTGGCGTTGTGTCAACATGAATTTTTCTGTGACTGTAGAACACCTTAAATTTGAATGTTGTAATGGAGAACGTGATGAAACTGACGTATCTGAGCCCCAATCGAGAAGGAGGTTTAAGTGGTGTCAATGCTTTATTCCAAGCTGTCAGGAAAGAAAAAATAAAGAAAAAAGACGTTCAAGAATGGTTAAAAGGGGAAAAGGCATACAGTCTTCACAAACCGGTGAGACGAAATTTTCCGAGAAACAGAGTCATCACAAATAAAATTGATATACAGTGGCAGGCTGACTTGGTTGATGTCGGTAGTTTGAGTCAGCACAATGATGGTTTTCGTTATTTACTGACATGTATTGACATATTTTCTAAACATGCATGGGTAATTCCATTAAAGAAAAAGTCTGGATCGTACATCATTGATGCTTTTTCCAAGATATTTGAACAGAGAAAACCACTGAAATTACAAACGGATAAAGGAACAGAATTTAAGAACAAAGAGTTTCAAAAGTTTTTAAAACATCAGGGGGTACATTTCTTTACCACAAATAACGAGACAAAAGCGGCCATTGTCGAAAGATTTAACCGGACTTTCAAAACTAGGATGTGGCGTTACTTCACAGCTCACAATACATACAAATTTACTGATGTACTTGATGATTTACTTCAAGGATACAACCATTCCTACCATCGTAGTATAAAAATGAAACCTTCTGAAGTAAACGAAAGCAATGAGAAGCAAGTTTGGAGGAATTTGTATGGAAATATGACATCGGAGAAACCTTTCTACAAATTTCAAGTAGGAGATCAGGTACGAATTAGTAAAGCAAAATTAACATTTGAAAAAGGATATGAATCAAACTGGACGGAAGAGGTTTTCGTGGTGAAAGAACTTGTTCCTAGAACCCCTCCTGTGTACAAAGTGAAGGATTTGATGAACGAGGTAATTGAGGGTACCTTTTATGCCGAAGAGCTTCAAAAAGTAAAACTTTCAGAGACCTTTGCTCTTGAAAATGTCATGAAGAAACGCAAAAGGAAAGGAAAATTGGAATACTTTGTAAAGTTTAAGGGCTATCCAGACAAATTCAACGCGTGGATCTCAGCCATGGACTTAACATCGATATAAAAGTCGAATCCTTTTCTACGATGTATCACTCTATAAGATGAGTTTCTACCTCACGTTACCCAGCGATAGTTCTCGCGGTTACTTTTCCGACAATAAAATATCTCATTTTGTGACACGTCTTCCTTCATCCATCGAACTGAATGGTGACTGGGAAGTAGGACTCGTTGAACTCATTTATCCTCATTCCTGGTTCAATGTGAACACCAATTCGAATACCTTTGCTTATGATGCTAGTGGGGGTCAGATGAAAGTCGGAAAAATTCCAGCTGGATATTACGAATCAGTGAGCGATGTAGTAAAAGCCATGTCACATCACTGGACGAAAAAAATCACCATGTATTACAACAAAACCACTAGACGAGTGAAAGCAGCTTTGATGAATGGTACTCAACTGGAACTATATCCTGGGATTGCTGAAATCCTCGGTTACCATCCTGGAGTATACTCGGCAACAGAAGAGAGCGACCTCACGATTCATGGAAATTTTGTAGCAGACCTCAACTCGTCGCTTTCTCTGTTATACGTATACAGTGACATCGTGGAACCACAACCCGTGGGGGATGTGTATGCCCCGCTCCTTCGCATTGTTAAAGTGACTGGTGAAGATGGTGATGTGGTAAGCGCTATGTATGATCGACCCCATTATATTCCACTCGTAAGAAAAAACTTCCAAACCATCGAAATCGTTATAAGGAATCACACAGGTCAGTTAGTACCATTTGAACGCGGGAGATCGATCGTGAAGCTTCATTTTCGTCTCAAACATTTGTAGTTATGTATCAGCCCTATCATTGTTGTGTGAAATCCTTTGAGGACTATTATGTGAGTCAAACTGGAAAAGGATTAGCTTACTACCAAGGAACACCATTGCAAAAGGGTTATGGACTTGGAGGACTCTTTCGTTCATTATTTAGAGCAGCAGTGCCTTTATTCAAACAAGGTGCTAAGACACTTGGAAAACAAGTCATACGAACGGGTGCGGATCTTGCTAATGATATCATTCAAGGCAAAGATGTGAAAACAGCAGCCAAACAAAGAGCTAAAGAAGCGGGACAAATCCTCACTGACAAAGCAGCTAACAAAGTGAAGAAAATGTTAGGAGGACGCATTAAAAGGAAGAGAAGCCCGAAAAAACATCTCATTTCTTCCAAGAAAGTCAAGCGATTAACACACGATATTTTTTATCCATAAACAATGGCTCTCATTCACAATCATTCTTCTGTATGTCTAAAATCGGAACTGGATTTATTTGCTTTACCGCCTACACAAACGAGTATAGATAAAGGACAGTGGATTGAGTATCATCCCTTAGCCAACATTCGAGATGGAGGCCCTTTAGAATTTAATATATCTGGAAGTGGAGAAGAATACGTGGACTTATCTTCAACTCAGCTTTACGTGAAAGTAAAAATTGTGAAATCGGATAATTCCCTCATACCTGACAAAGAACCTGTAGGACCCATCAACTGTTTTCTTCATTCTTTGTTTTCCCAAGTCGACATCAGTTTAAACGAGAGAGCGATTTCCGCTTCAAGCAACACATATCCCTACAGAGCCTATATCGAAACTCTACTGAATTATGGAGAAGAAGCGAAGAAAAGTTTATTGTCTTGTGAATGTTTTTATAAGGATACGGCAGGTCATCTGAACGAAATTAATCCGACGAATGCTGCAACGAACAAGGGCTTAAATCAACGCTACGTACTCGTGAAAGACAGCAAAACGCTGGATATGATTGGGAATCTACATTGTGATTTATTTCATCAAAACAGACTATTGCTTAATTTAGTAGACTTGAAAATCAAACTGATTAGAAGCAAGCCTGATTTTTGTCTTGTCTCTTCGTCTGAGACACCCAGTTATAAAGTTTTAATTGAACATGCATCTATTTTTGTGAGAAAAGTGAAAGTCAATCCAGGTGTTTCAATTGGTCATGCCAAAGCTTTAGAAAAAGCCACCGCCAAGTATCCAATCGACCGTGTTTTATGTAAAGTGTACTCTGTCTCTCATGGAAGTATGTCCTTCATGCAAGATAATGTATTCCTCGGACAAATGCCAAAGAAATTAGTTATTGGTTGTGTGGATAATGATGCTTTTAACGGTACATATAAATCAAACCCATTTGAATTCAAGCATTATGATGTTAACTTTATCTCTGTTTACGTCGACGGTCAACCTGTACCTCATAAGCCCTTAGAACCCAATTTTTGAGTCAGGTAACACGATTCGATCTTATCATAGCCTTTTTCAAGGAACAGAAAAAATAGGCCAAGACAGGGGAATTTACATTGACCGTGACGAGTTTTCCAAGGGTTACACACTCTATGCGTTCGATCTCAGTCCTGACTTATGCGACGGAGGACATATGAATTTGATCCAACAAGGAAATTTAAGAGTGGAGATCAAGTTTGGAAAAGCTCTAACCAAAACAGTTTCGGTACTGATCTACGCAGAGTTCCAGAATATTATCGAAATTTCCAAGTCTAGAAGTATCCTCTGTGATTTCTCCAATTGAAAAAAAAAAAATGAACAGTGTGCACATAACCCGTATTCTGAAGAAAGACCATATGACTCGTCATTCCTTTATCGGAGTATTTGCTTGCGATCGTCTTCCCAAGAAAATTTCCAAATTCCCAGCATGTCTCGTTGTTAACACGGATCGGTATGGGAATCCCGGAAAACACTGGCTAGCTATGTACATGCCAAACACGAGAACTATGGAATTTTTTGATTCCTTTGGACATACACCTGAACATTTTGATGGACCTATTACAAGTTTCGCCTCAAAGTTTTCTCATGTGGATTCCAATGAAGTTCCTCTTCAAAGTTCGTTTAGCGCTGTGTGCGGTCAATTTTGTATATTTTTTCTGTACTCCAGATGTCGTGGAAAAAGTCTGTATTCTGTTGTTAGAAATTTTCACTGGAAAAGTGAAACGAATGATATGCGGGTTTATAATTTTGTTCAAAAGAAATTTGGAATTTATGTAAAATTTAGAATGTGAAAATAAAATTTAATTGAATTCTATTTTCTGCATCATGTCTTTAAATTGTGCTGTATGCTGTTTATTTTATTCATTTATCAAAATGGACGCGCTTAGGCTACACCACCCTTTTACAGCTCTTATAGCTGGGCCCACGGGATGCGGGAAAACTCAGTTTGTGAAACACTTACTTCATCATGAAGAGGATATCATCCACCCCTCTCCCGAACATGTGGTTTGGTTCTACGGGATTCACCAAGCATTATATGAGGAAATATCTAATGTGACGTTTGTAGAAGGACTACCAAAAACTTTTCGAGACTATGTGAAGGGGCGAACACTGTTTATCATCGACGACCTGATGACGGAGTCAGGAAGCGATAAAAACCTAACTCACTTGTTCACCAGAGGGAGCCATCATTACAATGTGTCGGTGATATTTATTACTCAAAATATTTTTCACAAAGGAAAAGAAATGAGAGAGATTTCCTTGAACGCCCATTATTTGTTTCTATTTAAATCTCGAAGAGATGTGAATCAAATAATCCATTTAGGAAGACAGCTCTATCCATCCAAACTGAAATTCTTTCAAGAAGTGTATATGGACGCTACAAGATTACCCTTTAGCTATTTGATGGTTGATTTGAAGCCTGAGACGAAGGAGGAGCTAAGGTTACGCACCAACATACTTCCAGGGGAAAGGTTAACTATCTACCAACCTCGATGAAGTCTCCTCTTTCGTTTAAGAGGGTAAATCACACCCGCCATGTGATCATTATTCACCATGACACTCACAAAGCAGCAGGCGCAACTCTTACGAGTAATTCAGCATTGTCCGAGAAAAGTTTTGAAAGACCTTTTATCAAAGTGTAGTAATAAGGGTATTAAAACTATATGCGAAGTTTGTCTGAATATATTAAAAGGGAATGTTCCCCTTTCCATAGCTCAGAAACAAAAATTACAACGATATAAGCACACCTTGAGAGCTTTATCCCATAAAAAAACACCTCTGTATAAAAAGAGAAAACTGATTATTCAGAAAGGTGGATTTTTAGGTGTTTTGATTCCCGCAGCTCTTAGTGTAATAACATCTCTGTTAACGAAATAATGGAATTTGCAAAGAAAATGATACTTATCCCTGAAGAACGTCTTTCACGTCATATACCAAGTGATGGAATGCTCTCACAGCTTGATGTAGAAATGAAAAACATTTTACTGAGTAAAGAATCTGATGATGTGAAAATAAAGTTGTACAACCAAGTGTTGAATAGACGCATACAAACGCCAGCCTTCAACCCGCCATCTACTCAAGACGCATCTCCGGTGACTCTTGAAACAACGACAACTGACGCGGAGACAGAATACTTACCTCAAATGAAGGGAGAAAAAGATTTCGTGGAAGACTTTATCTTACAGTCTGTTCCTCAAAACTTGAAGCGGTATGCGCAAAATGTTTTAAACATGTTTAAAATGAATTCCAACATCATTTCATGGTCGCCTAAAGCAGAACTTAAGTACAGGGGGCGTGTTGTGGAAAACTCCAACATTGTGGACCTCATAGACTCTATGTTTCGAAGTAAAAGTTCGAAACAGAAAATACCCATAGAATTTGTAAGAGCATTAAAGGACATAAATTTACCATCTAAATATATCAAAAACAAATCTCTCATCTTAAATTCTACGCAAGAAGGGAAATCCATGTTTAACGATGTGATGAACTTGCAACCGAAAGTGTATGTAAACTCGAAGAAAACCAAAAAACGCAACACAGTGCCTTTACGATGGATATCATTTTAAAACATACTTAAAATGAAAGATAATGTCTCCTACTTTCTCTTTGTATTTGTGCGTGTGTGATTTTAATAAAATAAGACTTTTTTCTTCTTACAAGTGTAAATCTGATTCCATACATTTTCATCTGATAATTTTTGCTTATTTGTTTCCTCGTGTGATCAAAATGAAAATGTTAGGTTTCTGTTAATAGTGAAAAACCAAATCGTACTTTTAACTAAAAGGGCGGTTTTTTTAAATTTACATATTCTTAAAATCACAAAATTCTATAGGATAACATGGATAAAGCAAATCGAATAAAAGACAGTTTCTGAAAAACTTATATTTTACTAAAGTTAAGGTTTAGTTTATATCATTTTTCTGAAAGGAGAAAATTATCCAGCTCATTTTCGTCGAGCACGCTTTTTGAACCATTCATGTTTACACCAGATCAGTATATGTCTCTGTAAAATTTGAATAAGAAAATCAATCTGTAGTTGGCTAATCTGTTGTTGTTTTTTTTCAAAGGGGATTTCGCATATCCCAAACTAAAAAAAATAAATTTTTGGAGAATCTTAGCCGAGAGCGCCCAAACTAAGCTCCCGTTTTCGAGGGACGCGTGGTAGGGCCTAACGAATCGGGCAAACATTAATGATTCGAAGGATACCGAACGCTTTCTCCATAGTCCCTCATCCCCCCCTCCCCTCTCCCCTCCCCTCTCCCCTCCCCCCCCTCCCATATCTGATGTCATTGTCTCCTTTATGAAATTTTATAGTGCCCGTATGCATATGTGTCTATACCGTTCGATGTTATATACCTTTTATCATCTAATGGAGATAATGCTCGTTTCGTAACTGTAACAGTTTGTAAATGATGGCGCACACTTGTTATTCTAGTCATCGCCTCTTTCGTTATGACAGAGTTGAGTAGACAATTTTTATAGTCTTTGTGTTTGACATTCTTTTCAACAACACATCGAGAAATTCCTTTGGCTGTTTTTTTTTTCATCATTTCCGATTTTCAGACTGTACATCTTTGGACGGAGACCAACGAATTCTTCTACGGGGACTCCACATGACTCATCCTTCATTTTTCCAATTTCTTTTTTATTTACATCACTGTAAAGTTTGTGATTAGGTTCATAATCGGATGTGTCATAAAGCTCCATATTATGAGACATATCCTCATATATATCTTCCGTCTGTATTTCATAGCATAATGAATCAGTATCAGTAAATAGTAATTTCGCTTTTTTCCCATATAAAGGAATAATATGTTTGTAATGAAATTCGTACATTAGAACTTTGCTGATATCAAGTATGGTGAAGCCAGCATAAATTGGCTTGTTTAAAAGGAGTGTTGTTTTTTTCTTTGTACTGCAACCAAATCTTTATCAAAAATTCTATATGCGTGGAACGCTGGTGATGCAATCAGTTTTTTGGCTTTTTTCTCATGTTGTACAAGCTGTATGTCTGCTCTTTTTCTTAAATTTTCTATTGTCTTACCAAAAACAGCATTGTTCATTAGCTTGTAAAAGTTTTTTTCAAAGCTATTAGCTGCATTTTTACGACGTTCGGTATTGTGGAGGATGTATTCCTTTAACCATGGTTTTTGCTTAAATTTAAGCACTTTGTGCACGTTCTCTAACTGCAGTCCCAATTCGAGATACAGTTTCAAAGTTCTGTAATGCAAAATATAGTTCTTTTTGTCGTGCAAATTTGGAGTCAGTTTTTTCACATTTGATGGTAGATGAATATTACCTTCTTCAGCTAGGTTTTTAAGGAAAGGGGATAACATGTCGGTGGTGATGCTGATTTTCTCCGGTGCTAAGGGATAATCATTGTGATCATCATGCAGCTGTTCAGGATACGCCAGATCTACCTCCAAAATGTAACCATAATCATCATCGTCATTCCATGATAAAATGTCTTCTCGAGTGATGCTGCCAGCATCAACCCAATGGAAATCAGAAATTGGAATATTACATGCGGAGCTCGCGCCGTATAGGTTGTTCATGTCTAAATAAATAATATGAGTACTAGGATTAGATGGATTGAAGTTAGGTAGATGCCTGTTATTGGCTTTAGAGTATCTGTTTGAAATCATGGAGATTCCACCACGTATCCCCTTTTCAAGGAATGAATACATGGTGGGATCAGTAATTAACTCCAGCGTCACATTTGTAAATTTCATCATTGCCCACCACGAATATGCTGGAAGTGAGAACACATGACAGGGATCCAAGCCATAGCATTCTATGCATAATTCTCGAAAATTCTGGAAAACATCTGCTAGGAGCAGAACGTCTGTCTTTAAGTAAATATCATGGTATTCACCTAAGTTTTTAACCTGAAATACTGACCACACATTCTGTGCATGCTCGTACTCTTTTTCAGTAATATCTTTTCCAGTGAGTGAACTGAAAAATGATTCTTTAGGTGGTAGCGCTTCTTCTTCAAATTTTTCAAATTTATCCATATATTCATATGGGTATACACCTTTACGTACTAGAAGGTGAAATTTTTCTTTATCTGGCACATGTGCTTTTAAAATTTTGAATTTCTCGGTGTCTATATAAGATGCAAGCTTTTCGAGTGAGGTGTTCAGAAATGCGAATGAGTCAAGAAAATATAGCTGCCCCAAAGAAAATGTAATATACTTTTCCATGTTTTGCGCTATACACTCAATTTTTCTGTTTTTTATTTTGCCAATTTTTTGCATGATTAGGTGTGTGTCATATGCCTTTGAATTGTGTAAGATCACGGGAATTTTGGGGGTAATCTTGAAATTTAGGTTGCACTGGGAGTGAGCAGCTGTACGATATTCGCCTGTTATGTGGCAATGATCTCTAACCCTATCTTTGCCTAATGCTTTAGAGCAAATACCACACTTGATTTGCTGATGGAATGCTTGCTCTTGTTCAGGTGTTATTTGCATGGGTATTATTGTTGATAATCGGTTCAATATTTCACGTTCCTCACATAATAAAGAATCAATGAAATGTTCCACTGCATCCTCACCTCTGTAAATTTGCGCTGGTTTTGCTACTTCGCCTTTTGGACCTATCACAGCATAACTGTATCCACACGGCACATGGTTCGAGATTACGTTAGTGTGTGATGATGCTGGATTATGGGCACATGCTGACACTTTTTCTAAAATGCATTCAAAATCGGCTGTAATGATATAAGGTACGCGCATCTGATATGTAAATTTATTAAAGGAAAAAAATTTGGTTTCTTCAGTAGGCATTTTTGTACGCTGCATTCCATGCACTTCACAATATGGGAGGTGATCTGCTAAAACTGTTTCATTGCTAAAGCGATGCAAACAATAATTGCAATAGAATGCTTGGCCGTTATGGTCTGTAAGATGTCCTAACAGGCGGCTCATATTTCGAATGAGGCAATAGTGTTGTTTATCTTCGTTAGATAAAAGAAGTAAGTTGACGTGATGAGATGCTTTTTTTTCTGTGATACATAAGGGGAAAACTTCCTCATTTTCATAGCCAAATACATTTATAGATATGTCGGCATTGTTTTTTTCGAATTTGTTGATGTGAGCTACTGGAGTTGGGAAAGGAATGTCTTTTGTATTGAATTGTTTTTCATATTCCAAGTAATGAGAAACGCGTTGAGGATTCCTTTGAGCTGGGTGTAGAGCAGCAATAATGCACCACAAAAAACACTTATTATCAGTATTTTGAATATTCAAAATGGCTTTTTTGCTGCTAACTTCTTTGGGAGTTTGAAATACGTTGACCCAGCTAACGGCACGTATTGCGCTGTTTTGATTTCTAATTCAAGTACACGTTTTAAAGTCCATCCGCTGCCGAGATTTAAAAAATCTTCAAATGATGTGCGAATTTTTGCGTAAGCGGTATCAATATGAGTTGTTATTCCCTCATCAGACAAATTTGTTGCGCATTTACTTCTAAAATGCGACGTGATAACCTCTTCCTCATTTTCGCTATTCATACGTGAAAGTTCGAGCTTTACATTCAGATACCATTTAATGCTTCCTTTAAAATTAATTTCATTTTCCAAAAATTCATATACATTATCTCTTACGTTGTTTAAAAACATCTGAAGATCACCTTTAACGTCAGCTGTTGGATGAATGACTTTAGTTAAGAAAGAGTTTAATGCTGAGTTACATTGATTATTATTTTTTTGCCTTGATGATTTCTTTACCTTTTTCGCCGGAGTGACATTAATAGCATTACAAGCTTTTCTCTTCACCATCACATTTGATGCTTTGTTATGTGTTGTACGATTATGACGTAATAAGTCATATTTTCGATGGGTGCGATAAGCACATTGATTGCAGGTAAACGGGTTTTCACCTGTATGTATTTTCATATGTCTGTTTAACATATATTTGTCTTTGAAGGTCTTTGAACATGTGGGACATGTGTTGATATTTAAAGGCACTTGTTGGGAAATGCCGGAAGAAGGTGGGTGAATATTGTCAACTGCCTCATGCTCCTCGACAACAGCAGGCAGGCTAGTTTCTTGAATTGAACTCGGATATACTCCAACAGGTGTATCAGGTGTAAAATTATCATCAACATCAGCAGATGAGGGAAAAGTTCCCATATGTTCATAAAATTCAGCATGACCAAGCATAATGTTTTCTGTAACGATGTCACCAAAAAGGGAAAGCATCTAAAGAAAACAGAAAAAAAATCCCATTAAGTATTTTAAACTGAATTCTCATTTTTTTATTTAGAAAATTCATTTAAATTCGTAACGGGTATCACTTGCGGAAACCCCTCACAAACAATTTGCGCTTACTTATGTAAAAGTCCTATTCTAGGTTAAACATACATTTCCTCTAAGATAAGCAAATGAAAAACGATTGTAAACGCTTTGTCTTGAAATGTTGAAAATCTTATACAAAGGTAAACTCGGAATTTCTGCTAATCTAACTCTTCATAAATATATTAAAACGATGTAAATTTGTAGTTTTAAAAGGAATGCTGATGTTGAATATTTACAAACTTTTAGATTGAATAAAAACATGCAAAATAAAACATCTCTTACCTCCTGATCAGGTTCATCCAAAGTGTCGGTTTTCACTCTAAACTCCATTTCAAAAAAGTAGCTCGAATTCAGAAAACAAGGTAGTCCCAAAATCCTAACTGATGTGCAGGAGACGTTGAAATAAAATGGAGACGGCAAAGGCAGTAATGGTTATTTACACTGAAAAACCTGTAAACAATACAGACTTGTTTCAAGCAGGTTAAAACCTGATATCTCTTTGCTTTTGTTACTTTAACCATTAGAAGCGACATGGGTGTTTTACATCATACATTGTAATACCCCCTCCCCTCCCTGAAGGTAAGCTAGCTACTTACGTAGTAGAACTATAAAGGTCTGAGTGGTGGAGTAACGTAGAAAGATCGCTTTGGGAGTTTTCCTTAAATGGAGGGGAGGGGGGGGCTGTTTACTTAAGGGGCTTTGAAGAGGTTTAACAGCAACATTGTTTTCTTGAAATTCTTTCCATAGGATTTCACTACCACAGTTGTACCATGGGAAAACAGCCATCTCATCTTTGTTCTAAAATAGCTGTGTGTCTTGCTTACAACACCGCTCCCGTAGGCACAGGTAAACCGTCAGAGCAAATAGATTATCCTTTGTTTGTTTTACGAACACTATAAACTTAGAAATCGTCTCGCACAATTGCTTTATACAAGATGCATGCATGTTCTTCTTAGACTAATGGGAAAGGTGTCATAAACAATCTGTTCTTCTTAAACTAATGGGAAAGGTGTCATAAACAATCTGTTCTTTTCAGACAATGTAGTTAGGTGACAAAGAGCCACCTGATGACATTGTAAAATGAGCATCTGTGTTAAATACGGATACAGCGAGAGAGTTAAATGCTTTTGTATAAACTTTTGTTGTACATAATTAATTCAGAGATTTTATACTTTTTAACGTATGTTATTTTTATTGCTTGTATCCTTACTCACGAATGTACTATTTTTATTAGACACACACACACACACACACACACACATACACACCAGAAAAATTAAGCACTAGTACTTTAGGAAATTCTTTTTTATGTAAACTATGTGTACGATAATGGTAAACCTCTTTGCAAAATGTGGAAGTCCTCAAAAGGACTGTTTTTTTTTATTTCATAAAGTATATGCACGATAATGGCTAACCTTTTTGTAAAATTTGGTAGTCCTGAAAAGGACTTTTTTTTTTCTAGTTTCATTTTCTTGCTATTCAGTCCATATCATCATGCTGTATTTCCGCTTTGATTAGGCTAAAAATGTTTTCTAGTTTTACGGAATTGAGAAAAGCTTCGTTTGCATATTTCATCAAATTTCTTCTTTCTAAACGTTCAACGAATTTTTCAATAATCTGAGCAAGTTCGATCGCTAAAACAGCTGTATAGAAATACTCATCTTCACATACTACTTCAGAAAGATCCCATTTCTTCTGCCGTGCTGTTTCTGTCAAATATGAAACTACATCACCTCTAAGAATATCCTTAAGTTCTTGTAACATTTCTGTTTGCTTCATAAATATTAATTCTTGAAATGATTCTCTTTGCTTTCCATTTGGAAAATCCTCTACTAAAGTTTCACCTTTGGATGCTAAAGTTTCTTCAAACGTGTTGCGAAAGGATATGATTTTACAAAATTCAACAGCTATTTGATTTAACACATTGGAGGAGTTGCGTACTAGTTCTGACCACATTTCCTCCGTAAGAGTAATGCTTGATTTCTTATTATTAATAGAGATTTCATGGTTTTCTGGATTGATATGCACCTTTAGAAACCCAGTGAATGGGAAATCAATTGAGGAAATTCCATATCCGAGATGCCTTGAAATAGTATCCTTTTCGTTCATGAGCTCGATCCACTGATTTGTAAAAATGGTTATTCCAACTTTTGAAGGATAGCACTTCTTTCCATATGGCTTGAATAGTCTGATATGAACATACAACCTTTGATTGAAAGATGATATGTAGGCAAAGATATTATTCCCTAAATGGAAAAAAATTATCAGGTAGGTTATCCATATGAATCACCCCTGAAGAACGTCCACTGTAACTTAAAGTAGCCATCATAAGTCAGTAAGCTAAGCAACTGATCCTCACTCAGATGGAAGGTGTTAACAGATCGCTGATACAAGCAAAAGTGAAGTGCTCGCTGACCAACAAATCCAGAATAGGAGGGTATCATAAAATTATCAGCGAATCCCGGCAACACGAATAGATCATGTGACTGGTGAAAATTTGGTGTTATACAACAAAAAGAAATTCGAGAGGTTGCGGTAAAAAGATGAACAGCCAATCGCTGAATGGGAAAATGTCAGATGATCAGTGGGCTTCCTAAAGTAAATGTCACAAAAGACTCATGTGTTGACATGTGTTGACATGAGCAAATTCAAGTATAAACACGCATAGCAATGTTTTAATCTACAATGCGGGCCATGTGACATCGTCAACCCCCCCCCCTCCAACATAAAAGAGTAAACACATATTAGTAGTGTTACCACCTAATTTTTTCCGTGTATAAAAACTGTTTTCCCATTTTATTATTTTTATTTTATTGTTATTATATATGATCATTTGGAGTGTAATAGCCAGCTATTCCGATGCCAGAATCAGGAAAGGGGTCCACAATAAAGCTAACACAAGCAATGTCTTGTTGGTCCAGTGGTTAAGGTTCCTGCCTCACGCAGAGGATGGAGTGTTCAAATCCCATTGCTGGCCAACAAGACATTTTTTATCCTCAACAAAAAAAAAAAAAAAAAAAAAAGGA
This sequence comes from Macrothele yani, assembly GCA_039090855.1. Classification (NCBI taxonomy): domain Eukaryota; kingdom Metazoa; phylum Arthropoda; class Arachnida; order Araneae; family Macrothelidae; genus Macrothele; species Macrothele yani. The sequence goes on from CM077002.1 coordinate 133,923,577, forward strand.
AGAGAAAAGAAATTTCCCCGTTTGATGACATGGACAATCTCACGCGGAAATTTATTTTTTTTTAAAGTAAGGCTAAAACGTAAAAGTTCTGAACATTCCTATATTAGCAGTGTTGCCACCGCTAAAAAGTTTCTTCATCAGCCTAGACAAAAGGCTTTTCCAAAACTTACATTGAGAGATCCAGCACATGCATCATGCGGCATGTTCCAGAACTCTCATTGAGAGTTCTAGCACACGCGGTATGCCGCATATGCCGTATACCGATCAGCAAGGTTGCGGCATATTCCAGAACTCTCATTGAGAGTTCTAGCACACGCGGCATGCGGCATATGCCGCATACCGATCACGAAGGTCGCGGCATGTTCCAGAACTCTCATTGAGAGTTCTAGCACATGCGGCATGCGGCATATGCCGCATGCCGCGTGTGCCAGAACTCTCATATTTCCTCTACTCTTGTCATATAGTTACTTGTTCTTGGTTTTCCAGTTTTTAATTTCCCCAACAGGACCTTTGTGATTTCCAATTTACTCCTGTGCTTCGTTCAAAAACATGTCTGCATTTCTGGTAGCAAATCGCCTTCTGCCGATTGCAGATGCGCTTTAGGTCTCGAAAAGAACAATAGCTCCCATTTCAGATCTTAGAAAAAAATTATTGTGCTCCTGAGAATCAAGTTCAAACTTTACATTGCATTGGTATAAATTCTTCACTAACTTTTGAACAGTTCAGAGCTGAAATTACCCATAAAGAAATCCACCAGCAAGCGAATATTACAGATTTAACTCCTCGTGATGACAGAAAATAAAAAAATCACAAAATTCAACGTTTTGAGATTTTCAACACCTTAATCAATAACGATTCCATAGCCAAAATAATCAGTAGCGATTCGCCAGTCAAAATAATTAATAACGATTCCATAGTCAAGATAATCAATAACCATTCCATAGTCAAATTAATTATACTATAACACAGATTCTTTTTATGCTAATTGAGGTTATCAAAGAAAGGTAAGCAAGTAATCACATGCTAAATTTTTTTATGTTATCCTTACAGTGCAAAATTCTCTGATTTTAGGCCTCTTCCCAATATGAGAAACTTGCCATGCATAAGCAAAAATAACTTTTCCCCCAAATGATTTCCAATATATAGATCTTTTTACAATTCCGTTTTCATTCCACTCGTGAAACTTGAAAGCGAGGTTTCTGATCTTTTCACGGTTATGCACGGACATTTCTGAAAAATAGTAAATGCAGAAGTTACAGCGCCAACTCTAAAATCGAGACTACAACTTTGCCGATTGTTGTAACAAATGCTCCACATAAATAATGATACCCTGTTAGCTCAAATGTGATCCACCTATTTTTTGTAGGTTCCAAATGAAAGGGCCGCTACCTACTATAAAGATAGGGATTTCGGTTTAGAAGCCAGCAACGTGGGAGCTAACGGAGGAAAGTCCGCAAATAATCCTTCCATTCTTCTCTCCACTACTGAAAAGACGATTTGGGAGGGTCATTTTTCGGCTCAGCGCTAAATAGTTAACTCAGTGTTATATTCTGTGTAGAAAACCGGGCTAATTTTTAACCAGAGTGAATAAGGGCTCTTTCCGGAGCTCACTCGGGCTATGAACTGTGATCTGTCGTCTCCGGTCTCAGACAATTGGATTTTTCTGAGAGTTTGCTGCACATAGAATTAATGACCGTGGAGGGGTACCTTGGACGAAGTGCTGGGAAGAAAGAAAGGTTGGTGTTGTGGACTCTCCAATCCTTGTATCTTGTGATATTTTGGGCCCAAATTTCAAAGGTAATACCGAAAATAAGAGATTGAGATTACCTGCGATGAGATGATTTGTGCTGATGATCTCTCCTTCCATTTTGATGAGATCAAAAAGTTCTGTTTCTAATAATATTCAAACGGAAGTGGTGCAGTATTTTCAGAAACAGTTGGGACACAACCTGCACTGTTCTCCTGTGAACTACGAACCTCACAAGTTATCTTCTTTATTAATCTTTAAAATAATCTGTCAAAAGGTACAATGATACAAAATTTTTATGCGTTAGCCAGTCGCCAGTGACAACTACAGGTTTCCTTATTCATCGCCTTTGCCCCAAAGTAAATGCTGGAAACGCCACAGGTTTTAATAATTCACATTCTCAGTATCTCAACCTCATACTTTAAAAGTGTGGGAGAGTGGCGATTAACTTGAAATATTTATCAATCATAATATGCATGCAGACGCACTAATGTATGGTCATATTTAGGGAAGGAATTTTATTTATTTCTTAGCAATAATTTGCTGTTACCTGCTTTTGCTCTTCAGTATTGATTAGTGTTAACTATGCATTACAGTAATACACATGACAAAAATTTGAGAGTAAAATAATATTTAATACTGGTCTTTAAGTTGCTATAACTTATTTTAGCAGGAAAATGTAGGTTTGAATGCGTCTCTCAGTACTTATTCCCACTTAGTGCTTACAATTTATCTCCAGCATTACATTGCAGATGGAACAAAGGCCCGCGACCAGATAAGACAGATGGGAACGAGATTCCCCTTTCCCCAAACAAATGTTTAGTAGCTTTTTTTAAACACTTTTGAAAAAAAATTTTTACTGGAAAATGAAATAAAAAAATGCTATATCATTTTTACACAAAGACGCAAGTTAACATCAAAATTGGTTGTGCCTAGAAATAAGAACAGTATAATCATAAAACCATACCCACAAGCAGAGGCGCAACTAAGCATTGCTGTGCCCAGGGAAAATCGCAAATATTGCGCCCCATCTGTGATATTGCGCCCTGTCTTTCTGTTTTTTATCTATCTATCTTACATACACACAAATTCAGCATGGATTCTTCATTGCTTAGCAGAAAATTGACACCAAACTTAGACTTCTTCTACTATCTAGTTTAACTCAGATAAGAAATCACACACACACACTAATTTAAGAAATTGAAATCCTTATTAAGCAGCAAAACAAAGAATGTATCTCAAGTACGTCTTTCAGTTGATTTATTTGTCTAAGTTTCGTTCAGTTTCCTTCCTATAGTAGCTTACTGTGGCAGCGGGGCTTTACTAGTATCCAGCTAGCTACCCGACTGGATATAGTTTAATAGTCTCATGCTTAAGCATTTTTATTGAGGTATGTATAGAAAATAGGGTATTGTGAAGTGGGGTGTCATTTTTGGTCCCAAACGTCAACGGCACTTTACCCTCTTTAATTGAGTAGAAAGGAGTTAGGAAATGGGGGACACTTAGAGGAGGGTTTCGCGCATTTCCCTTTGCTTTTAGATCAAGGATGTTCTGAATGGGGAAGCTGAACTGGACGCGAGACGCCGTTTAGGTTGGAAAACACAGAAGAGGATGAGGGAGGTCAGATCCCCAACTGGTTCGGAGTTTAGACATTCAGTACTATAAGTGCAGTTGATAGTCACGGCTCGCAATCGTAGCACTGATCGAATATACCCTAGAGAACCATCAACAATGTGAACGACATCCATTTCTTATAGCATACGTACTGTAGCGCCTTCATTTCTGAATGTGAATAATTAACATCCCCTGAACATTTTGAAGAAGAAATGCGAATTTTAAGCTGCCAAGACGATCGAAACTAGCGAAATATAAAATAAATCTGTAAACGTAGAAACGACAAAGAATGACACGAAAAAACAATACCAGGAATTAGTGCAAAAATTTCAATTCCAATCAGATTGTAAACAGTGATTTTTGCGCCCTCCCTATAGCTGCGCTGAGCTGCCTGCCCCGCCTTAGTTACGCCTCTGCCAAAAGTGGAAGTGAAACTCTCATTACTTGAATTTCAGCATCAGCTATACCAGTCGCTTCGAGCGAGCGGCAGTAGTATCAAACGCTGTTGTGCGTTTGCTATTGTAAACTATCGTCTCCATGTCTTATGCTGCGATCTTTTCGTACTGGTAATTTAAAGTCAGGAACCACTATTTTTTCTTTTTTGGTTTGGGTGTTTAATGACCACTGTGAGCAACTCAATGGGCTATATTGTGGGCCGCGGATGGCTTAGTGGTCAGCGTTCGTGACTGCCACGGAAAGACCTCGGGTTCGATCCCAGGCAGGTACTAACGCTCGAACCACAAAGTATCCGCCGTGCGTCAGAGGACGAAGGACGTACATGAGATAAAGGCAGATAGCAGTGAGACACATGTACGCGTAGCTCAGTTGGTAGAGCGACTTACTCCGGAGTGAGGGGACCCAAATTCGATGTCCGGCGCAAACAAACTTGTAAGTTATAGAAAGGGGAGAGCCAGTGCCATAAAACAAACACAAAATCGATGCCTTACCAGGATTCGAACCAGAACCCATCTCGGAAGAGTGATTAGACGCTGCGCTACAAGGGCGGCAAATTGCACGCAAACGGCGTGGAAAACCGAAACTGGATATGTTTTGAAAGGGTTGGGTATCAGGATTGCGAGAAGAAATGCTTTTTTTGCTTGGGATCTATTGTTATGGTAGCGATGATTAGAATCACTGTTAAGCTGCATCCGTGGTGAAAGAGAGAGAACCTTTTTTCTTTTTTTCTTTTTTTTTTTTATACATGAAAATTAAAATGAAAGGATAGATACGAAATTCAGGAACAACAGATGAATCTTGATATTAACTGCTAATTATAATCTATGCAGTTTAGTGCAAGATTAATCAGATAAAAAAGAGGAACTTCCATACAAAAATCATTTTAAAATGTTTACAGAGTTAAGCATTTAATCAGTTTCGGTTTAATATATATGCCCAAAGATCCGAGCCCAGAAACATTTTTCGGCGTCATTGCATGTATGTACTTCGAATAATATCCGTCATTCGAAACTCACAGTTAAAACCTACAGATATGGGAGAAACTTCTTTCTAATGAAGTAATGACGAATGTGCTGCCATCTGATGATAAAGCTGTTTTATTCAGTATTTCTTCCTTGGTCATTTTATTTCTTTTAAAATACGGACCTTCTTTTAGTGAACTGTACTTCGACCGCCCCCCATCCCCTCTTAGAATGTAAAATTATAGGAAAGCCAGTCTAAGTGCTCTACACAAAAAATTTAATCTTTAACAGATGCAAATAGCTGCGGAAAATTCCTTAATGAGCAGCACAGTCAGAGATCTAAATTCCTAAGTTATGTACAGATAAAAGACACATTTAACATGTCTTGCCTTTAATAAGGACGTGTCCCATAGTTCTTTATATTTCTTCCTTCACACTATGGTTTTTAGCTTCGTTTCAAATTTATATTTAATGGTTTATTGTTTTTATAAGTTACATTCAATTTCACTCCCACTGTTTTCTTTTTTTGTCCTTTATAGAGTATGTACATATTACCAGTCATGCATTCAGGATGCAACTCCCCCCCCCCCCCCACCATTCATGACACTCTCTCCCTCATTGAGGTTTTTGGGTGATCTCCTTTTATCTTTAGTCTGGTTATTTTCGTTTATATCTCAATATCTGGGGAAATGAATTTTAAAAAACTGAAGAAAATAAGGGAAAATACACTGGCGGAAAGTGAAAGAAGAACACCAAGAAGGATTTGGCGGACGATCATGAAATCTACATATGTTAATGGGTCGAGTGTACGTAGGTATGATGTTAATTTCGGGACCAACCGGTGAGCGCTTACGCCACAGCACGGCATAATATGCAAATTATCGTCGGTGGTATTTAAGGAGTACGGCGCAGTGAAAGTAACCAGTAATCGGTGTACGTACACGTGCGAAGACCTCGAAGAAGCTGCAATGCCTATACATGGAAGACGTGCACGATTTCAGCAGTTATCGGATTTTGAGCGAGGTCGTCTATTCGGACTCCGCGAGGCCGGGTGGTCGTATCGTCTTATTGCGGAGCGAATTGGACGGGAAGTATCGGTGGTGGTACGATGGTGGCGTAGATGGTCCGAGGAACATTCCCACACGAGAAGACGTGGAACCGGGAGTTGTCAAGCAGAACATCCACTGTTCTGCTTCAAGCAGAACAGTGGATGTTCTGCTTGACAACTCCCGGTTCCACTGTGAGATCGCCGTTGTCAAGCAGAACATCCACTGCGTCGCAAATCCGAGCTGCCGTTGCACCTGAGGTGACTCTGCAAACAATCCGCAACCGTCTACTGGATGCAGGACTACGTGCACGTGTGCCTCTGGCATTTGTACCCTTGACTCCAGCCCACCGTCAGGAACGGCTGCAGTGGTGTCGCCAACGTCTGCACTGGAGAACGCAATGGCGATCTGTCGTGTTCAGCGATGAAAGCAGATTCTGCTTGGGAGCCTCCGATGGCCGTATGCTTATTCGCAGACGCACAGGGGAGCGTCTCCACCCTTCTTGCATCCGCCAGCGACACACAGGGCCTACACCTGGTCGCCTGGTACTGGGAGCGATCAGCTATCACTCCCGTACACAACTAATGTTTGTGCCGGGTACGTTAAACAGCTCCTACAACAACAACATCATTCAGCCCGTTGTTGTGCCATTTGTAAGGTCGGTCCATCGAGGTGTTTTCCAGCAAGATAACGCACGCCCACACACGGCACGTGCAACGCAACATACACTTCAGGGTATGTGACAACTTCCATGGCCTGCACGTTCACCGGATTTATTCCCCATTGAGCACGTGTGGGATTTTATGGGACAACGACTTATCGGTCTCCATGGCCAGCCACGACCATCCCCGGTTTACGCGTCCAGGTTGAGGATGCTTGGAACTCAATACCCCAGACTGACATCCAACATCTGTACGGCAGACTCCATGCCAGAATTGCACAGTGTGACGCAGTTTATGGCGGTTCAACCTCGTACTAGCCATGTTACATGGAAATGTTATTTTTCAGTTTACCAACAAATACAGCTGTATTTTGCCATAATGTTTTGATCACGTTATCCTCTGTATTCCGTTATTATGCTGTATAAATTCCGTTGGTATCAGACGTCTCCTTCTTGGTGTTCTTTTTTCACTTTCCACCAGTGTATTATAAAAAAGAAACAAACAAACAAACAAAACATCCACATAGACTTCAATCTGAAACTTCTATCATCCTTCAACAAAACATTAAACAGTCCCAGCTGAAGGGGTAATTTTTCAAGCACTGAGAAGTCGGACTACTTCCGCAATAACAACCAAATTCCACAGAGTAGAGATGTTTGACTGCAATACATCATCGTATTTTTGAAGCTGGTATTTAGCACTTTTTCAGTCTTCCCGATGCCGAATTTCCTTGAATACGGTTAAGCCTCAGTGTAACTAACACGAAGTTACTGTTTCCAATACAACAACACGACGTTACTGCTTCCAATGCCGCCCCTACTCCCTTTAAAATAAAAAAATTGATGGCTACAATTTCATGTAACTCACTCGGATCTGATCCAGGAGCAAAACGAAATGTTATGCGGAGGTGGGGTGCAATGTAATCTACCCAAAGCAAAGCACAGATAAATTAATAATTTAAAACCTAAATGTGGTGAACTATAAACAATAATTTTTCTGATAACAATTAATAACAAAATTTCGTCCGTCGTTGACAAAAATTCTTTACTTTAATAAACTTCCGCCATCAATTCCTAAATTGATTAAATATTTGTAATGAATCAGTTGCTTTGTTAGAAGTTTATGTCTATTTTTTCCCTTTTTTTTAAATGATTTTTAATGTTTTAACATATGACTGCGCAATTCAGCCCTTATTCTCCCTCCTACCATTCTGAGCGGAGATGGAATAACTTCGCGTGAATATCCTGCAAATGTCCCCCTTCTAAAGCCCAAAGCGATCTTCCTTTATCTAAGCCAGAAAACTTATCAGGCTCCAAAGAGCAGCGTTAACAGCCCACTCGTTCCTTCCACCACTCGTTCGTATTCAGTTCGTGTTCATTTTGGATAAGTATAGTCAAACAGATAGGAAATGGGATTACGGAAATTCGGAGACAAAATTTTGTACGTCAACAGTTTACGCCACGAATTGTGCCATTTCTCGAGCAGTCAGTTTCCACTTTAATTTTAAAATTTTCTTTTATAATTTTTTAGGGCATTTTACAAATTATTAATTTTTACTTTCTTTCCTTCAATTTTTTAATTAATTTTTCGCGCCACATTTTGTCATTTCTTCATTTACAGAAGTTACTTACATGGTTCGTCACTTTCGGGGGCCTTTTGGCAACTTAAAATTCTCATTTCTGTCAAGCCCTAGTTACGCCTCTGTTCATAAATACATAGCTTTCTTTAAAGATAAATGTGGGTAGAACACGGATTTCAGAATATCTCTTAAGGAAAATCGCTATGTACTCTGTGTCAGTCTGTGGATAAGGGGTGATGATGACGTGATGAGCCATCAAAATGGATGACCTATGTTTTTAAGTGCAATGCCCTAAATCTAACTGTAGTTTGCTTTAGCTTACTTAATTTATAACAGCTTGCTTGTTCCCGCGGCTCTTTCCTCTTATAGAGAATTTGCTATGCCGTTTCAGACCAAATGTCCGAAATTTTGATTGAGGGAAACTTTTTTTCTTTTAAAGAAAATAACATTTCTCATAGAAATAACGCTCTAATGAAGTTAAAAGATTGTTATTTTAAGTACCGAAATAATTATGCGTTCGTTACAAAAACTTCAGACAAAAAGAATTGTGCCATTTCTCGAGCAGTCCACTGGGAAATGTCCTGGTATCCCGATGGCCCAATCCGCCTCTGGCTCCAACCCTCAGATTTCTCTGTTCATCGGTTTTTGCAAAATTCCTGCGTCATTGCTTCTTAATTGGTTATATTTTACTTGATTAAATCCTTCTCTGCAGTAATTTGCGCGCTTAGGTTTTCCAAATTATAGTTAGTAACTGTCAAAGTCGTCTCAATTAGGCAAACTTTTGTTTTACTTAGTTTGTATCATCTGGCATATGTCTAATGGTTATAAAAGAAGTATCCCAATTCTGGGGTCTGTAGAAAAGCGAGATAGAAAGTAGTAGAAGTGACAATATGAAAATAGCTTGTGCCAAAATATTTGGGCCACGCTTCCGAAGTGTTACATTCATCCTTCCACCGCAGTTGCTGCCGGGATTGTTTATGTTTAGCCATCAGCTCGCGGTGTGTTACCACGTGGGCAGTAACAATTTCTACGGGAAAATTCTGATTTGGAAAGTTTCTTCATTGTCTTGAATTTAGCATAATATGACCGTTTTCAATTTAAAACACGAGCTTGCTCTTTATTGTGTCAGATTTCCTAAATATTTCGTGTAACCTTCCGTCGCAGTTACCGGCGGGTTTGTTCACGTTTCAGGCAACGGCTCTCCATGTAGATCTCATTACGTGCCATAAATAATTCGACTATTTAATTGCAAAGATGATTCTTTTACAGAAGAAATATAAACTCACGCACAATGAACTTTGCGCACCTAGAAAAAAACATGCTACAACCGCGAAACTTTGCAAATAGCTAGAGTGCGTGCTAGTGTGCAAATGAACCACGTTTGATGTGATTGCGCAGGACCGCACACCCGGTGGTGGCACTGCAAGCATGAACTGGCAGCCTTATAAACCGGCGGGTAGTCAACGCCCCATGAAAGCGAAAAGCACCGGCTGACGCAAGCAAGAGTACAAATTGACAAAAATGCCGGGTAGACGCCAGAGACCAGGCCTCGATTTAAGCAAATTACGGACTTTGAGAGAGGCATGATCATCGGGCTGAAAATCGCGGGGTGGTATGCGCGTCGTACAGTCCGCCACTGGGATCTTTTTTTTTTTTTTTTTTAGTGGAGGTTTAACGACCACCGTGAGCAACTCAATGGGCTATAAGCAGTCGCCCGTCCCTAATTTAGGGTCACTGATTCCAGGGAAGGGAGAGAGCCAGTGCCGTAAGATAAACACAACATCCATGCCTCACCGGGATTCGAACCCGGACCCCGTTCGGACGAATGATCAGAGGCCATCGCTTAGACCACTGCGCCACCGGGGCGGCACTGGGATCGTTTTGACCTAGGTAGTTAGAATGAGAGAAGGTAGGTCAATGAGTTCGTCCAACCCACTCCGGCTTAGGGTCCAGGAATCAGTGACGTCAGTGGAACACTCTTGGAGCTGTCCTACGCTCTCTCTCTCTTTCCACAATGCGGGCCGCGGGTGGCCTAGTGGACAACGTTCGTGACTACCACGGAAAGAACCTCAGGTTCGATCCCAGGTAGGTACGAACGCTCGAGCCACTAAATATCCGCCGTGCGTCGGATGGGCACCTTAAGTCGTCGGACCCCTGGTACTGGTTTCCCGGTAGTAAATTAAGGGCGTATTCCTCCCCCTTCTACTTCGCTTCCGTGCCACTTTCCTATCGGGCACTCTAGCCCAAATCTCCTAGCTTCCTATTTCTAAGGGTTGTTTAAGACCTGGGGTCAAACACTCCCTTCCTAAAATCCTCTACATATAATCTGGTTTCTGGCGTCCAGATCAAGGTAGTTATATTTTTTTGTTGAATCAAAGGATGATTTTACAATCATCCGTTACCAACTGATTTCAAGCACAGGCTGAAAATGCTATTGCTAATTGCTTGGATAAAAGCTTCGCTGCCGGCAAATGGCAACGTTAAAAACGACAAAGTGGTCACCCAGGACACCGCACTTAAAGAGAAAACAACTAAATAATTTTAAATCATTTCTGTAGAATTTTTTAAAAAAAAATTTTTAAGTTTTGGAGCGCGATGCCCTCAAAAGATTTTTATTCAGCTTTTTTATTTGTTTCCAACCCCTTCCTTCCTTCCTTCCTTCCTTTTTGAATAGGTTATCGCCAGTGTTGTAGTCGTAAAATCAGCAGAGGGTTGGTACCCTTTAGCGAGGGCGGGGGGGGGGGGGTGCTGGCCTTCCTAACAATTATAACTATGAGCTCACTTACCGATATGAATAAAGTATCTTCTCCTCTCTCCTGTCAATGATGACATGTTGAAGAGCATGCACAAGATTACTTTAATTTGTACTGAAATATATCCCATAAAGCCTGACGAGATAAGTCCTTACAGCACTGTTCTTCTCTAGAAGAAACTCTTGATCTACTATCAGTTCCTGAACGATGATTCATCAGCCAAGAGCTTACATATTTTTTTGGATTGAATCGTTCAATGGGCGGTCCATTTGAATTTATGAACATCAGGTTAGATACATTAGAGAATAACAAAGATGCTCTCAGATCGGTTATAATGTTGTTCATTAAACTCAATAATCGTTCGTATTCAACTGTCGAACGAGGCAGAGTTAAAATCGTCCTTAAGAGGGATTTTAAGTTTTCTGGTACAACTTGGACGTTTTCAGTATATTCTCCCAGTCTCTAAGAGAATATACTGAAAACGAGAGAATATTCTCTCAGTCTTTGAGAGAGTACAACTTGGACGTTTTCAGTATATTCGCTCATTAATGACATTTCATCAACATTAAAACCTCTACAGATTCGCCTTGTTTCTAGTTCTCCATAACGCATGTCATCTGTTTTAATATTTTGTCCCTCTAACGAAGAAATATCTTTAAGAAGTTGTACATTTTCACTGTTTGAATCTGAACACAGTCTTGATTTCATCCTGTCAGCCGTGCTTTGAATAAACTGTTTTGGTTAAAAAGTGCAATTTTGTTGTTAGAAATAAATGGGATATTTTTAAATAATAATTCCTCATTCGCTGCGAATGCTATATGAGTTTTTTTTCCAGGATTTTCTCCGAAGCTCTCTATAATTCTTATGGTTCTTTTTATAACATGTTCAGCTGTTGGCAGCGATGTTGTTCGAGATTGAAGTTCTGTTGATAATACGGACATTGAAGGTATACGCTATTCTGTCAAAGAAAAGCAGAGTGTATTACGCCGTATACACTCCACTACAGCCCTGGTTATCGCCCTTAGCCGCACAGATACTGAGATTTTCATATTTCAAATGATTTTTATGAACACCTTAATGTTTTCCGCGTTCAAATGATTTTATGACCACTTTAATGTTTTCCGTCCGACTGTGTTGGGACTGGGTTACCGAGACTTACTCCTCCTTTCTTTACGGGCTTGACCACCGTTTTTGTGACGTCACGCTAAGCAACGGAGTTGAGCCTCATCAAAAAGGTTACGGCACTACGTTTCTGGGTATTCAGTCCTACTTGATGATTGAAGGAAGAGCTTAAATAAAGTCCATATTTTAGTTTTCTGCAAATTATTTTATGACATAGCAGTTCTACCGAAAAAAAAAAAAAGAAAATTGCGTCTGATTTACATTTCTCGGGAATAACGCTTTCTCGCTATTTCTGTTCTGTACGAGTATAAACGGTTATACCGAAAAGTTCAACGCAGTTTTAAACAGACGCAGAAAATAACTGAAATGCAATCCATTAGTACGTTGGTGTACTGTTACATTGCAAATTGAATCTGTAAAAGAAAAACCGGCGAAAAAATTTATAAAACAGCCTCTAAACTTGAGGTTTTAGACCATAACTTTTTCTGATCAAATAGCATTTCTTTCATCCAAAAAGTAATAAATTTGAAAAAGCAGACTGTTCCTAAATTTATACTGAGCACGCATTTGAAAATGAAAGTCACTCAATTCTCTATAAGAGGAAAGTGCCGCGGAAACAAGCAAGCTGTTATAAATTAAGTAAGCTGAAGCAAACGACAGTTAGATTTAGGGCATTGCACTTAAAAACATAGGTCATCCATTTTGATGGCTCATCACGTCATCATCACCCCTTATCCACAGACTGACACATAGTACATAGCGATTTTCCTTAAGAGATATTCTGAAATCCGTGTTCTACCCACATTTATCTTAAAAGAAAGCTATGTATTTATGAAAAGACGCGTAACTAGGTTGGGACAGAAATGAGAATTTTAAGTTGCCAAAAGGCCCCGAAAGTGGTGAAGCATGTAAGTAACTTCTGTAAATGAAGAAATGACAAAATGTGGCGCGAAAAATTAATTAATAATTGAAGGAAAGAAAGTAAAAATTAATAATTTGTAAAAAGCCATAAAAAAAATTGAAAGAAAATTTTAAAATTAAAGTGAGAACTGACTGCTCGAGAAATGGCACAATTCGTGGCGTAAACTGTTGACGTACAAAATTTTGTCTCCGAATTTCCGTAATCCCCCTTCCTATCTGTTTGACTATACTTAACCAAAATGAATACGAACGAGTGGTGGAAGGAACGAGTGGGCTGTTAACGCTGCTCTTTGGAGCCTGATAAGTTTTCTGGCTTAGATAATGGAAGATCGCTTTGGGCTTTAGAAGGGGGACATTTGCAGGATATTCACGCGAAGCTATTCCATCTCCGCTCAGAATGGTAGGAGGCAGGGCAAGGTCTGAATTGCGCAGTCATATATTAAAACATTAAAAATCATTTTAAAAAAAAGGGAATTGATGGCGGAAGTTTATTAAAGTAAAGAATTATTGTCAACGACGGACGAAATTTTGTTATTAATTGTTATCAGAAAAATTCTTGTTTATAGTTCACCACATTTAAGTTTTAAATTATTATTTTATTTGTACTTTGCTTTGGGTAGATTACATTGCACCCCACCTCCGCATAACATTTCGTTTTGCTCCTGGATCAGATCCGAGTGAGTTACATGAAATTGTAGCCATCAAATTTTTTATTTTAAAGGGAGTAGGGGCGGCATTGGAAGCAGTAACGTCGTGTTGTTGTATTGGAAACACTAACTTCGTGTTAGTTACACTGACGCTTAACCGTATTCAAGAAAAGTCGGCATCCAGAAGACTGAAAAAAAGCTAAATACCAGCTTCAAAAATACGATGATGTATTGCAGTCAAACATCTCTACTCTGTGAAATTTGGTTGCTATTGCGGAAGTAGTCCGACTTCTCAGTGCTTGAAATATTACCCCTTCAGCTAGGACTGTTTAATGTTTTGTTGAAGGATGATAGAAATTTCTGACTGAGGTCTATGTGGATGGTTTTTTTTTTGTTTTTTTTTTTGTTTCCTTTTTATAATACACTGGTGGAAAGTAAAAAAATGAACACCCAGAAGGAGACGTCTGATACCAACGAAATTTATACAGCATAATAACGGAATACAGAGAATAACGTGATCAAAACATTATGGCAAAATACAGCTGTATTTGTTGGTAAACTGAAAAATTTCATTTCCATGTAACATGTAACATGGTTAGTACGAGGTTGAACCGCCATAAACTGCGTCACACTGTGCAATTCTGGCATGGAGTCTGCCGTACAGATAATGGATGTCAGTCTGGGGTATTGAGTTCCAAGCATCCTCAACCTGGACACGTAAACCCGGGATGGTCGTGGCTGGCCGTGGAGACCGATAAGTCGTTGTTCCATAAAATCCCACAGGTGCTCAATGAAGGACAAATCCGGTGAACGTGCAGGCCATGGAAGATGTCTCACACCCTGAAGTGCATGTTGCTTTGCACGTGTCGTGTGTGAGCGTGCGTTATCTTGCTGGAAAACACCACGATGGACCGACCTTACAAATGACACAACAACGGGCTGAATGATGTTTTTGATGTAGGAGGTGCTGTTTAACGTGCCCGGCACAAACCCTAATTGTGTATGGGAGTGATAGCTGATCGCTTCCCACACCAGGAGACCCGGTGTAGGCCCTGGGTGTCGGTGGCGGATGCAAGAAAGGTGGAGACGCTCCCCTGTGCGTCTGCGAACACGCATACGGCCGTCAGAGGTTCCCAAGCAGAATCTGCTTTCATCGCTGAAAACGACAGATCGCCATTGCATTCTCCATTGCAGACGTTGGCGACACCACTGCAGCCGTTCCTAACGTTGGACTGGAGTTAGACGTACACATGCCAGAGGCACACGTGCACGTAGTCCTGCATCCAGTAGACGGTTGCGGATTGTTCGCACAGTCACCTCAGGTGCAACGGCAGCTCGGATTTGCGAAGCAGTGGATGTTCTTCTTCACAACGCCGCTCTTCTTATGCGTCGATCGGTCATCTCATCAGTACGCCTGTGACTCCCGGTTCCACGTCTTCTCGTGTGGGAATGTTCCTCGAACCATCAACGCCACCATCGTACCACTACCGATACTTCCTGTCCAATTCGCTCCGCAATACGACGATACGACCACCCGGCGTCGGGGAGTCTGACTAGACGACCTCGCTCAAAGTCCGATAAGTGCTGCACTCCTACACGTCTTCCATGTCCAGGCATTGCAGTTTCTTCGAGGTCTTCGCACGTGTACGTACGCCGACGGCTGGTTACTTTCACTTCGCCGTACTCTTTAAATACCACCGACGATAATTTTCATATTATGCCGTGCTGTGGCGTAAGCGCTCACCGGATGGTCCCGAAATTAACATCATACCTTCGTACACTCGACCCCATTAACATATGTAGATTTCATGATCGTCCGCCAAATCCTTCTTGGTGTTCTTTTTTCACTTTCCGCCAGATTATTTTGTGTATTTTCCCTCATTTTCTTCAGTTTTTTAAAATTAATTTCCCCAGATATTCAGATACAAACGAAAATAATCTGACTAAAGATAAGAGGGGATCACCCAAAAACCTAGGGGAGGAAGAGTGTCATAAATTTGAGGGGGGGGTGAGCATCCTGAATGCATGACTGGTAATATGTTCATGCTTTATAAAGGACAAAAAAAGAAAAGAGTGGGAGTGAAATTGGATGCAACTTATAAAAACAATAAACTATTAAATATAAATTTGAAAAGAAGCTAAAAACCCTAGTGTGAAGGAAGAAATATAAAGTACTATGGGACACGTCCTTATTAAAGGCAAGACATGTTAAATGTGTCTTCTATCTGTACATAACTTAGGAATTTAGATTTCTGACTGTGCTACTCATCAGGGAATTTTCCGAAGTTATTTGCATCTGTTAAAGATTAAATTTCTGTGTAGAGCACTTAGACTGGCTTTCCTATAAATTTACATTCTAGGGGGGGGCAGTCAAAGTACAGTTCACTAAAAAGAAAGTCCATATTTTAAAAGTAATAAAATGGCCAAGGAAGAAATACTGAATAAAACAGCTTTATCATCAGATGGCAGCACATTCGTCATTGCTTCATTAGAAAGAAGTTTCCCACGTATCTTTTTTTAGGTTTTAACTGTGAGTTTCAAATGACGGATATCATTCGAAGTACATACATGCAATGACGCCGAAAAATGTTTCTGGGTTCGGATCTTTGGGCATATTTATTAAACCGAAACTGATTAAATGCTTAACTCTGTAAACATTTTAAAATGATTTTTGTATGGAAGTTCCTCTTTTTTATCTGATTAATCTTGCACTAAACTGCATAGATTATTAGCAGTTAATATCAAAATTCATCTGTTGTTCCTGAGTTTCGTATCTATCCATTCATTTTATTAATTTTCATGTTAAAAAAAAAAAAAAGGGGGTTCTCTTTCACCTACGGATGCAGCTTAACAGTGATTCTAATCATCGCTACCATAACAATAGATGCCAAGCAAAACAACCATTTCTTCTCACATTCGCGATACCCAACCCTTTCAAAACATATCCAGTTTCGGTTTTCCACACCGTTTGCTTGCAATTGCCGCCCTGGTAGCGCAGAGTCTGCTCACTCTTACGAGATGGGCTCTGGTTCGAATCCCATTAAGGCATGGATTTTGTGTTTGTCTTACGGCACTGGCTCTCCCCTTTCTATAACGTACAAGTTTGTTTGCGCCGGGCATCCAATTTGGGTCCCCTCACTGCGGAGTAAGTTGCTCTCCCAACTGAGCTACGCGGACATGTGCTCCACTGCTATCTGCCTTTATCTCATGAACGTCCTCCGGTGCAGGAACGTTACACATCCCCCCTACCCACACCCCGAAAGAGGGCTGGGGCCATGGCCCATGGGTCAGCCGGGACCATGTGTCGCAGTAGGCAATCATCCCATGAAAAACGTGCATTTGAGAAATCCCAGACAATGCAGTGTGTGGATCGTAACATCACACTGATTTATTTTTTTCGAAGCGCTGAAGAAGGGCTTCTCATTTTTCCTGTCTCGCCGTGTGGAAAGAACATCACGTCATTACGAGAAACTTAACAGCTGGGTCATCCTGGAGGTTCGCGCGCCAATATAATGTACACGTTTGCCAGCGCTGGGCATCGAAATTGGGTCCCCTCACTCCGGAGTAAGTCGTTCCCCCAACTGAGCTACGCGGACATGTGCTCTCACTGCTATGTACCTTTATCTCATGTGCGTCCTGCGGTGCAGGCGCATCACATTTCCCTGGAGCCAGTGGCCCTAAATTAGAGATGGGAGACAGCTCATAGCCCATTGATCAGATCAGAGCAGATCATATGTAGAGGATTTTAGGAAGGGAGTGTCTGATTCCATGTCTTAAAAACCCTTATAATAGGAAGCTAGAAGATTTGGGCTAGAGTGCCCGATAGGAAAGTGACACGGAAGCGAGGTAGAAAAGGGGAGGAAGACGCCCTTATTTATTACAGGGCTGCTAGTACCAGAGGTCCGACGGCTTAACGTGCCCATCTGACGCACGGCGGATACTTAGTGGTTCGAGCGTTTGTACCTGCCTGGGATCGAACCCGAGGTATTTCCGTGGCAGTCACGAACGCTGACCACTAAGCCATCCGCGGCCCACAATATAGTCCATTGAGTTGCTCACAGTGGTCGTTAAACACCCAAACCAAAAAAAAAAATAGAAAAAATAGTGGTTCCTGACTTTAAATTACCAGTACGAAAAGATCGCAGCATAAGACATGGAGAAGATAGTTTACAATAACAAACGCACAACAGCGTTTGATACTACTGCCGCTCGCTCGAAGCGACTGGTATAGCTGATGCTGAAATTCAAGTAATGGGAGTTTCACTTCCACTTTTGGCAAAGGCGCAACTAAGGCGGGACAGGCAGCCCCTGGCGCAGCTAAAGGGAGGGCGCAAAAATCACTGTTTACAACCTGATTGGAATTGAAATTTTTGCACTAATTCCTGGTATTGTTTTTTCGTGTCATTCTTTGTCGTTTGTACGTTTACAGATTTATTTTATATTTCGCCAGTTTCGATCGTCTTGGCAGATTAAAATTCGCATTTCTTCTTCAAAATGTTCAGGGGATGTTAATTATTCACATTCAGAAATGAAGGCGCTACAGTACGTATGTTATAAGAAATGGATGTCGTGCACATTGTTTATGGTTCTCTAGGGTATATTCGATCAGTGCTACGACTGCGAGCCGTGACTATCAACTGCACTTATAGTACTGAATGTCTAAACGCCGAACCAGTTGGGGATCTGACCTCCCTCATCCTCTTCTGTGTTTTCCAACCTAAACGGCGTCTCGCGTCCAGTTCAGCTTCCCCATTCAGAACATCCTTGATCTAAAAGCATAGGGAAATGCGCGAAACCCTCCTCTAAGTGTCTCCCATTTCATAACTCCTTTCTACGCAATTAAAGAGGATAAAGTGCCGTTGACGTTTGGGACCAAAAATGACACCCCACTTCACAATACCCTATTTTCTATACATACCTCAATAAAAATGCTTAAGCATGAGACTATTAAACTCTATCGAGTCGGGTAGCTACAGCTGGATACTAGTAAAGCCCCGCCGCCACAGTAAGCTACTATAGGAAGGAAACTGAACGAAACTTAGACAAATAAATCAACTGAAAGACGTACTTGAGATACATTCTTTGTTTTGCTGCTTAATAAGGATTTCAAGTTCTTAAATTAGTGTGTGTGTGATTTCTTATCTGAGTTAAACTAGATAGTAGAAGAAGTCTTAGTTTGGTGCCAATTTTCTGCTAAGCAATGAAGAATCCATGCTGAATTTGTGTGTATGTAAGATAGATATATAAAAAACAGAAAGACAGCGCGCAAAATCACAGATGGGGCGCAATATTTGTGATTTTCCCTGGGCGCAGCAATGCTTATTTACGCGTCTGCTTGTGGTTATGGTTTTATGATTATTCTGTTCTTATTTCTAGGCACAACCAATTTTGTTGTTAACTTGGGTATTTGTGCAAAAATTAATTCGCATTTTTTTATTTCATTTTCCAGTAAAAAAAATTTTTTCAAAAGAGTTTAAAGAAAAGTAACTACAAATTTGTTTGGGGAAGGGGGAATCTAGTTCCCATCTGTCTTATCTGGTCGCGGGCCATTGTTCCATCTGCAATGTAATGCTGGAGATAAATTGTAAGCACTAAGTGGGAATAAGTACTGAGAGACGCATTCAAACCTACATTTGCCTGCTAAAATAAGTTATAGCCACTTAAAGACCAGTATTAAATATTATTTTACTCTCAAATTTTTGTCATGTGCATTACTGTATGGCATAGTTAACACTAATCAATACTGAAGAGCAAAAGCAGGTAACAGCAAATTATTGCTAAGAAATAAATAAAATTCCTTCCCTAAATATGACCATACATTAGTGCGTCTGCATGCATATTATGATTGATAAATATTTCAAGTTAATCGCCACTCTCCCACACTTTTAAAGTATGAGGTTGAGATACTGAGAATGTGAATTATTAAAACCTGTGGCGTTTCCAGCATTTACTTTGGCGCAAAGGGGATAAATAAGGAAACCTGTAGTTGTCACTGGCGACTGGCTAACGCATCAAATTTTTGTATCATTCTATCTTTTGACAGATTATTTTAAAGATTAATAAAGAAATTAACTTGTGAGGTTCGTAGTTCAGAGGAGAACAGTGCAGGTTGTGTCCCAACTGATTCTGAAAATACTGCACCACTTCCGTTTGAATGGTATTAGAAACAGAACTTTTTGATCTCATCAAAATGGAAGGAGAGATCATCAGCACAAATCATCTCATCGCAGCTAATCTCAATCTCTTATTTTCGGTATTACCTTTGAAAGTTGGGCCCAAAATATCACAAGATACAAGGATTGGAGAGTCCACAACACCAACCTTTCTTTCTTCCCAGCACTTCGTCTAAGGTACCCCTCCACGGTCATTGATTCTATGCGCAGCAAACTCTCAGAAAAATCCAATTGTCTGAGACCGGAGACGACAGATCACAGTTCATAACCCGAGTGAGCTCCGGAAAGAGCCCTTATTCACTCTGGTTAAAAATTAGCCCGGTTTTCTACACAGAATATAACACTGAGTTAACTATTTAGCATTGAGCCGAAAAATGACCTTCCCAAATCGTCTTTTCAGTAGTGGAGAGAAAGAAAGGAAGGATTATTTGCGGACTTTCCTCCGTTAGCTCCCACGTTGCTGGCTTCTAAACCGAAATCCCTATCTTTATAGTAGGAAGCGGCCCTTTCATTTGGAACCTACAAAAAATAGGTGGATCGTATTTGAGCTAACAGGGTATCATTATTTATGTGGCGCATTTGTTACAATAATCGACAAAGTTGTAGTCTCGATTTTAGAGTTGGCGCTGTAACTTCTGCTTTTACTATTTTTCAGAAATGTCCGTCCATAACCGTGAAAACATCAGAAACCTCGCTTTCAAGTTTCACGAGTGGAATGAAAACGGAATTGTAAAAAAAGATCTATATATTGGAAATCATTTGGGGGAAAAGTTATTTTTGCTTATGCATGGCAAGTTTCTCATATTGGGAAGAGGCCTAAAATCGGAGAATTTTTGCACTGTAAGGATAACATTTAAAATTTTAGCATGTGATTATTTGTTTACCTTTCTTTTATAACCTCAATTAGCATAAAAATCTGTGTTATAGTATTATTAATTATTACTATGGAATCGTTATTGATTAAGCTGTTGAAAATCTCAAAACGTTGAATTTTGTGATTTTTTTATTTTCTGTCATTACGACGAGTTAAATCTGTAATTTTCGCTTGCTGGTGGATTTCTTTATGGGTAATTTCTGCTCTGAACTGTTCAAAAGTTAGTGAAGAATTTGTACCAATGCAATATAAAGGTTGAACTTGATTCTCAGGAACACAATAATTTTTGTTCTAAGATCTGAAATGGGAGCTATTGTTCTTTTTGAGACCTAAAGCGCATCTGCAATCGGCAGAAGACAATTTGCTACCAAAATTGCAGACATGTTTTTGAACGAAGCACAGGAGTAAACAAAGGTCCGGTTGGGGAAATTAAAAACTGGAAAACCAAGAACAAGTAACTATATGACAAGTCGTCAATGGAAACTGAGACCATTCTGTTATCCTCTAGGACATTATGCCTTTATATACTGAATTTTTACAACAATGTTATTTTCAGTTCCTGATATTCTGTATGTATTTGCATTGTTACATTCGATAACTTACCTTGCTTACTTAACTCTATTGTTTGATTCAGTACTTTATTTTTGCGTAATTGTACTATCCCTTTAATTATTTATTTTCATTGTTTAACTTTGTTTTCCATTTACTTGGTCGAACAATGAATGTCTTTCTCGTGATTAGAAGGTAAAGAATAGGAATTTTTCTGATCAAGGAATTTATGTATATCTCTACTAATATTTCAAATACGAGGAGATAATGTAAATATACGATGTTATCGCTCTGTCCAAGTTATTTTATAAACAACGAATAGCAAATGAAAAATTGTATATCCGACACCGCTGGGATCGAACCCCAGATCTCTCGATAACTAGCCGAGTGCGTTCGCTTTACGCTACGGTGCCAACAATTCACATCGCTATTCGTGGTTTATCAGTCAGCATCTGACTACACAAATCCATATTGATACGCACAGGAATGTTATCTCCACGTATTTGAAATATATTCACCATTTCTATCGCCCTTTGGATTAATCAGCTGTAATTACACAGCTTGCTCTGTTGAATGCCACTAGATGGCGACACATCAGTTCCTGAGCCCATCAATATGGATTTGTGTAGTCAGATGCTGACTGATAAACCAAGAATAGCGCTGTAAATTGTTGGCACCGTAGCGTAAAGCGAACGCAATCGGGTAGTTATCGAGAGATCTGGGGTTCGATCCCAGCGGTGTCGGATATACAATTTTTCAGTTGCTATCCGTTGTTTATAAAATAACGTAGACAGAGCGATAACATCGTATATTTATATCTCTACTTCTTGAGGCGTGTTTCCGGTTTTTTTCTGCATCTATAATAATAAAATTACAGTGTCTGTCTCTCAGTCTTCTACAGAAGAAACAACTGAGCAGAGAGACTTAAAATTTGGCAGAAGCCCGCAGAGAAAATGGGGGCGTGTATCTCAGAGCCGTTTCTTTACATTTAATTTTACGAAATTTTAATTAATTTTAGTTTTTAAAGCATTCAACCATTGTTGAAATATTTTGTTTTCAATTGAAGGTTCAACGACAACCATGCGCAACTCAATGGGCGGTCGCCCGTGTCTAATTTAGGACCACTGGTTCCAGGGAAGCGAGAGAGCCAGAGTCGTAAGACAAACCCAACATCCATGACTCACCGGAATTTGAACCCAGACTCTTTCTCGAACGAATGGTCCGTCGCTGAGATCACTGGGCCACCGAGGCAGGCGAATTTTTAAATTTGATGTATGCTGCGTATGAGAGCTCTCACAGCAATTGCTTATTTCACTTTTGCGCAACATTTTTTCATTACACTCTTGCAGAACAATGTTTCATTACTTTTTGCAACAATGTATCATAAATGTAAGAATAGTTCATTGCACTGTTGTGTAAACAGCGGGAACCTCACACTGAAAGTAGTAGAAGTGACAATATGAAAATAGCTTGTGCCAAAATATTTGGTCCACGCTTTCGAAGTGTTACATTCATCCTTCCCCCGCAGTTGCTGCCGGGTTTGTTTATGTTTAGCCATCAGCTCGCGGTGTGTTACCACGTGGGCAGTAACAACTTCTACGGGAAAATTCTGATTTGGAAAGTTTCTTCATTGTCTTGAATTTAGCATAATATGACCGTTTTCAATTTGAAACTCGAGCTTGCTTTTTATTGTGTCAGATTTCCTAAATATTTCGTGTAACCTTCCGTCGCAGTTACCGGCGGGTTTGTTCACGTTTCAGGCAACGGCTCTCCATGTAGATCTCATTACGCGCCATAAATAGTTCCACTATTTAATTGCAAAGATTATTCTTTTAGAGAAGAAATATAAACTCACGGACAATGAAGAGCCGCGTATGGCTTAGTGGTTAGTGATTCAGACTATCGATGCTGGGTCCCCAGGTTCTAGCCTGGGCATCTCTTTTAGATATAGTGTGATTTACTAACAATCGCTGAATATCCGCCTTGCATCGGACGAGCACGTAAAGTGACGGCCCCCAGGCTGGACCCACTGTTTAAATGGGTATCCTTTCCTATGCCCCCCCCCCTGAAATTCTCTCACCCATCTATGTGCAATATCGTACTTGTACGGTGGCGCCACCTCTACTGTACTCTAATCTCACTACAAACTGTTCTGTCAAAAGTCGCTAGACATGCTCTCATTCCTTTCGTTTCTGTGTCCTGCCCGAAAGGCGATCTCGCTGTAGGTGGCTGGGACCTAAACTCTACTCCCTGTGGACGGAAGTCCTACATGAAAATGAAAAATTCTCTGATTCACGGACAATGAAATTTGCGCACCTAGAAAAAACATGCTACAACCGCGAAACTTTGCAAATAGCTAGAGTGCGTGCAGGTGTGCAAATGAACCACGTTTGGTGTGATTGCGCAGGACCGCACACCCGATGGTGGCACTGCAAGCATGAACTGGCAGCCTTATAAACCGGCGGGGCAACACCCGATGGTGGCACTGCAAGCATGAACTGGCAGCCTTATAAACCGGAGTGGCGGGTAGTCGACGCCCCATGAAAGCGAAAAGCACCGGCTGACGCAAGCAAGAGTACAAATTGACAAAAATGCTGGGTAGACGCCAGAGACCAGGCCTGGAGTTAGGCAATTAACGGACTTGATGAGAGGCATGATCATCGGGCTGAAAATCGCGGGGTGGTATGCGCGTCGTACAGTCCGCCACTGGGATCGTTTTGACCTAGGTAGTTAGAATGAGAGAAGGTAGGTCAATGAGTTCGTCCAACCCACTCCGGCTTAGGGTTCCAGGAGTCAGTGGAACACTCTTGGAGCTGTCTTACGCTCTCTCTCCACAATCAAAACCCCCTGGTGAGAAAGCACCAGCATGCGAACTATGAAGGGGTGTGACGTCACGGTCAAAGGGCCATCGCAATCCCTCTCTCCCGAGAGGTCAAAGGGCAAACGTAAAGGGAATGCCGATATTAGCTTCGCGTTCATGCGGCATTGATCAGTATTGAGCTTTCGGTAGTCGTGCACGTGAGTAAGCATTTTTATACAACATGACTGGAAAATATTGAGTGCCTTTATATACATCTAATTACAAAAGCACATCCAAAAGCCACTGTTTTCAGCTTTCCTGAAAGTGAAAGCTTTCGAAGAAGGCGGATTTCTTCCGTACCAATGAATAATTTTGAACCCACCGTAAATTCAAAGATTAGTTAAGTTTTCATGACAGTATTTTCTGCTTTCGTTGTAAATACAATTATAATTTAGTGAATTGGTAGTCGTTTTTTTTTTTAATTGACGGAGTAAAATTTAAGGACTAGCCTTCCGATTATCAGCACATTATTTATTGTCATTTAAATAATGGTATTAATTACCATTCAACATTTCATTTCCATAAAGTAATAGTTATTTTTCTTTACAAAATTCGTAGTTAGTAGTGTTCAAATTAAAAAAAAAAAAAGTAGATGTACATATATTATCAGCGCATCAAGTACTAAGGTTAACCAGGCAAAGAAACTGGCAAAAAATAATTACATTATTTATTAATCAACATTTCATTTCCGTAAAACAAATGTCATTTTTCTTCATAAAATTGCTGTGTGTGTTAGTCCTAATTAAAACAAGAATTCGTACGAAATGTAGAGAACTACTTGATGCGCTAATAATCTGAAGGCTAGCCCAAAGAAAAGTTTTTGAATGTCCAACAAATGTATCCGAAAGTTTGGAATTAATATTCAATGTTCATTTGACAAAGAACTGTTTCCTAAATGATTTTAATTTATGATTTTTTTTTTACCTTCTAGAAATAGTTGCAAGATTTGAGCACACATCTTACCGTATTTTCAGTAAATATACTCACTAAATCGGAAATTTTGCTTTCGCGTTCGTTACGTAATTACGCAAAAGTTTTTTTCTTTTTTTCTTTCATTTTAATAAATCGAAAGCGAAGGGGATTTCTAAAAGTTTTAAGTGAAATGATTATGTTCATACAGTCCTACCAATTTGCCATTAACGCAAACTGCCATTAAAAAGATCGCAGTTGCAAAAATGCTTAACGTAAAATCCTGTGTTTTTATTTCTTTGCTCCTTTAGCCAAATTAAAAACTAAAGGAAAAATTTCATGAAATCATTTCCCAGCACAAGAGCAAAACTTTGGAATTTCCCGATTTACGGATATCATTGCTGGAAACTAAAAAAAAAAAAAAAAAAACAGCTAGGGATGTAATATCTTTTGATGTTATCTAAGGACAAAAAATAAAGAGAAAAAAAAATCCCCGGTCGATTTATTGTTGTGTGCGCAAATTGTTTAGTATCGCACTGGAGAAATTGTTTCTCTGCGTAAACACCGCGGTACTTCGTCGGCGTTTTCTGGAGCGGAGAGCTCGAAGCTCGAGTCGGTCGGCCCACTAGCGTTGGCATCACGGACCAGTTCGGAGGCTTTCTTAATCTTTAGAGGTTTTGCCACAATGCGGGCCGCGGGTGGCCTAGTGGGCAACGTTCGTGACTACCACGGAAATAACCTCAGGCTCGATCCCAGGTAGGTTTGAACGCTCGATCCACTAAATATCCGCCGTGCGTCGGATGGGCACCTTAAGTCTTCGGACCCCGGGTACTGACTTCCCGGTAATAAATTAAGGGCGTATTCCTCCCCTTCTACTTCGCTTCCGTGCCACTTTCCTATCGGGCACTCTAGCCCAAATCTCCTAGCTTCCTATTTCTAAGGGTTGTTTAAGACGTGGGGTCAGACACTCCCTTCCTAAAATCCTCTACATATGATCTGATCTGATCTCCACAATGCAGACGTCCACGCGGTATCGTGAACTCATTTTCAGATCAAGGTAGTTATATTGCTTTGTTGAATCAAAGGATGATTTTACAATCATCCGTTACCAACTGATTTCAAGCACAGGCTGAAAATGCTATTGCTAATTGTTTGGATAAAAGCTTCGCTGCCGGCAAATGGCAACGTTAAAAACGACAAAGCGGTCGCCCAGGGCACCGCACTTAAAGAGAAATAAACAAAATAATTTTAAATCATTTTTGTAGAATTTTTCATAAATTTTTTTCTAAGTTTTGGAGCGCGAGGCCCTTAAAAGATTTTTATTCATTTTTTTTTTTTGTTTCCAATCCCTTCCTTCCTTTTTGAATAGGTTATCGCCAGTGTTGTAGTCGTAAAATCAGCAGAGGTTTATACAATGTGCAAATCCCCAAAATCAGAGGTTATACTACACGGTTAAAAAAAAAAAAAAAAGAAAAAAAAAATAGGGCACGGTACCCCCGGAGGGGGGGCTTCTTAACAATTATAACTATGAGCTCACTTACCGATATGAATAAAGTATCTTCTCCTCTCTCCTGTCAATGATGACATGTTGAAGAGCATGCACAAGATTACTTTAATTTGTACTGAAATATATCCCATAAAGCCTGACGAGTAAGTCCTTACAGCACTGTTCTTCTCTAGAAGAAACTCTTGATCTACTATCGCATTCAGCTGTCGAACGAGGCAGAGTTGAAATCGTCCTTAAGAGGGGTTTTAAGTCTTCTGGTACAACTTGGACGTTTTCAGTATATTCTCCCAGTCTCTAAGAGAATATACTGAAAACGAGAGAATATTCTCTCAGTCTCTGAGAGAGTACAACTTGGACGTTTTCAGTATATTTGCTCATTAATGACATTTCATCAACATTAAAACCTCTACAGATTCGCCTTGTTTCTAGTTCTCCATAGCGCATGTCATCTGTTTTAATATTTTGTCCCTCTAACGAAGAAATATCTTTAAGAAGTTGTACATTTTCACTGTTTGAATCTGAACACAGTCTTGATTTCATCCTGTCAGCCGTGCTTTGAATAAACTGTTTTGGATAATAGGTACAATTTTGTTGTTAGGGATAAATGGGATATTTTTAAATAATAATTCCTCGTTCGCTGCGAATGCTATATGAGTTGTTTTTTTCCAGGATTTTCTCCGAAACTCTCTATAATTCTCATTGTTCTTTTTATAACATGTTCAGCGGTTGGCAGCGATGTTGTTCGAGATTGACGTTCTGTTGATAATACGGACATTGAAGGTATACGCTATTCTGTAAAAAAAGCGGAGTGTATTACGCCGTATACACTCCACTACAGCCCTGGTTATCGCCCTTCGCCGTACAGATACTGAGATTTTCAGATTTCAAATGATTTTTATGACCACCTTAATGTTTTCTGCGTTCAAATGATTTTATGACCACTTTAATGTTTTCCGTCCGACTGTGTTGGGACGGGGTTACCGAGACTTACTCCTCCTTTCTTTACGGGCTTGGCCATCGTTTTTGTGACGTCACGCTAAGCAACAGAGTTGAGCTTCATCAAAAAGGTTACAGCACTACGTTTCTGGGCATTCAGTCCTACTTGATGATTGAAGGAAGAGCTTAAATAAAGTCCATATTTTAGTTTTCTGAAAATTATTTTATGACATAGCAGTCCTACCGAAAAAAAAAAAAAAGAAAATTCCGTCTGATTTACCTTTCTCGGGAATAACGTTTTCTCGCTATTTCTGTTCTGTACGAGTACAAACGGTTATATCGAAAAGCTCAACGCAGTTTTAAACAGACGCAGAAAATAACTGAAATACAATCCATTAGTACGTTGGTGTACTATTACATTACAAATTGAATCTGTAAAAGAAAAACCGGCGAAAACATTTATCAAACAGCCTCTAAACTTGAGGTTTTAGACCATAACTTTTTCTGATCAAACAGCATTTCTTTCATCCAAAATATAATAAATTTGGTTGGTTGGTTGGTTAATTGATGTTAATGGCGCAAGGGCCATGGTTGGCCAAAGAGCGCCAAACAAAAGACATCAAAACAAAATAAAATCAATAAGGAACGTACATAAGGTTAAAAACAGGCTGATGTGGTAAAAATGAAATATGATAGTGAACAAGTTAAAAGCTAGATAAGTTTAAAAAAGTCAATATCTTGTAAAAACGAAAACACTGCTTTCATGTCGCAGGCTTCGCCAATAATGGTTTGCAGCGTAGCTGCTCCTTCGTCCAACAGATGAGAGTGAAAATGACGAAAACGATGATCACAAAACCGAACACAAGTACACAAAACATGAAGGACAGTGAGACGACAGTCGCACGCCTCACACACCGGGACACTTTTGCCACACAGCAAAACGCAGTGAGTAAAACGACAGTGCCCAATGCGGAGACGTGCAAGAACAACTTCCTCACGACGGTTCTTCCGCAAACTAGACTTCCATAGTCCGATCTGTGGTTTGATAGAATGCAGCTTTTTGCCGCCCTGCTGAGACCACAGGGACTGCCACTCGTCCAGGAGAAATGTCCGGATCAAAGGTCTAAAATCACGGAAAGACAGTGGCAGCCGAGCTGGCAACATGGAGGAAACAGACCTGGCAGAAAGATCTGCCAGCTCGTTACCCCAGATCCCAACATGGCCAGGAACCCAACAGAATCGGACCAGGAATCCAGCACCTTCCAAAGTTCCAAGAAGACGACGGACATCACGGATGACAGGAGAGTCCGTGTCCTCTGGAGAAGATAAAACTTGGATGACGGACTGGGAATCGGAGCAAATCAAAGCGCGACAATGAGATCTAGACTGTATGTGACACAAAGCGAGGTGTACCGCACGCATCTCTGCCGAAAAGACGGTGGATTCAGGCGGAAGCCTCTCCGCATGGGAGGCATCGCCACACACGAATGCGGATCCAACAACCTCACCGGATTTCGACCCGTCAGTAAATACAGGCACGAAATCCGGGAAGAGAGACAGTATCTCGGCAAAGAGCTGCTGGTACACCAGAGCAGGAGTGGAAGACTTTGGCCACACACAAAGGGAAAGAGAATGGTAAATGCGAAGCATTGAGCACCTGTCAGCCCCCAAGATGTTCGAGAGAGGACCTTCAGGATACTCAAGGACTTCGTGCACTTCACCTTTAAAGACTGGATGTGAGGTCGGAAGGTGAGTGCTCGGTCAAATGTTAGCCCAAGGAACATGACTTCTGACACCACAGGGATGGTAGAACACCCCAGACGGAGGTTAGGGTCCGGGTGAAAACCCCGTTTGCGGCAAAAATGCACGCAAACGGTCTTCTGGGTCGAGAAGCCAAATCCATTGTGGGAGGCCCAGGTAGAGATCTTATTAATGGCCGACTGCAGCTGCCGCTCAATGGTGCGCATGTTGATAGATGCGCAAGAGATCTGCAGATCATCCACGTACATGGAGCCACGAACCGACGGAGGAAGTAGAGTGAAAATATGATTTACACGAAGGATGAACGATGTCACAGAAAGAATGGAGCATTGAGGGACACCCTGCTCTTGTGGGTATAACGCAGAGAGGGTCGACCCGACGCGCACACGGAACATCCGGTTCTGGAGAAATCCGGCGATGAAGGTTGGCAAATTTCCCCGCAATCCGCAGTCACGCAGATCACGGAGAATGCCGTATCTCCAGGTTCGATCGTAAGCTTTTTCCATGTCGAAGAACACGGAGACCATGTGCTGACGCCGGACAAACGCCTCCCGGACAGATGTCTCAAGGCGAAGATGATGATCGGAGGTGGAACGGAATTTCCGAAATCCACTC
Source organism: Macrothele yani (assembly GCA_039090855.1). Taxonomy (NCBI): domain Eukaryota; kingdom Metazoa; phylum Arthropoda; class Arachnida; order Araneae; family Macrothelidae; genus Macrothele; species Macrothele yani. The sequence goes on from CM077002.1 coordinate 133,953,270, forward strand.
TGATGAGGTGAAAGAAGGTGACGTGATTCCAAATAAAAAACCAAACGAAAATTGATGATGCGCTCTAGTACTTTGCAAAGGCAGCTCGTCATAGCAATTGGTCGGTAGTTCAACGGGTTAGCGGGATCTTTACCAGGTTTGAGAACAGGAACGACAATGGCAGTGCGCCAAGATTCGGGAAAGTCACGCTCGTGCCAGATCCTGTTAAACAGGACCAGCAGACATTCAAGAGAGGACGGAGAAAGGTGCTTCAGCATTTCATAATGGATGTTATCCGGTCCGACAGATGTTCGGCCAGACCGATTCAGGGCAATCTTCAGTTCGACGGCAGTCAGCGGGCTGTTATAATCGGCAGCGGAAAACGGTCCAAAGGAAACCTTGGACCGTTCAAGCCGCGGCGGTACCTGCCGGAACGAAGCAGCGTAATTGCGGCTGCTGGACACCGAAGAAAATGCAGCGCCCAGACAGTCAGCAATACCCTGAGCGTCAGCAACCGTTCCTCCACCACTCTCAAGAATGGAGATTTCCCCAGAAGGGTACTTACCCCGAATCTTGCGGATCCTGTCCCAAACGATCTTAGAGCTGGTAGTGGTGTTGATCCCGGACACGTATCGTATCCAAGATTCCCGTTGGCTACGACGACGTACCAAACGCGCGTAAGATTTGGCTCTCTTGAAAGCAAGTAGGTTCGCGTCGGTAGGGTACCGACGAAACCTACCCCAAGCCCGATGTTGGGCCTGACGAGCTGCCTTGCAAGTGGAATTCCACCAAGGCCGCGGACAACGTGGAAGTTTAGTCGAAGACTGAGGGATGGTAAAGTCTGCCGCGTGCACAATACAATCCGTTACCGCCGCAACAGCTGCATCGATCGTACCCGAGGTCACCATGACTGGAGTAATGATCGCTGAAGCCGTGAATGAGTCCCACTTGGCTCGATCAATAACCCATCTAGCAGGGCGAGTAGGAAGACGGTACCCGTCACCTGCTAGACGGAGAAAGATGGGAAAATGATCACTGCCAAGGGGATCATCAGACACGCTCCAGGACCAGTCAGGATATAACGATGGCGAACTCAAGGACAGATCAATGGCTGAGTACGAGCGGGTGGGTTCATGAAAATAAGTGACTGCCCCGGTGTTGTGGAAACAGAGGGACGTGTTGGAGAGAAGGGACTCAACAACACGGCCCCTGGAGTCACGAGTGGTAGAGCCCCACAACGGATTGTGTGCATTGAAATCTCCTAAGATGAAGAAAGGAGGCGGCAGCTGGTCGACTAAATCTTCCAGATCCGAAAGGCTCACTGCTGCATTTGGCGGCATGTGAATGGAACACACTGTGAACAGTGTGTTCACAGACAGTCTCACTGCCACTGCCTGCAAAAATGTCCGAAGGACAACTGCAGTGACATGAATACCATGAGGAACAACAACGGCCACTCCTCCGCAGGCGATGACACCTTCCTCATGATCTTTGCGGAAAATGGAATATCTGCGAAGCGGAAAAGTGTCCGTTGTTCGAAGCTTTGTCTCCTGGAGGCAAACGCACACAGGTGTGTGCGAAGACAGTAAGCCTTTCAGATCATCAATTCTGGGTCGCAGACCTCGGCAATTCCACTGAACGAGCGTAGCCATAATGAAAAATAAAAGGAAAGGATGAAAAACGAAAATGACAGACGACTAGAATGTCTCCGAGTCGTCCATCAGCTCCAGACCATCTGCAATGTCCGGAGGCAACACAGGGCTGTGCTTACTCACACAGGGCTGCGCTACCGGGGGTTTTTGTGGTTTTCCCCGCTCTGTTTCGAGGGGGACGATCCTGGTTTTACCTTTGCCGGCTTCTTCTTAGATGCGCCCTGGGACTGGGTCCCAGTGCTGGCAGAGGATGTTGTCTGCACAGAGGATGTTTTAGGCGTCGATGTTGATGGCGCCTTGGATTCAATGCGGCAAGACTTCAGTGCCTCCAATCCGGCAGCAACGATGTCCTCAAAATCATAAGGACACCGCGCTGGGAAGGTCACTTCAGTCTGCACCGCAACAGTAGCCTTCTGGACCACAACCGATGCATAGGAGCGCCGGCCTGTTGGTAGAGGAGCTATCCGCCGTCTGGCTTCAGGATAAGACAGATGTTCTGTCGTCTTCAGGCGTTGGATAGCCTGCTCCTCGATCCACTTTGGGCACTGCTTAGAAAAGCCGGGTGAGAACCCTCGCAATTGACACAATGATCCGCCTCAGCGGAGCAGTCCGCCAAAGAGTGTTCTGGCGACCCACAGCGTCCACACTTCGCTACATTACGGCAAGACTGCTGGGAGTGACCGTAATGCTGGCACTTGAAACATCTCAAGGGGTTCGGAATGTATGGTCGAACATCGAGCCGCAAGTACCCCGCCTTGATGGAAGTCGGCAGGGTAGGGGAGTCAAATGTGAGCACGATGTTCCGGGAGGGAATAGACTTCCCATCCCGCCGGAAAAGAATGCGGCGAACCCCAGTGACATGTTGTTCCCCACGTTCTTCCAGCAATTCCTCATCGCTGCATTCCAGCAGGTCGCGGGATTTGATAACACCGCGAGAGGAATTGAGGTAACCATGGGGAGATATTTGGACTGGAACGTCCAGCAGAACGGTCGTCTCCAGCAAGGTGGCACTGTGACGAGGATTGGAAGTCTCCACAAGAAGATCCCTGACGGGAGCTTCTTGACACTCTTTGGTGAGCCCGCAACGGCCTGAAGAGCCTTATTAATCCAGAAAGGACTCTTCGAACCGAGGGATTGTGCTGGATCAACAGAATGAATAAGAAGAAACAGAGCGTTGCAGTTGGAACTGAGTAGTTTCTTAGTGGAGGAGGGCGACCCATCCTCCACACGGCGCTTCAAAGGAACAGCATGGGAAACACTTTTGTTTGCCATTAAGAAGAGAAAAGATTCGTCCGCCGAACTCCCCACCCACTACCGAGCCCAACGAGGGAGAGCCGGAGGTCCGCAAGCCCAAGAGGACGCAGGACACGGCTCTAGGGATAGTCAGCGGATATAGCAAGTTGGTAGGGCAGACACACGCTCAGCGTGCACCCAGACTTTCCCGTGCCCGGAGAACACCCCTTTGGCATGCCCACCCTACCCCCCAACTCACCCAGCCGAACAGAACGACAAGCCGCTAGAAGTCTGGACGCAACTCGGCCACAGACTTCCTGACCAGGAGTGGGTTAGCTCCCAGCCTCCCGTTTAGGGTGAAGCAGAGGGCAAAGAGGAGTGTTGGCTTCTGGAGACACTACAACCCGGCCCCCAAATACCTCAGCCTCCAGCATCCTATTTTCCACCTGTACGGGTCACCGCACACGGCAAACATGCAGGTAGGTCTAAGCTAACCAGCTCCGGAAAAACAGAAAATGTAACATAAAAAAAAAGACAGGGAAGAGAACGAGGAACAAAACCCAGAGCTGGCGCCTCATCACAACCTCAGCAGCCCACAACTGAGGCGGGTACATGTCATTATATGAACTTAAGACGAAAAAAGCAAAACAATAAGAGAAAATCGGCTCGGGCCGTGGGGACGCCATCCCCCATCAGCTGGATGAACAGCTGTCCCTTCGGTGATGTTATCGTTCAAGAGTAAACGAAAAGTACTCCGTCACAAGGTGAGCTCGGGCCGTGGGGGCGCCGCTCCCCAAATAACTGGAAAACCAGTTATCCCCGTGCGGGGATAATAAATTTGAAAAGGCAGACTGTTCCTAAATTTATACTGAGCACGCATTTGAAAACGAAAGTCACTCACACACACACACAAATGCTAATAATGCTACCATAGCCTACATTTTGTGTGTGGTTTTAACAACTTCGACTCTTCCCTCCCCTAGTCTATTTTGGAACTGAAGAACCTAGGAATTGGAGATAATATTTTCTCATTATTTATCTGCATAACGTTGCAGGGTATACAGATATAAATAAAAAAACTTTTGAGGTTGCCAACTAGACTAATTAATACTGAGAATGTATAACTCTTAGCACAATGTACACACATAAATAAATAAACGGAAAATAAACTTATCTTGTGCTGATCTTGCCCCCCCCCCCCCCATGGTTATGATCGTGTGTTAGAAAATGCATGCTTGATAATTTTTTCCCCACACATGAAATGAAGATTGAAAATATACAAAAATGAAGATTGAAATATATTTATTTGTGTGGGGTGTAGGGTAGATGAACTGGGGCTAGGATTTAGTTCCCCTGTAATGATATGATTATTACCAAATGAATTTGCCAAAATTTGGAGATAATGCCGTTGTTAGTTAGGTTTACAGGAAGAAGATGTTCATTAAGTAGCTGCTGTAAACACAGCATATTTTTTTTTCCCTGACTTGTTATTTAAGTAGTCATTTTTCAACTTTGAGTAGTTATCTAAAAATATATTTAAAAATACCGATACGTACTTGAGTTCCAGTTCAAATTTAGTGTGATTACATTTTGAACATTTTTCGTTTACCAATTCAACTTTTCAATCTTCTTTGCCACTAATTTTTTTTAACACAAATTTTACATTTTATTCCGGAATGAGTCGCTCTACCAACTGAGCTACGCAGACATTTATTCTGATTGCTATCTGCCTTTATGTCGTCCTGCTGGTAGGTACGTCACAATATGTACCACCTCTTAGTCCGGCCCTAACTCTGCGGACTGTTAACCCCGGGAGGTACAACTATCGGGACACTACTGCGTGTAAGAGTGTGTTCTGGCATGCTGATAGGCACTGGCAACTTCAATTTCATCCACGTCATTTTAGGAAACTGTCTTCCCGCAGCTATACCAAATTCTTTAGCGTCTTCGAACTTCTGTATCATCCTCCTCGACTCCGCGGGTGTTGCAGCTTTTATCCTGCCAGACGCAGTATGCCGAATTTCCATGTGAATATTTGCATTCGAAACCTTCCATGTGAATGACCATCACTTTCTCGGACTTCAGCAGTGATGCTTCCGCTGTACATATCTTGTATGGTGAGCATATATATCAGATTTTGTCCTGAAACGTTTGTGTTGTCGATAGCCAGTAAATTCGTGAACGTGTTTTTTGTTTTTTGTTTGTTTTTGTTTTTCATTGTTTTCCTAGCGGCGCAATTTTGAACTCCCCTACCGCCACTAAATCGTTTTTTCATGAACTCAGTAAGCTACCTATCAAGTTTCTTTGCGGTATTTTCATATCTCGCGTTTCTACAGACCCCAGAATTGGGATACTTCTTTTATAACCATCAGGCATACGCCAGATGATACAAACTAAGTAAAACAAAAGTTTGCCTAATTGAGACGACTTTGACAGTTACTAATTATAATTTGGAAAACCTAAGCGCGCAAATTACTGCAGAGAAGGATTTAATCAAGTAAAATATAACCAATTTAGAAGCAATGACGCAGGAATTTTGCAAAAACCGATGAACAGAGAAATCTGAGGGTTGGAGCCAGAGGCGGATTGGGCCATCGGGATACCAGGACATTTCCCAGTGGACTGCTCCAGAAATGGCACAATTCTTTTTGTCTGCAGTTTTTGTAACGAACGCATAATTATTTCGGTACTTAAAATAACAATCTTTTAACTTCATTTGAGCGTTATTTCTATGAGAAATGTTATTTTCTTTAAAAGAAAAAAGTTTCCCTCAATCAAAATTTCGGACGTTTGGTCTGAAACGGCATAGCAAATTCTCTATAAGAGGAAAGTGCAGCGGGAACAAGCAAGCTGTTATAAATTAAGTAAGCTAAAGCAAACTACAGTTAGATTTAGGGCATTGCACTTAAAAACATAGGTCATCCATTTTGATGGCTCATCACGTCATCATCACCCCTTATCCACAGACTGACACAGAGTACAATGCGATTTTCCTTAAGAGATATTCTGAAACCCGTGTTCTACCCACATTTATCTTAAAAGAAAGCTATGTATTTATGAACAGAGGCGTAACTAGGGTGGGACAGAAATGAGAATTTTAAGTTGCCGAAAGGCCACCGAAAGTGGCGAAGCACTTTCGGTGGCCTTTTGGCAACTTAAATGAAGAAATGACAAAATGTGGCGCGAAAAATTAATTAATAATTGAAGGAAGGAAAGTAAAAATTAATAATTTGTAAAAAGCCATAAAAAATAATGAAAGAAAATTTTAAAATTAAAGTGGAAACTGACTGCTCGAGAAATGGCACAATTCGTGGTGTAAACTGTTGACGTACAAGATTTTGTCTCCGAATTTCCGTAATCCCCCTTCCTATCTGTTTGACTATACTTAACCAAAATGAATACGAACGAGTGGTGGCAGGAACGAGTGGGGTGTTAACGCTGCTCTTTGGAGCCTGATAAGTTTTCTGGCTTAGATAAAGGAAGATCGCTTTGGGCTTTAGAAGGGGGACATTTGCAGGATATTCACGAGAAGCTATTCCATCTCCCCTCAGAATGGTAGGAGGTAGAATAAGGGCTGAATTGCGCAGTCATATATAAAAACATTAAAATCATTTTAAAAAAAAGGGAAAAAAATAGACATAAACTTCTAACAAAGCAACTGATTCATTACAAACATTTAATCAATTTAGGAATTGATGGCGGAAGTTCATTAAAGTACAGAATTCTTGTCAACGACGGACGAAATTTTGTTATTAATTGTTATCAGAAAAATTCTTGTTTATAGTTCACCACATTTAAGTTTTAAATTATTATTTTATTTGTACTTTGCTTTGTGTAGATTACATTGCTCCCCACCTCCGCATAACATTTCGTTTTGCTCCTGGATCAGATCCGAGTGAGTTACATGAAATTGTAGCCATCAAATTTTTTATTTTAAAGGGAGTAGGGGCGGCATTGGAAGCAGTAACGTCGTGTTGTTGTATTGGAAACAGTAACTTCGTGTTAGTTACACTGAGGCTTAACCGTATTCAAGGAAAGTCGGCATCGAGAAGACTGAAAAAGAGCTAAATACCAGCTTCAAAGATACGATGATGTATTGCAGTCAAACATCTCTACTCTGTGGAATTTGGTTGTTATTGCGGAAGTAGTCCGACTTCTCAGTGCTTGAAAAATTACCCCTTCAGCTAGGACTGTTTAATATTTTGTTGAAGGATGATAGAAATTTCAGATTGAAGTCTATGTGGATGTTTTTTGTGTGTGTGTGTGTGTGTTTGTTTCCTTTTTATAATACACTGGTGGAAAGTGAAAAAAGAACACCAAGAAGGAGACGTCTGATACCAACGAAATTTATACAGCATAATAACGGAATACAGAGGATAACGTGATCAAAACATTATGGCAAAATACAGCTGTATTTGTTGGTAAACTGAAAAATAACATTTCCATGCAACATGGCTAGTACGATGTTGAACCGCCATGAACTGCGTCACACTGTGCAATTCTGGCACGGAGTCTGTCGTACAGATGTTGGATGTCAGTCTGGGGTATTGAGTTCCAAGCATCCTCAACCTGGACGCGTAAACCCGGGATAGTCGTGGCTGACCGTGGAGACCGGATAAGTCATTGTCCCATAAAATCCCACACGTGCTCAATGGGGGACAAATCCGATGAACGTGCAGGCCATGGAAGTTGTCTCACATTCTGAAGTGCATGTTGGGTTGCACGTGCCATGTGTGGGCGTGCGTTATCTTGCTGGAAAACACCACGATGGACCGACCTTACAAATGGCACAATAACGGGCTGAATGATGTTGTTGATGTAGGATGTGCTGTTTAACGTACCCGGCAGAAACACTAGTTGTGTGCGGGAGTGATAGCTGATCGCTCCCCACACCAGGAGACCAGGTGTAGGCCCTGTGTGTCGCTGGCGGATGCAAGAAGGGTGGAGACGCTCCCCTGTGCGTCTGCGAATAAGCATACGGCCATCGGAGGCTCCCAAGCAGAATCTGCTTTCATCGCTGAACACGACATATTGCCATTGCGTTCTCCAGTGCAGACGTTGGCGACACCACTGCATCCGTTCCTGACGGTGGGCTGGAGTCAGAGGTACACATGCCAGAGGCACACGTGCACGTAGTCCTGCATCCTGTAGACGGTTGTGGATTGTTCCAGGTCCGGCTAGAGTCTACGGGCCTGAGCCTGCCACGCCCCCACTGCCGAAAGGAGTCTGATCGCCAAAGATCACAGCGGTATTTTCGCCGCTATAAGCTTGTTTTGTGTTGTCGCTTAGTTAAAATTTTCTCCGATTCTTACGATTTCTTTTCCAAATAACGGGATACAGTTGACTTATTTCTTTACCTATTACAATTTGAATATGTCAGCATAAACAACGGGAGTAATTTTTACATCGTTTATATAGGTACGAATGTTAACCTAATTTGTGTACCCACACACAAAGAAAACAAATCTGGAAAATATAACTAAACAGATGAAATGATGTACATAATCATGCATGGCTTTACTCTTTTTTAATCAAAAATGTGTAGCAATTGATGAGCAATTGATTTTCAGTACGCAATTTTAATATCAGGAATGAAGATAACAAAGTTATCGCACTTGACTTTTCATTCCGTTATTTCCGACTATTTCAGTTCCGAAATAAAAGATGGAGTAATGAACACAAATTTCAGAAACAGGGGGAAAAAAATCAGTATTACACTGATCGTTAGGAATACTTCATTTAGCATACCAGGACAATAAGAATGCAGGAAAATTTTCTATATAACTTTGTGACCACACACACAATTCCTTGCCATGACACAAACTTATTTACTATTTTACTTTACCTGCAAAGGTGTATATATTTTGAAGCACTTACTAAATGTTTGGACTTCAGAGTTTCTTTCTAGTAGTCTCAAAACAAAGCCACACAAAAGATATTTGAATGACTGTTTTTGACGAAGAAAATCCAGGTGATACTGTGTATAAAAATTCAGGTATGACTGTGTATTGACGAGGAAAATCACTTGGATTTTCCTCGTCAGCTTTACACAGGGCATGTGGGGAAAACTGCCCGATTCTTATATTCACTCACTTAATAAAATTCATGTGCAGTGGATACGACAAATATATATATATATGGAATTAAGTTTAAAACTGGGTGTTATGTTATATGTACACATATCCCTTTAAGCACAACTTCACAGGCTTCACACAAGATTTGGGTTTCCCGCCACCTTTTCAGATGACATCTGGGAAAATTATTTCATTCTTATGATCCCCCACTTAACAAAACCCATGTGGAGTGCCACTGATACATAAAACATACACACGTCCATATGAAGGTCTGTTAAGCGGATACAACGATACATACACACACATCCATATAAAAGTCTGTCACATGGACATGACAAATACACATGCAATTAAGTTTGAAACTGGGTGTTATGTTATATGTATACATATCCCTTTAAGCACAACTTCACAGGCTTCACACAAGATTTGGGTTTTCCGCCGCCTTTTCAGATGACATCTGGGAAAATTATTTCATTTTTATGATCCCCCACTTAACAAAAACCATGTGGAGCATCACTGATACATAAAACATACACATGTCCATATGAAGGTCTGTGAGACCCCCCTATCTCTAAGCTGTAAATGAAGGTTTGTTAAGCGGCTACAGTACATACACACACATCCATATAAAAGTCTGTCACATGGATATGAAAAAACAGATGGAATTAAGTTAGTAACTAGATGTCATGATTGTAAAATTTTGCCAGCACTTTATGTAAAATATTAAAGAAAGAAAAAGCTGTGTTCCATTTGGCTTTTTGAAAGCCGCTCATTACAATTATTTAAATGTTTTAGTGGGACCGTTCTTGTGGTGGTGGTGGTGGTGAGAGGGGGAGGGTTGCTTTGATAGGATATTTCGGAAAGCTCACCATGTACGGTTTACCATGATCACTCCCTAAAAAATAATTTGCAACAGTATCAAGTAGTAAAGTGCAGTGAATTATGTAGTATTCAGCTACACAAGCAAACTGTAAGAGCAGCCATTTGAATTTTTAATTTGTTAAATAAGGTGTGTAACGTACCAGGAGATGTGACGTACCTGCCAGAAGGACGCACACGACATAAAGGCAGATGTCGTACGTTTTATTCTGATTCCTATCTGAATAAAACGGCAGGCTACGCGGACGTTTTATTCAGATAGGAATCAGAATAAAACGTCCGCGTAGCTCAATTGGTAGAGCAACTTATTCCGGAATGAGGGGATCCGGGTTCGAATCCGGGCGCGGATAAAAATGACGGAGAAATTTACTTCGTTATAATAATAATATCCGGATGACCCCACCGTTCAAAAATCTCGCAATGGTGTGATGTTATTTCCACACCGCGAGATAGGAAAAATAAGAGAATCCCTTCTCCAGCACTTCGAAAAAAAAAATTAATAAATAAGGGGGAGATGATGTAACGTACCAGGAGATGTGACGTACCTGCCAGAAGGACGCACACGACATAAAGGCAGATAGGAATCAGAATAAAACGTCCGCGTAGCTCAATTGGTAGAGCAACTTATTCCGGAATGAGGGGATCCGGGTTCGAATCCTGGCGCGGATAAAAATGACGGAGAAATTTACTTCGTTATAGATGTTACAGGAAGATGGGTGCCAATTTAATCAAAACACATCCACATTAGCTTGGGAGCTCCTTGTTCAGGGTGGGTAATAGTAACATATATTCATACATAAATGTGGAGATGCGGGTTAACTTCCTAATCCAGGACAACATAATTTTCAAGTTTTTGGAGGTATATCTACTTCCATTCTTAATCTGTTGATTTATTTCTCATTTTTGAATTTCTTTTGTTATTTTCTGTGATTAGCCACATTCTTATCATAGGCTGCTTTACGTGTTACTTGTTTTTTTTGCTCTTTGTTTGCAGTTATATTCCTCCTCTTAGGGACTTTCTCTTGCACTTGACCACTTGTGTTATGTGCAGTGGCAAGTTTAAGAGTAGACAATTTTCTCTTCGATTTTGATTTGTTCAGTTGATCGTTTCGTGCTTTGCAATAATTATTTAGCAAAATATTGACCATATGGTTTATGCACATTTTGGCCAACTTTAGTGAACTATTGCTACAACTGCAGTTAAATTTTGATATGGTATCAGAAGTTTCAAGCTTTTCTACAGTAAGTTGACAAACAAGTTGTTTCTGCTTACCGCATTCAATAAAGGCCTGCTCGTGCTCTTCCTGAAGAATAGCTTGAAACACCTGAAAAGTTTTTAATACAACCTTCACTGTGAACTCCTCTGGCCATGTGAGACCCCCTCCCTATCTATAAGCTGTAAATATTTGGCAACTTCTTCATCAGAGCATTCGTAATCCAATTTCCTATCACAGGCCAAAGTTCTTTTACAATCTGGGCACTGTATTTTTTTTAACTTTATTTGCTATGAAACCAGCTATGTATACTAAAACAGACGTAACTGATTCAGATATATCTACACTATCACACAAGTGCAAAATATTGTCAAATGTGTGAGAGAAGCAATGCTGCTCATCATTTACTTCTTCTTGGGAAAAAAAGAACTGTTTCAGTTTAATTTCACCACATTTGTATGATTGCATTTGAACCAAACTCATAACTTTTAATTTTCTTTCTGACTCAAGAACTTGTATCACAGATATATTATAATTCCCCCCACTCAACTGCCTGTACTGTCCAAAACGAGCTTCTAAGCAATCTGTTTGAAATTTTCCAAACAAAATGTATGATGGTTTTAAAGTTTCGAACATATAATTTGTTAAATGAACAAGACAATATGTAGTATGTTGAAGTGCAAACTGTGTTTCTTTGGATAAACAACCACCTTTTTCAGGCACAGCAAAACCTGATAAAGTGGATTTATCTTTACATCTATATATATTGATCCAAGCTTGTAGCCATGACCTGAACTTCTTTAGAAATGTAATATTGTTGTCAAGTATGTTGTGTACTGGATCACAGCTGCTGTCATGTAGATGTTTTCCCTTAGTTGGATATTTTACATTTACAATTTTCCACCATGTGCTCATTATTGTAATAAATTCTTTGGTCTGTAATAAATCACTACCAAACTCTTTTGCAGTACATTCTAAAGCAGCTATATTTGTTTCATGAAAAATGTCAACAGCATGTTTAACATTTTGCCGTTCAACAGATGTTGGGTACAAAACTTTCCGGGAGAGTTTTGGTGCTTGTTTAATGTTAAGATTTTGTTCTTTATTGTATATTTTTGGAAGATGTGCGAGACTAGCAACACAAACTTTGTTAAAGTCATTCATAGATGGATAAAAGAAAGTCTGATTTGTATATGACTGATTGAGCCAATTATTACGAACTGCTTTCAACAAATTAACAGTGTCGAACAACAAAAACAAGCGCAAATTCTCATTAATGGGATTAATGATACTGGATACAAGGTTACCACCACATAGAAGTGTGAACATATTGCAATTAATCCTATTGTTATCAGATATTAATGCAAGTACCTGGTATCCAGAATCATTAAGAATTTTCAAAACCTTAAGTGTGAATGTCTGTAATTGTTCAGCAGTTAAATTTTTTACAGGAATAAGTGCAACAATGTCTTTATTTTTGGAAAACACAGATGTTAACATGAATGCTTGTATTGTTGTGGCTTCAGAAGAGATGTTTTGAGAAATGCCTTCTATTTTCCCTCCTTTAAAACCCACACCAGGGGAAACATAAATTTCATCCAGTAGAACATTTACTACCAGTTCTCTTTCCTCAAGAAGTTTTGATTTCTCTTGCAGATAAAGCACATGCCTATTAATAATACCACTGCCACAGGTATCTAACGTGGAAGCAATTTTTTTCAAATAGACTGGATGGGGCAAGCTTAGAGACTCGCTGGTTCGTAACATAACATATGCAGATGGATGACAAAAATGAATTTTTGCAGCAAACAGTAACAACTGAGGGCTATAGCGGTACTGTTTAGCAGTTAAAAGTTTTAATTGCTCTATGATAAACAGTATTTTTGAAATAATTGAATTAGAAGATTCTTCATTTTGTTGTATATCACCTGCATATGCTTTTAACAATGAAAGTGCAGTATTCAGTTTAGCCACAGGTGCGACTGCCTGTGAAGAAAAGGAACTGAGGTGTGATAACAGACATTCAAATTTTGTCCATCGATCACACTTTTTTTCATGACCCAGAACCCATACCAAATTTTTAACATTATATGGTATGCCATCATACCAAACATCCAATAGCAAATCAGAAAATATTTTAAAACAAATGGGCATCTTAGGGCAGTCATAAGAATCAATCTTATAAAAAAGAATGAAATCATCATTTTTCAAACTGAAGAAACCATTTAAATTTTTATTTCCATAATGAGTAACAAAATCATTAAATGTATTTATTACATCATTTTCATTCCAGTTTTTAAAATTGTGTTCATCACGTTGTTGCATTTGAAGCATGCGTGTTTCTGGTGTTTTTCTTTGGGGGGGGGGGTGGCTCATATGATAAATATGAGGGCTGGTTAGGGGATTGTTGGATGAGCATCTTTGGCTAATGCCAGGTGTGTACGCGGCACAACCAATAAACTCCCATCACCCCTGGTAATACGATCTTCCCTAATCACAAACTGCTCACTGAAGTGCTCAATGCACACAACAGAATTGTCATTGGGTTGAAAATCCTTCCGGTTGATTTGGCGGATCCACTGAGCTCGAAGTTCTGGGTCTTTTGGAAAACGGAAAGATGAAACATAAGCGCTTGCTTTCCCCGGGTAGGTGTAGTTGGATTTGCATCCAGGAACACAACATCTCCTAGGCATCTACACATTAAATAAACAAATATCAAGAAATAAATTTATTAATGCATAAAACTGATGAACATTAGTGTTCTCCCTAGATTTTTTACAGCTAGGTGGCAAGTAATTTTAGCTGGGTGGTACTTTTAACGACACTTTCTCCAATAAAAAATAAAAAAGTTTTCCTTAACATTATTATACTTATTAAACATCTTAAGTGGTGTGGTAGGCATTAATGCAACATAACATGATAAACAGTTAAAAAATTGTGCAAAAATGGTTTAAAAAATGAGTATTTACTAACAAATTACATTTGACACAGATTTCTTTTTTTTTTTTTTTTGATTGGAGGTTCACTGGTTCCAGGGAAGGGAGAGAGCCAGTGCCACAAGACAAACGCAACATCCATGCCTCACCAGGATTCGAACCCGGACCCATTTCGGACGAATGATCAGAGGACATCACAGACCACTGCACCACCGGGGCGGCTTTATATATATATTAAAGGTTTAATTACCACAGTAAGCAACTCGATAGGCTATAAGCAGCCACTTGTCCCTAATTTAGGGCCACTGGTTCCAGGGAAACGAGATAACAAGTGCCGTAAGACAAACACAACATCCATGCTTCACCGGGATTCGAATGTGGACCCTTCTCTGAAGAATTGTCATTGCCAGCGCTTAGACCACTGTGCCACCAGGGCGGTAACACAGATTTTAGCCAGTTTTCATCAACACTGATGGTGTATGTGGAAATAAGTTTTTCATTCTTACTATTATGTGCTATGTGAAAACATTCGTTAAAGAAAATATAGCTGGGCGGCAGAAAAAATTAAGTGACAGGGCCGCCCAGTAAAAAGGCTCTACGGAGAACACTAAACATAAAATTATTGCAATTGCATGGGTTTTCATTTTAAAGTATATGATATCAAGTCTATCATACGATAGCAAGTTACATCTTAAAAATATTTTTAAAATTGAGGCAGAATTTTTTTTCACATGTCTCTGCTCTATCCTGTTTGTTTGAGGCCTTAACAACCACCATGAGCAACTTGATGGGCAATAAATAAGCAGTCACTCATCTCAAATTTAGGGCCACTTGTTCCAGGGAAGGGGACAGGCCAATGCCATAACACATCAACTGCTTCATCAGGATTTGAGCACAATATGTTATGATGCATGAATTAATGCGTGCATCATAACATATTAAAATATCCCAAACCCATCTTGGATGAATGGATCAGAAAGCAGTGCTTAGACCACTGCATCACTGGGGCAGCTACAGAATGTATTTCATATAAATTAACTTGAAGTCTTCCCTTTGTATCAGAAAATTCATTTAGTAAACAGTTACATTAAATTTTGTCGTTAATATTACTAAGCATATTTAGAGAAGAGTAATACCATAGCTTCCTAGCAAAATTCCCATTCTTGTGTGCTATTTTGGGGAAGAAAACCCTATTAATGCTCATAAAAACAGACATGCAAAACCATTTTAAGACAGCAGTTTATCAAGGCGTTACTTTAAAATCGATTGGGTTTTGATGAAACATTTTGCTGTTTCATGTTGCTAAGAAAGCTATTTTACAATGGTCATTCGCATGTTAGTCTCACGATAATCCAATTTCAGGTTATTCATGATAGTGTTATAAAAACGTTCGAGAGCTTTGAGCCAAAAGAAAGAAATATTCATTCCTGATATTCTATTACCACAGAGACATTCACTAGTGAGTAGCGTTCCCCCACGGTCAAAGCGAGTACACGCTTTGCCCAATGGTAAGCCTAATCATGTGCTTCAACATAAATAAACGATAAGCAATCAGATTCGTCTGTTTATCGTTAGCAACACAATAATACGACTCGATTAACCTCAATTAACTTACCTTTAATGTCGAAGTTTTTGTTTATCCAATAAAAAGTTCTGTGAGAAATCGCAAAACACAGTCACAATCACTATTCAAATGTGCAATCAAAGCGGCCGCTCTCCTCTCGTCAGGCAGGCGTTGGGGCTCCCTCGTACGGACTCCTCTGCTGACGTCATAACGCAAACATTACTCCAATGCTCTGGCCCGTCAGAATCTAGTTTGGCCCTGATTGTTCGCACAGTCACCTCAGGTGCAACGGCAGCTCGGATTTGCGTCGCAGTGGATGTTCTGCTTGACAACGCCGCTCTTCTTATGCGTCGATTGGTCCGCTCATCAGTCCGCCTGTGACTCCCGGTTCCACGTCTTCTCGTGTGGAAATGTTCCTTGGACCATCTACGCCACCATCGTACCACCACCGATACTTCCCGTCCAATTCGCTCAGCAATACGACGATACGACAACCCGGCGTCGCGGAGTCCGACTAGACGACCTCGCTCAAAGTCCGATAACTGCTGAACTCGTACACGTCTTCCATGTCCAGGCATTGCAGCTTCTTCAAGGTCTTCGCACGTGTACGTACGCCGATGAATAGTTACTTTCACTTCGCCGTACTCCTTAAATATCACCGACGATAATTTGCATATTATGCCGTGCTGTGGCGAAAGCGCTCACCGGTTGGTCCCGAAATTAACATCATACCTACGTACACTTGACCCCATTAACATATGTAGATTTCATAATCGTCCGCCAAATCCTTCTTGGTGTTCTTTTTTCACATTCCGCCAGTGTATTTTCCCTTATTTTCTTCAGTTTTTTTAAATTCATTTCCCCAGATATTCAGATATAAACGAAAATAATCAGACCAAAGATAAGAGGAGATCACCCAAATACCTAGGGGAGGAAGAGAGTGTCATGAATTTGGGGGCGGGTTGTGAGCATCCTGAATGCATGACTAGTAATATGTACATACTCTATAAAGGACAAAAAAAGAAAACAGTAGGAATGAAATTGAATGTAACTTATAAAAACAATAAACTATTGAAAATAAATTTGAAAAGAAGCTAAAAACCATAGTGTGAAGGCAGAAATATAAAGAACTATGGGACACGTCCTTATTAAAGGCAAGACATGTTAACTGTGTCTATAACGAAGTGAATTTCTCCGTCATTTTTGGTCTACGCCGGGATTCGATCCCGAGGCCGCTTATTCCGGAACAAGTTGCTCTACCAATTAAGCTACGCGGACATTGATTCTAATTGCTATCTGCCTTTATGTCGTGTGCGTCCTTCTGGCAGGTACGTCACATCTCCTGGTACGTTACATCATCTCCCCCTTATTTTTCTTTTTCTTTCGAAGTGCTGCTCATATTTTTCCTATCTCGCGGTGTGGAAATAACATCACACCAATGCGAGATTTTGAACGGTCGGGTCATCCGGATAGTTCGGGCGCCATTATAACGAAGTGAATTTCTCCGTCATTTTTGGTCTACGCCGGGATTCGATCCCGAGGCCGCTTATTCCGGAACAAGTTGCTCTACCAATTAAGCTACGCGGACATTGATTCTAATTGCTATCTGCCTTTATGTCGTGTGCGTCCTTCTGGCAGGTACGTCACATCTCCTGGTACGTTACATGTCTTCTATCTGTACATAACTTAGGAATTTAGATTTCTGACTGTGCTACTCATCAGGGAATTTTCCGAAGCCATTTCATCTGTTAAAGATTAAATTTTCTGTGTAGAGCACTTAGACTGGCTTTCTTATAATTTTACATTCTAGGGGGGGCAGTCAAAGTACAGTTCACTAAAAAGAAGGTCCATATTTTAAAAGAAATAAAATGGCCAAGGAAGAAAAACTGAATAAAACAGCTTTATCATCAGATGGCAGCACATTCGTCATTGCTTCATTAGAAAGAAGTTTCTCCCATATCTTTTTTTAGGTTTTAACTGTGAGTTTCGAATGACGGATATCATTCGAAGTACATACATGCAACGACGCCGAAAAGTATTTCTGTGCTCGGATCTTTGGGCATATTTATTAAACCGAAACTGATTAAATGCTTAAATCTGTAAACATTTAAAATGATTTTTGTATGGAAGTTCCTCTTTTTTCTCTGATTAATCCTGCACTAAACTGCATAGATTATTATTAGCAGTTAATATCAAAATTCATCTGTTGTTCTTGAATTTCGTATCTATCCTTTCATTTTAATTTTCATGTAAAAAAAAAAAAAGGTTCTCTTTCACCTACCGATGCAGCTTAACAGTGATTCTAATCATCGCTACCATAACAATAGATCCCAAGCAAAACAACCATTTCTTCTCACATTCGTGATACTCAACCCTTTGAAAATAACGAGGACAGGGCGATAACATAGTATATTTACATTATCTCCACGTACTTGAAATATAAGTAGAGATATACATCAATATGGATTTGTGTAGTCAGATGCTGACTGATAAACCACGAATAGCGCTGTGCTTTGTTGGCACCGTAGCGTAAAGCGAACGCACTCGGCTAGTCATCGAGGTATCTGGGGTTCCATCCGAGCGGTGTCGGATATACAATTTGTCAGTTGCTATTCGTTGTTTATAAAATAACGTAGACAGAGCGATAACATCGTATACTTATATCTCTACTTCTTGTGGCGTGTTTCCAGGTTTTTTCTGCATCTATAATAATAAAATTACAGTGTCTGTCTCTCAGTCTTCTACAGAAGAAACAACGGAGCAGAGAGACTTAAAATTTGGCAGAAGCCCGCAGAGAAAATGGGGGAGTGTATCTCAGAGCCGTTTCTTTATATTTAATTTTACGAAATTTTAATTAATTTTAGTTTTTAAAGCATTCAACCATTGTTGAAATATTTTGTTTTCGATTGAAGATTCAACGACAACCGTGAGCAACTCAATGGGCTGTCGCCCGTGTCTGATTTAGGAACACTGGTTCCAGGGAAGCGAGAGAGCCAGAGTCGTAAGACAAACCCAACATCCATGACTCACCGGGATTCGAACCCAGACTCTTTCTCGAACGAATGGTCCGTCGCTTAGACCACTGCGCCACTGAGGCAGGTGGATTTTTAAATTTGATGTATGCTGCGTATGAGAGATCTCACAGCAATTGCCTATTTTACTTTTGCGCAACATTTCTTCATTACACTATTGCAGATCAATGTTTCATTATATTTTGCAACAATGTATCATAAATGTAAGAATAGTTCATAGCACTGTTGTGTAAACTGCGGGAACCTCACGCTGAAAGTAGTAAAAGTGACAATATGAAAATAGCTTGTACCAAAATATTTGGTCCACGCTTCCGAAGTGTTACATTCGTCCCTCCCCCGCAGTTGCTGCCGGGTTTGTTTATGTTTAGCCATCAGCTCGCGGTGTGTTACCACGTGGGCAGTAACAATTTCTGCGGGAAAATTCTGACTTGGAAAGTTTCTTCATTGTCTTGAATTTGGCATAATATGACCGTTTTCAATTTAAAACTCGAGCTTGCTCTTCATTGTGTCAGATTTCCTAAATATTTCGTGTAACCTTCCGTCGCAGTTACCGGCGGGTTTGTTCACGTTTCCGGCAACGGCTCTCCATGTAGATCTCATTACGCGCCATAAATAATTCCACTATTTAATTGCAAAGATGATTCTTTTAGAGAAGAAATATAAACTCACGGACAATGAAATTTGCGCTCCTAGAAAAAAACATGCTACAACCGCGAAACTTTGCAAATAGCTAGAGTGCGTGCTGGTGTGCAAATGAACCACGTTTGGTGTGATTGCGCAGGACCGCATACCCGATGGTGGCGCTGCAAGCATGAACTGGCAGCCTTGTGAACCGGCGGGTAGTCGACGCCCCATGAAAGCGAAAAGCACCGGCTGACGCAAGCAAGAGTACAAATTGACAAAAATGCCGGGTAGACGCCAGAGACCTGGCCTCGATTTAAGCAAATTACGGACTTTGACAGAGGCATGATCATCGGGCTGAAAATCGCGGGGTGGTATGCGCGTCGTACAGTCCGCCACTGGGATCGTTTTGACCTAGGTAGTTAGAATGAGAGAAGGTAGGTCAATGAGTTCGTCCAACCCACTCCGGCTTAGGGTTCCAGGAATCAGTGACGTCAGTTGAACACTCTTGGAGCTGTCCTACGCTCTCTCTCCACAATGCGGGCCGCGGGTGGCCTAGTGGGCAACGTTCGTGACTACCACGGAAAGAACCTCAGGTTCGATCCCAGGTAGGTACAAACGCTAGAGCCACTAAATATCCGCCGTGAGTCGGATGTGCACCTTAAGTCGTCGGACCCCGGGCACTGGCTTCCGGGTAATAAATTAAGGGCGTATTCCTCCCCTCTTCTACTTCGCTTCCGTGCCACTTTCCTATCGGGCACTCTAGCCGAAATCTCCTAGCTTCCTATTTCTAAGGGTTGTTTAAGACCTGGGGTCAGACACTCCCTTCCTAAAATCCTCTACATATGATCTGATCTGATCTCCACAATGCAGACGTCCACGCATTATCGTGAACTCATTTTCAGATCAAGGTAGTTATATTTCTTTGTTGAATCAAAGGATGATTTTTCAATCATCCGTTACCAACTGATTTCAAGCACAGCCTGAAAATGCTATTGCTAATTGCTTGGATAAAATCTTCGCTGCCGGCAAATGGCAACGTTAAAAACGACAAAGCGGTAGCCCAGGGCACAGCACTTAAAGAGAAAACAACTAAATAATTTTAAATCATTTTTGTAGAATTTTACAAAAATGATTTAAAATTATTTAGTTACAGAGAATATAACACTGAGTTAACTATTATTATTTTTCTACAGAGAATATAACACTGAGTTAACTATTTACCATTGAGCCGAAAAATGACCCTCCCAAATCGTTTTTTCAGTAGTGGAGAGAAAGAAAGGAAGGATAATTTGCGGACTTTCCTCCGTTAGCTCCCACGTTGCTGGCTTCTAAACCGAAATCCCTATCTTTATAGTAGGTAGCGGCCCTTTCATTTGGAACCTACAAAAAATAGGTGGATCGTATTTGAGCTAACAGGGTATCATTATTTATGTGGCGCATTTGTTACAATAATCGACAAAGTTGTAGTCTCGATTTTAGAGTTGGCGCTGTAACTTCTGCTTTTAATATTTTTCAGAAATGTCCGTCCATAACCGTGAAAACATCAGAAACCTCGCTTTCAAGTTTCAAGAGTGGAATGAAAACGGAATTGTAAAAAAAGATCTATATTTAGAAATCATTTGGGGGAAAAGTTATTTTTGCTTATGCATGGCAAGTTTCTCATATTGGGATGAGGCCTAAAATCGGAGAATTTTGCACTGTAAGGATAACATCTAAAAATTTAGCATGTGATTATTTGCTTACCTTTCTTTGATAACCTCAATTAGCATAAAAAGAATCTGTGTTATAGTATTACTATGGAATCGTTATTGATTAAGGTGTTGAAAATCTCCAAACGTTGAATTTTGTGATTTTTTTATTTTCTCTCATCACGAGGAGTTAAATCTGTAATATTCGCTTGCTGGTGGATTTCTTTATGGGTAATTTCTGCTCTGTACTGTTCAAAAGTTAGTGAAGAATTTGTACCAATGCAATATAAAGGTTGAACTTGATTTTCAGGAACACAATAATTTTTGTTCTAAGATCTGAAATGGGAGCTATTGTTCTTTTCGAGACCTAAAGCGCATCTGCAATCGGCAGAAGGCGATTTGCTACCAGAATGGCAGACATGTTTTTGAACGAAGCACAGGAGTAAATTGGAATTCACAAAGGTCCTGTTGGGGAAATTAAAAACTGGAAAACCAAGAACAAGTAACTATATGACAAGTCGTCAATGGAAACTGAGACCATTCTGTTACCATCTAGGACATTATGCCTTTATATACTGAATTTTAACAACAATTTTATTTTCAGTTCCTGATATTCTGTATTATTACGTATTTGCATTGTTACTTTCGATAACTTACCTTGCTTACTTAACTCTATTGTTTGATTCAGTACTTTATTTTTGTGTAATTGTACTATTCTTTTAATTATTCATTTTCATTGTTCAACTTTGTTTTCGATTTACTTGGTGTAACAATGAATGTCTTTCTCGTGATTAGATGGTAAAGAATAGGAATTTTGCTGTGATCAAGGAATTTATGTATATCTCTACTTATATTTCAAGTACGTGGAGATAATGTAAATATACTATGTTATCGCCCTGTCCTCGTTATTTTATAAACAACGAATAGCAACTGAAAAATTGTATATCCGAAACCGCTGGGAATGAACCCCAGATCTCTCGATAACTAGCCAAGTACGTTCGCTTTACGCAACGGTGCCAAAAATTCACAGCACTATACGTGGTTTATCAGTCAGCATCTGACTACACAAATCCATATTGATGGGCTCAGGAACATTATCTCCACATATTTGAAATATATTCACCATTTCTATCGCCCTTTGGATTAATCAGCTGCAATTAAACAGCTTGCTCTGTTGAACGCCACTAGATGGCGACACATCAGTTCCTGAGCCCATCAATATGGATTTGTGTAGTCAGATGCTGACTGATAAACCACGAATAGCGCTGTGCTTTGTTGGCACCGTAGCGTAAAGCGAACGCACTCGGCTAGTCATCGAGGTATCTCGAGTTCCATCCGAGCGGTGTCGGATATACAATTTGTCAGTTGCTATTCGTTGTTTATAAAATAACGTAGACAGAGCGATAACATCGTATATTTACATTATCTACACGTATTTGAAATATAAGTAGAGATATACATAAATTCCTTGATCGCAGCAAAATTTCTATTCTTTACCTTCCAATCACGAGAAAGACATGCATTGTTCGACCAAGTAAATCGAAAACCAATTTGAACAATGAAAATAAATAATTAAAACAATAGTGCAATTACGCAAAAATAAAGTACTGAATCTAACAATAGAGTTAAGTAAGCAAGGTAAGTTATCGAATGTAACAATGCAAATACGTAATAATACAGAATATCAGGAACTGAAAATAACATTGTTGTTAAAATTCAGTATATAAAGGCATAATGTCCTAGGGGGTAACAGAAAGGTCTCAGTTTCCATTGACGACTTGTCATATAGTTACTTGTTCTTGGTTTTCCAGTTTTTAATTTCCCCAACAGGACCTTTGTGATTTCCAATTTACTCCTGTGCTTCGCTCAATTCTCGTAGCAAATCGCCTTCTGCCGATTGCAGATGCGCTTTAGGTCTCAAAAGGAACAATAGCTCCCATTTCAGATCTTAGAACAAAAATTATTGTGCTCCTGAGAATCAAGGTCAAACTTTACATTGCATTGGTATAAATTCTTCACTAACTTTTGAACAGTTCAGAGCTGAAATTAAACATAAAGAAATACACCAGCAAGCGAATATTGCAGATTTACCTCCTCGTGATGACAGAAAATAAAAAAATCACAAAATTCAACGTTTTGAAATTTTCAACACCTTAATCAATAACGATTCCATAGTCAAAATAATCAGTAGCGATTCGCCAGTCAAAATAATCAGTAACGATTCTATAGTCAAAATAATTCATAACGATTCCATAGTCAAAATAATCCATAACCATTCCATAGTCAAATTAATAATACTATAACACAGGTTCTTTTTATGCTAATTGAGGTTATCAAAGAAAGGTAGCAAATAATCACATGCTAAATTTTTAGATGTTATCCTTACAGTGCAAAATTCTCCGATTTTAGGCCTCATCCCAATATGAGAAACTTGCCATGCATAAGCAAAAATAACTTTTCCCCCAAATGATTTTAAATATATAGATCTTTTTTTACAATTCCGTTTTCATTCCACTCGTGAAACTTGAAAGCGAGCTTTCTGATGTTTTCACGGTTATGGACGGACATTTCCGAAAAATAGTAAAAGCAGAAGTTACAGCGCCAACTCTAAAATCGAGACCACAACTTTGTCGATTGTTGTAACAAATGCTCCACATAAAAATGATACCCTGTTAGCTTAAATGTGATCCACCTATTTTTTGTAGGTTCCAAATGAAAGGACCGCTACCTACTATAAAGATAGGGATTTCGGTTTAGAAGCCAGCAACGTGAGAGCTAACGAAGGAAAGTCCACAAATAATCTTTCCTTTCTTTCTCTCCACTACTGAAAAGACGATTTGGGAGGGTCATTTTTCGGCTCAATGGTAAATAGTTAACTCAGTGTTATATTCTGTGTAGAAAACCGGGCTAATTTGTAACCAGAGTGAATAACGGCTCTTTCCGGAGCTCACACGGGTTATGAACTGTGATCTGTCGTCTCCGGTCTCAGACAATTGGATTTTTCTGAGAGTTTGCTGCACATAGAATCAATGACCGTGGAGGGGTACCTTGGACGAAGTGCTGGGAAGAAAGAAAGGTTGGTGTTGTGGACTCTCCAATCCTTGTATCTTGTTATATTTTGGGCCCAACTTTCAAAGGTAATACCGAAAATAAGAGATTGAGATTACCTGCGATGAGATGATTTGTGCTGATGATCTCTCCTTCCATTTTGATGAGATCAAAAAGTTCTGTTTCTAATACCATTCAAACGGAAGTGGTGCAGTATTTTCAGAAACAGTTGGGACACAACCGCACTGTTCTCCTCTGAACTACGAACCTCACAAGTTAATTTCTTTATTAATCTTTAAAATAATCTGTCAAAAGGTAGAATGATACAAAAATTTGATGCGTTAGCCAGTCGCCAGTGACAACTACAGGTTTCCTTATTCATCCCCTTTGCCCCAAAGTAAATGCTGGAAACGCCACAGGTTTTAATAATTCACATTCTCAGTATCTCAACCTCATACTTTAAAAGCGTGGGAGAGTGGCGATTAACTTGAAATATTTATCAATCGTAATATACACGCAGACGCACTAATGTATGGTCATATTTAGGGAAGGAATTTTATTTATTTCTTAACAATAATTTGCAGTTACCTGCTTTTGCTCTTCAGTATTGATTAGTGTTAACTATGCCATACAGTAATGCACAAGACAAAAATTTGAGAGTAAAATAATATTTAATACTGGTCTTTAAGTGGCTATAACTTATTTTAGCAGGAAAATGCAGGTTTGAATGCGTCTCTCAGTACTTATTCCCACTTAGTGCTTACAATTTATCTCCAGCATTACATTGCAGATGGAACAAAGGCCCGCGACCAGATAAGACAGATGGGAACGAGATTCCCCTTTCCCCAAACAAATGTTTAGTTGCTTTTTTTTAAACACTTTTGAAAAAAAAAAAATTACTGGAAAATGAAATAAAAAAATGCTAATTCATTTTTACACAAAGACGCAAGTTAACATCAAAATTGGTTGTGCCTAGAAAAAAGAACAGCATAATCATAAAACCATACCCACAAGCAGAGGCGTAACTAATCATTGCTGTGCCCAGGGAAAATCGCAAAATATTGCGCCCCATCTGTGATTTTGTGCCCTGTCTTTTGTTTTTCATCTATCTATCTTACATACACACAAATTCAGCATGGATTCTTCATTGCTTAGCAGAAAATTGACACAAAACTTACTCTTCTTCTACTATTTAGTTTAACTCAGATAAGAAATCACACACACTAATTTAAGAACTTGAAATCCTTATTAAGCAGCAAAACAAAGAATGTATCTCAAGTACGTCTTTCAGTTGATTTATTTGTCTAAGTTTCGTTCAGTTTCCTTCCTATAGTAGCTTACTGTGGCGGCGGGGTCTTTACTAGTATCCAGCTACCCGACTGGATATAGTTTAATAGTCTCATGCTTAAGCATTTTTATTGAGGTATGTATAGAAAATAGGGTATTGTGAAGTGGGGTGTCATTTTTCGTCCCAAACGTCAACGGCACTTTACCCTCTTTAATTGCGTAGAAAGGAGTTAGGAAATGGGGGACACTTAGAGGAGGGTTTCGCGCATTTCCCTATGCTTTTAGATCAAGGATGTTCTGAATGGGGAAGCTGAACTGGACGCGAGACGCCGTTTAGGTTGGAAAACACAGAAGAGGATGAGGAGGTCAGATCCCCAACTGGTTCGGAGTTTAGACATTCAGTACTATAAGTGCAGTTGATAGACACGGCTCGCAGTCGTAGCACTTATCGATAATACCCTAGAGAACCATCAACAATGTGAACGACATCCATTTCTTATAACATACGTACTGCAGCGCCTTCATTTCTGAATGTGAATAATTAACATCCCCTGAACATTTTGAAGAAGAAATGCGAATTTTAAGCTGCCAAGACGATCGAAACTGGCGAAATATAAAATAAATCTGTAAACGTAGAAACGACAAAGAATGACACGAAAAAAACAATACCAGGAATTAGTGCAAAAATTTCAATTCGAATCAGATTGTAAATAGTGATTTTTGCGCCCTCTCTTTAGCTGCGCCAGGGGTTGCCTGCCCCGCCTTAGTTACGCCTCTGCCAAAAGTGGAAAGTGAAACTCTCATTACTTGAATTTCAGCATCAGCTATACCAGTCGCTTCGAGCGAGCGGCAGTAATATCAAACGCTGTTGTGCGTTTGCTATTGTAAACTATCGTCTCCGTGTCTTATGCTGCGATCTTTTCGTACTGGTAATTTAAAGTCAGGAACCACTATTTTTCTTTCTTTTTTTTTTGGTTTGGGTGTTTAACGACCACTGTGAGCAACTCAATGGGCTATATTGTGGGCCGCAGATGGCTTAGTGGTCAGCGTTCGTGACTGCCACGGAAAGACCTCGGGTTCGATCGTAGGCAGGTACTAACGCTCGAAACACAAAGTATCCGCCGTGCGTCAGAGGACGGAGGACGTACGTGAGATAAAGGCAGATAGCAGTGAGAGCACATGTCCGCGTAGCTCAGTTGGGAGAGCGACTTACTCCTGAGTGAGGGGACCCAAATTCGATTCCCGGCGCAAACAAACTTGTACGTTATAGAAAGGGGAGAGCCAGTGCCATAAGACAAACACAAAATCGATGCCTTAGCAGGATTCGAACCAGAACCCATCTCGGAAGAGTGATCAGACCCTGCGCTACCAGGGCGGCAATTGCACGCAAACGGTGTGGAAAACCGAAACTGGATATGTTTTGAAAGGGTTGGGTATCAGGATTGTGAGAAGAAATGGTTGTTTTGCTTGGGATCTATTGTTATGGTAGCGATGATTAGAATCACTGTTAAGCTGCATCCGTAGGTGAAAGAGAACCTTTTTTTTTTTTTTACGTGAAAATTAAAATGAAAGGATAGATACGAAATTCAGGAACAACAGATAAATTTTGATATTAACTGCTAATTATAATCTATGCAGTTTAGTGCAAGATTAATCAGATAAAAAAGAGGAACTTCCATACAAAAATCATTTTAAAATGTTTGCAGAGTTAAGCATTTAATCAGTTTCGGTTTAATAAATATGCCCAAAGATCCGAACCCAGAAACATTTTTCGTCGTCATTGCATGTATGTACTTCGAATAATATCCGTCATTCGAAACTCACAGTTAAAACCTAAAGATATGGGAGAAACTTCTTTCTAATGAAGCAATGACGAATGTGCTGCCATCTGATGATAAAGCTGTTTTATTCAGTTTTTCTTCCTTGGCCATTTTATTTCTTTTAAATCATGGACTTTCTTTTTAGTGAACTGTACTTTGACTGCCCCCCCCCCCCCGTAGAATGTAAAATTATAGGAAAGCCAGTCTAAGTGCTCTACACAGAAAATTAAATCTTTAACAGATGCAAATAGCTATGGAAAATTCCCTGATGGGTAGCACAGTCAGAGATCTAAATTCCTAAGTTGTGTACAGATAAAAGACACATTTAACATGTCTTGCCTTCAATAAGGACGTGTCCCATAGTTCTTTATATTTCTGCCTTCACACTATGGTTTTTAGCTTCGTTTCAAATTTATTTTTAATAGTTTATTGTTTTTATAAGTTACATTCAATTTCACTTCTACTGTTTCCTTTTTTTGTCTTTTATAGAGTATCTACATATTACCAGTCATGCATTCAGGATGCAACCCCCCCCCCCCCAATTCATGACACTCTCTTCCTCCGTGAGGTTTTTGGGTGATCTCCTCTTATCTTTAGTCTGCTTATTTTCGTTTATATCTGAATATCCGGGGAAATGAATTTTAAAAAACTGAAGAAAATAAGGGAAAATACACAAAATACACTGGCGGAAAGTGAAAAAAGAACACCAAGAAGGATTTGGCGGACGATCATGAAATCTACATATGTTAACGGTGTCGAGTGTACGTAGGTGTGATGTTAATTTCGGGACCAACCGGTGAGCGCTGACGCCACAGCACGGCATAATATGCAAATTATCGTCGGTGGTATTTAAGGAGTACGGCGAAGTGAAAGTAACCAGTCATCGGTGTACGTACACGTGCGAAGACCTTGAAGAAGCTGCAATGCCTGGACATGGAAGACGTGTACGAGTTCAGCAGTTATCGGACTTTGAGCGAGGTCGTCTAGTCGGACTCCGCGAGGCCGGGTGGTCTTATCGTCTTATTGCGGAGCGAATTGGACGGGAAGTATCGGTGGTGGTACGAAGGTGGCGTAGATGGTCCGAGGAACATTCCCACACGAGAAGACGTGGAACCGGGAGTTGTCAAGCAGAACATCCACTGTTGTGCTTGACAACTCCCGGTTCCACTGTGACAGCGGCGTTGTCAAGCAGAACATCCACTGCGACGCAAATCCAACTGCCGTTGCACCTGAGGTGACTGCGCGAACAATCCGCAACCGTCTACTGGATGCAGGACTACGTGCACGTGTGCCTCTGTCATGTGTACCTCTAACTCCATCCCACCGTCAGGAACGGATGCAGTGGTGTCGCCAACGTCTGCACTGGATAGCGCAATGGCTATCTGTCGTGTTCAGCGATCAAAGCAAATTCTGCTTGGGAGCCTCCGATGGCCGTATGCTTATTCGCAGACGCACAGGGGAGCGTCTCCACCCTTCTTGCATCCGCCAGCGACACACAGGGCCTACACCTGGTCTCCTGGTGTGGGGAGCGATCAGCTTTCACTCCCGTACACAACTAGTGTTTGTGCCGAGTACGTTAAACAGCACCTAATACATCAACAACATCATTCAGCCCGTTGTTGTGCCATTTGTAAGGTCGGTCCATTGTGGTGTTTTCCAGCAAGATAACGCACACCCACACCCGGCACGTGCAACGCAACATGCACTTCAGGGTATGCGACAAATTCCATGGCCTGCACGTTCACCGAATTTGTTCCCCATTGAGCACGTGTGGGATTTTATGGGACAACGACTTACGCGTGCAGGTTACGCGTCCAGGTTGAGGATGCTTGGAACTCAATACCCCAGACTGACATCCAACATCTGTACGGTAGACTCCATGCCAGAATTGCACAGTGTGACGCAGTTTATGGCGGTTCAACCTCGTACTAACCATGTTACATGAAAATGTTATTTTTCAGTTTACCAACAAATACAGCTGTATTTTGCCATAATGTTTTGATCACGTTATCCTCTGTATTCCGTTATTATGCTGCATAAATTTCGTTGGTATCAGACGTCTCCTTCTTGATGTTCTTTTTTCACTTTCCACCAGTGTATTATAAAAAAGAAACAAACAAACAAAAAAAAAACATCCACATAGACTTCAATCTGAAATTTCTATCATCCTTCAACAAAACATTAAACAGTCCTAGCTAAAGGGGTAATTTTTCAAGCACTGAGAAGTCGGACTACTTCCGCAATAACAACCAAATTCCACAGAGTAGAGATGTTTGACTGCAATATATCATCGTATTTTTGAAGCTGGTATTTAACCTTTTTCAGTCTTCTGGATGCCGACTTTCCTTGAATACGGTTAAGCCTCAGTGTAACTAACACGAAGTTACTGCTTCCAATGCCGCCCCTACTCCCTTTAAAATAAAAAATTTGATGGCTACAATTTCATGTAACTCACACGGATCTGATCCAGGAGCAAAACGAAATGTTATGCGGAGGTGGGTTAGCAATGTAATCTTCCCAAAGCAAAGTACAAATAAAATAATAATTTAAAACTTAAATGTGGTGAACTATAAACAAGAATTTTTCTGATAACAATTAATAACAAAATTTCGTCCGTCGTTGACAAAAATTCTTCACTTTAATAAACTTCCGCCATCAATTCCTAAATTGATTAAATATTTGTAATGAATCAGTTGCTTTGTTAGAAGTTTATGTGTATATTGTTTTCGCTTTTTTTAAAATGATTTTTAATGTTTTAATATATGACTGCGCAATTCAGCCCTTTCCCTGCCTCCTACCATTCTGAGCGGAGATGGAATAGCTTCGCGTGAATATCCTGCAAATGTCCCCCTTCTAAAGCCCAAAGCAGTCTTCCTTTATCTAAGCCAGAAAACTTATCGGGCTCCAAAGAGCAGCGTTAACACCCCACTCGTTCCTGCCACCACTCGTTCGTATTCATTTTGGTTAAGTATAGTCAAACAGATAGGAAGGGGGATCACGGAAATTCGGAGAAAAGATCTTGTACGTCAATAGTTTACGCCACGAATTGTACCATTTCTCGAGCAGTCAGTTTCCACTTTAATTTTAAATTTTTCTTTCATTATTTTTATTGCTTTTAACAAATCATTAATTGTTACTTTCTTTCCTTCAATTATTAATAAATTTTTCGCGCCACATTTTGTCATTTCTTCATTTACAGAAGTTACTTACATGCTTCGCCACTTTCGGTGGCCTTTTGGCAACTTAAAATTCTCATTTCTGTCCCACCCTAGTTACGCCTCTGTTCATAAATAGTTTTCTTTTAAGATAAATGTCGGTAGAACACGGGTTTCAGAATATCTCTTAAGGAAAATCGCTTTGTACTCTGTGTAAGTCTGTGGATAAGGGGTGATGATGACGTGATGAGCCATCAAAATGGATGACCTATGTTTCTAAGTCCAATGCCCTAAATCTAACTGTAGTTTGCTTTAGCTTACTTAATTTATAACAGCTTGCTTGTTCCCGCGGCTCTTTCCTCTTATAGAGAATTTGCTATGCCGTTTCAGACCAAAGTCCGAAATTTTGATTGAGGGAAACTTTTTTCTTTTGAAGAAAATAACATTTCTCATAGAAATAACGCTCAAATGAAGTTAAAAGATTGTTATTTTAAGTACCGAAATAATTATGCGTTCGTTACAAAAACTTCAGACAAAAAGAATTGTGCCATTTCTGGAGCATTCCACTGCGAAATGTCCTGGTATCCCGATGGCCCAATCCGCCTCTGGCTCGAACCCTCAGATTTCTCTGTTCATCGGTTTTTGCAAAATTCCTGCGTCATTGCTTCTAAATTGGTTATATTTTACTTGATTAAATCCTTCTCTGCAGTAATTTGCGCGCTTAGGTTTTCCAAATTATAGTTAGTAACTGTCAAAGTCGTCTCAATTAGGCAAACTTTTGTTTTACTTAGTTTGTATCATCTGGCATATGTCTAATGGTTATAAAAGAAGTATCCGAATTCTGGGGTCTGTAGAAAAGCGAGATAGAAAGTAGTAGAAATGACAATATGAAAATAGCTTGTGCCAAAATTTTGGGTCACGCTTCCGAAGTGTTACATTCATCCTTTCACCGCAGTTGCTGCCGGGTATGTTTTTGTTTAGCCATCAGCTCGCGATGTGTTACCACGTGGGCAGTAACAATTTCTGCGGGAAAATTCTGATTTGGAAAGTTTCTTCATTGTCTTGAATTTGACATAATATGACCGTTTTCAATTTAAAACTCGAGCTTGCTCTTCATTGTGTCAGATTTCCTAAATATTTCGTGTAACCTTCCGTCGCAGTTACCGGCGGGTTTGTTCACGTTTCAGGCAACGGCTCTCCATGTAGATCTCATTACGTGCCATAAATAATTCGACTATTTAAATGCAAAGATTATTCTTTTAGAGAAGAAATATAAACTCACGAACAATGAAATTTGCGCTCCTAGAAAAAAACATGCTACAACCGCGAAACTTTGCAAATAGCTAGAGTGCGTGCTGGTGCGCAAATGAACCACGTTTGGTGTGATTGCACAGGACCGCACACCCGATGGTGGCGCTGCAAGCATGAACTGGCAGCCTTATAAAACGGCTGGTAGTCGATGCCCCATGAAACCGAAAAGCACCCGCTGACGCAAGTAAGGGTGCAAATTGACAAAAATGCCGGGTAGACGCCAGAGACCAGGCCTGGAGTTAGGCAATTAACGGACTTGATGAGAGGCATGATCATCGGGCTGAAAATCGCGGGGTGGTATGCGCGTCGTACAGTCCGCCACTGGGATCGTTTTGACCTAGGTAGTTAGAATGAGAGAAGGTAGGTCAATGAGTTCGTCCAACCCACTCCGGCTTAGAGTTCGAGGAATCAGTGACGTCAGTGGAACACTCTTGGAGCTGTCCTACGCTCTCTCTCCACAATGCGGGCCGCGGGTGGCCTAGTGGGCAACGTTCGTGACTACCACGGAAAGATCCTCAGGTTCGATCCCAGGTAGGTACGAACGCTCGATCCACTAAATATCCGCCGTGCGTCGGATGTGCACCTTAAGTCGTCGGACCCCGGGTACTGGCTTCCCGGTAATAAATTAAGGGCGTATTCCTCCCCCTTTCTACTTCGCTTCCGTGCCACTTTCCTATCGGGCACTCTAGCCCAAATCTCCTAGCTTCCTATTTCTAAGGGTTGTTTAAGACCTGGGGTCAGACACTCCTTCCTAAAATCCTCTACATATGATCTGATCTGATCTCCACAATGCAGACTTCGACGCGGTATCGTGAACTCATTTTCAGATCAAGGTAGTTATATTTCTTTGTTGAATCAAAGGATGATTTTACAATCATCCGTTACCAACTGATTTCAAGCACAGGCTGAAAATGCTATTGCTAATTGCTTAGATAAAAGCTTCGCTGCCGGCAAATGGCAACGTTAAAAACGACAAATCGGTCGCCCAGGGCACCGCACTTAAAGAGAAATAAACAAAATCATTTAAAATCATTTTTGTAGAATTTTTTTATAATTCATTTGGTAATTTTTGGAGCGCGACGCCCTTAAAAGATTTTTGTTCAGTTTTTTTGTTTTGTTTCCAACCCCTTCCTTCCTTTTTGAATAGGTTATCGCCAGTGTTGTAGTCGTAAAATCAGCAGAATGTTATACAATGTGCAAATCCCCAATATCAGAGGTTATACTACATGGTTAAAAAAAAAAAAAATAGGGCACGGTACCCTCGGGGAGGGGGGGGGGGGCGGGCCTTCTTAACAATTATAACTATGAGCTCACTTACCGATATGAATAAAGTATCTTCTCCTCTCTCCTGTCAAGGATGACATGTTGAAGAGCATGCACAAGATTACTTTAATTTGTACTGAAATATATCCCATAAAGCCTGACGAGATAAGTCCTTACAGCACTGTTCTTCTCTAGAAGAAACTTTTGATCTACTATCAGTTCCTGAACGCTGATTCATCAACGAAGAACTTACATATTTTTTGGATTAAATCGTTCAATGGGCGGTCCATTTGAATTTATGAACATCAGATTAGATACATTAGAGAATAACAAAGATGCTCTCAGATCGGTTATAATGTTGTTCATTAAACTCAATCCTCCCAGTCTCTAAGAGAATATACTGAAAACGAAAGAATATTCTCTCAGTCTCTGAGAGAGTGCAACTTGGACGTTTTCAGTATATTCGCTCATTAATGACATTTCATCAACATTAAAACCTCTACAGATTCGCCTTGTTTCTAGTTCTCCATAGCGCATGTCATCTGTTTTAATATTTTGTCCCTCTAACGAAGAAATATCTTTAAAAAGTTGTTCATTTTCACTGTTTGAATCTGAACACAGTCTTGATTTCATCCTGTCAGCCGTGCTTTGAATAAACTGTTTTGGTTAATAGGTACAATTTTGTTGTTAGGAATAAATGGGATATTTTTAAATAATAATTCCTCTTTCGCTGCGAATGCTATATGAGTTTCTTTTTTTCCAGGATTTTCTCCGAAACTGTCTATATTTCTTATATTTCTTTTTATAACATGTTCAGCTGTTGGCAGCGATGTTGTTCGAGATTGAAGTTCTGTTGATAATACGGACATTGAAGGTAAACGCTATTCTGTCAAAAAAGCAGAGTGTATTACGCCGTATACACTCCAATATAACCCTGGTTATCGCCCTTCGCCGTACAGATACTGCGATTTTCAGATTTCAAATGATTTTTATGACCACCTTAATGTTTTCCGCGTTCAAATGATTTTATGACCACTTTAATGTTTTCCGTTCGACTGTGTTGGGACTGGGTTAAAAATATACAAATATAAGATCTCAGTATTCGTCATTTTCTTGTAGGACTTCTGTCCACAGTGAGTAGAGTTTAGGTCCCAGCCACCTACAGCGAAGTCGCCTTTTGGGCAGGACACAGAAACGGAAGGAATGAGTGCGACTTTGACAGAACAGTTTGTAGTGAGATTAGAGTACAGTAGATGGTGCCACCGTACAAGTACGATATTGCACATAGATGGATGGGTGAGAGAATTTCAGGGGGGGACATAGGAAAGGATACCCATTTAACCAGTGGGTACAGCCTTGGGGCCGTCACTTAACGTGTTTGTCCGATGCACTGCGGATTATCAGCGATAATCCGCCGTCTCTGAAAGATCAGCCCAGGCTCGAACCTGAGGACCTTGCATCGATGGTCTGAACTGCTAACCACTAAGCCATCCGCTGCTTGGGACGGGGTTTACCGAAACTTACTCCTTCTTTTTTAACGGGCTATGTGCATAATGTTGCGGGACATACAGATATAATTCTGCATAATGATGCAGGGTATACAGATATAAATAAAAACGTTTTGAGGTTGCCAACTAGACTAATTATTACTGAGAATGTATAACTCTTAGCGCAATGTACACACATAAATAAATAAACGGAAAATAAACTTATCTTGTACTGATCTTGCCCCCCCCCAATGGTTATGATCGTGTGTTAGAAAATGCATGCTTGATAATTTTTTCCCCACACATGAAATGAAGATTGAAAATATACAAAAATGAAGATTGAAATATATTTATTTGTGTGGGGTGTAGGGTAGATACACTGGGGCTAGGATTTAGTTCCCCTGTAATGATATGATTATTACCTAATGTATTTGCCAAAATTTGGAGATAATGCCGTTGTTAGTTAGGTTTACAGGAAGAAGATGTTCATTAAGTAGCTGCTGTAAACATAGCATATTTTATTTTCCCTGAGTTGTTATTTAAGTAGTCGTTTTTCAACTTTATATATTTAAGTAGTCATTTTTCAACAAGTTATCTAAAAATATATTTAAAAATACAGATACGTACTTGAGTTCCAGTACAAATTCAGTGTGACTACATTTTGAACATTTTTCGTTTACCAATTCAACTTTTCAATCTTCTTTGCCACTAATTTTTTTAACACAAATTTTACATTTTATTCCGGAATAAGTCGCTCTACCAACTGAGCTACGCAGACGTTTATTCTGATTGCTATCTGCCTTCATGTCGTGTGCGTCCTGCTGGCAGGTACGTCACAATATGTACCACCTCTTAGTCCAGCCCTAACTCTGCGGACTGTTGACCCCGGAAGGTACAACTATCGGGACACTACTATGTGTAAGAGTGTGTTCTGGCATGCTGATAGGCACTGGCAACTTCAATTTCATCCACGTCATTTTAGGAAACTGTCTTCCCGCAGCTATACCAAATTCTTTAGTGTCTTCGAACTTCTGTATCATCCTCCTCGACTCCGCGGGTGTTGCCGCTTTTATCCTGCCAGACGCAGTATGCCGAATTTCCATGTGAATATTTGCATTCGAAACCTTCCATGTGAATGACCATCAATTTCTAGGACTTCAGCAGTGATGCTTCCGTTGTACATATCTTGTATGGTGAGCATATTGAGCAGATTTTGTCCTGAAACGTTTGTGTTGTCGATAGCCAGTAAATTCATGCACGTGTTTTTTGTTTCTTTTTGTTTTTGTTTTTCATTGTTTTTCTAGCGGCGCAATTTTGAACTCCCCTACCGCCACTAAATCGTTTTTTCATGAACTCAGTAAGCTACCTATCAAGTTTCTTTGCGGTATTTTCATATCTCGCGTTTCTACAGACCCCAGAATTGGGATACTTCTTTTATAACCATCAGGCATACGCCAGATGATACAAACTAAGTAAAACAAAAGTTTGCCTAATTGAGACGCCTTTGACAGTTACTAATTATAATTTGGAAAACCTAAGAGCGCAAATTACTGCAGAGAAGGATTTAATCAAGTAAAATATAACCAATTAAGAAGCAATGACGCAGGAATTTTGCAAAAACCGATGAACAGAGAAATCTGAGGGTTCGAGCCAGAGGCGGATTGGGCCATCGGGATACCAGGACATTTCCCAGTGGACTGCTCGAGAAATGGCACAATTCTTTTTGTCTGTAGTTTTTGTAACGAACGCTTAATTATTTTGGTACTTAAAATAACAATCTTTTAACTTCATTTGAGCGTTATTTCTATGAGAAATGTTATTTTCTTTAAAAGAAAAAAAGTTTCCCTCAATCAAAATTTCGGACGTTTGGTCTGAAACGGCATAGCAAATTCTCTATAAGAGGAAAGAGCCGCGGGAACAAGCAAGCTGTTATAAATTAAGTAAGCTAAAGCAAACTACAGTTAGATTTAGGGCATTGAACTTAAAAACATAGGTCATCCATTTTGATGGCTCATCACGTCATCATCACCCCTTATCCACAGACTGACACAGAGTACAATGCGATTTTCCTTAAGAGATATTCTGAAACCCGTGTTCTACCCACATTTATCTTAAAAGAAAGCTATGTATTTATGAACAGAGGCGTAACTAGGGTGGGACAGAAATGAGAATTTTAAGTTGCCGAAAGGCCACCGAAAGTGGCGAAGCATGTAAGTAACTTCTGTAAATGAAGAAATGACAAAATGTGGCGCGAAAAATTAATTAATAATTGAAGGAAAGAAAGTAAAAATTAATAATTTGTAAAAAGCCATAAAAAATAATGAAAGAAAATTTTAAAATTAAAGTGGAAACTGACGGTTCGAGAAATGGCACAATTCGTGGCGTAAACTATTGACGTACAAGATCTTTTCTCCGAATTTCCGTGATCCCCCTTCCTATCTGTTTGACTATACTTAACCAAAATGAATACGAACGAGTGGTGGAAGGAACGAGTGGGGTGTTAACGCTGCTCTTTGGAGCCCGATAAGTTTTCTGGCTTAGATAAAGGATGATCGCTTTGGGCTTTAGAAGGGGGACATTTGCAGGATATTCACGCGAAGCTATTCCATCTCCGCTCAGAAAGGTAGGAGGCAGGGCAAGGGCTGAATTGCACAGTCATATATTAAAACATTAAAAATTATTTTAAAAAAAAGGGAAAAAATAGACATAAACTTCTAACAAAGCAACTGATTCATTACAAATATTTAATCAATTTAGGAATTGATGGCGGAATTTTATTAAAGTAAAGAATTTTCGTCAACGACGGACGAAATTTTGTTATTAATTGTTATCAGAAAAATTCTTGTTTATAGTTCACCACATTTAAGTTTTAAATTATTATTTTATTTGTACTTTGCTTTGGGTAGATTACATTGCTCCCCACCTCCGCATAACATTTCGTTTTGCTCCTGGATCAGATCCGAGTGAGTTACATGAAATTGCAGCCATCAAATTTTTTATTTCAAAGGGAGTAGGGGTGGCATTAGAAGCAGTAACGTCGTGTTCTTGTATTGGAAACAGTAACTTCGTGTTAGTTACACTGAGGCTTAACCGTATTTAAGGAAAGTCGGCATCCAGAAGACTAAAAAAGCTAAATACCAGCTTCCAAAATACGATGATGTATTGCAGTCAAACATCTCTACTCTGTGGAATTTGGTTGCTATTGCGGAAGTAGTCTGACTTCTCAGTACTTGAAAATTTACCCCTTAGCGAGGACTGTTTAATGTTTTATTGAAGGATGATAGAAATTTCAAATTGAAGTCTATGTGGATTTTTCGTTTGTTTGTTTGTTTCCTTTTTATAATACACTGGCGGAAAGTTAAAAAAGAACACCAAGAAGGAGACGTTTGATACCAACGAAATTTATACATCATAATAACGGAATACAGAGGATAACGTGATCAAAACATTGTGGCAAAATACAGCTGTATTTGCTGGTAAACTGAAAAATAACATTTCCATGTAACATGGTTAGTACGAGGTTGAACCGCCATGAGCTGCGTCACACTGTACAATTCTGGCATTGAGTCTGCCGTACAGATGTTGGATGTCAGTCTGGGGTATTGAGTTCCAAGCATCCTCAACCTGGACGCGTAAACCGGGGATGGTCGTGGCTGGCCGTGGAGACCGGATAAGTCGTTGTCCCATAAAATCCCACACGTGTTTAATGGGGGACAAATCCGGTGAACGTGCAGGCCATGGAAGTTGTTTCACACCCTGAAGTGCATGTTGCGTTGCACGTGCCGTGTGTGAGTATGCGTTATCTTGCTGGAAAACACCACGATGGGCCGGCCTTACAAATGGCACAACAACGAGCTGAATGATGTTTTTGATGTAGGAGGTGCTGTTTAACGTACCCGGCACAAACACTAGTTGTGTACGGGAGTGATAGCTGATCGCTTCCCACAGCAGGAGACCCGGTGTAGGCACTGTGTGTCGCTGGCGGATGCAAGAAGGGTGGAGACGCTCCCCTGTGCGTCTGCGAATAAGCATACGGCCATCGGAGGCTCCCAAGCAGAATTTGCTTTGATCGCTGAACACGACAGATCGCCGTTGCGCTCTCCAGTGCAGACGTTGGCGACACCTACTGCAGCCGTTCCTGACGGTGGGCTGGAGTTAGAGGTACACATGCCAGAGGCACACGTGCACCTAGTCCTGCATCCAGTAGACGGTTGCGGATTGTTCGCACAGTCACCTTAGGTGCAAAGCCAGCTCGGATTTGCGTCGCAGTGGATGTTCTTCTTGACAACGCCGCTCTTCTTATGAGTCGATCGGTCCGCTCATCAGTCCGCCTGTAACTCCCGGTTCCACGTCTTCTCGTGTGGGAATATTCCGCGGACCATCTACGCCACCATCGTACCACCACCGATACTCCCCGTCCAATTCGCTCCGCAATACGACGATACGACCACCCGGCGTCGCGGAGTCCGACTAGACGACCTCGCTCAAAGTCCGATAACTGCTGAACTCGTACACGTCTTCCATGTCCAGGCATTGCAGCTTCTTCGGGGTCTTCGCACGTGTACGTACGCGGACGACTGGTTACTTTCAATTCGCCGTATACTCCTTAAATACCACCGACGATAATTTGCATATAATGCCGTGCTGTGGCGTAAGCGCTCACCGGTTGGTCCCGAAATTCACATCATACCTACGTACACTCGACACCATTAACATATGTTGATTTCATGATCGTCCGCCAAATCCTTCTTGGTGTTCTTTTTTCACTTTCCGCCAGTGTACTTTGTGTATTTTCCCTCATTTTCTTCAGTTTTTTAAAATTAATTTCCCCAGATATTCAGATATAAACGAAAATAATCAGACTAAAGATAAGAGGGGATCACCCAAAAACCTAGGGGAGGAAGAGTGTAATGAATTTGGGGAGGTTGTGAGCATCCTGAATGCATGACTGGTAATATGTACATACTCTATAAAGGACAAAAAAAGAAAAGAGTGGGAGTGAAATTGAATGTAACTTATAAAAACAATAAACTATTAAATATAAATTTGAAAAGAAGCTAAAAACCCTAGTGTGAAGGAAGAAATATAAAGTACTGCAGGACACGTCCTTATTAAAGGCAAGACATGTTAAATGTGTCTTCTACCTGTACATAACTTAGGAATTTAGATTTCCGATTGTGCTACTCATCAGGGAATTTTCCGCGGCTAGTTGCATCTGTTAAAGATTAAATTTTCTGTGTAGAGAACTTAGACTGGCTTTCTTATAATTTTACATTCTACGGGGGGGGGGCAGTCAAAGTACAGTTCACTAAAAAGAAGGTGCATATTTTAAAAGAAATAAAATGGCAAAAGAAGAAATACTGAATGAAACAGGTTTATCATCAGATGGCAGCACATTCGTCATTGCTTCATTACAAAGAAATTTCCCCCATATCTTTTTTTTGGTTTTAACTGTGAGTTTCGAATGACGGATATCATTCGAAGTACATACATGCAATGACACCGAAAAATGTTTCTGGGTTCGGATCTTTGGGCATATTTATTAAACCGAAACTGATTAAATGCTTAACTCTGTAAACATTTTAAAATGATTTTTGTATGGAAGTTCCTCTTTTTTATCTGATTAATCTTGCACTAAACTGCATAGATTATTAGCAGTTAATATCAGAATTCATCTGTTGTTCCTGAATTTCGTATCTATCCTTTCATTTTAATTTTTTATATATATAAAAAAAAAAGGTTCTCTTTCACCTACGGATGCAGCTTAACAGTGATTCTAATCATCGCAACCTTAACAATAGATCCCAAGCAAAACAACCATTTTTTCTCACGTTCGTGATACCCAACCCTTTCAAAAAATATCCAGTTTCGGTTTTCCACACCGTTTGCGTGCAATTGCCGCCCTGGTAGCGCAGGGCCTGATCACTCTTCCGAGATAGGTTCTGGTTCGAATCCTGGTAAGGCATGGATTTGGTGTTTGACTTACGGCACTGGCTCTCCCCTTTCTATAACGTACAAGTTTGTTTGCGCCGGGCATCGAATTTGTGTCCCCTCACTCCGGAGTAAGTCGCTCTCCCAACTGAGCTACGCGGACATGTGTACTCACTACATATGATCTGATCTGATCTGATCAATGGCTCATAGCCCATTGATCAGATCAGATCAGATCATATGTAGTGGATTTTAGGAAGAGTGTCTGATCCCATGTCTTAAAAACCCTTATAAATAGGAAGCTAGAAGATTTGGGCTAGAGTGCCCGATAGGAAAGTGACACGGAAGCGAGGTAGAAAGGGGGAGGAAGACGCCCTTATTTATTACCGGGGTGCCAGTACCCGAGGTCCGACGGCTTAACGTGCCCATCTGACCCACGGCAGATACTTAGTGGTTCGAGCGTTAGTACCTGCCTGGGAACGAACCCGAGATCTTTCCGTGGCAGTCACAAACGTTGACCACTAAGCCATCCGCGGCCCACGATAAAGTCCATTGAGTTGCTCACAGTGGTCGTTAAACACCCAAACCAAAAAAAGAAAGAAAAAATAGTGGTTCCTGACTTTAAATTACTAGTACCAAAAGATCGCTGCATAAGACATGGAGACGATAGTTTACAATAGCATATGCACAACAGCGTTTGATACTACTGCCGCTCGCTCGAAGCGACTGGTATAGCTGATGCTGAAATTCAAGTAATGAGAGTTTCACTTCCACTTTTGGCAGAAGCGTAACTAAGGCGGGGCAGGCAGCTCCTGGCGCAGCTAAAGGGAGGGCGCAAAGATCACTGTTTACAATCTGATTGGAATAGAAATTTTTGCACTAATTCCTGGTATTGTTTTTTTTCGTGTCATTCTTTGTCGTTTGTACGTTTACACATTTATTTTATATTTTGCCAGTTTCGATCGTCTTGGCAGATTAAAATTCGCATTTCTTCTTCAAAATGTTCAGGGGATGTTAATTATTCACATTCAGAAATGAAGGCGCTACAGTACGTATGTTATAAGAAATGGATGTCGTTCACATTGTTGATGGTTCTCTAGGGTATCAACTGCGCTTATAGTACTGAATGTCTAAACTCCGAACCAGTTGGGGATCTGACCTCCCTCATCCTCTTCTGTGTTTTCCAACCTAAACGGCGTCTCGCGTCCAGTTCAGCTTCCCCATTCAGAACATCCTTGATCTAAAAGCATAGGGAAATGCGCGAAACCTTCCTCCAAGTGTTCCCCATTTCCTAACTCCTTTCTACGCAATTAAAAAAGGGTAAAGTGCCGTTGACGTTTGGGACGAAAAATGACACCCCACTTCACAATACCCTATTTTCTATACATGCCTCAATAAAAATGCTTAAGCATTAGACTATTAAACTATATCGAGTCGGGTAGCTACAGCTGGATACTAGTAAAGACCCCGCCGCCACAGTAAGCTACTATAGGAAGGAAACTGAACGAAACTTAGACAAATAAATCAACTGAAAGACGTACTTGAGATACATTCTTTGTTTTGCTGCTTAATAAGGATTTCAAGTTCTTAAATTAGTGTGTGTGTGTTTTCTTATCTGAGTTAAACTAGATAGTAGAAGAAGTGTAAGTTTTGTGTCAATTTTCTGCTAAGCAATGAAGAATCCATGCTGAATTTGTGTGTATGTAAGATAGATAGATAAAAAACAGAAAGACAGGGCGCAATATCACAGATGGGGCGCAATATTTGCGATTTTCCCTGGGCGCAGCAATGCTTATTTACGCGTCTGCTTGTGGGTATGGTTTTATGATTATTCTGTTCTTATTTCTAGGCACAATCGATTTTGTTGTTAACTTGCGTCTTTGTGCAAAACTGAATTCGCATTTTTTTATTTCATTTTCCAGTAAAAAAATTTTTTTCAAAAGTGTTTAAAAAAAAGTAACTAAAAATTTGTTTGGGGAAACGGGAATCTAGTTCCCATCTGTCTTATCTGGTCGCGGGCCTCTGTTCCATCTGCAATGTAATGCTGGAGATAAATTGTAAGCACTAAGTGGGAATAAGTACTGAGAGACGCATTCAAACCTACATTTTCCTGCTAAAATAAGTTATAGTCACTTAAAGACCAGTATTAAATATTATTTTACTTTCAAATTTTTGTCATGTGCATTACTGTATGGCATAGTTAACACTAATCAATACTGAAGATCAAAAAGCAGGTAACAGCAAATTATTGTTAAGAAATAAATAACATTCCTTCCCTAAATATGACCATACATTAGTGCGTCTGCGTGCATATTACGATTGATAAATATTTCAAGTTAATCGCCACTCTCCCACGCTTTTAAAGTATGAGGTTGAGTAACTGAGAATTTGAATTATTAAAACCTGTGGCGTTTCCAGCATTTACTTTGGGGCAAAGGGGATGAATAAGGAAACCTGTAGTTGTCACTGGCGACTGGCTAACGCATCAAATTTTTGAATCATTCTACCTTTTGACAGATTATTTTAAAGATTAATAAAGAAATTAACTTGTGAGGTTCGTAGTTCAGAGGAGAACAGTGCAGGTTGTGTCCCAACTGATTCTGAAAATACTGCACCACTTCCGTTTGAATGGTATTAGAAACAGAACTTTTTGATCTCATCAAAATGGAAGGAGAGATCATCAGCACAAATCATCTCATCGCAGGTAATCTCAATCTCTTATTTTCGGTATTACCTTTGAAAGTTGGGCCCAAAATATCACAAGATACAAGGATCGGAGAGTCCACAACACCAACCTTTCTTTCTTCCCAGCACTTCGTCCAAGGTACCCCTCCACGGTCATTGATTCTATGTGCAGCAAACTCTCAGAAAAATCCAATTGTCTGAGACCGGAGACGACAGATCACAGTTCATAACCCGAGTGAGCTCCGGA
Organism: Macrothele yani; assembly: GCA_039090855.1. Classification (NCBI taxonomy): domain Eukaryota; kingdom Metazoa; phylum Arthropoda; class Arachnida; order Araneae; family Macrothelidae; genus Macrothele; species Macrothele yani. The sequence goes on from CM077002.1 coordinate 133,996,379, forward strand.
AAGAGCCCTTATTCACTCTGGTTACAAATTAGCCCGGTTTTCTACACAGAATATAACACTGAGTTAACTATTTACCATTGAGCCGAAAAATGACCCTCCCAAATCGTCTTTTCAGTAGTGGAGAGAAAGAAAGGAAGGATTATTTGCGGACTTTCCTCCGTTAGCTCCACGTTGCTGGCTTCTAAACCGAAATCCCTATCTTTATAGTAGGTAGCGGCCCTTTCATTTGGAACCTACAAAAAATAGGTGGATCGTATTGGAGCTAACATTTTATCAATATTTATGTGGCGCATTTGTTACAATAATCGACAAAGTTGTGGTCTCGATTTTAGAGTTGGCGCTGTAACTTCTGCTTTTGCTATTTTTCAGAAATGTCCGTTCATAACTGTGAAAACATCAGAAACCTCGCTTTCAAGTTTCACGGGTGGAATGAAAACGGAATTGTAAAAAAAGATCTATATTTGGAAATCATTTGGGGGAAAAGTTATTTTTGCTTATGCATGGCAAGTTTCTCATATTGAGATGAGGCCTAAAATCGGAGAATTTTGCACTGTAAGGATAACATCTAAAAATTTAGCATGTGATTATTTGCTTACCTTTCTTTAATAACCTCAATTAGCATAAAAAGAATCTGTGTTATAGTATTATTAATTATTACTATGGAATCGTTATTGATTAAGGTGTTGAAAATCTTTCAAAACGTTGAATTTTGTGATTTTTTTATTTTCTGTCATCACGAGGAGTTAAATCTGTAATATTCGCTTGCTGGTGGATTTCTTTATGGGTAATTTCTGCTCTGAACTGTTCGAAAGTTAGTGAAGAATTTCTACCAATGCAATATAAAGGTTGAACTTGATTCTCAGGAACACAATAATTATTGTTCTAAGATCTGAAATGGGAGCTATTGTTCTTTTCGAGACCTAAAGCGCATCTGCAATCGGCAGAAGGCGATTTGCTACCAGAATGGCAGACATGTTTTTGAACGAAGCACAGGAGTAAATTGGTAATCCCAAAGGTCCTGTTTGGGAAATTAAAAACTGCAAAACCAAGAACAAGTAACTATATGACAAGTCGTCAATGGAAACTGAGACCATTCTGTTACCCTCGAGGTCGACATTATGCCTTTATATACTGAATTTTAACAACAATGTTATTTTCAGTTCCTGATATTCTGTATTATTACGTATTTGCATTGTTACATTCCATAACTTACCTTGCTTACTTAACTCTATTGTTTGATTCAGTACTTTATTTTTGCGTAATTGTACTATTCTTTTAATTATTTATTTTCATTGTTCAACTTTATTTTCGATTTACTTGGTCGAACAATGAATGTCTTTCTCGTGATTAGAAGGTAAAGAATAGGAATTTTGCGGCGATCAAGGAATTTATGTATATCTCTACTTATATTTCAAATACGTGGAGATAATGTAAATATACGATGTTATCGCTCTGTCCACGTTATTTTATAAAAAACGAATAGCAACTGAAAAATTGTATATCCGACACCGCTGGGATAGAACCCCAGATTTTTCTCGATAACTAGCCGAGTACGTTCGCTTTATTCACGCTGCGGTGCCAACAATTCACACCGCTATTTGTGGTTTATCAGTCAGCATCTGACTACACAAATCCATATTGATGGGCTCAGGAACATTATCTCCACGTATTTGAAATATATTCACCATTTCTATCGCCCTTTGGATTAATCAGCTGTAATTACACAGCTTGCTCTGTTGAATGCCACTAGATGCCGACACATCAGCTCCTGAGCCCATCAATATGGATTTGTGTAGTCAGATGCTGACTGATAAACCACGAAGAGCGCTGTGAATTGTTGGCACCGTAGCGTAAAGCGAACGCACTCGGCTAGTTATCGAGAGATCTGGGTTTCCATCCGAGCATTGTCGGATATGCAATTTGTCAGTTGCTATTCGTTGTTTATTAAATAACTTGGACAGAGCGATAACATCGTAAATTTATATCTCTACTTCTTGAGGCGTGTTTCCGGTTTTTTTCTGCATCTATAATAATAAAATTACAGTGTCTGTCTCTCAGTCTTCTACAGAAGAAACAACGGAGCAGAGAGACTTAAAATTTCGCAGAAGCCCGCAGAGAAAATGGGGGCGTGTATCTCAGAGCCGTTTCTTTACATTTAATTTTACGAAATTTTAATTAATTTTAGTTTTTAAAGCATTCAACCATTGTTCAAATATTTTGTTTTCGATTGAAGGTTGAACGACAACCGTGAGCAACTCAATGGGCTGTCGCCCGTATCTAATTTAGGACCACTGGTTCCAGGGAAGCGAGAGAGCCAGAGTCGTAAGACAAACCCAACATCCATGACTCACCGGCTTTCGAACCCAGACTGTTTCTTGAACCAAATGGTCCGTCGCTTAGACCACTGCGCCACCGAGGCAGGCGGATTTTTAAATTTGATGTATGCTGCGTATGAGAGCTCTCACAGCAATTGCTTATTTCACTTTTGCGCAACATTTTTTCATACACTCTTGTAGAACAATGTTTCATTACATTTTGCAACAATGTATCATAAATGTAAGAATAGTTCATTGCGCTGTTGTGTAAACTGCGGGAACCTCACGATGAAAGTAGCAGAAGTGACAATATGAAAATAGCTTGTGCCAAAATATTTGGGCCACGCTTCCGAAGTGTTACATTCATCCTTCCACCGCAGTTGCTTCTGGGTTTGTTTATGTTTAGCCATCAGCTCGCGGTGTGTTACCACGTGAGCAGTAACAATTTCTGCGAGAAAATTCTGATTTGGAAAGTTTCTTCATTGTCTTGAATTTGCCATAATATGACCATTTTCAATTTGAAACTCGAGCTTGCTCTTTATTGTGTCAGATTTCCTAAATATTTCGTGTAACCTTCCGTCGCAGTTACCGGCGGGTTTGTTCACGTTTCAGGCAACGGCTTTCCATGTAGATCTCATTACGCGCCATAAATAATTCCACTATTTAATTACAAAGATGATTATTTTAGAAAAGAAATATAAACTCACGGACAATGAATTTTGCGCACCTACAAAAGAACATGCTACAACCGCGAAACTTTGCAAATAGCTAGAGCGCGTGCTGGTGTGCAAATCAACCACGTTTGGTGTGATTGCGCAGGACCGCACACCCGATGGTGGCGCTGCAAGCATGAACTGGCAGCCTTATAAACCGGCGGGTTGTCTATGCCCTATGAAAGCGAAAAGCACCGGCTGACGCAAGCAAGAGTACAAATTGACAAAAATGCCGGGTAGACGCCAGAGACCAGGCCTCGATTTAAGCAAATTACGGACTTTGAGAGAGGCATGATCATCGGGCTGAAAATCGCGGGGTGGTATGCGCGTCGTACAGTCCGCCACTGGGATCGTTTTGACCTAGGTAGTTAGAATGAGAGAAGGTAGGTCAATGAGTTCGTCCAACCCACTCCGGCTTAGGTTTCCAGGAATCAGTGACGTCAGTGGAATACTCTTGGAGCTGTCCTACGCTCTATCTCCACAATGCGGGCCGCGAGTGGCCTAGTGGGCAACGTTTGTGACTACTACGGAAAGAACCTCAGGTTCGATCCCAGGTAGGTACGATCGCTCGAGCCACTAATTATCCGCCGTGCGTCGGATGGGCACCTTAAGTCGTCGGACCCCGGGTACTGGCTTCCCGGTAATAAATTAAGGGCGCATTCCTCCCCCTTCTACTTCGCTTCTGTGCCACTTTCCTGTCGGGCACTCTAGCCCAAATCTCCTAGCTTCCTATTTCTAAGGGTTGTTTAAGACCTGGAGTCAGACACTCTCTTCCTAAAATCCTCTACATATGATCTGATCTGATCTCCACAATGCAGACGTCCACGCGGTATCGTGAACTCATTTTCAAATCAAGGTAGTTATATTTCTTTGTTGAATCAAAGGATGATTTTACAATCATCCGTTACCAACTGATTTCAAGCACAGGCTGAAAATGCTATTGCTAATTGCTTGGATAAAAGCTTCGCTGCCGGCGAATGGCAACGTTAAAAACGACAAAGCGGTCGCCCAGGGCACCGCACTTAAAGAGAAAACAACTAAATAATTTTAAATCATTTTTGTAGAATTTTTAAAAAAAAATTTTGTAAGTTTTGGAGCGCGAGGCCCTTAAAAGATTTTTATTCAGTTTTTTTTTTGTTTCCAACCCCTTCCTTCCTTTTTGAATAGGTTATCGCCAGTGTTGTAGTAGTAAAATCAGCAGAGGGTTATACAATCTGCAAATCCCCAAAATCAGAGGTTATATTACATGGTTAAAAAAAAAAAAATAGGGCACGGACAGAGCGATAACATCGCTCTGTCAAAAACAACAATAGGGGGGCTTCTTAACAATTAAAACTATGAGCTCACTTACCGATATGAATAAAGTATCTTCTCCTCTCTCCTGTCAATGATGACATGTTGAAGAGCATGCACAAAATTACTTTAATTTGTACTGAAATATATCCATAAAGCCTGACGAGATAAGTCCTTACAGCACTGTTCTTCTCTAGAAGAAACTCTTGATCTACTATCAGTTCCTAAACGATGATTCATCAACCAAGAGCTTACACATTTTTTTGGATTAAATCGTTCAATGGGCGGTCCATTTGAATTTATGAACATCAGGTTAGATACATTAGAGAATAACAAAGATGCTCTCAGATCGGTTATAATGTTGTTCATTAAACTCAATCCTCGTTCGTATTCAGCTGTCGAACGAGGCAGAGTTGAAATCGTCCTTAAGAGGGGTTTTAAGTTTTCTGGTACAACTTGGACGTTTTCAGTATATTCTCGCAGTCTCTAAGAGAATATACTGAAAACGAGAGAATATTCTCTCAGTCTCTGAGAGAGTACAACTTGGACGTTTTCAGTATATTCTCTCAGTCTCTGAGAGAGTACAACTTGGACGTTTTCAGTATATTCTCCCCGTCTCTAAGAGAATATACTGAAAACGAGAGAATATTCTCTCAGCCTCTGAGAGAGTATAACTTGGACGTTTTCAGTATATTCTCTCAGTCTCTGAGAGAGTACAACTTGGAAGTTTTCAGTATATTCTCCCAGTCTCTAAGAGAATATACTGAAGACGAGAGAATATTCTCTCAGATAGATACGAAATACGCAAGCAAACGGTGTGGAAAACCGAAACTGGATATTTTTTGAAAGGGTTGGGTATCACGAATGTGAGAAGAAATGGTTGTTTTGCTTGGGATCTATTGTTATGGTAGCGATGATTAGAATCACTGTTAAGCTGCATCCGTAGGTGAAAGAGAACCTTTTTTTTTTTTTTTATATGAAAATTAAAATGAAAGGATAGATACGAAATTCAGGAACAACAGATGAATTCTGATATTAACTGCTAATAATCTATGCAGTTTAGTGCAAGATTAATCAGATAAAAAAGAGGAACTTCCATACAAAAATCATTTTAAAATGTTTACAGAGTTAGGCATTTTATCAGTTCGGTTTAATAAATATGCCCAAAGATCCGAACCCAGAAACATTTTTCGGTGTCATTGCATGTATGTACTTCGAATGATATCCGTCATTCGAAACTCACATTTAAAACCTAAAAATAGATATGGGGGAAATTTCTTTCTAATGAAGCAATGACGAATGTGCTGCCATCTGATGATAAACCTGTTTCATTCAGTATTTCTTCTTTGGCCATTTTATTTCTTTTAAAATATGCACCTTCTTTTTAGTGAACTGTACTTTGACTGCCCCCCCCCCCCGTAGAATGTAAAATTATAAGAAAACCAGTCTAAGTGCTCTACACAGAAAATTTAATCTTTAACAGATGCAAATAGCTTCGGAAAATTCCCTGATGAGTAGCACAGTCGGAAATCTAAACTCCTAAGTTATGTACAGATAGAAGACACATTTAACATGTCTTGCCTTTAATAAGGACGTGTCCCATAGTTCTTTATATTTCTTCCTTCACACTAGGGTTTTTAGCTTCTTTTCAAATTTATATTTAATAGTTTATTGTTTTTATAAGTTACATTCAATTTCACTCCCACTCATTTCTTTTTTTGTCCTTTGTAGAGTATGTACATATTACCAGTCATGCATTCAGGATGCTCACCCCCCCCCCCCAATTTATGACACTCTTCCTCCCCTAGGTTTTTGGGTGATCCCCTCTTATCTTTAGTCTGATATTTTTCGTTTATATCTGAATAACTGGGGAAATTAATTTTAAAAAACTGAAGAAAATGAGGGAAAATACACAAAATACACTGGCGGAAAGTGAAAACAGAACACCAAGAAGGATTTGGCGGACGATCATGAAATCTACATATGATAATGGGGTCGAGTGTACGTAGGTATGATGTTAATTTCCGGACCAACCGGTGAGCGCCTACGCCACAGCACGGCATAATATGCAAATTATCGTCGGTGATATTTAAGGAGTACGGCGAAGTGCAAGTAACCAGTCGTCGGCGTACGTACACGTGCGAAGACCCTGAAGAAGCTGCAATGCCTGGACATAGAAGACGTGTACGAGTTCAGCAGTTATCGGAATTTGAGCGAGGTCGTCTAGTCGGACTCCGCGACGCCGGGTGGTCGTATCGTCGTATTGCGGAGCGAATTGGACGAGAAGTATCTGTGGTGGTACGATGGTGGCGTAGATGGTCCGAGGAGCATTCCCACACGAGAAGACGTGGAACCGGGAGTCACAGGCGGACTGATGAGCGGACCGATCGACGCATAAGGACAGTGTCGTTGTCAAGAAGAACATCCACTGCGACGCAAATCCGAGCTGCCGTTGCAGCTGAGGTGACTGTGCGAACAATCCGCAACCGTCTACTGGATGCAGGACTAGGTGCACGTGTGCCTCTGGCATGTGTACCTCTAACTCCAGCCCACCGTCAGGAACGGCTGCACTGGAGAGCGCAATTGCGATCTGTCGTGTTCAGCGATCAAAGCAGATTCTGCTTGGGAGCCTCCGATGGCCGTATGCTTAATCGCAGACGCACAGGGGAGCGTCTCCACCCTTCTTGCATCCGCCAGCGACACACAGGGCCTACACCGGGTCTCCTGGTGTGGGAAGTGATCAGCTATCTCTCCCGTACACAACTAGTGTTTATGCCGGGTACGTTAAACAGCACCTCCTACATCAACAACATCATTCAGCCCCTTGTTATGCCATTTGTAAGGTCGGTCCATCGTGCTGTTTTCCAGCAAGATAACGTACCCTCACACACGGCACGTGCAACGTAACATGCACTGCAGGGTGTGAGACAACTTCCATGGCCTGCACGTTCACCGGATTTGTCCCCCATTGAGCACGTGTGGGATTTTATGGGACAACGACTTATCCGGTCTCCACGGCCAGCCACGACCATCCCTTTTTAAGTCCAATGCCCTAAATCTAACTGTAGTTTGCTTTAGCTTACTTAATTTATAACAGCTTGCTTGTTCCCGCGGCTCTTTCCTCTTATAGAGAATTTGCTATGCCGTTTCAGACCAAACGTCCGAAATTTTGATTGAGAGAAACTTTTTTTCTTTTAAAGAAAATAACATTTCTCATACGTAACATGCACTGCAGGGTGTGAGACAACTTCCATGGCCTGCACGTTCACCGGATTTGTCCCGCATTGAGCACGTGCGGGATTTTATGGGACAACGACTTATCCGGTCTCCACGGCCAGCCACGACCATCCCCGGTTTACGCATCCAGGTTGAGGATGCTTGGAACTCAATACCCCAGACTGACATTCAACATCTGTACGGCAGACTCAATGCCAGAATTGTACAGTGCGATGCAGTTCATGGCGGTTCAACCTCGTACTAACCATGTTATATGGAAATGTTATTTTTCAGTTTACCAGCAAATACAGCTGCATTTTGCCATAATGTTTTGATCACGTTATCTTCTGTATTCCGTTATTATGCTGTATAAATTTCGTTGGTATCAAACGTCTTCTTCTTGGTGTTCTTTTTTCACTTTCCGCCAGTGTATTATAAAAAGGAAACAAAAAAAAAAAAAAAAAAAAAAAAACGTCCACATAGACTTCAATCTGAAATGTCCATCATCCTTCAATAAAACATTAAACAGTCCTCGCTAAAGGGTAAATTTTCAAGCACTGAGAAGTCAGACTACTTCCGCAATAGCAACCAAATTAAACTGAGTAGAGATGTTTGACTGCAATACATCATCGTATTTTGGAAGCTGGTATTTAGCTTTTTTTTTAGTCTTCTGGATGCCGACTTTCCTTAAATACGGTTAAGCCTCAGTGTAACTAACACGAAGTTATTGTTTCCAATACAACAACACGACGTTACTGCTTCTAATGCCACCCCTACTCCCTTTAAAATAAAAAATTTGATGGCTACAATTTCATGTAACTCACTCGGATCTGATCCAGGAGCAAAACGAAATGTTATGCGGAGGTGGGGAGCAATGTAATCTACCCAAAGCAAAGTACAAATAAAATAATAATTTAAAACTTAAATTAAATTCTTGTTTGTTAGAACTACAAACAAGAATTTTTCTGATAACAATTAATAACAAAATTTCGTCCGTCGTTGACAAAAATTCTTTACTCTAATAAACTTCCGCCATCAATTCCTAAATTGATTAAATATTTGTAATGAATCAGTTGCTTTGTTAGAAGTTTATGTCTATTTTTTTCCCTTTTTTTTAAAATGATTTTTAATGTTTTAATATATGACTGCGCAATTCAGCCCTTGCCCTGCCTCCTACCATTCTGAGCGGAGATGGAATAGCTTCGCGTGAATATCCTGCAAATGTCCCCCTTCTAAAGCTCAAAGCGATCTTCCGTTATCTAAGCCAGAAAACTTATCGGGCTCCAAAGAGCAGCGTTAACACCCCACTCGTTCCTTCCACCACTCGTTCGTATTCATTTTGGTTAAGTATAGTCAAACAGATAGGAAGGGGGATCACGGAAATTCGGAGAAAAGATCTTGTACGTCAATAGTTTACGCCACGAATTGTGTCATTTCTCGAGCAGTCAGTTTCCACTTTAATTTTAAAATTTTCTTTCATTATTTTTATGGCTTTTAACAAATCATTAATTGTTACTTTCTTTCCTTCAATTATTAATTAATTTTTCGCGCCACAATTTGTCATTTCTTCATTTACAGAAGTTACTTGCATGCTTCGCCACTTTCGGTGGCCTTTTGGCAACTTAAAATTCTCATTTCTGTCCCACCCTAGTTACGCCTCTGTTCATAAATAGTTTTCTTTTAAGATAAATGTGGGTAGAACACGGGTTTCAGAATATCTCTTAATTAAAATCGCTTTGTACTCTGTGTAAGTCTGTGGATAAGGGGTGATGACGACGTGATGAGCCATCAAAATGGATGACCTATGTTTCTAAGTCCAATGCCCTAAATCTAACTGTAGTTTGCTTTAGCTTACTTAATTTATAACAGCTTGCTTGTTCCCGCGGCTCTTTCCTCTTATAGAGAATTTGCTATGCCGTTTCAGACCAAACGTCCGAAATTTTGATTGAGGGAAACTTTTTTCTTTTAAAGAAAATAGCATTTCTCATAGAAATAACGCTCAAATGAAGTTAAAAGATTGTTATTTTAAGTACCGAAATAATTAAGCGTTCGTTACAAAAACTTCAGACAAAAAGAATTGTGCCATTTCTCGAGCAGTCCACTGGGAAATGTTCTGGTATCCCGATGGCCCAATCAGCCTCTGCGTCCAACCCTCAGATTTCTCTGTTCATCGGTTTTTGCAAAATTCCTGCGTCATTGCTTCTTAATTGGTTATATTTTACTTGATTAAATCCTTCTCTGCAGTGCGTCTCAATTAGGCAAACTTTTGTTTTACTTAGTTTGTATCATCTGGCGTATGCTTGATGGTTATAAAAGAAGTATCCCAATTCTGGGGTCTGTAGAAAAGCGAGATATGAAAATACCGCAAAGAAACTTGATAGGTAGCTTACTGAGTTCATGTAAAAACGATTTAGTGGCGGTAGGGGAGTGCAAAATTGCGCTGCTAGGAAAACAATGAAAAACAAAAACAAAAAACAAAACAAAAAACACGTGCATGAATTTACTGGCTATTGACAACACAAACGTTTCAGGACAAAATCTGCTCAATATGCTCACCATACAAGATATGTACAGCGGAATCATCACTGCTGCAGTCCGAGAAATTGATGGTCATTCACATGGAAGGTTTCGAATGCAAATATTCACATGGAAATTCGGCATACTGTGTCTGGCAGGATAAAAGCGACAACACCCGCGGAGTCGAGGAGGATGATACAGAAGTTCGAAGACACTAAAGAATTTGGTATAGCTGCGGGAAGACAGTTTCCTAAAATGACGTGGATGAAATTGAAGTTACCAGTGCCTATGAGCATGCCAGAACACACTCTTACACACAGTAGTGTCCCGATAGTTGTACCTCCCGGGGTTAACAGTCCGCAGAGTTAGGGCCGGACTAAGAGGTGGTACATATTGTGACGTACCTGCCAGCAGGACGCACACGACATAAAGGCAGATAGCAATCAGAATGAGAGTCTGCGTAGCTCAGTTGGTAGAGCGACTTATTCCGGAATAAAATGTAAAATTTGTGTTAAAAAAAATTAGTGGCAAAGAAGATTGAAAAGTTGAATTGGTAAACGAAAAATGTTCAAAATGTAATCACACTAAATTTGAACTGGAACTCAAGTACGTATCTGTATTTTTAAATATATTTTTAGATAACTACTCAAAGTTGAAAAATGACTACTTAAATAACAACTCAGGGAAAATAAAATATGCTATGTTTACAGCAGCTACTTAATGAACATCTTCTTCCTGTAAACCTAACTAACAACGGCATTATCTCCAAATTTTGGCAAATACATTTGGTAATAATCATATCATTACAGGGGAACTAAATCCTAGCCCCAGTTCATCTACCCTACACCCCACACAAATAAATATATTTAAATCTTCATTTTTGTATATTTTCAATCTTCATTTCATGTGTGGGGAAAAAATTATCAAGCATGCATTTTCTAACACACGATCATAAACATTGGGGGGGGGCAAGATCAGTACAAGATAAGTTTATTTTCCGTTTATTTATTTATGTGTGTACATTGTGCTAAAAGTTATACATTCTCAGTATTAATTAGTCTAGTTGGCAACCTCAAAAGTGTTTTTGTTTATATCTGTATATACTGCAACGTTATGCAGATAAATAATGAGAAAATATTATCTCCAATTCCTAGGTTCTTCAGTTCCAAAATAGACTAGGGGAGGGAAGAGTCGAAGTTGTTAAAACCACACACAAAATGTAGACTATGTTAGCATTATTAGCATTTGTGTGTGTGTGAGTGACTTTCGTTTTCAAATGCGTGCTTAATATAAATTTAGGAACAGTCTGCTTTTTCAAATTTATTATTTTTTGGATGAAAGAAATGCTATTTGATCAGAAAAAGTTATGGTCTAAAACCGCAATTTTAAAGGCTGTTTTATAAATTTTTTCGCCGGTTTTTCTTTTACAGATTCAATTTGCAATGTAAAAGTACACCCACGTACTAATGGATTGCATTTCAGTTATTTTCTGCGTCTGTTTAAAACTGCGTTGAGCTTTTCGGTATAACTGTTTATACTCGTACAGAACAGAAATAGCGAGAAAGCGTTATTAACGAGAAAGGTAAATCAGACGAAATTTTCTTTTTTTTTTTTTTTTTTTTTCGGTAGGACTGCTATGTCATTATATAATTTGCAGAAAACTAAAGTATGGACTTTATTTAAACTCTTCCTTCAATCATTAAGTAGGACTGAATGCCCAGAAACGTTGTGCTGTAACCATTTTGATGAGGCTCAACTCCGTTGCTTAGCGTGACGTCACAAAAACGATGGCTAAGCCCGTAAGGAAAGGAGGAGTAAGTCTCGGTAACCCAGTCCCAACACAGTCGGACGAAAAACATTAAAGTGGTCATAAAATCATTTGAACGCGGAAAACCTTAAGGTGGTCATAAAAATCATTTGAAATCTGAAAATCTCAGTATCTGTACGGCGAAGGGCGATAACCAGGGCTGTAGTGGAGTGTATACGGCGTAATACACTGTGCTTTTCTTTGACAGAATAGCGTATACCTTCAATGTCCGTATTATCAACAGAACTTCAATCTCGAACAACATCGCTGCCAACCGCTGAATATGTTATAAAAAGAACCATAAGAGTTATAGAGAGTTTCGGAGAAAATCCTGGAAAAAAAAACTCATATAGCATTCGCAGCGAACGAGTAATTATTATTTAAAAATATCCCATTTATTCCTAACAACAAAATTGTACCTATTAACCAAAACAGTTTATTCAAAGCACGGCTGACAGGATGAAATCAAGACTGTGTTCAGATTCAAACAGTGAAAATGTACAACTTCTTAAAGATATTTCTTCGTTAGAGGGACAAAATATTAAAACAGATGACATGCGCTATGGAGAACTAGAAACAAGGCGAATCTGTAGAGGTTTTAATGTTGATGAAATGTCATTAATGAGCGAATATACTGAAAACGTCCAAGTTGTACTCTCTCAGAGACTGTGAGAATATTCTCTCGTTTTCAGTATATTCTCTTAGAGACTGGGAGAATATACTGAAAACGTCCAAGTTGTACTCTCTCAGAGACTGAGAGAATATACTGAAAACGTCCAAGTTGTACTCTCTCAGAGACTGAGAGAATATTCTCTTGTTTTCAGTATATTCTCTTAGAGACTGGGAGAATATACTGAAAACGTCCAAGTTGTACCAGAAAACTTAAAACCCCTCTTAAGGACGATTTCAACTCTGCCTCGTTCGACAGCTGAATACGAACGAGGATTTAGTTTAATGAACAACATTATAACCGATCTGAGAGCATCTTTGTTATTCTCTAATGTATCTAACCTGATGTTCATAAATTCAAATGGACCGCCCATTGAACGATATAATCCAAAAAAATATGTAAGCTCTTGGTTGATGAATCATCGTTCAGGAACTGATAGTAGATCAAGAGTTTCTTCTAGAGAAGAACAGTGCTGTAAGGACTTATCTCGTCAGGCTTTATGGGATATATTTCAGTACAAATTAAAGTAATCTTGTGCATGCTCTTCAACATGTCATCATTGACAGGAGAGAGGAGAAGATACTTTATTCATATCGGTAAGTGAGCTCATAGTTTTAATTGTTAAGAAGCCCCCCCCTCCCCGAGGGTACCGTGCCCTATTTTTTTTTTTTTTTTTTTTCTTTAACCATGTAGTATAACCTCTGATTTTGGGGATTTGCACATTGTATAACCCTCTGCTGATTTTACGACTACAACACTGGCGATAACCTATTCAAAAATAAAGGAAGGGGTTGGAAACAAAAAAAACTGAATAAAAATCTTTTAAGGGCCTCGCGCTCCAAAACTTACAAAAAAAATTTAAAAAAATTCTACAAAAATGATTTAAAATTATTTAGTTGTTTTCTCTTTAAGTGCGGTGCCCTGGGCGACCGCTTTGTCGTTTTTAACGTTGTCATTTGCCGGCAGCGAAGCTTTTATCCAAGCAATTAGCAATAGCATTTTCAGCCTGTGCTTGAAATCAGTTGGTAACGGATGATTGTAAAATCATCCTTTGATTCAACAAAGAAATATAACTCCCTTGATTTGAAAATGAGTTCACGATACCGCGTGGACATCTGCATTGTGGAGATCAGATCAGATCATATGTAGAGGATTTTAGGAAGGGAGTGTCTGACTCCAGGTCTTAAACAACCCTTAGAAATAGGAAGCTAGGAGATTTGAGCTAAAGTGCCCGACAGGAAAGTGGCACAGAAGGGAAGTAGAAGGGGGAGGAATGCGCCCTTAATTTATTACCGGGAAGCCAGTACCCGGGGTCCAACGACTTAAGGTGTCCATCCGACGCACGGCGGATATTTAGTGGCTCGAGCGTTCGTACCTACCTGGGACCGAACCTGAGATTCTTTCCGTTGTAGTCACAAACGTTGCCCACAAGGCCACTCGCGGCCCGCATTGTGGAGAGAGAGCGTAGGACAGCTCCAAGAGTGTTCCACTGACGTCACTGATTCCTGAAACTCTAAGCCGGAGTGGGTTGGACGAACTCATTGACCTATCTTCTCTCATTCTAACTACCTAGGTCAAAACGATCCCCGTGGCGGACTGTACGACGCGCATACCACCCGGCGATTTTCAGCCCGATGATCATGCCTCTCTCAAAGTCCGTAATTTGCTTAAATCGAGGCCTGGTCTCTGGCGTCTACCCGGCATTTTTGTCAATTTGTACTCTTGCTTGCGTCAGCCGATGCTTTTCGCTTTCATAGGGCCAGACAACCCGCCGGTTTATAAGGCTGCCAGTTCATGCTTGCAGCGCCACCATCGGGTGTGCGGTCCTGCGCAATCACACCAAACGTGGTTCATTTGCACACTAGCACGCACTTGTAGCATGTTTTTTTCTAGGTGCGCAAATTTCATTGTCCGTGAGTTTATATTTCTTCTCTAAAAGAATCATTTTTGTAATTAAATATTGGAATTATTTATGGCGCGTAATGAGATCTACATGGAAAGCCGTTGCCTGAAACGTGAACAAACCCGCCGGTAACTGCGACGGAAGGTTACACGAAATATTTAGGAAATCTGACACAATAAAGAGCAAGCTCGAGTTTCAAATTGAAAATGGTCATATTATGCCAAATTCAAGACAATGAAGAAACTTTCCAAATCAGAATTTTCTCGCAGAAATTGTTACTGCTCACGTGGTAATAACACACCGCGAGCTGATGGCTAAACATAAACAAACCCAGCAGCAACTGCGGTGGAAGGATGAATGTAACACTTCGGAAACGTGGCCCAAATATTTGGGCACAAGCTATTTTCATATTGTCACTTCTGCTACTTTCAGCGTGAGGTTCCCGCAGTTTACACAACAGCGCAATGAACTATTCTTACATTTATGATACATTGTTGCAAAATGTAATGAAACATTGTTCTGCAAGAGTGTAATGAAAAAAGTTGCGCAAAAGTGAAATAAGCAATTGCTGTGAGAGCTCTCATACGCAGCATACATCAAATTTAAAAATCCGCCTGCCTCGGTGGCGCAGTGGTCTAAGCGACGGACCATTCGTTCGAGAAACAGTCTGGGTTCGAAAGCCGGTGAGTCATGGATGTTGGGTTTGTCTTACGACTCTGGCTCTCTCGCTTCCCTGGAACCAGTGGTCCTAAATTAGACACGGGCGACAGCCCATTGAGTTGCTCACGGTTGTCGTTGAACCTTCAATCGAAAACAAAATATTTCAACAATGGTTGAATGCTTTAAAAACTAAAATTAATTAAAATTTCGTAAAATTAAATGTAAAGAAACGGCTCTGAGATACACGCCCCCATTTTCTCTGCGGGCTTCTGCCAAATTTTAAGTCTCTCTGCTCCGTTGTTTCTTCTGTAGAAGACTGAGAGACAGACACTAATTTTATTATTACAGATGCAGAAAAAAACCGAAAACACGCCTCAAGAAGTAGAGATACAAATTTACGATGTTATCGCTCTGTCCAAGTTATTTAATAAACAACGAATAGCAACTGACAAATTGTATATCCGACACCGCTGGGATCGCACCCCAGATCTCTCGATAACTAGCCGAGTGCGTTCGCTTTACGCTACGGGTGCCAACAATTCACAGCGCTCTTCGTGGTTTATCAGTCAGCATCTGACTACACAAATCCATATTGATGGGCTCAGGAGCTGATGTGTCGCCATCTAGTGGCATTCAACAGAGCAAGCTGTGTAATTGCAGCTGATTAATCCAAAGGGCGATAGAAATGGTAAATATATTTCAAATACGTGGAGATAATGTTCCTGAGCCCATCAATATGGATTTGTGTAGTCAGATGCTGACTGATAAACCACAAATAGCGGTGTGAATTGTTGGCACCGTAGCGTAAAGCGAACGTACTCGGCTAGTTATCGAGAAATCTGGGGTTCGATCCCAGCGGTTTCGGATATACAATTTTTCAGTTGCTATTCGTTGTTTATAAAATAACGTGGACAGAGCGATAACATCGTATATTTACATTATCTCCACGTATTTGAAATATAAGTAGAGATATACATAAATTCCTTGATCGCCGCAAAATTCCTATTCTTTACCTTCTAATCACGAGAAAGACATTCATTGTTCGACCAAGTAAATCGAAAATAAAGTTGAACAATGAAAATAAATAATTAAAAGAATAGTACAATTACGCAAAAATAAAGTACTGAATCAAACAATAGAGTTAAGTAAGCAAGGTAAGTTATCGAATGTAACAATGCAAATACGTAATAATACAGAATATCAGGAACTGAAAATAACATTGTTGTTAAAATTCAGTATATAAAGGCATAATGTCGACCTCGAGGGTAACAGAATGGTCTCAGTTTCCATTGACGACTTGTCATATAGTTACTTGTTCTTGGTTTTGCAGTTTTTAATTTCCCCAACAGGACCTTTGTGATTACCAATTAACTCCTGTGCTTCGTTCAAAAACATGTCTGCCATTCTGGTAGCAAATCGCCTTCTGCCGATTGCAGATGCGCTTTAGGTCTCGAAAAGAACAATAGCTCCCATTTCAGATCTTAGAACAAAAATTATTGTGTTCCTGAAAAAGAAATTCAACCTTTATATTGCATTGGTAGAAATTCTTCACTAACTTTCGAACAGTTCAGAGCAGAAATTACCCATAAAGAAATCTACCAGCAAGCGAATATTACAGATTTAACTCCTCGTGATGACAGAAAATAAAAAAATCACAAAATTCAACGTTTTGAGATTTTCAACACCTTAATCAATAACGATTCCATAGTAATAATTAATAATACTATAACACAGATTCTTTTTATGCTAATTGAGGTTATAAAAAAGGTAAGCAAATAATCACATGCTAAATTTTTAGATGTTATCCTTACAGTGCAAAATTCTCCGATTTTAGGCCTCATCTCAATATGAGAAACTTGCCATGCATAAGCAAAAATAACCTTTCCCCCAAATGATTTCCAAATATAGATCTTTTTTTACAATTCCGTTTTCATTCCACCCGTGAAACTTGAAAGCGAGGTTTCTGATGTTTTCACGGTTATGGACGGACATTTCTGAAAAATAGTAAAAGCAGAAGTTACAGCGCCAACTCTAAAATCGAGACTACAACTTTGTCGATTATTGTAACAAATGCGCCACATATAAGTAATGATAAAATGTTAGCTCCAATACGATCCACCTATTTTTTGTAGGTTCCAAATGAAAGGGCCGCTACCTACTATAAAGATAGGGATTTCGGTTTAGAAGCCAGCAACGTGGGAGCTAACGGAGGAAAGTCCGCAAATTATCCTTCCTTTCTTTCTCTCCACTACTGAAAAAACGATTTGGGAGGGTCATTTTTCGGCTCAATGGTAAATAGTTAACTCAGTGTTATATTCTGTGTAGAAAACCGGGCTAATTTGTAACCAGAGTGAATAAGGGCTCTTTCCGGAGCTCACACGGGTTATGAACTGTGATCTGTCGTCTCCGGTCTCAGACAATTGGATTTTTCTGAGAGTTTGCTGCACATAGAATCAATGACCGTGGAGGGGTACCTTGGACGAAGTGCTGGGAAGAAAGAAAGGTTGGTGTTGTGGACTCTCCAATCCTTGTATCTTGTGATATTTTGGGCCCAACTTTCAAAGGTAATACCGAAAATAAGAGATTGAGATTACCTGCGATGAGATGATTTGTGCTGATGATCTCTCCTTCCATTTTGATGAGATCAAAAAGTTCTGTTTCTAATACCATTCAAACGGAAGTGGTGCAGTATTTTCAGAATCAGTTGGGACACAACCTGCACTGTTCTCCTCTGAACTACGAACCTCACAAGTTAATTTCTTTATTAAACTTTAAAATAATCTGTCAAAAGGTAGAATGATACAAAAATTTGATGCGTTAGCCAGTCGCCAGTGACAACTACAGGTTTCCTTATTCATTCCCTTTGCCCCAAAGTAAATGCTGGAAACGCCACAGGTTTTAATAATTCACATTCTCAGTTACTCAACCTCATACTTTAAAAGCGTGGGAGAGTGGCGATTAATTTGAAATATTTATCAATCGTAATATGCACGCAGACGCACTAATGTATGGTCATATTTAGGGATGGAATTTTATTTATTTCTTAACAATAATTTGCTGTTACCTGCTTTTGCTCTTCAGTATTGATTAGTGTTAACTATGCCATACAGTAATGCACATGACAAAAATTTGAAAGTAAAATAATATTTAATACTGGTCTTTAAGTGACTATAACTTATTTTAGCAGGAAAATGTAGGTTTGAATGCGTCTCTCAGTACTTATTCCCACTTAGTGCTTACAATTTATCTCCAGCATTACATTGCAGATGGAACAAAGGCCCGCGACCAGATAATACAGATGGGAACTAGATTCCCGTTTCCCCAAACAAATTTTTAGTTACTTTTTTTTAAACTCTTTTGAAAACAATTTTTTTACTGGAAAATGAAATAAAAAAATGCGAATTCATTTTTGCACAATGACGCAAGTTAACAACAAAATTGGTTGTGCCTAGAAATAAGAACAGAATAATCATAAAACCATACCCACAAGCAGACGCGTAAATAAGCATTGCTGCGCCCAGGGAAAATCACAAATTTTGCGCCCCATCTGTGATATTGCGCCCTGTCTTTCTGTTTTTTATCTATCTATCTTACATACACACAAATTCAGCATGGATTCTTCATTGCTTAGCAGAAAATTGACACAAAACTTACACTTCTTCTACTATCTAGTTTAACTCAGATAAGAAATCACACACACACTAATTTAAGAAATTGAAATCCTTATTAAGCAGCAAAACAAAGAATGTATCTCAAGTACGTCTTTCAGTTGATTTATTTGTCTAAGTTTCGTTCAGTTTCCTTCCTATAGTAGCTTACTGTGGCGGCGGGGTCTTTACTAGTATCCAGCTAGCTACCCGACTGGATATAGTTTAATAGTCTAATGCTTAAGCATTTTTATTGAGGCATGTATAGAAAATAGGGTATTGTGAAGTGGGGTGTCATTTTTCGTCCCAAACGTCAACGGCACTTTACCCTCTTTAATTGCGTAGAAAGGAGTTAGGAAATGGGGGACACTTAGAGGGTGTTTTACGCATTTCCCTTTGCTTTTAGATGAAGGATGTTCTGAGTGGGGACGCTGAACTGGACGCGAGACGCCGTTTAGGTTGGAAAACACAGAAGAGGATGAGGGAGGTCAGATCCCCAACTGGTTCGGAGTTTAGACATTCAGTACTATAAGTGCAGTTGATACCCTAGAGAACCATCAACAATGTGAACGACATCCATTTCTTATAACATACGTACTGTAGCGCCTTCATTTCTGAATGTGAATAATTAACATCCCCTGAACATTTTGAAGAAGAAATGCGAATTTTAATCTGCCAAGACGATCGAAACTGGCAAAATATAAAATAAATCTGTAAACGTACAAACGACAAAGAATTTCACGAAAAAAACAATACCAGGAATTAGTGCAAAAATTTCTATTCCAATCAGATTGTAAACAGTGATTTTTGCGCCCTCCCTTTAGCTGCGCCAGGAGCTGCCTGCCCCGCCTTAGTTACGCGTCTGCCAAAAGTGGAAGTGAAACTCTCATTACTTGAATTTCAGCATCAGCTATACCAGTCGCTTCGAGCGAGCGGCAGTAGTATCAAACGCTGTTGTGCATATGCTATTGTAAACTATCGTCTCCATGTCTTATGCTGCGATCTTTTCGTACTGGTAATTTAAAGTCAGGAACCACTATTTTTTCTTTCTTTTTTTTTGGTTTGGGTGTTTAACGACCACTGTGAGCAACTCAATGGACTTTATTGTGGGCCGCGGATGGCTTAGTGGTCAACGTTCGTGACTGCCACGGAAAGATCTCGGGTTCGTTCCCAGGCAGGTACTAACGCTCGAACCACTAAGTATCTGCCGTGGGTCAGATGGGCACGTTAAGCCGTCGGACCTCGGGTACTGGCACCCCGGTAATAAATAAGGGCGTCTTCCTCCCCTTTCTACCTCGCTTCCGTGTCACTTTCCTATCGGGCACTCTAGCCCAAATCTTCTAGCTTCCTATTTATAAGGGTTTTTAAGACATGGGATCAGACACTCCCTTCCTAAAATCCACTACATATGATCTGATCTGATCTGATCAATGGGCTATGAGCTGTCGCCCATCTCTAATTTAGGGCTACTGGCTCCAGTGAAATGTGATGTGCCTGCACCGCAGGACGCACACGAGATAAAGGCACATAGCAGTGAGAGCACATGCCCGCGTGGCTCAGTTGGGTGAACGACTTACTCCGGAGTGAGGGGACCCGATTTCGATGACCGGCGCTGACAAACTTGTACATTATATTGGCGCCCGAACCTCCAGGATGACTCAGCTGTTAAGTTTTTCGTAATGACGTGATGTTCTTTACACACGGCGAGACAGGAAAAATGAGAAGCCCTTCTTCAGTGTTTCGAAAAAAATAAATCAGTGTGATGTTACGATCCACACACTACATTGTCTGGGATTTCTCAAATGCACGTTTTTCATGGGATGATTGCCTACTGCGACACATGGTACCGGCTGACCCATGGGCCATGGCCCCAGCCCTCTTTCGGGGTGGGGGTGGGGGGATGTGTGACGTTCCTGCACCGGAGGACGTACATGAGATAAAGGCAGATAGCAGTGGAGCACATGTCCGCGTAGCTCAGTTGGGAGAGCGACTTACTCCGGAGTGAGGGGACCCAAATTCGATGCCCGGCGCAAACAAACTTGTACGTTATAGAAAGGGGAGAGCCAGTGCCGTAAGTCAAACACCAAATCCATGCCTTACCGGGATTCGAACCAGAACCTATCTCGGAAGAGTAATCAGACCCTGCGCTACCAGGGCGGCAATTGCAAGCAAACGGTGTGGAAAACCGAAACTGGATATTTTTTGAAAGGGTTGGGTATCACGAATGTGAGAAGAAATGGTTGTTTTGCTTGGGATCTATTGTTAAGGTTGCGATGATTAGAATCACTGTTAAGCTGCATCCGTAGGTGAAAGAGAACCTTTTTTTTTTTATATATAAAAAATTAAAATGAAAGGATAGATACGAAATTCAGGAACAACAGATGAATTCTGATATTAACTGCTAATAATCTATGCAGTTTAGTGCAAGATTAATCAGATAAAAAAGAGGAACTTCCATACAAAAATCATTTTAAAATGTTTACAGAGTTAAGCATTTAATCAGTTTCGGTTTAATAAATATGCCCAAAGATCCGAACCCAGAAACATTTTTCGGTGTCATTGCATGTATGTACTTCGAATGATATCCGTCATTCGAAACTCACAGTTAAAACCAAAAAAGATATGGGGGAAATTTCTTTGTAATGAAGCAATGACGAATGTGCTGCCATCTGATGATAAACCTGTTTCATTCAGTATTTCTTCTTTGGCCATTTTATTTCTTTTAAAATATGGACCTTCTTTTTAGTGAACTGTACTTTGACTGTCCCCCCCCCCCCGGTAGAATGTAAAATTATAAGAAAGCCAGTCTAAGTGCCCTACACAGAAAATTTAATCTTTAACAGATGCAACTAGCTGCGGAAAATTCCCTGATGAGTAGCACAGTCGGAAATCTAAATTCCTAAGTTATGTACAGATAGAAGACACATTTAACATGTCTTGCCTTTAATAAGGACGTGTCCCATAGTTCTTTATATTTCTTCCTTCACACTAGGGTTTTTAGCTTCTTTTCAAATTTATATTTAATAGTTTATTGTTTTTATAAGTTACATTCAATTTCACTCCCACTCTTTTCTTTTTTTGTCCTTTATAGAGTATGTACATATTACTAGTCATGCATTCATGATGCTCACCCACCGCCCCCAAATTCATGACACTCTCTTCCTCCCCTAGGTATTTGGGTGATCTCCTCTTATCTTTAGTCTGATTATTTTCGTTTATATCTGAATATCCGGGGAAATGAATTTTAAAAAACTGAAGAAAATGAGGGAAAATACACAAAGTACACTGGCGGAAAGTGAAAAAAGAACACCAAGAAGGATTTGGCGGACGACCATGAAATCTACATATGTTAATGGGGTCGAGTGTACGTAGGTATGATGTGAATTTCGGGACCAATCGAAGAGCGCTTACGCCACAGCACGGCATTATTTGCAAATTATCGTCGGTGGTATTTAAGGAGTACGGCGAAGTGAAAGTAACCAGTCGTCCGAGTACGTACACGTGCGAAGACCCCGAAGAAGCTGCAATGCCTGGACATGGAAGACGTGTACAAGTTCAGCAGTTATCGGACTTTGAGCGAGGTCGTCTAGTCGGACTCCGCGACGCCGGGTGGTCGTATCGTCGTATTGCGGAGCTAATTGGACGGGAAGTATCGGTGGTGGTACGATGGTGGCGTAGATGGTCCGAGGAATATTCCCACACGAGAAGACGTGGAACCGGGAGTCACAGGCGGACTGATGAGCGGACCGATCGACGCATAAGAAGAGCGGCGTTGTCAAGAAGAACATCCACTGCGACGCAAATCCGAGCTGGCTTTGCACCTAAGGTGACTGTGCGAACAATCCGCAACCGTCTACTGGATGCAGGACTACGTGCACGTGTGCCTCTGGCATGTGTACCTCTAACTCCAGCCCACCGTCAGGAACGGCTGCAGTGGTGTCGCCAACGTCTGCACTGGAGAGCGCAATGGCGATCTGTCGTGTTCAGCGATCAAAGCAAATTCTGCTTGGGAGCCTCCGATGGCCGTATGCTTATTCGCAGACGCACAGGGCAGCGTCTCCACCCTTCTTGCATCCGCCAGCGACACACAGGGCCTACACCGGATCTCCTGGTGTGGGAAGCGATCAGCTATCACTCCCGTACACAACTGGTGTTTGTGCCGGGTACGTTAAACAGCACCTCCTACATCAAAAACATCATTCAGCTCGTTGTTGTGCCATTTGTAAGGCCGGTCCATCGTGGTGTTTTCCAGCAAGATAACGCACACTCACACACGGCACGTGCAACGCAACATGCACTTCAGGGTGTGAGACAACTTCCATGGCCTGCACGTTCACCAGATTTGTCCCCCATTAAACACGTGTGGGATTTTATGGGACAACGACTTATCCGGTCTCCTCGGCCAGGCACGACCATCCCCGGTTTACGCGTCCAGGTTGAGGATGCTTGTAACTCAATACCCCAGACTGACATCCAACATCTGTACGGCAGACTCAATGCCAGAATTGTACAGTGTGACGCAGTTCATGGCGGTTCAACCTCGTACTAACCATGTTATATGGAAATGTTATTTTTCAGTTTACCAGCAAATACAGCTGTATTTTGCCATAATGTTTTGATCACGTTATCCTCTGTATTCCGTTATTATGCTGTATAAATTTCGTTGGTATCAAACGTCTTCTTCTTGGTGTTCTTTTTTCACTTTCCGCCAGTGTATTATAAAAAGGAAACAAACAAACAAACGAAAAATCCACATAGACTTCAATCTGAAATTTCTATCATCCTTCAATAAAACATTAAACAGTCCTCGCTAAAGGGTAAATTTTCAAGCACTGAGAAGTCAGACTACTTCCGCAATAGCAACCAAATTAAACTGAGTAGAGATGTTTGACTGCAATACATCATCGTATTTTGGAAGCTGGTATTTAGCTTTTTTTAGTCTTCTGGATGCCGACTTTCCTGGAATACGGTTAAGTCTCAGTGTAACTAACACGAAGTAATTGTTTCCAATTCAACAACACGACGTTACTGCTTGTAATGCCACCCCTACTCCCTTTAAAATAAAAAATTTGATGGCTACAATTTCATGTAACTCACTCGGATCTGATCCAGGAGCAAAACGAAATGTTATGCGGAGGTGGGGAGCAATGTAATCTACCCAAAGCAAAGTACAAATAAAATAATAATTTAAAACTTAAATGTGGTGAACTATAAACAAGAATTTTTCTGATAACAATTAATAACAAAATTTCGTCCGTCGTTGACGAAAATTCTTTACTTTAATAAAATTCCGCCATCAATTCCTAAATTGATTAAATATTTGTAATGAATCAGTTGCTTTGTTAGAAGTTGATGTCTATTTTTTTTTCCTTTTTTTTAAAATAATTTTTAATGTTTTAATATATGACTGCGCAATTCAGCCCTTGCCCTGCCTCCTACCATTCTGAGCGGAGATGGAATAGCTTCTCGTGAATATCCTGCAAATGTCCCCCTTCTAAAGCCCAAAGCGATCTTCCGTTATCTAAGCCAGAAAACTTATCGGGCTCCAAAGAGCAGCGTTAACACCCCACTCGTTCCTTCCACCACTCGTTCGTATTCATTTTGGTTAAGTATAGTCAAACAGATAGGAAGGGGGATTACGGAAATTCGGAGACAAAATCGTGTACGTCAATATTTTACGCCACGAATTGTGCCATTTCTCGAGCAGTCAGTTTCCACTTTAATTTTAAAATTTTCTTTCATTATTTTTATGGCTTTTTACAAATTATTAATTTTTACTTTCTTTCCTTCAATTATTAATTAATTTTTCGCGCCACATTTTGTCATTTCTTCATTTACAGAAGTTACTTACATGCTTCGCCACTTTCGGTGGCCTTTTGGCAACTTAAAATTCTCATTTCTGTCCCACCCTAGTTACGCCTCTGTTCATAAATACATAGCTTTCTTTTAAGATAAATGTGGGTAGAACACGGGTTTCAGAATATCTCTTAAGGAAAATCGCATTGTACTCTGTGTCAGTCTGTGGATAAGGGGTGATGATGACGTGATGAGCCATCAAAATGGATGACCTATGTTTTTAAGTTCAATGCCCTAAATCTAACTGTAGTTTGCTTTAGCTTACTTAATTTATAACAGCTTGCTTGTTCCCGCGGCTCTTTCCTCTTATAGAGAATTTGCTATGCCTTTTCAGACCAAACGTCCGAAATTTTGATTGAGGGAAACTTTTTTTCTTTTAAAGAAAATAACATTTCTCATAGAAATAACGCTCAAATGAAGTTAAAAGATTGTTATTTTAAGTACCGAAATAATTGTGCGTTCGTTACAAAAACTTCAGACAAAAAGAATTGTGCCATTTCTGGAGCAGTCCACTGCGAAATGTCCTGGTATCCCGATGGCCCAATCCGCCTACAAGATATGTACAACGGAAGCATCACTGCTGCAGTCCGAGAAATTGATGGTCATTCACATGGAAGGTTTCGAATGCAAATATTCACATGGAAATTCGGCATACTGCGTCTGGCAGGATAAAAGCGACAACACCCGCGGAGTCGAGGAGGATGATACAGAAGTTCGAAGACACTAAAGAATTTGGTATAGCTGCGGGAAGACAGTTTCCTAAAATGACGTGGATGAAATTGAAGTTACCAGTGCCTATGAGCATGCCAGAACACACTCTTACACACAGTAGTGTCCCGATAGTTGTACCTTCCGGGGTCAACAGTCCGCAGAGTTAGGGCCGGACTAAGAGGTGGTACATCTTGTGACGTACCTGCCAGCAGGACGCACACGACATAAAGGCAGATAGCAATCAGAATAAACGTCTGCGTAGCTCAGTTGGTAGAGCGACTTATTCCGGAATAAAATGTAAAATTTGTGTTAAAAAAAATTAGTGGCAAAGAAGATTGAAAAGTAGCATTGGTAAACGAAAAAATGTTCAAAATGTAATCACACTGAATTTGAACTGGAACTCAAGTACGTATCCGTATTTTTAAATATATTTTTAGATAACTACTCAAAGTTGAAAAATGACTACTTAAGTAACAACTCAGGGAAAATAAAATGTGCTATGTTTACAGCAGCTACTTAATGAACATCTTCTTCCTGTAAACCTAACTAACAACGGCATTATCTCCAAATTTTGGCAAATACATTAGGTAATAATCATATCATTACAGGGGAACTAAATCCTAGCCCCAGTCTATCTACCCTACACCCCACACAAATAAATATATTTCAATCTTCATTTTTGTATATTTTCAATCTTTATTTCATGTGTGGGGAAAAAATTATCAAGCATGCATTTTCTAACACACGTTCATAACCATGGGGGGGGAGATCAGTACAAGATAAGTTTATTTTCCGTTTATTTATTTATGTGTGTACATTGCGCTAAGAGTTATACATTCTTAGTATTAATTAGTCTAGTTGGCAACCTCAAAACGTTTTTATTTATATCTGTATACTCTGCAACATTATGCAGATTTATGTCTATATGTCCCGCAACATTATGCAGATAGGCCGTTAAAAAAGGAGGAGTAAGTTTCGGTAACCCCGTCCCAAGCAGCGGATGGCTTAGTGGTTAGCAGTTCAGACCATCGATGCAAGGTCCTCAGGTTCGAGCCTGGGCTGATCTTTCAGAGACGGCGGATTATCGCTGATAATCCGCCGTGCATCGGACGAGCACGTTAAGTGACGGCCCCAAGGCTGTACCCACTGGTTAAATGGGTATCCTTTCCTATGTCCCCTCCCCCTGAAATTCTTTCACCCATCCATCTATGTGCAATATCGTACTTGTACGGTGGCACCATCTACTGTACTCTAATCTCACTACAAACTGTTCTGTCAAAGTCGCACTCATTCCTTCCGTTTCTGTGTCCTGCCCAAAAGGCGACTTCGCTGTAGGTGGCTGGGACCTAAACTCTACTCACTGTGGACAGAAGTCCTACAAGAAAATGACGAATACTGAGATCTTATATTTGTATATTTTTAACCCCGTCCCAACACAGTCGGACGGAAAACATTAAAGTGGTCATAAAACATTTGAATGCAGAAAACATTAAGGTGGTCATAAAAATCATTTGAAATCTGAAAATCGCAGTATCTGTACGGCGAAGGGCGATAACCAGGGCTATATTGGAATGTATACGGCGTAATACAGTCTGCTTTTTTTGACAGAATAGCGTTTACCTTCAATGTCCGTATTATCAACAGAACTTCAATCTCGAACAACATCGCTGCCAACAGCTGAACATGTTATAAAAAGAACCATAAGAAATATAGAGAGTTTCGGAGAAAATCCTGGAAAAAAAGAAACTCATATAGCATTCGCAGCGAACGAGAAATTATTATTTAAAAATATCCCATTTATTCCTAACAACAAAATTGTACCTATTAACCAAAACAGTTTATTCAAAGCACGGCTGACAGGATGAAATCAAGACTGTGTTCAGATTCAAACAGTGAAAATGTACAACTTCTTAAAGATATTTCTTCGTTAGAGGGACAAAATATTAAAACAGATGACATGCGCTATGGAGAACTAGAACAAGGCGAATCTGTAGAGGTTTTAATGTTGATGAAATGTCATTAATGAGCGAATATACTGAAAACGTCCAAATTGTACTCTCTCAGAGACTGAGAGAATATTCTCTCGTTTTCAGTATATTCTCTTAGAGACGGATTGAGTTTAATGAACAACATTGTAACCGATCTGAGAGCATCTTTGTTATTCTCTAATGTATCTAACCTGATGTTCATAAATTCAAATGGATCGCCTATTGAACTATTTAATCCAAAAAAATATGTAAGCTCTTGGTTGATGAATCAGCGTTCAATAACTGATAGTAGATCAAGAGTTTCTTCTAGAAAAGAACAGTGCTGTAAGGACTTATCTCGTCAGGCTTTATGGGATATATTTCAGTACAAATTAAAGTAATCTTGTGCATGCTCTTCAACATGTCATCATTGACAGGAGAGAGGAGAAGATACTTTATTCATATCGGTAAGTGAGCTCATAGTTATAATTGTTAAGAAGGCACGCCCCCCCCCCCCTCCCCGAGGGTACCGTGCCCTATTTTTTTTTTTTTTTTTTTTTTTAACCATGTAGTATAACCTCTGATATTGGGGATTTGCACATTGTATAACCCTCTGCTGATTTTACGACTACAACACTGGCGATAACCTATTCAAAAAGGAAGGAAGGGGTTGGAAACAAAACAAAAAAACTGAATAAAAATCTTTTAAAGGCCTCGCGCTCCAAAACTTACCAAATAAATTATAAAAAAATTCTACAAAAATGATTTAAAATGATTTTGTTTATTTCTCTTTAAGTGCGGTGCCCTGGGCGACCGCTTTGTCGTTTTTAACGTTGCCATTTGCCGGCAGCGAAGCTTTTATCCAAGCAATTAGCAATAGCATTTTCAGCCTGTGCTTGAAATCAGTTGGTAACGGATGATTGTAAAATCATCCTTTGATTCAACAAAGAAATATAACTACCTTGATCTGAAAATGAGTTCACGATACCGCGTCGACGTCTGCATTGTAAAGATCAGATCAGATCATATGTAGAGGATTTTACAAAGGGAGTGTCTGACCCCAGGTCTTAAACAACCCTCAGAAATAGGAAGCTAGGAGATTTGGGCTAGAGTGCCCGATAGGAAAGTGGCACGGAAGCGAAGTAGAAAGGGGGAGGAATACGCCCTTAATTTATTACCGGGAAGCCAGTACCCGGGGTCCAACGAGTTAAGGTGCCCATCCGGCACACGGCGGATATTTAGTGGATCGAGCGTTCGTACCTACCTGGGATCGAACCTGAGGATTTTTCCGTGGTAGTCAGGAACGTTGCCCACTAGGCCACTCGCGGCCCGCATTGTGGAGAGAGAGCGTAGGACAGCTCCAAGAGTGTTCCACTGACGTCACTGATTCCTCGAACCCTAAGCCGGAGTGGGTTGGACGAACTCATAGACCTACCTTCTCTCATTCTAACTACCTTGGTCAAAACGATCATCGTGGCGGACTGTACGACGCGCATACCACCCCACGATTTTCAGCCCGATGATCAGGCCTCTCTCAAAGTTGGTAATTTGCTTAAATCAAGGCCTGGTCTCTTTTGTCTACCCGGCATTTTTGTCAATTTGCACCCTTGCTTGCGTCAGCGAGTGCTTTTCGCTTTCATGGGACATCGACTACCCGCCGTTTTATAAGGCTGCCAGTTCATGATTGCAGCGCCACCATCGGGTGTGCAGTCCTGCGCAATCACACCAAACGTGGTTCATTTGCACACCAGCACGCACTCTAGCTATTTGCAAAGTTTCGCGGTTGTAGCATGTTCTTTTCTAGGTGCTCAAATTTCATTGTTCGTGAGTTTATATTTCTTCTCTAAAAGAATAATCTTTGCAATTAAATAGTCGAATTATTTATGGCACGTAATGAGATCTACATGGAGAGCCGTTGCCTGAAACGTGAACAAACCCGCCGGTAACTGCGACGGAAGGTTACACGAAATATTTAGGAAATCTGACACAATGAAGAGCAAGCTCGGGTTTTAAATTGAAAACGGTCATATTATGTCAAATGCAAGACAATGAAGAAACTTTCCAAGTCAGAATTTTCCCGCAGAAATTGTTACTGCCCACGTGGTAACACACCGCGAGCTGATGGCTAAACATAAACAAACCCGGCAGCAACTGCGGTGGAAGGATGAATGTAACACTTCGGAAGCGTGGCCCAAATATTTTGGCACAAGCTATTTTCATATTGTCATTTCTACTACTTTCTATCTCGCTTTTCTACAGACCCCAGAATTGGGATACTTCTTTTATAACCATCAGGCATACGCCAGATGATACAAACTAAGTAAAACAAAAGTTTGCCTAATTGAGACGACTTTGACAGTTACTAACTATAATTTGGAAAACTTAAGCGCGCAAATTACTGCAGAGGAGGATTTAATCAAGTAAAATATAACCAATTAAGAAGCAATGACGCAGGAATTATGCAAAAACCGATGAACAGAGAAATCTGAGGGTTCGAGCCAGAGGCGGATTGGGCCATCGGGATACCAGGACATTTCCCAGTGGACTGCTCGAGAAATGGCACAATTCTTTTTGTCTGAAGTTTTTGTAACGAACGCATAATTATTTCGGTACTTAAAATAACAATCTTTTAACTTCATTTGAGCGTTATTTCTATGAGAAATGTTATTTTCTTTAAATGAAAAAAGTTTCCCTCAATCAAAATTTCGGACGTTTGGTCTGAAAGGGCATAGCAAATTCTCTATAAGAGGAAAGAGCCGCGGGAACAAGCAAGCTGTTATAAATTAAGTAAGCTAAAGCAAACTACAGTTAGATTTAGGGCATTGAACTTAAAAACATAGGTCATCCATTTTGATGGCTCATCACGTCATCATCACCCCTTATCCACAGACTGACACAGAGTACAATGCGATTTTCCTTAAGAGATATTCTGAAACCCGTGTTCTACCCACATTTATCTTAAAAGAAAGCTATGTATTTATGAACAGAGGCGTAACTAGGGTGGGACAGAAATGAGAATTTTAAGTTGCCAAAAGGCCACCGAAAGTGGCGAAGCATCTAAGTAACTTCTGTAAATGAAGAAATGACAAAATGTGGCGCGAAAAATTAATTAATAATTGAAGGAAAGAAAGTAACAATTAATGATTTGTTAAAAGCCATAAAAATAATGAAAGAAAAATTTAAAATTAAAGTGGAAACTGACTGCTCGAGAAATGGCACAATTCGTGGCGTAAACTATTGACGTACAAGATCTTTTCTCAGAATTTCCGTGATCTCCCTTCCTATCTGTTTGACTATACTTAACCAAAATGAATACGAACGAGTGGTGGAAGGAACGAGTGGGGTGTTAACGGTGCTCTTTGGAGCCCGATAAGTTTTCTGGCTTGATAACAGAAGATCGCTTTGGGCTTTAGAAGGGGGACATTTGCAGGATATTCACGCGAAGCTATTCCATCTCCGCTCAGAATGGTAGGAGGCGGGGCAAGGGCTGAATTGCGCAGTCATATATTAAAACATTAAAAATCATTTAAAAAAAGGGAAAACAATATACACATAAACTGCTAACAAAGCAACTGATTCATTACAAATATTTAATCAATTTAGGAATTAATGGCGGAAGTTTATTAAAGTGAAGAATTTTTGTCAACGACGGACGAAATTTTGTTATTAATTGTTATCAGAAAAATTCTTGTTTATAGTTCACCACATTTAAGTTTTAAATTATTATTTTATTTGTACTTTGCTTTGGGTAGATTACATTGCTAACCCACCTCCGCATAACATTTCGTTTTGCTCCTGGATCAGATCCGTGTGAGTTACATGAAATTGTAGCCATCAAATTTTTTATTTTAAAGGGAGTAGGGGCGGCATTGGAAGCAGTAACTTCGTGTTAGTTACACTGAGGCTTAACCGTATTCAAGGAAAGTCGGCATCCAGAAGACTGAAAAAAGGTTAAATACCAGCTTCAAAAATACGATGATATATTGCAGTCAAACATCTCTACTCTGTGGAATTTGGTTGTTATTGCGGAAGTAGTCCGACTTCTCAGTGCTTGAAAAATTACCCCTTCAGCTAGGACTGTTTAATGTTTTGTTGAAGGATGATAGAAATTTCAGATTGAAGTCTATGTGGATGTTTTTTTTTGTTTGTTTGTTTCTTTTTTATAATACACTGGTGGAAAGTGAAAAAAGAACACCAAGAAGGAGACGTCTGATACCAACGAAATTTATGCAGCATAATAACGGAATACAGAGGATAACGTGATCAAAACATTATGGCAAAATACAGCTGTATTTGTTGGTAAACTGAAAAATAACATTTTCATGTAACATGGTTAGTACGAGGTTGAACCGCCATAAACTGCGTCACACTGTGCAATTCTGGCATGGAGTCTACCGTACAGATGTTGGATGTCAGTCTGGGGTATTGAGTTCCAAGCATCCTCAACCTGGACGCGTAAACCGGGGATGGTCGTGCCTGGCCGAGGAGACCGGATAAGTCGTTGTCCCATAAAATCCCACACTTGCTCAATGGGGAACAAATCCGGTGAACGTGCAGGCCATGGAATTTGTCGCATACCCTGAAGTGCATGTTGCGTTGCACGTGCAGTGTGTGGGTGTGCGTTATCTTGCTGGAAAACACCACGATGGACCGACCTTACAAATGGCACAACAACGGGCTGAATGATGTTGTTGATGTAGGAGGTGCTGTTTAACGTACCCGGCACAAACACTAGTTGTGTACGGGAGTGATAGCTGATCGCTCCCCACACCAGGAGACCAGGTGTAGGCCGTGTGTGTCGCTGGCGGATGCAAGAAGGGTGAGACGCTCCCCTGTGCGTCTGCGAACAGGCATACGGTCATCGGATGCTCCCAAGCAGAAGCTGCTTTCATCGCTGAACACGACATATCGCCATTGCGTTCTCCAGGGCAGACGGTGGGGACACCATTGCAGCCGTTTCATACTGTGGGCTGGAGTCAAAGGTACACATGCCAGAGGCACACGTGCACGTAGTCCTGCATCCAGTAGACGGTTGCGGATTGTTCGCACAATCACCTCAGGTGCAACGGCAGCTCGGATTTGCGTCGCAGTGGATGTTCTGCTTGACAACTCCCGGTTCCACGTCTTCTCGTGTGGGAATGTTCCTCTGACCACCTACGCCACCATCGTACCACCACCGATACTTATCGTGCAATTCGCTCCGCAATAAGACGATACGACCACTCGGCTTCGCGGAGTCCGACTAGACGACCTCGCTCAAAGTCCGATAACTGCTGAACTCGTACACGTCTTCCATGTCCAGGCATTGCAGCTTCCTCAGGGTCTTCGCACGTGTACGTACACCGATGACTGGTTACTTTCACTTCGCCGTACTCCTTAAATACCACCGACGATAATTTGCATATTATGCCGTGCTGTGGCGTCAGCGCTCACCGGTTGGTCCCGAAATTAACATCACACCTACGTACACTCGACCCCATTAACATATAAAGTTTCATGATCGTCCGCCAAATCCTTCTTGGTGTTCCTTTTTTCACTTTCCGCCAGTGTATTTTGTGTATTTTCCCTTATTTTCTTCAGTTTTTTAAAATTCATTTCCCTGGATATTCAGATATAAACGAAAATAAGCAGACTAAAGATAAGAGGAGATCACCCAAAAACCTCACGGAGGAAGAGAGTGTCATGAATTGGGGGGGTTGCATCCTGAATGCATGACTGGTAATATGTACATACTCTATAAAAGACAAAAAAAGAAAACAGTAGGAGTGAAATTGAATGTAACTTATAAAAACAATAAGCTATTAAAAATAAATTTTAAACGAAGCTAAAAAAAAAATGTGAAGGCAGAAATATAAAGAACTATGGGACACGTCCTTATTGAAGGCAAGACATGTTAAATGTGTCTTTTATCTGTACATAACTTAGGAATTTAGATCTCTGACTGTGCTACTCATCAGGGAATTTTCCGCAGCTATTTGCATCTGTTAAAGATTTAATTTTCTGTGTAGAGCACTTAGACTGGCTTTCCTATAATTTTACATTCTACGGGGGGGGCAGTCAAAGTACAGTTCACTAAAAAGAAGGTCCATATTTTAAAAGAAATAAAATATCCAAAGAAGAAATACTGAATAAAACAGCTTTATCTTCAGATGGCAGCACATTCGTCATTGCTTCATTAGAAAGAAATTTCCCCCATATCTTTTTTAGGTTTTAACTGTGAGTTTCGAATGACGGATATCACTCGAAGTACATACATGCAATGACACCGAAAAATGTTTCTGGGTTGGGATCTTTGGGCATATTTATTAAACCGAACTGATTAAATGCTTAACTCTGTAAACATTTTAAAATGATTTTTGTATGGAAGTTCCTCTTTTTTATCTGATTAATCTTGCACTAAACTGCATAGATTATTAGCAGTTAATATCAGAATTCATCTGTTGTTCCTGAATTTCGTATCTATCCTTTCATTTTAATTTTCATATAAAAAAAAAAAAAAAAGGTTCTCTTTCACCTACGGATGCAGCTTAACAGTGATTCTAATCATCGCTACCATAACAATAGATCCCAAGCAAAACAACCATTTCTTCTCACATTCGTGATACCCAACCCTTTCAAAAAATATCCAGTTTCGGTTTTCCACACCGTTTGCTTGCAATTGCCGCCCTGGTAGCGCAGGGTCTGATCACTCTTCCGAGATGGGTTCTGGTTCGAATACCGGTAAGGCATGGATTTGGTGTTTGACTTACGGCACTGGCTCTCCCCTTTCTATAACGTACAAGTTTGTTTGCGCCGGGCATCGAATTTGGGTCCCCTCACTCCGGAGTAAGTCGCTCTCCCAACTGAGTTACGCGGACATGTGCTCTCACTGCTATCTGCCTTTATCTCATGTACGTCCTCCGGTGCAGGAACGTCACTTATCCCCCCCTACCCCCACCCAGAAAGAGGGCTGGGGCCATGGCCCATGGGTCAGCCGGTACCATGTGTCGCAGTAGGCAATCATCCCATGAAAAACGTGCATTTGAGAAATCCCAGACAATGTAGTGTGTGGATCGTAACATCACACTGATTTATTTTTTTCGAAACACTGAAGAAGGGCTTCTCATTTTTCCTGTCTCGCCGTGTGTAAAGAACATCACGTCATTACGAAAAACTTAACGGCTGAGTCATCCTGGAGGTTCGGGCGCCAATATAGTAAACAAATTTGTCAGCGCCGGGCATCGAAATCGGGTCCCCTCACTCCGGAGTAAGTCGTTCACCCAACTGAGCTACGCGGGCATGTGCTCTCACTGCTATGTGCCTTTATCTCATGTGCGTCCTGCGCTGCAGGCACATCACATTTCCCTGGAGCCAGTGGCCCTAAATTAGAGATGGGCGACAACTCATAGCCCATTGATCAGATCAGATCAGATCAGATGTAGAGGATTTTAGGAAGGGAGTGTCTGATCCCATGTCTTAAAAACCCTTATAAATAGGAAGCTAGAAGATTTGGGCTAGAGTGCCCGATAGGAAAGTGACACGGAAGCGAGGTAGAAAGGGGGAGGAAGACGCCCTTATTTATTCCCGGGGTGCCAGTACCCGAGGTCCGACGGCTTAACGTGCTCATCTTACGCACGGCGGATACTTAGTGGTTCGAGCGTTATTACCTGCTGGGATCGAACCCGAGGTCTTTCCGTGGCAGTCACGAACGTTGACCACTAAGCCATCCGCGGCCCACAATATAGCCCATTGAGTTGCTCACAGTGGTCGTTAAACACCCAAACCAAAAAGAAAAAAGAAAAAGAAAAAATAGTGGTTCCTGACTTTAAATTACCAGTACGAAAAGATCGCAGCATAAGACATGGAGACGATAGTTTACAATAGCATATGCACAACAGCGTTTGATACTACTGCCGCTCGCTCGAAGCGACTGGTATAGCTGATGCTGAAATTCAAGTAATGAGAGTTTCACTTCCACTTTTGGCAGAGGCGTAACTAAGGCGGGGCAGGCAGCTCCTGGCGCAGCTAAAGGGAGGGCGCAAAAATCACTGTTTACAATCTGATTGGAATTGAAATTTTTGCACTAATTCCTGGTATCGTTTTTTTCGTGTCGTTCTTTGTCGTTTGTACGTTTACATATTTATTTTATATTTCGCCAGTTTCGATCGTCTTGGCAGCTTAAAATTCGCATTTCTTCTTCAAAATGTTCAGGGGATGTTAATTATTCACATTCAGAAATGAAGGCGCTACAGTACGTATGTTATAAGAAATGGATGTCGTGCACATTGTTGATGGTTCTCTAGGGTATATTCGATCAGTGCTACGACTGCGAGCCGTGACTATCAACTGCACTTATAGTACTGAATGTCTAAACGCCGAACCAGTTGGGGATCTGACCTCCCTCATCCTCTTTTGTGTTTTCCAACCTAAACGGCGTCTCGCGTCCAGTTCAGCTTCCCCATTCAGAACATCCTTGATCTAAAAGCATAGGGAAATACGCGAAACCCTCCTCTAAGAGTCCCCCATTTCCTAACTCCTTTCTACCGAATTAAAGAGGGTAAAGTGCCGTTGACGTTTGGGACGAAAAATGACACCCCACTTCACAATACCCTATTTTCTATACATACCTCAATAAAAATGCTTAAGCATTAGACTATTAAACTATATCGAGTCGGGTAGCTGGATACTAGTAAAGACCCCGCTACCACAGTAAGCTACTATAGGAAGGAAACTGAACGAAACTTAGGCAAATAAATCAACTGCATGAAGACGTACTTGAGATACATTCTTTGTTTTGCTGCTTAATAAGTATTTCAAGTTCTTAAATTAGTGTGTGTGATTTCTTATCTAAGTTAAACTGGATAGTAGAAGAAGTCTAAGTTTGGTGTCAATTTTCTGCTAAGCAATGAAGAATCCATGCTGAATTTGTGTGTATGTAAGATAAATAGATGAAAAACAGTTTTATGGTTATGCTGTTTTTATTTCTAGGCACAACCAATTTTGTTGTTAACTTGCGTCTTTGTGTAAAAATGAATTGGCATTTTTTTATTTCATTTTCCAGTAAAAAAATTTTTCAAAAGAGTTTAAAGAAAAGGAACTAAAAATTTGTTTGGGGAAAAGGGAATCTCGTTCCCATCTGTCTTATCTGGTCGCGGGCCTTTGTTCCATATGCAATGTAATGCTGGAGATAAATTCTAAGCACTAAGTGGGAATAAGTACTGAGAGACGCATTCAAACCTACATTTTCCTGCTAAAAAAGTTATAGCCACTTAAAGACCAGTATTAAATATTATTTTACTCTCAAATTTTTGTCATGTGCATTACTGTGTGGCATAGTTAACACTAATCAATACTGAAGAGCAAATCCAGGTAACAGCAAATTATTGTTAAGAAATAAATAAAATTCCTTCCCTAAATATGACCATACATTAGTGCGTCCGTGCATATTACGATTGATAAATATTTCAAGTTAATCGCCACTCTCCCACACATTAAAGTATGAGGTTGAGATACTGAGAATGTGAACTATTAAAACCTGTGGTGTTTACAGCATTTACTTTGGGGCAAAGGAGATGAATAAGGAAACCTGTAGTTGTCACTGGCGACTGGCTAACGCATCAAATTTTTGTATCATTCTGCCTTTTGACAGATTATTTTAAAGATTAATAAAGAAATTAACTTGTGAGGTTCGTAGTTCAGAGGAGAACAGTGCAGGTTGTGTCCCAACTGATTCTGAAAATACTGCACCACTTCCGTTTGAATGGTATTAGAAACAGAACTTTTTGATCTCATCAAAATGGAAGGAGAGATCATCAGCACAAATCATCTCATCGCAGGTAATCTCAATCTCTTATTTTCGGTATTACCTTTGAAAGTTGGGCCCAAAATATCACAAGATACAAGGATTGGAGAGTCCACAACACCAACCTTTCTTTCTTCCCAGCACTTCGTCCAAGGTACCCCTCCACGGTCATTGATTCTATGTGCAGCAAACTCTCAGAAAAATCCAATTGTCTGAGACCGGAGACGACAGATCACAGTTCATAGCCCGAGTGAGCTCCGGAAAGAGCCCTTATTCACTCTGGTTACAAATTAGCCCGGTTTTCTACACAGAATATAATACTGAGTTAACTATTTAGCATTGAGCCGAAAAATGACCTTCCCAAATCGTCTTTTCAGTAGTGGAGAGAATGAAAGGAAGGATTATTTGCAGACTTTCCTCCGTTAGCTCCCACGTTGCTGGCTTCTAAACCGAAATCCCTATCTTTATAGTAGGTAGCGGCCCTTTCATTTGGAACCTACAAAAATAGGTGGATCGTATCGGAGCTAACAGGGTATCATTATTTATGTGGCGCATTTGTTACAATAATCGACAAAGTTGTAGTCTCGATTTTAGAGTTGGCGCTGTAACTTCTGCTTTTACTATTTTTCAGAAATGTTCTTCCATAACCGTGAAAACATCAGAAACCTCACTTTCAAGTTTCACGAGTGGAATGAAAACGGAATTGTAAAAAAAGATCTATATATTGGAAATCATTTGGGGGAAAAGTTATTTTTGCTTATGCATGACAAGTTTCTTATATTGGGATGAGGCCTAAAATCGGAGAATTTCGCACTGTAAGCATAACATCTAAAAATTTAGCATGTGATTACTTGCTTACCTTTTTGATAACCTCAATTAGCATAAAAAGAATCTGTGTTATAGTATTATTAATTTGACTATGGAATGGTTATTGATTATTTTGACTATCGAATCGTTATTAATTATTTTGACTATAGAATCGTTACTGATTATTTTGACTGGAGAATCGCTACTGATTATTTTGACTATGGAATCGTTATTGATTAAGGTGTTGAAAATACGTTGAATTTTGTGATTTTTTATTTTCTGTCATCACGAGGAGTTAAATCTGTAATATTCGCTTGCTGGTGGATTTCTTTATGGGTAATTTCTACTCTGAACTGTTCAAAAGTTAGTGAAAAATTTGTACCAATGCAATATAAAGTTTGAACTTGATTCTCAGGAACACAATAATTTTTGTTCTAAGATCTGAAATGGGAGCTTTCGAGACTTAAAGCGCATCTCCAATCGGCAGAAGGCGATTTGCTACCAGAATGGCAGACATGTTTTTGAACGAAGCACAGGAGTAAATTGGTAATCACAAAGGTCCTGTTGGGGAAATTAAGAACTCGAAAACCAAGAACAAGTGACTATATGACAAGTTGTCAATGGAAACTGAGACCATTCTGTTACCCTCTAGGACATTATGCCTTTATATACTGAATTTTAACAACAATGTTATTTTCAGTTCCTGATATTCTGTATTATTACGTATTTGCATTGTTACATTCCATAACTTACCTTGCTTACGTAACTCTATTGTTTGATTCAGTACTTTATTTTTGCGTAATTGTACTATTCTTTTAATTATTTATTTCATTGTTCAACTTTGTTTTCGATTTACTTGGTCGAACAATGAATGTCTTTCTCGTGATTAGAAGGTAAAGAATAGGAATTTTGCTGCGATCAAGGAATTTATGTATATCTCTACTTCTTGAGGCGTGTTTCCGGTTTTTTTCTGCATCTATAATAATAAAATTACTGTGTCTGTCTCTCAGTCTTCTATAGAAGAAACAACGCAGCAGAGAGACTTAAAATTTGGCTGAAGCCCGCAGAGAAAATGGGGGCGTGTATCTCAGAGCCGTTTCTTTACATTTAATTTTACGAAATTTTAATTAATTTTAGTTTTTAAAGCATTCAACCATTGTTGAAATATTTTGTTTTCGATTGAAGGTTCAACGACAACCGTGAGCAACTCAATGGGCTGTCGCCCGTGTCTAATTTAGGACCACTGGTTCCAGGGAAGCGAGAGAGCCAGAGTCGTAAGACAAACCCAACATCCATGACTCACCGGCTTTCGAACCCAGACTGTTTCTCGAACGAATGGTCCGTCGCTTAGACCACTGCGCCACCGAGGCAGGCGGATTTTTATATTTGATGTATGCTGCGTATGAGAGCTCTCACAGCAATTGCTTATTTCACTTTTGCGCAACATTTTTTCATTACACTCTTGCTGAACAATGTTTCATTACATTTTGCAACAATGTATCATAAATGTAAGAATAGTTCATTGCACTGTTGTGTAAACTGCGGGAACCTCACGCTGAAAGTAGTAGAAGTGACAATATGAAAATAGCTTGTGCCAAAATATTTGGTCCACGCTTCCGAAGTGTTACATTCATCCTTTCACCGCAGTTGCTGCCGGGTTTGTTTATTTTTAGCCATCAGCTCGCGGTGTGTTACCACGTGGGCAGTAACAATTTCTGCGAGAAAATTCTGACTTGGAAAGTTTCTTCATTGTCTTGCATTTGACATAATATGACCGTTTTCAATTTGAAATTCGAGCTTGCTCTTTATTGTGTCAGATTTCCTAAATATTTCGTGTAACCTTCCGTCGCAGTTACCGGGGGTTTGTTCACGTTTCAAGCAACGGCTCTCCATGTAGATCTCATGACGCGCCATAAATAGTGCCACTATTTAATTACAAAGATGATTATTTTAGAGAAGAAATATAAACTCACGGACAATGAAATTTGCGCACCTAGAAAAAACATGCTACAACCGCGAAGCTAGAGTGCGTGCTAGTGTGCAAATGAACCACGTTTGAAGTGATTGCGCAGGACCGCACACCCGGTGGTGGCACTGCAAGCATGAACTGGCAGCCTTATAAACCGGCGGGTAGTCAACGCCCCATGAAAGCGAAAAGCACCGGCTGACGCAAGAAAGAGTACAAATTGACAAAAATGCCGGGTAAACGCCAGAGACCAGGCCTCGATTTAAGCAAATTACGGACTTTGAGAGAGGCATGATCATCGGGCTGAAAATCGCTGGGTGGTATGCGCGTCGTACAGTCCGCCACTGGGATCGTTTTGACCTATAATAGGTAGTTAGAATGAGAGAAGGTAGGTCAATGAGTTCGTCCAACCCACTCCGGCTTAGGGTTCCAGGAATCAGTGACGTCAGTGGAACACTCTTGGAGCTGTCCTACGCTCTCTCTTCACAATGCGGGCCGCGGGTGGCCTAGTGTGCAACGTTCGTGACTACCACGGAAAGAACCTCAGGTTTGATCCCAGGTAGGTACGAACGCTCGATCCACTAAATATCCGCCGTGCGTCGGATGGGCACCTTAAATCGTCGGACCTCGGGTACTGACTTCCCGGTAATAAATTAGGGGCGTATTCCTCCATCCCTTCTACTTCGCTTCCGTACCACTTTCCTATCGGCACTCTAGCCCAAATCTCCTTACTTCCTATTTCTAAGGGTTGTTTAAGACCTGGAGTCAGACACTCCCTTCCTAAAATCCTCTACATATGATCTGATCTGATCTCCACAATGCAGATGTCCACGCGGTATCGTGAACTCATTTTCAAATCAAGGTAGTTATATTTCTTTGTTGAATCAAAGGATGATTTTACAATCATCCGTTACCAACTGATTTCAAGCACAGGCTGAAAATGCTATTGCTAATTGCTTGGATAAAAGCTTCGCTGCCGGCAAATGGCAACGTTAAAAACGACAAAGCGGTCGCCCAGGGCACCGCACTTAAAGAGAAAAAAACAAAATAATTTTAAATCAGTTTTGTAGAATTTTTTATAAATTTTTTTGTAAGTTTTGGAGCGGGAGGCCCTGAAAAGATTTTTATTCAGTTTTTTTTTTTTTTTGTTTCCAACCCCTTCCTTCCTTTTTGAATAGGTTATCGCCAGTGTTGTAGTCGTAAAATCAGCAGAGGGTTATACAATGTGCAAATCCCCAAAATCAGAGGTTATACTACGTGGTTAAAAAAAAAAAAAAGAAAAAAAAATAGGGCATGGTACCCTCATGGAGGGGGGGGGCTTCTTAACAATTATAACTATGAGCTCACTTACCGATATGAATAAAGTATCTTCTCCTCTCTCCTGTCAATGATGACATGTTGAAGAGCATGCACAAGATTACTTTAATTTGTACTGAAATATATCCCTTAAAGCCTGACGAGATAAGTCCTTACAGCACTGTTCTTCTCTAGAAGAAACTCTTGATCTACTATCAGTTCCTGAACGAATATTCATCAACCAAGAGCTTACATATTTTTTGGATTAAATCGTTCAATGGGCGGTCCATTTGAATTTATGAACATCAGGTTAGATACATTAGAGAATAACAAAGATGCTCTCAGATCGGTTATAATGTTGTTCATTAAACTCAATCCTCGTTCGTATTCAGCTGTCGAACGAGGCAGAGTTGAAATCGTCCTTAAGAGGGGTTTTAAGTCTTGTGGTACAACTTGGACGTTTTCAGTATATTCTCCCAGTCTCTAAGAGAATATACTGAAAACGAGAGAATATTCTCTCAGTCTCTGAGAGAGTACAACTTGGACGCTTTCAGTATATTCGCTCATTAATGACATTTCATCAACATTAAAACCTCTACAGATTCGCCTTGTTTCTAGTTCTCCATAGCGCATGTCATCTGTTTTAATATTTTGTCCCTCTAACGAAGAAATATCTTTAAGAAGTTGTACATTTTCACTGTTTGAATCTGAACACAGTCTTGATTTCATCCTGTCAGCCGTGCTTTGAATAAACTGTTTTGGTTAATAGGTACAATTTTGTTGTTAGGAATAAATGGGATATTTTTAAATAATAATTCCTCGTTCGCTGCGAATGCTATATGAGTTTTTTTTTCCAGGATTTTCTCCGAAACTCTCTATAATTCTTATTGTTCTTTTTATAACATGTTCAGCTGTTGGCAGCGATGTTGTTTGAGATTGAAGTTCTGTTGATAATACGGACATTGAAGGTATACGCTATTCTGTCAAAAAAAGCAGAGTGTATTACGCCGTATACACTCCACTACAGCCCTGGTTATCGCCCTTCAGATACTGCGATTTTCAGATTTCAAATGATTTTATGACCTCTTTAATGTTTTCCGTTCGACCGTGTTGGGACGGGGTTACAAATAGATGGTGCCACCGTACAAATACGATATTGCACATTGATTTGTGACAGATTTTCAGGGGGGGGACATAGGAAAGGATACCTATTTAACCAGTGGGTCCAGCCTTACGGCCGTCACTTAACGTGCTCGTCCGATGCACGGCGGATATTCAGCGATTGTTAGCAAATCACACCATCTCTGAAAGATCAGCCCAGGTTCGAACCTGAGGACCTTGCATCGACGGTCTGAACTGCTAATCACTAAGCGGCTGGGGACGGGGTTACCGAGACTTACTCTTCCTTTCTTTACGGACTTGGCCATCGTTTTTGTGACGTCACGCTAAGCAACGGAGTTGAGAGTCATCAAAAAGTTTACAGCACAACGTTTGTGGGCATTCAGTCCTACTTAATGATTGAAGGAAGAGCTTAAATAAAGACGATATTTTAGTTTTCTGCAAATTATTTTATGACAGAGCAGTTCTACCGAAAAAAAAAAAAAGAAAATTGCGTCTGATTTACCTTTCTCGGGAATTACGCTTTCTCGCTATTTCTGTTCCGTACGAGTATAAACGGTTATACTGAAAAGCTCAACGCAGTTTTAAACAGACGCAGAAAATAACTGAAATGCAATCCATTAGTACGTTGGTGTACTTTTACATTGCAAATTGAATCTGTAAAAGAAAAACCGGCGAAAAAATTTATAAAACAGCCTCTAAAATTGCGGTTTTAAACCATACCTTTTTCTGACCAATAACATTTCTTTCATCCAAAAAATAATAAATTTGAAAAGGCAGACTGTTCCTAAATTTATACTGAGCACGCATTTGAAAACGAAAGTCACTCACACACACACAAATGCTAATAATGCTGCTATAGTCTACATTTTGTGTGTGGTTTTAACAACTTAGACTCCTCCCTCCTCTAGCCTATTTTGGAACTGAAGAAACCAGGAATTGGAGATAATATTTTCTCATTATTTATCTGCATAATGTTGCAGGGTATACAGATATAAATAAAAAAGTTTTGAGGTTGCCAACTAGATTAAATTAACACTGAGAATGTATAAAACTTAGCACACTGTACACACATAAATAAATAAACGGAAAATAAATTTATCTTGTACTGATCTCGCCCCCCCCCATGGTTATGAACATGTGTTAGAAAATGCATGCTTCATAATTTTTTTACCACACATGAAATGAAGATTGAAAATATACAAAAATGAAGATTTAAATATATTTATTTGTGTAGGGTGTAGGGTAGATAGACTGGGGCTAGGATTTAGTTCCCCTGTAATGATATGGTTATGACCAAATGTATTGCCAAAATTTGGAGATAATGCCGTTGTGAGTTAGGTTTACAGGAAGAAGATATTCATTAAGTAGCTGCTGCAAATATAGCATATTTTATTTTCCCTGACTTGTTATTTAAGTAGCCATTTTTCAACTTTGAGTTGTTA
The DNA here is from genome assembly GCA_039090855.1 of Macrothele yani. Lineage (NCBI taxonomy): Eukaryota > Metazoa > Arthropoda > Arachnida > Araneae > Macrothelidae > Macrothele > Macrothele yani. The sequence goes on from CM077002.1 coordinate 134,040,068, forward strand.
TCTAAAAATATGTTTAAAAATACAGAAACGTACTTGAGTTGCAGTTCAAATTTAGTTTGATTACATTTTGAACATTTTTCGTTTACCAATTCAACTTTTCAATCTTCTTTGTCACTAATTTTTTTAACACAAATTTTAAATTTTGTACATGGAGTAACTGCTCACAATCATCAGTCAAAAGACATTTAAATAATTTGAAGCAAATAATGAATATTTTCACAATGTCTTCAGCTATCAGGGGACATGCCCGTCGCTTGGCGCGACGTCACAAGCAAATTCTTAATCGGATAACCGGGCCCGTTAAGATAGAGGAAGAGGAGGAGTCCCGGAGGCCCCGGTTGGGAGCAGTGGACACGTGACGGCACTACCACACGGCGGAGCGGCTCCGACGGAACAGGAGGACCACCGGTAGAGGGGATTGACGGATCGTGCGCCAGGCACGAACGGTTCCCACGGGGACCTGGTCCACTATACAGGTAGATATAGCGGCTCCTGTGTGCCCACGAACCATTACCCGACGCCTCGCGGAAGCGAATTTACGATCCCAGCGCCCCTTACTGTGCTGCCATTAATACCGGAATATCGCCGGCTTCGTGTGCAGTGGTGCCAGGCCAGAGCGACAAGGAACGCCACAGACTTGCGACGTGTGGTGTTTAGCGACGAGTGCCGTTTCGTTTTGGGGACAGATGATCATCGTATCCGGTTGTGGAGGTCCCGGGTCAACGACACAATCCCAAACTCGTTATCGAGCACTACACCTCTCCCACTGCAGGCATTATGATCTGGGAAGCCATAGTCTACGATAGCCAATCAACTTTAGTAGTGGTACGTGGATCATTGACGGGCCAACGGCATGCGCATGAGATCCTACGGCCCCATGTGTTCCCATTCCTGGCGAGGATTCCAGGTGCGCTATACCAGCAGGATAATGCCAGCCCGCACATGGCTCGCGTTGCCCAGGACTGCCTACGTCATGGCCAGACACTTCCATGGCCTGCCCGCTCCCAGGACGTGCCCCCTATCGAGTATGTGTGGGTCCAGAGTAAACGCCGGCTCCCGCTGTGCCGCACTATTCAGGATTTGAAGCACACCGTCGAACATGTGTGGGCCAGTCTTCTGCAGGACAACATCAGGTGTCTGTTCGCCTCCATGCCGGACCGTACTGCGGCATGTATCGCCGCACGAGGCGGTGCGACGCGCTATTGAAGATGACTGGACTGCGTGCCACAGATCCCTCTGCAATTGTCCTGCAGCTCTGTTCTTGCCATCATGTGTATCATTCATCTGTATCATTACGTCCATAAAATTTCAGTTCAATCGAATGCTTCCTTCTTGGTGCTGCAAATTTCACTGCTCGTGAGTGCATTTCAATGAAATGCAAATAGAATTAAAAAAATAAAATGCGAGAGAAATCTAGATTTGTTCGTATTACATTTCCTCATATTCCTGTTTCTCCGTTCGCGCATTCTTCCACAGCATCTGCACTGTATACTTATTTTACCTGGTCGCAATCTGGATCCACCATGCTGTTCACTACTGTAATCATGACTGCCATGATAGAGACCATGCTCTTCCTTTCAGTTGAAGCACCTTCCATTTCACTTTAAACACTTGCAGTTCCCTGTTCGTCTCAATTCCACTATGAGTATCAATAATCACAGGGGTGAATTGGCCCACCAAGATACTGGAACATCTTCCGGCGGACCATTCGAGAAATGGCCCACTTCACCTATTCTTTTTCCTGGATTTCTTGGAACGAACGAATTATTATTTTGGTACATACGAATAAAATAATGGTAAACTTAGCAATTGAAGTCACATCAATAATATCTCGTGCTGAATAATTCAAGTAAATAATGTAGGAACAATAGCTGTCAGAAGCGCGATTCACAAACACTTTAGCGGAGTTAAACTGCAGAGATAGAGATTTTATTTACAATTAAAATCAGCTAAAAGACACAGGCAAGATCTTTCACAGACCTTGACTGTGGCCTAATCAGCAACACTGCATCTTCAGGCCTAATCAGTAACACTGGTGTACATGTACAGTATTATATAGTTATCTCCCCACAATTCCCACAATGCATAGCGATGGCAAGTTCAGGTTGCCAGGTAACAGTATGATTAACAGAGGTTTTTACAAAGTTAGTACATAATCATTAAAAGTTTTTAACCGTGTCAGTAGTCCTTGCCAAATAGAGTTCACATTGATCGCCGTTTCCTCAATGCAGCACTCTTCAGAAAAAAACGTAATGTATAATGCCCTTGTAAATAGTAACGTCTGTTTATTACTAGCAGATGTAAGAATCCTAACCCCATCTCAGTCCAGATAAAATGTTCCGTTCGCGAAAGTCCTGGTTAATGATGTTGAACTAGTATTGGAACGAAGCGAGTATTCATGTTCCGCCATACGCAATTCAAGATTTCTTAAAGTGGATCCTATGTAGCAGATGTCCTTGTTTTCCAGCAGTGGCGGCTCGTGGTAGGAAAAATAGGTGAAGAGCTACAAGAGCAATATGAAAATATATCTACTGTCTTCAATGAAAATCAGTTAATGAGAACTTACCAATTTTTTTTATATATTAGATCAATTCTTCTTCCCTTTAAAGCTGGAAATTTGTCGATTATGTCGTCAGAAAATAGGTGTTTCTTCGTGACATCAAGAAAATGTCTTTCTGAATAGAAATATTTGCCAAAGAAGCAAGTTTATCTGGAGAAATAGTGTTTCTAGAGTAAGTTTGTATTCTTTTAAGGCAAGAAAAACTTCTTTCCACTGAAACACTTGCAGATGCAATTGTTAAAATCCGGAAAACCAATTTATAAGCTTCAGTAAAAATGCCTTTACCTCCATGAAGCTCTACAAAAAGTTCATGAGTCGATATATACCTTACTTTTTCATCAGCATATACAAGACTCAGTTCATTTTTAAGGCTCTGGTGTTTACAAAATATTTTTCCGTAAAAATGTTGTAGATTTTCAAAAGCGTGAGAGGGAAAGCATGAATTAAATTGGTCGAATTTGGTTGTGTCAGCAAGACAGGGAAATTGAAGTTTAAGTTTCTCACTGCCTTGAAATATTATACTCAATTTTTTTAATTTGAGTAACACAGTATATGTCTAGTGATTTTTTCTGCAAAATTTCGAATAATAGATTGGTGAACCAAGTATTTCATTAAATACTATTCCCAAAAATGTAAATTCAAAAGTGTTCATATCATTTAAAAACCCTTGGGCAAGTTGAATTGATTTTTTGTCTGATTGGTCACTATTTGTGAGAAATTCGAATACTTCCTTCAATTTATCCCAATCTTCAACTATTACACTTACTAACTTCGAAGTGGAGGACCATCGAGTTTCTGTGATGGTTAGCATGCCTCTTGCGGTTGTTGATATGAGTGTATTGTTTTTTTCACCACTCAGTGAAGTGATCGCTTTGCTGAGTATTGAAAAAAAGGAATTACACTAAGGCTTGCAAAAATAATTCGACACTTAGAAATTTTAGAAAAACTCTGCTGTAATACAAGGTTCAAATGATGTACTAAGCAATAACAAAAACAAATTGAGAAGCTTTATGCTTAATTTTTCTGGAGCCCAGTCAAGTGTCCAGACATTACGCTTGCCCCACCGTAACATTGTCCTATTGACTTGTGTTGATAATCAAACTGTTCCAAAATTTTGTCTATCATTTTGTATAAAGCTTCTGACGTTCTATCTTCACTCACACCACGGAAACCCAAAAATCGCTCAACCAATACACCTTCCGAATCAACAGATCTTATTATTAAAGAGCACTCGGAAGTCTGGTTATGTCTTCCCATCTACTTGAATATAAAAGCATTTATCTTCATTTATTTCATTTTAGACGTGATCGTTTATATATTCAGAAATAATCATTATCATCATCATCATTGTTAACCATTATCAATCCACTGCTGAACGAAGGTCTCCCCAAGTTTCCTCCACAACGATCTGTCTTGTGCCAGTCTCCTCCATGTCACTCCCGCATACTTTTGAATTTCATCCACCCATCTTCCATGTGGTTTTCTTCTGGGTCTTTTCCTATCCCTTGGAATCCAATCTATAATTTCGGCTGTCCATCGATGGTCTGTCCTTCTGGCAGTATGTCCAGCCCATTGCCATTTCAGGGATTTAACTCTGATCATGATGTCTTCCACTCTTGTCATTTTTCGGATCCACGAGTTCCTCTTCTTATCTCTCCTGGTTACAGCAAGCATGCACCTCTCCATGCTCCTTTGAGTTGTTTGCAGCCTTTGTATGTCTCTTTTAGTTAAGGTCCACGTCTCTCCACCATACGTAAGCACTGGAAGGATGCATTGATCAAACACTTTTCTTTTAAGACATAATGGCACATTGCTCTTGAAAATTATGCTGTTTCTTCCAAAAGCTCTCTAGGCAAGTTTTGTACGCCGATTAATTTCTTCATCAATGTGACCCTCATTTGATATCTGCTGTTCAAGATAAATGTATGAGCCTGTTATCTCCAGCTTTTCTCCATCAATCGATAAATCTTCATTTCTTGTAAAAGCATTGAACATCATTTTTGTCTTCTGAAAGTTCATTTTTAATCCCACTGCTTTACTCTTGTCAGCAAGTTCCTGGATCATACTCTACGCAGGATTTCAGAGCCATTGTAACTGCTGATGGTTTCACCGAATCAAAGGCTTTTTCATAATCGATAAAAGCCATGCACAATGAAAGTTCATATTCCCTCGCTCTTTCAATTAGTTCTCTCAGTACGTGGATATGATCTATTGTGCTGTAGCCACTCCTGAATCCAGCTTGTTCTCTCGGTTGAGCCATGTCCAGTGTCACCTTCAAGCGGTGAGAAAGAACTTTAGTAAAGATTTTATAAACCACTGATAGGAGGCTGATAGGTCTGTAGTCCCTGAGATCCTCAATATCACCTTTTTTATGTAGCAAGATCATTGTAGCGTTGTTCCAATCCTCAGGAATCTTCCCTTCATTAAGGCATGGGGTGAAAATTTGGGCGAGTACTGTTTCGATTTCTCCACTTGCTTCTCGTATGATGTCTGCAGTAATTCCATCTTCTCCTGGAGCTTTTCCCCGCTTCGTGTTCTTGATTGCATGTGCAACTTCTGCTGGGAGGACTGGAAGAACTCTGGTACTGGTACCTTTCATGATGTCTGGAGTAAATGTATCATCCCTTTCATATAATTTGGAGTAGAAATCTTTCACTCTTGTCAAAATTTCGCCTCTATTTCTTGTTACAGAACCATTTTTTTCTCAGCGCCATAATCTGTTTTCTTCCCTTATTCAGATGTCCCTTTGCTATCTTTAGGCTTTGGTTGTTTTCAATTGCTTTCCTTATTAGTTCACAGTTGAATTTCCTTACGTCTTCAGTGATACTTTTTCGTACTGTCTTGCATAGCTCTATATATTCCACTTTGGAAGTGACATCTTCTTTAGTTGTCCTCATCTCTCTTCTTTTTTGCATCAACATTTTGGTTTTTCCTGATAATTTGTTCACATGCAACTTGTTCTTAGACCCAGCTAATTTTGTTGCTGTTTCCATAAGAGCTTTGGTTAATTTTCTGTTAACTTCAGAAATATCCACTTCTTCCGATGTTAGGCCTTCTAAAGCAGATAATCTGTTCTTCAGTTCCAACTTGAAGGTATTATGGTTTTTTTTTTAAGGTTGGTTATGTCAATACATTTTGTTTGTCTTATGAGCTTGCTACGTTCGAGTTTAGTGTTGAGGTGCATCTTACATCTCACCAATCTATGGTCACTACCTGTGTTGAACTTGTTTAGCCCGCTGCAGTCTTCTATGACGAATTTTTTGTTACACATAATAAAATCAATTTCACATGTTGTCCCATTTGGATGCCTCCGTGTCCATTTCCTGTGTGGCTATTTCTTGAAAAAGGAGTTCAAGATGAAAAACCCTTCTGCCTTTGCAAACTCTACGAGAGTATTTCCACGCTGGTTTCTGTTGCCGTGACCGAATTTACCTACTGAAGTTTCATTCTGTTGCCGTTGCCCCATTTTTGCATTGAAATCTCCCATAATTATCTTCAAGTGCTGCTTACCTTTATTATTTAGATGACGAATTTCCTCATAAAATTCTTCAGTTTCTTCTTCAGGATGACTTGTGGTGGGTGCATAAGTTTGAATAATCTGAGCCTGGTATCTTCTCGAGAGTTGGATAACGAGTCGTGCAGCTCTGTCAGAGGAAGTTTCAACTTCTACAACTTTATCCTTCAGTTTCTTGTTTATAATAAATCCAACACCACTAGTTCTACCAGTATCTGTCCCACGATAGTAGAAGAGATGTCCACTTTTCAGTTTAATGAGTTCTTCTCCTTTTCTCCTTACCTCACTTAGCCCGACGATGTCCCACTTGATCCTTTGTAGTTCCTCTTCCAATTCAAGAAGCCTTGAATCAGAAGATAGGGAGCGTCCATTATACGTAGCCAAGGTCAGCATCAGAGGGCAGCCTAGTCCGGTCCTCCGGGGATTCTTAGCACCCTCTGCCTTCATGTCGCACTGGCCGCTGCCTTGGCCAGGTACATTCCAGCTGCCGGAGACTGAGGGCCAAGATTTAAGTTGTGGAGTCATTTTGGAGGGGTTTGGCCATAACTCACCACGCTGGCCAAGCGGGTTGGTGAGTGTGGGATAACATTTCCTCTAATCCCGATGGTATAGTTTTACCGCTATTGGCGGTCGTCAGAGCCCCTTTAGTGGGAACAGGATGTACCACGAGAAGGCGGGGTTGACATTTGTCAAGGAGAGGCTGTGATGTTACATTCAATTAATTCGTTTTGAATAGTTTTTGAGTCACCTGTGAAGACATTTTTTATCCTTTCGTATTGATTTTGAATTTTAAAGGACTTCTTGATATCAACAGTGAAAGCAATTCCTTGAATTTCTACGATTTATCGAGTCAATGCCTTCGTCATGGTCACGGAATGCTAGTTCTTGTTTACTCAAATACAGTACTGCATCAATCATTGTCTGCAGGAAAAGTCTATTTAAAGAAACGCTTTCGTTGAAAATGCATTTTCAAAAGCCCAGCATTCTCCCTCAGTGTTCCGATTCTTTTCAAAACTATTTAGCATTAATTCGCATTTCAGGTGTTCGCTAGAATCACCACGTTTGTAAAATGACCGTTTTATATTTAAGAAATCTGAAAATTGTCTTTATTCCACGCCGAATTTTATTACTAAAATATAAGCAGGGCCAACAAAATAATTTTTGTAACACAGAAGGGCTACAAAGCCATTTATATTCAGTAAACCAGCAATTTTTAAAATTAATATTGTAAGATTTACCGCTCTTCTTGTTTTCTTTCTTGGCGACAACTGTTAGTGAACCCGTCGGTCGTCCTTGAAGTAAAATGCCTCTTTTATTTTCAACTTTCCACCGATTGAACGGAGTTTGCAATAAATTACAATGTTGTTCACAGGATAGATACTGAAAACTAAAACTATCACTATCAGTTAAACTGTACACGAAAATAAAGTAACTAATCAAGTTTTTAACAAACAATCACAAAACACGGAAAAACATATCTCTTTCAGAAAGTACGTACCAAAAAACCGCAAGAAAAAATCTCTAGTCGATTGCAAAGAACCCTTGGCAATCCGTCCCGTTCCACTGCGGTCTGTTCGTAAGGTCACGACTCCAGGTGCAGAGCCTTGACGTCTCATGAAAAAACACTTCACTTGCCCGGCAGATAGGGGAGGGTGACGTCACAGTTAACATGGCAACTCGGACGAAAACTGCAGACTTCCAAGCATTCTCATTTCAGCTCTTCACTTTAACTGTTGTGCGTATAAGGACTTGCTTTCCGTATTGAACGCGCATTGCGAAGTGATATCTAATCAAAATTTTGGGTATTTTGGCACTCAATAAAGGAAAAAAAGAATATATAATACGAAACTATTAAGTAAAATCTTATTTCAAATAAAATAGGTGAAGAGGCACTTCACCTACTTCACCTGAAAATCTGCCACTGTTTTCCAGGTAAGTAGAACGCAGTGAGATTAAAACCTCCACAGCGTTTCTTTAATTGCACAGAGTCCCTGTCTTTCTGTTTCAAGTCAAAAGCATTAGTTGTCCCCATCGCTTCTTTCCTGCAGAATCTCTTCAGAATGTTCACAAGTGGCTGGTTGAAGTTTATTGAACCCACATAGCGAACGTTACGTACATCTCTTTGTAAGGTTGTAGAAATTATTCTTAGTTTCTGATGAATCAGGTTGGCGACCTTATGCCAAAGGAAGCCCTATTGCTTTGCCAACTGGTAAATGTCATTAAATTCTTCATGACGCAATCCAATAGAAGACGAGTGGGAAAATGTCCTATTGATCAAAAATCGTTTGATTAAAATCGATTATTAATTAAAAATCGTAATCTGATAGCTATTGCTCCTACATATTTTACTTGAATGGTAAACTTCGTTTGAGCTTTATTACTGTCTGAAAGGTTAGTTACATTAAAAAAACTTCTCTTTCTATTTATGTTGTGCGTTGGATCCAAAATCAAATGGCAAAGTTTTCTGCAAGTCTGTGAGAAAAGTGCTCCATGACCAAACAAGCTTTTATAAATTCTTTAAACTAAGGCTACCAATAGTTAGACGTAGGTCGCTAGACTTGGGACCACAGGGTCATTGTTGGTATTTCTTACTCCCATTTTGTAATTTTGGAAGGAATAATACCTACTGTGGTAGTCTAACATACCCATACACTTATCCACTGGACGACACAGAGCACGAAGAGATTCTCCCAGGGATACTCAAAAATCTATGTCACACACACACACACACACACACACATGTATCTTAAAAGAAACAACGGTTTACCAGTATGAGCCGATGGGTCAAAATAATGGGTGGATTGAGGAAAAGCCTGTACTTAAGGAGGAGATACCAATACCATTGCTTGGTAGACGACCAGTTACCAAACAAATGTAAAATAAATTATGTAGGAAGATTGCTATGTTGCATGTGAACATTTTAACTTTCAGAACAGTGACGGTGCCAAAGAAATGCGAGGATGGGTTTTAGCCCACCCAGTTCAAAACGTTCCAGAACCACGTTGAGTAACTCATTTGATTTTTGATATTGCCAGATTCCTTTTTACATACGGATCCACATTCCATCATCCATCCTACAAAGTTGGTTGGTCTATTTCCGTTCGCTATATGTACTGTTGATCACTTCGAATGAACGCTGGGTGCAATTATACAAAAGGATTGTAAATATTTTTTATTATTTGAAATTTCTTGCAAATTATTGCCCAGGAGCATGCTTATCGTAAACCAGAGGTTCAGTGACTGATCTTCCTCGTTATTTTAAAGATGAAAATACTCAAATGTCAAAATTGGAAGCAGGATACAAGAACTGTCTGTTTGTGAATTGGGTTAAGTACTTTAAGGGAAGCGCACCGACAAATCCAATTGAATTTGGGGGAGAGGGACGTGTTAGATGCATCTATAAAAGTCAATCCATCTACAATTATTTCAGACACTGTTTTAGCTTCACTTCCTCTATCCATCAGCAATGTAGCTGTTGTTAAAAGAATATTTTCTAAAAATGAATTTTCTGAGAAATGCAACTCGAAATTGCATGAAAGTCGAAATGCTTCAGGCTCTACTTAGAATTAGGTGTCATTTGAATTTTGAAGAAAAATGTTTCAAAAAGATTATTATCAAAAAGTAAAAAAATTGAAAACTCAATGTATGAATGCTCGTACTGTAAGGAAAGAGATGATAATGATGATATTGACATTATTGAAGAGTTTAATGTTACACCGAATGCTTAATTACAACCCATTAAAACGAATCTGGCTTTCATAGTTATGATTTTCTTCATTTACTCTTATTCAGTGTTTTGTGTCGTTGCACCTTTAAATTATGTGCCCACATGTGATTAATTTTTATTGGAAAATGTGATACTCTGCTAAGTTATGTTTTTTTTAATTGAATGAATGCAATACAAAGTTTTTGTACAACTGCAGTACTAAAGTATGAGAAATGCTGAAAGTTTCTTGAAGCGCTATCTTTTTTTCTTGAAACGCAATTTTTTAAGCTTTTATTTGAATACTGATGTCACATTTTTGCTATTCCTGCTATTTTTCATGGCAAACCTTGCTATTTTTCTAACATCTGATCTGGCAACACTGTTTGGTTGTGGTAGCGAGAGAGACGGGGCATTAGTCTGGGAGAGAGATAGGTCGAGTCTTGGAATTGACGTCGGAGACGTATTTTGAGCGTTAGGAATTGCGTCACTTAGCTGAAGCGGTGGTTTAGAAAAAAACAAAAACAAAAAAACCCACGAAGTTCGGGTCTGGTGTCGATAGCATTGACGGACACCAAGTTCGAGAGGTCCCAAGCCACTCATTTTTAGGGAAATAAACTGTCTGTTTTTTGTTATTGTTACTAAGGTTCAGGATTCTATAATTTTCTTTCAAACGGTGATTCTTTTGGGAACAAACCAACAAAAACAAAAAATGACGGCTATCGCTGTCTCGGGGCTATTTTGAGTATGTGATATAGAAAGAGGCGAGAGTCGCTACAAGAACGATAAGTTTTTATGCCTGAAAATTAAAACAAAAGATGCGAAATTTAGAAAAAAAAAACCATATAATTTGAGACTGACGGCTAATAATCCGTACAGCAGGAGCGTCAACTTCACCAAATTATTGGAGGGCTAGGTGTGAAGAGATCAAACGTGGGAGGGGCGCGTCTCTTCCATTTTCAAGAGAAAAGTAAAGGGGGGGGGGCAAAAAGATAAACTGCGAGGTTCGACGTATATTTTAAAACACAGTTGTAAATGCTCATAGAGAAAAGCACAAGGAAACAGAAATATATTGCTGAATATTAATATTTAAAAAAATCAGCCCGTGATTTTATAAAAATATCCATAGAGATTTTATTTCCAAACGTTTATTAAAAATATGAGAAATTAGTGCGGTTACTCAAACAAATGACAAAAAGCGCAAAAAAAAAGGGAGCTGAAGATTATACGTTTCTGTATTGTTATTTATTTATTGTATTTTTGACAATTGTTTTAAACACTTACCACATAGCACGAGAACATGTCAAACACAATACGGGGCTGCCAATCAAGTTTCATATGAAATGAGCAGTGCTAAATATGGAAAATAGTTTTCACTTATTTTGTTATTTAGAGCTTGCGAGTCTTCGAATTGACGTTGGAGACGTCAATTCGAATAATACTTCCTTATAAAGAATAATACTTTCCTATAAAGGAAACAGATGCATTTTTCTGCAATTAGCACAGCACACGAGAGCCTGAGTAGTACAGGAAAACATTTTTTCTATATAAAAATATTTCAGCTCACGCATTTAGAAAATGACATATACAAAAAAAAAACTTATTTAATTGAACAGGACCAAAAATATTGGGTGGTACTTCCTCCCAATAAAATTATTGAGGAGGCAAGATTCACTTTGTTCCCAATAGGCGGCACTTGCGCGTACACATTCTTTCATGATTCATCTGATAAAAAAAATGGTACGAAAATCCTCTAAGGGTACTTAAAATGTTAAATATTTTATTAGGTTAAGCTTAATAAATATGCTGAAAAATGCGAACCCAGAAATATTTTTCGGCGTCATGGCTTGGAATTGTTTTCTTTATTGCGCGAGCTCACAATTTAACCCAAAGGAAACTTCTTTCTAATGCAGAAATGGGAAATGTGCTGCCATCTGATGGCCATGCTGGTTTTAACCAATTTCTTCCTCTGACATTTTGTTGTTTGTAAAACTTTCCGAAGCTATTTGCAATTAATAAAACTAAGAATTTCGGGGAACTGCGCTTACTAGACTGTAAAGGCCGGGAAGTAAGACTAATCTTACTTCCCGGCCTTTACAGTCTAGTAAGCGCAGTTCCCTGAAATTCTTATTTTTATTAATTGTAAAAAGCTTCGGAAAGTTCTCTGGTAAATAGCACAGAAGTCCAAATTTCTAGGTTGTGGCATATTCAGTGGCGTACCGAAAAAACGTGCCACCTCCCTCCACTACTAAAAAAAAAAAATTTCTCCTAGATCTTTCAGCTATCAATTACTGAAATTTTTAAATTCCATGTTATTAACTAAGTTTTATGGGCATTTTAATAATTCAAATTCTTTGGAACCTACAGCCAGGTAATTTTCGTAAAACCAAAACAGCTGCACTTTATACTTTATTGCGTGTAACACAAATGTGCCCATTGTAATTAAAATGCCTGGTTTCGTACTATTACAAAGTACCACAAAGCACTTAAGCGAAAGTCAATCATATAACATAAATTTTATTCTTAACCAAAACTGTTGCACTTTATTGAGTGTAACACAAATATGACCATTGTAATTAAAATGCCATAGTTTCATACCAGTGGCGTATCTTAGGTTAGATACCTGGGCTATCTCACCCCTTCTCCCTACAGTATTTTTTTTAAACTGCGGTTTAATTGTTAAGTAATAGAAGTAACTTATTTTAGGCACATGCTATTGCTAACATGATACCAAAAAATTATGAGGATTAGGATTTGAACACTTATTTGTACATAAATTCCATTTTTCTTCTGAATACTTTATTCGTACTGGAACTCCATTCTTCGTTCCTTTTCTGTTAACTTGAGAATTACGCTTTCATAAAAATTTTCTTCCGAGTACTTTTTCATATTTAAAAAGAATGTTTTTCTCTATTGACAAAACAGCCAAGTTGCTCGAATGTACATGTCATTGTGGTTCTAAGATACATCTTGATTCTTTTTAATGCAGAAAAACTTCTTTCGGCAGATGCAGTTGATGATGGAAACTTTGGTGTTAGGTCTGCTATTTTGTACACCTCACTAAACACTATGTCCAATTTATTCAACTTTATGTAACAAGTAATGTATCTTACTGATTTATTTTTGTATTCATCAAGGGAATAAAACACCTTCGTTTCATTTTTTAGTCGAGCTGTATCAAAATTTGAAGCATAGAATTCTTTATATTCCGACAGCAGATGTTCCGGAAAGCTTTCACAAAATTTATCAAAACAATTCGAATCCAACAAAGCCACGAGTTTAAGATATAATATCACTGATTTTAATTCATTGACACTTCGCACAAACAAACAACTCTCGCGAAATACGTATTTTTATGGGCGGGAGCATGCGAGTGACTGAGGTTGTCCCAGTCTGCTTTTTCTGAGCGAATCGTTGCGCAAAGCAATGGCCCATTCCCCTTCGCACGCTCATTCATGTTGTCGTGGAAACGCCAGCAAGCGATCGTATAGGTCTTCGAATCAGAACAGCGAAGACTCTGGAAGAGCTACTTGCGTTATGCCATTGGTCTTCGCTCGCCAGATTGAGTCAAAGAAACGAACCCGCACGTGTTCTTTTTCGCAGCGAAAGCGTCGACATATCTTAATATCGTTTGTAATTGACTTTCATTTGTATCAAAGGACTCTTTTGCTGTCGCAAAGGTGTGTCGGCTTCAAAACAGCCGCAAACAGGACCTTCCACCTGTCATGGTTCAGCTCGTTAACACTGCACAAAGCAGGAACATCATCCGGTTGGTATCTCTCCTTGGGGTTTCAACCTCGGTTGAACCCTACCGAACTAAGGGCAGGATACAGCAGTGCTTCAACTGCCAAGGCTTTGGTCATGCCATGTCCAACTGCAGACAGAAGCCAAAATGCGTACACTGCGGCAAGGATAATTGCAGCAGGGAGTGCACGGCTGGCAAGAAGACACAGCGTTTCTGTGTCAATTGCAGTGTTGAACATGGGGCTAACTGGCGTGGTTGCCCCATTTACAAGCAGCTTGCCAACACGCTGCGGAAAAGCAACAGGCAGAAACCAGAGCCGAATCAGAAGAAGATGTCAAAAAGCAGGGCCCCTACTAAACCTACTGGTGTTGACCCCAAACCGGTAAAGGAGAGTGTCCCAGCTGCTCCCATGCCTTCCACCTATGTTACAAGCTCCAAGAGGAGGAAAAGGAAAGGCAAAAAGAACAAAAACAAGACTGCTGGTCAACCAGCAAAAGTTACACCTGCCCCTCAGGCGGTAACAAAAGTGGCTTCCCACCCTGCCACTACAGAGGTCACGGATCAAAAGCTGCTCTCAGAGCTTGTGGAGCGCATTGACCCCGCTGTCCTCAAACGGTTTCTGGTTGCCTGTCTGGTGGCTTAAGCCTGAGCTCTCGTGCATTGTAACGCATTATGGACAGTCTTAACATAATGTTTTGGACGGCGAACGGCATCAGGAATAAACTTGCTGAACTTGCAAGCTTCTTGAAAGATCGTGACATCGACGTTGCTCTTATCTGTGAGTTCAAACTCACACCTAAGATCAAGCGAGTCAGTGTTGCGAACTACCAAGTGTTCCGGCATGACAGATATCCGGCTCTCTACAGGCACGCAGCAGGAGGTAATGTCATTTTAGTCAGAAATGGTTTAAGTGCATCCATCGCACCCTTCAAGGATCTCAAGGATATTGAGGAACTGGCTGTTAAGCTAAAAACAAGCTCAGGCTTGATTAAATTAGCTTCCGTTTATAACAGTCTAGGAAAGGTACCTTCTGACGATGATCTTCACATACTCTTTGGGGACCCCATCCCCACTGTAACGGCTGCTTACTGGAATGCCAAACATCCTGCCTTGTTTAGTCGTTCAACTAATAGTGCTGGGGCGGCACTATCGCAATACATTGACAAGCTGGATCTTACAGTTGCAAGTCCGGTCCATCCTACTTGCACCCCGTCACACGGAGTTGGCGATGTCATTGATTTTGCTGTCCTCAAGTTTGTGAGGCACTTTCATCAGGTCTCTGTGGTTTCTGGGCTTGACTCTGATCATGACCCAGTCCTACTGAGATTGAACAGAGTCGCAGCCACCAAGCGGACGATGATGTATACTGATTGGAAGTTGTTCCAAAATATTATTGCTCAGGTTGATCCGCCTGCGGTGGACACTAGTACTCGCTCGAACGTCAACAGTGCGGTGGAGGACCTCATCGTTGCATACAGGTAATCTTGGATCGATGCAGGAAGCCCTCAGCCCCTGCCCGAGACCCTTATGCACTTCCTCCACGTATTGTCCGGATGATCCGCAAGAAGAACAAGTTCCGGAGGATCTGGCAGCGGTCGAGATCAGCCAACGACAGGGTTCGTTATAAATCGTGTCGCAACTCGTCAAGGCAGAATTCCGCGCGTTCAGTGAACTCCAATAGAACAAGTACCTTCTCAACGCGGGTCAACCTCGTCAGGATGATGGGTGGACCATCCTTCGAAAACTCCGGTGTAGTAATACTGTCATACCGCCCATTCTTGGTCCACAGGGTTTGGTGTACGGTGATGACGAGAAGGCTGGGGCCCTTGCTGATGCCCTGGAGGAGCAGTTCTCACCTCATGACATCCAAATCCTAGTCACACGGATAGGGTCATGGAGGCTTTAGCTACATACGATCTTGATGATACAGACGAGGTCATTTCGCCTGTTAGTTACCTCGACACATCAAAAAGCTAAAGATGAAGGAAGCTCCCGGAAGAGATGGAGTTTCGGCAAGAGCTGTTCAACTGCTCCCTGAGAGCTGAATTTTGGTACTGGTGATTTTTCAACGGGTCTCTCCGGCTGAAGTACTTCCCCAGGGACTGAAAACAAGCAGTGGTAGTGGTGTTGCCCAAACCTGGAACCAATCATACCTTACCTGAGAACTACCGTCCAATATATCTCTTGCCCGTCTTGGGTAAGCGCCTGGAGAGGGTCATCCTCTCTAGGCTTCTGGAGTTCTGTGAAGGTGTGATTCCTGACGAACAGAGTTGTTTCCGGGTGAAGCATGCTACGACCCACCAGTTGATCAGACTTACGGAATTCGTTTCTGAAGGACGAGACAAGAGCGAGTATTGCTCTGCTGTCTTCCTGGACATCAGCAAGGCTTTCGACCGCGTTTGGCATGACGGACTCTTACACAAGTTGCAGAAGCTTCGTTGCCCTCGCCCACTTGTTGAGCTGATTGGCTCGTACCTCAACAACCACAGTTTCATTGTTAAGATTAACGGTGAGCTTTCTTCGTAAAAGAAGATTTGGGCTGGCATTCCTCAAGGTTCGGTTCTTGCGCCAACGCTGTTCTCCATTTATCTGCACGACTTACCCAAACCCAAACAAGGGCGGGTCATGATGTACGCAGGTGATGCAGCTTTTGTCATCAGGTCCCTTAACAAAAGCAGAGCAGTAAAGCTCCTCCGGGACTTTCTATCTCAGCTGGAAACCTACTACACTGATTGGCGGATCAAGATCAATCCGTCTAAGAGCAGTGCGCTGTTGTTTTTGGATCTCTCCAAGGAGTACCGAAACTCGTTATGTTTCAAGAGACAATCCCCTGGGCTACCTCCACTAAGTACGTAGGGCACCAACTCGACTGTCGACTTTCGTGAGTGGTGAACATCAGCTACATCACGAATAAAGCTAGACAATGCCTTGGGCAATTAGCTCCACTACTCCACTGGAAAGCCTTCCTTACAACTCGGCACAAAAAATTACTGCTGTATAAGACGGTCGTCAGGCCGGTGCTTACCTACGCCTCCTCCATCTGGATTGGTATTAGTAGGAATCAGCGACAGAGAATCGAGAGGGTGCAGAGCCGAGCACTTCGAATGATCACTAGGGCTCCCCCTTGGACCCCACTTCGGAACCGACTTGGAATCGAGAAAGTACGTGAATCTTCCAACAGACTCGCCAAAAATTTTCTTCAAGAAAGAGGAAACCCACCTTATTAGACTTGTCAGGGGCGCGGTTGATTACAATCCCAGCGAATTCCTTAGAACTAAGGCGGCGATCGTTGACCCCCTTGACAGAGAGAGTAAGTATGTAAACACTGGTGGGTGTTACAGAGACCACTACCTCCTTCTTTTCAAGATTGGCATCGAGGTGGTGAAAATGGATTCTGCTCTGGCATTTGGATTTGGTATCGTTGTGTTCCAATCACTCCCTGGTGCGTCGGCGGCCGGGTGGTGTTGTGGCTCTCTGTGTTGTTGCACGGTACTTCGTTCCCTTTGCCCCCTTCATCCAGGACTGGTGTCACGGATCACCCTCTCCTTTCACTACATTTTTCTGTTTGCCTTTCCTATTGAGTTCACTTACTCAGATCTCGTAGTTTCCTATTTCTAAGGGAAGTTTTAGACCTGGGGTCAGACACTCCCTTCCTAAAACTTCTTCAAATATCGTATCGTGCTTTTATTTGTGTACATTTAATTTACTTTTGTTTGTGCATTCTCTGGGCTTCGCAGCTAACTTAGCTAACCTCGAATATACGCCATTGTTTCATACTATTACAAAGTACCACAAAGCACTTACGCCCAAGTCAATCATATAACTTAAATTTTATTCTTTTAGAGAACTAAGACCTGCATCTTCGAAAAACCACACGATTACAGTCACAAAAAGCACTTAACTGCCGTGTGATAGTGTCAAATGATGAGTAATGACCTTTTCCGATTTATACGAAAATACAGAACATAATAAGGTAATAAATAAGTAAAATTAAGAATTATGGCACACAAAAAGTGAAACTGCTTAAATTATTTGCTCATGAATACATATAAAACCGACATAGCATAATGCCAGAATGTTTTGCACGTAGAACAATATATTTCTCTTGACTCTGTTATAAAAAAAAATGACAGGTGAAATGACACACATGAAACAGGTCTCTTCGTTCCCGCTAAGAACACCTTTCAGTTTATTACATTCTGAAAGTTGAGCCGTTACGTGCAAACAAATGTAATACATAATACCTTGACCTCATTGTTATAAAAATTTCATTCACTGAACTGATATTTCTTTCACATTCTCTTCTTAATATGCATGTATAGGTACTAATGCTGTGGCAGTGCAAAGGGGTCTCAAGTCATCTGTAGTAGCTGCTTCCTTGCGAACCAGTTTTTATAAACTAAAATTGTGAAAATGATTTCCAGATATTCTACTTATTTATCGGAGAAATGCCAAAAATTCCTTTTATTTTTAATACTTCGTTCAAAGCTATCTTTAAAAAAAAATTCTGACTATTTCTTTAACCATCTTTATATGGAGTTACCGCAAAACATTTTGTAATTTTTTTTTCCAGTGGTTAGAGGCCTTCATAGCCGTGAGTCTCCCCCGTAGTGCGGGTGTTGCGGGGGCTGTCAGTACGCTCTGGGTAGTCCGAAGTGGAGCTTAGTGGAGCCAGCTTTTCTTTCCTGGCGGAGCGAGACTTGAAAATACGCCTCTTTTGAGTTCGAATGTCCCCCACTCACTCAAATAGCACATAGTTTTTTCTTTTTTATATCTGCGTTATAGGAAAGTATGAATATTGTTCAAAAACGGCACTTAAGGGGTTTTGGCATGAGCATACTGATAGGTGTCTTCCCCATTGCGGACGTCCCAGTTGCGGACAGGGGGGAAACAGTGCCGATTCCGGACAGATCCCCGTTCTGTCCACAACTGGGTAATAGGAAAAGGACTTAGTGAGGGATTAGGGAAACAGGAAAACACACCCCATTCCTAATCCCTCACCAGAAGGGTTGAGTCATTCAAATCAGTGGCGCACCCAGGAATTCTTGTTGGATGGGGCTATACAGGGTCCATAGGAAAGTCCCTTTAGCCTGGAATAACTTGCGAAGAGAGAGGTACAGTTATGCAAGTGAGGTAACGGTATAGTAAAGCGACTACGCCCGATCGAAAGCAACCAATAGCAGCGCCCATAGTGGCGACATGCGGACGTTAGCCATTGCAAATCGAAACTGAAAAGAGATAGAGCAAAATTTTCCAATTACAAAGTTGTAGAGCATCAATTAATTAGTACAAAACGAAATTTGTTTCACACGGATAAGATAAATTGTCGTCTGAATACCCTACAATGTCTGAAATCGATGCGCGACGATTCGAATCTGCATATTCACATTTCGCAAATGTAGCGGTGTGCAAATGCAGATTGTGACGTTGTACCGTACCTACGATATAAAAACCAGTAGCAGGATGTACCCTGATCAGAAGTTTAGGTCTACGTACGCTGTGTGAGAATGGCGAGCTTGGATTTCTGGGGTTACGTAAAAAATCAGGTGTATGCAACAGCGCCTCTAAGTCTGCTGGATCTACGTCGTCGTGCTACAGATGCTTGCAATAGTGTAACACCTTTCATGCTGAGGAATGTACATGCAGAGTTACTTTCACGAATACAAATGTGTATCGTGGGCAATGGCGAACTCTTCGAACATACTCGACATTAACTTTTTATCGCTGTGCGCCAGTTTGTCTGTTTTGTTTTTGTTTTGTCTGACATCGTCAAACTGTATTCACATAACTACGCATTTATGCAATAAATTGTGTGTATTTGCTCATACCTATGCATGTTTCCTTCAAACGTTCCCGCAAAAGGTCGCGTATCCGTGTAAAACAAATGTTTTGTACTAATTAATTGATGCTCTACAACTTTGTAATTGGAAATTTTGCTCTATCTCTTATCGTTTTCGATTTGCAATGGCTAACTTCCGCATTTCGCCACTAGGGGCGCTGCTATTGGTTACATTCGATTGGGCATATTCGCTTTACTATACCGTTATCTCACTTGCATAATTGTACCTCTCTCCGTTCGCAAGTTATTCCAGGCTAAAGGGACTTTCCTCTGCACCCTGTATACACTGAGTGGCCACTTTATTATGACCACCTGACAGTTTTAAGCAAATGAGCTATGGCTGCACGCTGTTGCCGCCATATGGCGAGTCTAGCATAAAAAGGGAAAGCTTAGTGCTTGCGACAGCAGTAGAAGTGATTTTTGGGTGACGAGATGGGCAAAAAATGCGATTTGACGGACTTTCAAAAATGCGATTTGACGGACATTTCACGAACGCGGCGTGAAATGTTTCAGAGCATCTGTTGTTAAAGTGTTTAAAGACTGGGTTTCTACGTGCAACGTGTGGTCGTCATCGACTAGTGACTTCTCGGGCGGAACGGAGAGTGTCCAGATTGGTAACAGGCAACAGTGCAGCAAATTACAGACCATCTTAATCAAGGGTCCCCTCAAATGATCTCTGCACGCACTGTTTGCCGTACACTGCATCGGATGGGATATGGCAGCCGAAGGCCTGTTCGAACACCTTTGCTGTCTGCAGTTCACAAGAGAAAACGTCTCTAGTTCGCACAAGGATTGGACAGTTGATAATTGGAAACAAATCATATGGTACGATGAATCACGTTTTCAGTTGCACCATGCCGACGGCCGAGTGAGAATTTGGCGGAACCAGCACGAAAGCATGGACCCCAAATGCATTGCTACAACCCTTCAAGCTGGTGGAGGCAACGTTATCGTTTGGGGAATGTTTTCCTGGAATGCTTTGGGCCCTTTAATTCGTGTTGATCAACGTCTGACTGGCACATCATATCTAAACATCGTTGCGGACCAAGTGCAACCTTTCATGTGGATGGTTTATCCCAATGGCAATGGCTACTTTCAACAATTCAACAAGATAATGCGTCCTGCCATAGTGCTCGTATTGTACAGAATTGGTTTCAGGAACATGCCGGTGAGTTTACTTCGCTTAGGTGGCCCTCACAATCTCCAGATCTCAACCCCATTGAGATTTGTGGGATGAAGTTGAACGAGCCATCAGACAGCTGGATCCACAACCCTGCAATCTCACACTCCTGGAAAGTGTTATTCAACAAGCATGATCTCAGAATCCACAAACCACCAATCAACATCTCGTGGAGTCCATGCCACGAAGAATCGGCGCAGTATTAAAGGCAAAAGGTGGCCCAACGAAGTACTGAGGGGGTGGTCATAATAAAGTGACCACTCAGTGTATATATATAGTATACGTACCCAATGTGTGTACATATATATATATACACACTATCTACCAACAAGTAATTTGACACCTGTGATAGCAAAGGAAAACGAAGTTTATTCACCTTCAGTAGTTGGTGGAGCCTCCACGAGCGGCGATTACAGCTGCGACCCTCCGGGACGTACTCTCAACCAGGCGTTGTACGGCGGCTAGCGGTATTTTCTTCCACTCGGCTTGGAGAAGACAGGTCAGTTCCTTCACCGATTTCGGACGGTGGGGGCACCCCTTAAGTCGGCGCTCCAACTCGTCCCAGAGGTGCTCGATAGGGTTAAGGTCCGTGCTCTGTGCAGGCCAGTCCATTCGGTTAACCCCATTGTCCCCATACCAAGCCATGGTGGACTTCGCAACATGACAAGTGGCATTGTCATCCTGAAAGTAACATGGGTCCACCCCGTAAAACTGCCACAACGTAGGAAGCGCATGGTCATCCAAAATGCTGCAGTAGGTCTCGGCGTTGAGTCTACCAGGAATTGCGACCAAGGGTTCTGTGCCATACCAGGAGAAACAACCCCATAGCATAATTCCACCGCCGCCGAACTTCACAGTTGACACAATACATTCCGGCAGGAGGCGTTCTCCAGGCAGACGCCAAACCCAGACCCTGCCATCCGAACGGTATAGGGTGAACCTTGATTCGTCGCTCCAGAGAACCGGTTTCCACTGTTCAACGGTCCACTGTCGACGTTCTTTGCACCACGTTAGCCGAGCAGCGCTATTGAACTTAGTGATCAAAGGCTTGTGGGCGGTAGCACGTCCATGATAACCGAGCAGATGGGAAGAAACTCTGCCATAGTTTTGCCGATCCGCTCATCCAATTTGATTGTTGCTTTTTTGTCTTTTCTTGCCCTTGAGATTTAGGCACTTTCTGTCGTACAAGAAGTCGTTGCGCCTCGCTTCATCTTTCAAGCACGTTATTAACTTCGCGACTTTGGGATGAGGATTTTTGATAGCTACATTTAATCGATGGTTCCAGCCTTCGACGACATTGTTTGTTCTGTGTCGTTTGTTGTTGCAATTCCACATTTCTACAAGCATTACCGGATTTTCCAGCCAGTTATTTAAAAAAATAAGCATAAAATTTCTGAAGGTTTTCATTAATGGGACTGGATTCTTGAATGCATATACAACCATCGCCTACAGTTTCGACAGAAAGATAAACCAGTGAAGCACACATTTGGAGGTGTTGCCTTATCTCTTCGTTATTGTTATGTTCATTCACTAATTCCAGTTCTTGAATTTTTCGCCAAAGGGGGTGTTTACCCAATATCTCACTAAAACTCTTCCTCTTGAGGACAGTACTGGATCTGTACGCAATCGGCACTGTTTTCCCCTCTGTCCGCAACTGGGACGTCCGCTATCGGGACCAAACCGTACTTATAGCCGCAGCCAGGGGCTGCGGATGGCTTAGTGGTTAGCGATTCAGACTATCGATGCAAAGTCCTCAGGTTCGAGCCTGGGCTGATCTTTCAGAGATGGTGTGATTTACTAACAATCGCTGAATATCCGCCGTGCATCGGACGAGCACGTTAAGTGACGGCCCCCAGGCTGGACCCACTGGTTAAATGGGTATCCTTTCCTATGCCCCACCTGAAATTCTCTCACCCCTCTATGTGCAACATCGTACTTGTACGGTGGCGCCATTTACTGTACTCTAATCTCACTACAAACTGTTCTGTCAAAGTCGCTAGACTTGCTCTCATTCCTTCCGTTTCTATGTCCTGCCCAAAAGGCGATCTCGCAGTAGTTGGCTGGGACCTAAACTCTACTCACTGTGGACGGAAGTCCTACAAGAAAATGACAAAGACTGCTTATTTAAAAGTTTTTATGTTGGGGGGGGGTGTATAGATGAAAATTACCGAATTCTTCCAATTAAATTAGATCGACTTAATTTCCTTTGGGGCATGCCGTCAATTTTGAATTTTAGAATATTTGATTAACAAAAATTCATTTTATTAAGAATATCGACATGTTTATCTTTTTGCGAATAACAGCAAAAATCAATTAACTAGCGCAGCTTTGTGAACTTTAGAAAAGAAATACTGAGATAATTTCCCCAATTCATCTTTACCGACACTCTTCATTTTGTGCCATTACACCCGTTTCGTTCCAAGTAGAATCTGATTTCTCCCTATCTGGACTTTCAGGGAAAAGAAAACAAGCAAAGCAATAAGCAGCATCTTTAACAATGCTATATTCTAAATGGGGATATTGTTTATACCATGAAGGAGAAAAACGACTCTGCTAGGCAGGTTTGAAGAAAAAATAGTTAAGTTAGGTTGACGAGGTTACAATAAAAATTAAATATGTTCTCTCAGTATCTGTTTTAATTTCCTCATACCAGGATCATGTTCCACTTTGCTGTAATTGTTTAAACTATCAACTGTTCCTACGTTTTCGATCGATTTGATATTGCATCTTTACAAGAAGTTGATATTTTGCCACACTACTTATGAATAATTTCTGTAACTTCCAGAATTTCAACTAAAATTAAATCAGGGTAAATATTTCCCTGCCTTGACATCTTGCAATTGTTTCCTTACAGTCATCGTTGTAATTTAGAAAAATTTGAAACTGACCTGTACAGTTTGTCCAGTCTACAGTACGAAAACGGTGGCTCATTTTCAGGCTCTTTGCTGTTGATACCAGTATCTTCCGCTACGTTCTTATTCATCACATTTAATTTTATGTCAGTCAGAAACTTCCATGTTGGTTTGACAGAAAATTGCAGTCTCTCCTTTTTCTGACGGTATATCTACGGATGATGTTGTTTTTAAAATGCTCTCTTCATGCTGTTTTTCCTTTTTTGTAGGTGCTTCGAAAGGGTTTGCAGGAGATCCAACACATTTTACTTTCACTGGTTGCTTATCGTGGCGAAATTCTTCATGCTTTTTCTTGTAATCCATACCGAATTGCTATGTACATTGCAGACATTCAACTTTGCACCTGTTACGGCTTTTAATATATTTTCGTTCCATTTTACACCTTTCCTACGTAATTAACCAACTATGAACGCATGAGTCAAAATGGCCGCTATTCTGTTTCATTTGTTTCCATTCATTGGTCACATGAGGAAGAGGACCACGTGATTCATTCTCCTTTGAACGCTACAGACGGCTGGAGGCAGTTTCTACTTAGGTTCAGCCAGAACGTTACCACGGCAGAGAACTTATTCTGAAGTCCGAGGTGCAAGCATATCCCGCATAGCACAAACCGAACAAATACTGTTGACTGTCAGGCTACGCAGTTATGTTGTTTATGACATGTCAATCAGACCACAATACTTCTGAGGGGTACCATTTGGGCGGTCACCAGGTCCGACTTATCTTTTTATGTAGAAGTTGACAACCAGCGACTCCAGTAAAACATGTGTTTTTACTTTGTCTCCGTCCCTGTATGAGACCCATGGCCATGTTGACATTACTAACAAATTATTGAAAGGAAAATGCGTGGAGTTGGTTTGGTCATAGAAATAAATTTCATCCTCCTCCACTGTCTGTGGTTAAGCAGCAGGGAAATAATGGTTCATTTTTTTATAAACCAGAATTTAAAATACACTGCTGGCCACCCAAAATGCAACACCAAGAAGGACACGAGATAGCAAAGCCAGATGTACTGGACACATAACAACAGATACAAAGATGAAACGAGTGAGCTTACAGGCCCGTGCGACTTGCGGAACACGCAGACATCACTAGTTCGTGTGGCCCCCATGGCTGGCAATAACGGCCGCTATACACCGCGGCATCGCACGAAAGAGGCTTTTGATGTAGGCTTGGGGTATGTCAGTCCAGGATGCTTCCACACGTTGCCACAGTTCATAAGGCGTAGCCGTGGGTGGTGCTTGCCGGGCCATTAGGTTGCTGATCAGCGACCACACCAGACGTGTTTGATGGGCGACATATCGGGAGAACAGGTGAGCCACGGCAGCAGTGACACCTGCTGCTGGGGGCCGGGAAGAATTGTTGCACGATGCGTGTCACGTGCGGGCGCGCATTGTCCTGTTGACACGTGGCCGCTGGCAGGACCTGCAGGTAAGGGAGGACTACAGGCTCCAAAATGTCGGAGATGTAGTGGTGGCTGTTGAGTGTTCCGGCGATGCGGGTGTCATATCCAATTGCGCCCCAAACCATAACGCCAGGCGACAGACTGGTATGGCGATACATAATGCAAGCGTCATAAAGTCTCTCGCCGCGGTGCCGTCACACGCGGATCTGACCATCGTGGTGTTGCAGGCAGAAGCGGGATTCGTTGGAGAAGACAATGTCGTGCCATTCCGTAGTCCAGGTGTGGCGTTCAATGGCCCACTGCCGCCGCACTCGCCGGTGGTGTAACGTCAATGGCAATCGGAGCAATGGGCGCCGTGCGACAAGTCCCCGCTCCTGCAGACGACATCGAACGGTACGTGCTGACACAGGTTGTTGCGCAACATACCCTAATTCCTGCGCTAACGGTCGTAATGTGGCGGTGCGAGCCGTCAATGCCCGCAGCACAACATGCCGGACCTCTAGTTCGGTGGTGTGCCGCGGCTGCGGCAATCGCTCACGTCGGTCCGTCCGTCTCTCCTGTACCCACCGAATCCATTCAGGCCTCACTGTAGCTGGATGTCGTCCCACACGGGCGCCGATGTCTCGGCACAATAAGCCGCTGTCGCGATAAACCACTATTCGTCCTCTGTCGAACTCCGAAACGTGCTGGAATGACTGCCGTATTCTGCGACGAGGTCAATACAGTTTTAAACAGACGCAGAAAATAACTGAAATACAATCTGTTAGTATGTTGACATACTGTTAAATTACAATTTGCATCTGTAAAAGAGAAACAGGCGAAAAATCAATAAAACAGCCTCCAAAATTGTGTTTTGAGACCCCAACTTTTTCCGATTAAATTACATTGCTTTCATCCAAAAAATAATATATTTGAAGAGGCAGACTGTTCCAAACTTAATATAATGCGAATATGTTTGAAAAGGTA
The DNA here is from genome assembly GCA_039090855.1 of Macrothele yani. NCBI lineage: Eukaryota > Metazoa > Arthropoda > Arachnida > Araneae > Macrothelidae > Macrothele > Macrothele yani. The sequence continues at coordinate 134,065,892 of CM077002.1, forward strand.
ATTCACAGAAAAGAAAAATGATAGTAATGAGGCACCAGGTTAATGTTGCAATATCATCATCATCATCATCATTGTCAACCATTATCAATCCACTGCTGAACGAAGGTCTCCCCAAGTTTCCTCCACAACGGTCTATCTTGTGCCAGTCTCCTCCATGTCACTCCCGCATATTTACGAATTTCATCCACCCATCTCCCATGTGGTCTTTTTCTGGGTCTTTTCCTGTCCCTTGGAATCCAATCTAAAATTTCGGCTGTCCATCTATGGTCTGTCCTTCTGGCAGTATGTCCAGCCCATTGCCATTTCAGTGATTTAACTCTGATCATGATGTCTTCTACTCTCGTCATTTTTCGGATCCACGAGTTCCTCTTCTTATCTCTCCTGGTTATACCAAGCATGCACCTCTCCATGCTACTTTGAGTTGTCTGCAGCCTTTGTATGTCTCTTTTAGTTAAGGTCCACGTCTCTGCACCATACGTAAGCACTGGAAGGATGCATTGATCAAACACTTTTCTTTTAAGACATAATGGCATATTGCTCTTGAAAATTATGCTGTTTCTTCCAAAAGCTCTCCAGGCAAGTTTTGTACGCCGATTAATTTCTTCATCAATGTGACCCTCACTTGATATCTGCTGTCCAAGATAAACATACGTATCTGTTATCTCCAGTTTTTCTCCATCAATCGATAAGTCTTCATTTCTTGTAAAAGCATTGAACATCACTTTTGTCTTCTGAAAGTTCATTTTTAATCCCACTTCTTTACTCTTGTCAGCAAGTTCCTGGATCATACTCTGCAGCTCTGATGGGGTAGTTGCAAAAATGACTACGTCATCAGCAAAACGAAGGTGGGTTAGATAATCTCCATTAATCTTTATCCCTTTGTTTTCCCAGTTCAGTGATTGAAAGACATTTTTCAATGTGGCATTAAAGAGCTTCGGAGATATGGTGTCACCTTGTCTCACTCCCTTTCCAATTTTTATGTGTGTTGTATTTTCAAACAGCCGAATCTTTGCACTTGCATTTTCATAGATGTTATTAATAATATTAATGTATGCATCTTCAATACCGCAGGATTTCAGAGCCGTGGTAACTGCTGATGGTTTCACCGAATCAAAGGCTTTTTCATAATCGATAAAAGCCATGCACAATGGAAGTTCATATTCCCTCGCTCTTTCAATTAGTTCTCTCAGTACGTGGATATGATCTATTGTGCTGTAGCCACGCCTGAATCCAGCTTGTTCTCTCGGTTGAGCCATGTCCAGTGTTACCTTCAAGCGGTGAGAAAGAACTTTAGTGAAGATTCTATAAACCACTGATAGGAGGCTGATAGGTCTGTAGTTCCTGAGATCCTCAATGTCACCTTTTTTATGTAGCAGGATCATTGTAGCATTGTTCCAATCCTCAGGAATCTTCCCTTCATTAAGGCATCGAGTAAAAATTTGGGCGAGTACTGTTTCAATTTCTCCACTTGCTTCTTGTATGATGTCTATAGTAATTCCATCTTCTCCTGGAGCTTTCCCCCGCTTCATGTTCTTGATTGCATGAGCAACTTCTGCTGGGAGGACTGGAATAACTCTGGTACCTTTCATGATGTCTATAGTACATGTATCATCCCTTTCATATAATTTGGAGTAGAAATCTTTCACTCTTGTCAAAATTTCGCCTCTATTTCTTGTTATAGAACCATCTTCTTTTCTCAGAGCCATAATCTGTTTTCTTCCCTTACTGAGATGTCCCTTTGCTATCTTTAGGCTTTGGTTGTTTTCAATTGCTTTCCTCACTAGCTCACAGTTGAATTTCCTTACGTCTTCAGTGATACTTTTTCGTGCTGTCTTGCATAGCTCTATATATTCCACTTTGGAAGTCACATCTTCTTTAGTTGTCCTCATCTCTCTTCTTTTTTGCATCAACATTTTGGTTTTTCCTGATAATTTGTTCACATGCAACTTGTTCTTAGACCCAGCTAATTTTGTTGCTGTTTCCATAAGAGCTTTGGTTACTTTTCTGTTAACTTCCGAAATATCCACTTCTTCTGATGTTAGGACTTCTAAAGCAGAGAATCTGTTCTTCAGTTCCAACTTGAAAGTTTTATGGTGTTTTTTAAGGTTGGTTATGTCAATACATTTTGTTTGTCTTATGAGCTTGCAACGTTCCAGTTTAGTGTTGAGGTGCATCTTACATCTCACCAATCTATGGTCACTACCTGTGTTGAACTTGTTCAGCACACTGCAGTCTTCGATGACGAATTTTTTGCAATATACACAGAAATAACTTAAAAAAAATTGCGGGAGGTTAAATATAAACTAAATTAATACTGAAAAGGTATTTGGAAAAGAAAAAGTCTCTAAGAAAATGCTACTACAGTCTATATTTATGTGTGGTTTTAACAAATTAGCCTCCCCCTCCCCTAGTCTATTTTGAAATTGGAGGAATTAGAAATTAGAAATATAATATTTTCTCGCTATTTATCTGCATAATGTTTCAGGACATACAGACCACGACAGTTAGAGCTTTCATCCAGGAAAGAGAGGGGTTTTTGCTTTAAATGAAAACTTTTGAGGCTGCCAATTAGATTAAATTAATACTGAGAATGTGTAACTCTCAGCACAATGTACACCCAGAAATAAATAAATAAAAAATAAACTTACCTTGAACTTATTTCGCCCACCATGGTTATGAACATGTGTTAGAACATGCATACATGCATGATAATTTTTTCCCACACATGTAATGAAAATTGAAAATACAAATGGTATATAAAAATCAAGATACAAATATATTTATTTGTATGGGGTTTAGGGTAGTTAGACTGGGGTTATGATTTAGTTCCCCTGTAATGATGATTATCAAATGTCTTTGCCAAAATTTGGAGATACTCCCATTGTTAGTGAGGCACACAGGAAGACCAGAATCATTAAGTAGCTGCTGCACAAAAATAATTTTTTTTTTTTTGCCTGACCTATTATTTAAGCAGTCATTTTTGAACTTGGAGTAGTCATTTAAAAATATATTTAAAAGCACAGAAGCGCATTTTAGTCTCAGTTCAAATTTAGTTTCTTTACATTTTGAACATTTTCCCTTTACCACATTCAACTCTTCAACCTTCTATGCCACTAACTTTTTTTTTTAACACAATTTTTACGTTTTATACAAGGAATAACTGCTCACAATCATCAGTTAAAAGGAATTTAAATTATTTGAAACAAATAATGAATATTTTCACAATGTCTTTAGTTACCCATGGACATGCCCGTCGCTTAGCGTGACGTCACAAACAAGTTTTTAATCCGGTGGCCTGGCCCGTAAACACAGAGAGGAGGAGTCCCGGCGGCCCTGCACATGGGGCCCATAGCTTGGGTTTCAGAATGGGGGCTGCTGGTGGCCTAGTGGCAACGTTCGTGACTGCCACGGAAATGGCCCCAGGTTCGATCCCAGGCAGGTACGGACGCTCGATCCACTAAATATCCGCCGTGCGTCGGATGGGCACGTTAAGCCGTCGGACGCCTGGCACTGCCCCCCCCCCGGTAATAAATTAGGGCGTCTTCCTCCCCATTTCTACTTCGCCTCCGTGTCACTTTCCTATCGGGCGCTCTAGCCTAAATCTCCTAGTTTCCTATTGCTAAGGGTTTTTTAAGACCTGGGGTCAGACACTCCCTTCTTAAAATCCTCTACATATGATCATGATCATTTGGTTTCAGAATGGGGCAAACAGAAATTTTAACTACAAACATCACACACTAATTTCCATTATGTCTGCTTGTTATCTTACCATTTTTACCACATACACAACACATAAATTTAAGTGAAAATCATGAGACACAAAGCCTACATGGAGATGGATAAATGAAATTAAACAGCTTGTTAGAACAATAAGTAAATTTCTTTGTTGTTTCTCTAAACCTTGCGCCTTTCGGCTACTTTGTGACTCATGCCCTACAAAACACGCATTGATCATTCAGTCGGTCATCAAGAAGACAAAAATACCCTCAAGAGAAAAAGTTCTACAAAAAATTTAATATCTTTGTCCAACAGTGCTGAAGATAGCATTTATGTTTCATTCTTTCCCTTTTATGCTTCTCAATACTGTCGCACAACATTATTCAATACAAAAGTTTAATATCAGTACTTCTTAGCATCGAAAGAAGTGGCTCCATGTGCCTTACGGAAGCAGGTGTCTACAGCCTTCCACTACAGTACCCGGACTCGTCCACTAAGCATTATGTAGGACTCACTAAAAGGTCCTTTAGTGTGAGAATGTCAGAGCACAAAAGGGACGTGAAGCAAAAATAAACTTACCACAGTGCTTGCCAGAGAAGTAGCTATCTAGGGAGCGCAACCTCGATGGCAGAATATCCGCAAGATTGCTCCATACATAGATGCTAGAACAGAAGCCATTAGAGCAGGGCCGGATGGATTTTTTACGGGGCCCGGGGCGAAATTTCATTTCTTGCACTAGGAAATAAGTCTCATATTTTAATAAAGTCGTTACATGAAAGATGTCTGTAAAGAATACACAGGATTTGAAACCCACAAGTTTGCCTGTGGCGTTGACGAATTCGCATCTCTATGCGCTCCATAGCTGAATGCTTTGCCGATTAAGGTACACCGACGGAATTTATCTCTGTAACTTTTCCTTTTTGACATATGCTTCACCTCTGTAGTACTTCAAAACGAAAACTATCGTAAAGACAAAATGATTATCTCAAAGAAGCATTCGCTTTAAGCTCAAGAAAAAGACCAGAATATGCATTGAAAGTTCAGAAAGAGAGCATAAAAATGGGGTTGAGGTTGTATTTTCACTTACTGTATAAAAACTGCTTCACAAAATGACAAAAAGCTACGTGCGTAGCGAAAATTTTTGGATTGTGAATAGTTTAGGTGTAGAAATAATAAATAAGAAATTCGTATAAATAGTATTTTTCTCCTGATACATGTTTTAGTGATTGACTTTTAATGCAAAATGGAGTAACTGACAAATTACTGACTTTTTAAACTTTTATACGAGCTCATATGTGATTTTTTTAAGAAAATTTCCAGTAATGTTTTTAAAGTCACTGAATAAATGGCCTCCATGTGTTGCCCGAAACCAACTTTGATATTGTTCTTTTTTATTTTATTTAAATTTAAGTATCTGGTCTGCACGCAAATGGTTAAATATATAAAAGCAAGGGCCACAAAATTATGAAATTAAATTTGCGATTTCATGAATTCGGAAAATATCAAGGCCGTTACAATAATCACTTGAATCTCCGAATTTGTACTGCGAAGGGCGATAACCTATTCGAAAACCGGGGGATTGGAAACAAACAAACAAAAAACTTTTAAAAAAAGAAACATCCTTTTAAGGGTCTCGCACCCGAAAACTTACACACACAAAAATAATAATTGTAAAAAATTCTAACTATTTTTTTTTTCTTAAACTGCGGGGCCCTTTAAAGGTGCGAGGCCCGGGGCGACTGCCCCGGTTGCCCCTATGGTCCAGCCGGCCCTGCATTAGAGGAACTATTAAAATATTAGCACGCATGGCATGATGTGTGCAACACAGAAGTCTCAATTGAGCCTCCTGTGGCTTGGAGCCGTCTGCTTGGCATAACAAGTAGGATGCACTGATTTTGCATACATTAACGACTTAGTACGTTATGATCATATATCAAATAACATTTCAGTTGTTACCCGCATGTTTGGCATGCGCGAGCGTGGTGTTCTACATATATTTATTTATTTATGTGTATGCGTATTCATCTACTTGTTTGACTCTGTTTTCCTTTGTAACCGCCTGAAGAAGCCGTCCGTTGGCGGGGAAAGCCTGCGGGAAGATTATTTTCCTACACTAATAAATACGGATTATATTATATTGGTTCTGTTATTACTTTGGTGTTGACAACCCACAATTTACTCATTAGTACTTCTGCGGCAAATTCATACGTTTTCCCGACTTTTAGTGCATATACACACATACACACATTCAGGAGTTCAACAGAAAAATTAGCAGTAAGGAATAGTGTTACCGGGAAAATATTTAGCTTCCTTACCCAAAAACTGCATAGTCAAATTTCCAGGGGAGCGCAAGTGCCTCCTCTTGCCCCTCCATATGAACGCCCATGATTATTTCGCTTATCATACTGACTAATAACTGGGTTACCTTCATTTAGATTAATGTATAAATCTAGGAAATCAAGCTCCTGGCTACTATTGATAGTTTTATTTAATTTAAGGCAGCCAGGATATATATATCTGAAAACTGCCTCTCAATTATTTCTGAAATATTTAAGCGTAGTAAGGCATCTATATCATCATTGTCAACCATTATCAATCCACTGCTGGGCGAAGGTCTCCCCAAGTTTCCTCCACAACGGTCTGTCTTGTGCCAATCTCCTCCATGTCACTCCAGCATACTTTCAAATTTCATCCACCCATCTGCCATGTGGTCTTCTTCTGGGTCTTTTCCTGTCCCTTGGAATCCAATCTAAAATTTCGGCTCTCCATCGATGGTCTGTCCTTCTGGCAGTATGTCCAGCCCATTGCCATTTCAGGGATTTAACTCTGATCATGATGTCTTCCACTCTTGTCATTTTTCGGATCCACGAGTTCCTCTTCGTATCTCTCCTGGTTACACCAAGGATGCACCTCTCCATGCTGCTTTGAGTTGTCTGCAGTCTTTGTATGTCTCTTTTAGTTAAGGTCCACGTCTCTGCACCATACGTAAGCACTGGAAGGATGCATTGATCAAACACTTTTCTTTTAAGACATAATGGCATATTGCTCTTGAAAATTATGCTGTTTCTTCTAAAAGCTCTCCAGGCAAGTTTTGTACGCCAATTAATTTCTTCATCAATGTGACCCTCACTTGATATCTGCTGTCCAAGATAAACGTACGTGTCTGTTATCTCCAGCTTTTCTCCATCAATCGATAAATCTTCATTTCTTGTAAAAGTATTGAACATCACTTTTGTCTTCTGAAAGTTCATTTTTAATCCCACTTCTTTACTCTTGTCAGCAAGTTATCTGTACGTATATAAGTAGCTATCACGATTAGAAGATTTGTACTTAATGAACTGATACTCTTTATAGAACAGGAACAGATTACAAATACTAGTGGAATGTGAGCATCCCATAGATATACCATTACTCACCTGCTCGTAGAACTTATTCACACAAAAAAAAAAAGTTATTTTTAAAACAGCAATTTAATAAAATATTCCAAATACTGGCTTTTATAATAGTTGAAAGCTTAAATTCTTCACACAGTAACTTAAAGATAGCTATTATGTCATCTATGGAAGGTTAGTATACAAATTCTCAAAGTCATAGCTATTAATATCTATACAGGCCTGATATCGACAATGTCTGTAGTAGCTTCTGAGTTAGTATTAAGAATCCAAAAATCTTTGTGAACACAATTTATACTATTTTTAACAGAAGTGAAAATCCGTTTTAAGATTGATTCAAAATACTGATTAATTTTTTTCTGGAGACTTATAACCCCACTCGCTATGTATCTAAATTTCACCTGCTCCTTATAAAATTTTGCAATAGCAAAAAAGATAAGGAAATTCAGGTTCATAGCCAATATAAGCCGAAGCTGCTTATGAAATGAAATGTTTTAAATTTATTGCAAGTTCCTTACCAGTAACTGAGACAGGGTTGTAGGTGACCTTATTTTTAAGTACATCGTTAATTAAATCAGAATATTATTTTTTTTTTTTTTTTGCAAATTATGATTAGCTTTATCTGTGGTGCAGTGGCGTAACTAATACCCCAGCAGCCCCTGCAGCTGCGGGAGAGGGGCGCAGGTGACGAAGGGGCGTACTGCCACTGCCAGTTATAGTTTTATGAAAAACACGCATAGGAACAACAAACAAATAATTAACCCATAGATTCATATTTTCTTTTAAGATATATTCTGCTTTACCAAAATAAATGTCAAATGGTCTAAGCGCTGGCTTCTGATCATTCGTCCGAGATGGGTCCGGGTTCGAATCCCGTTGAGGCATGGATGTTGTGTTTGTCTTACGGTACGGGCTGCCTTTCTTTTATTGATAAAATGGAATCCTATATTAAATGTTTGATATGTAATTTGAGGACGTTGTAAAGGAAATGCGTATTTGTGATACGCTGTATCCCACAATAAAATATATGTATGAATTGTGTATCAAGAGCACAAAACGCTGGATGTCCTACAGATTGAAGCTATTCCTCAAAAAGAATGGGCCTCGATGCTGTGCTTGATGAGTTCGCTGAAATGAAGGCTAGAAAGAAAGACTTAGGCATGAAAATTTCCCCTTGCCGTGTAAAGTATGTTTTCTATTTGTATAGTGATCATATAATTATAATTTACATCATATCATATCATAACTATAATTAGTAGTTATGTCCTATAGCATATTTCCACACCCACTATTTTTTCCTAGCTTGCACTGCTGAAGTTTTGTCATACATGCAAATAAAATACCTGTAGCTACGTAAGTCTATATTGCATTTTTACGGTGTATAACATAGAATTATCTATTTGTATGCAACCATATCCAGTTAACGATCACTAAAGTCTTATAGTTATTGACCACAGCAATTTACCGAATTTGTTTCTTGCAATAAAATGTATATTCATGTTCATGCGCCCGTCCGCGCACCACGTTAATCCGGATTATCCGATTGATAACCTTGCATTATGTACTTCTGTTCCAAAAATTGTTTAAAAAGTTTTTATCAATGTTTATGGTATCATCATCATTGTCAACCATTATCAATCCACTGCTGGACGAAGGTCTCCCCAAGTTTCCTCCACAACGGTCTGTCTTGTGCCAGTCTCCTCCATGTCACTCCCGCATATTTACGAATTTCATCCACCCATCTCCCATGTGGTCTTTTTCTGGGTCTTTTCCTGTCCCTTGGAATCCAATCTAAAATTTCGGCTGTCCATCGATGATCTGTCCTTCTGGCAGTATGTCCAGCCCATTGCCATTTTAGGGATTTAACTCTGATCATGATGTCTTCCACTCTCGTCATTTTTCGGATCCACGAGTTCCTCTTCTTATCTCTCCTGGTTATACCAAGCATGCACCTCTCCATGCTACTTTGAGTTGTCTGCAGCCTTTGTATGTCTCTTTTAGTTAAGGTCCACGTCTCTGCACCATACGTAAGCACTGGAAGGATGCATTGATCAAACACTTTTCTTTTAAGACATAATGGCATATTGCTCTTGAAAATTATGCTGTTTCTTCCAAAAGCTCTCCAGGCAAGTTTTGTACGCCGATTAATTTCTTCATCAATGTGACCCTCACTTGATATCTGCTGTCCAAGATAAACATACGTATCTGTTATCTCCAGTTTTTCTCCATCAATCGATAAATCTTCATTTCTTGTAAAAGCATTGAACATCACTTTTGTCTTCTGAAAGTTCATTTTTAATCCCACTTCTTTACTCTTGTCAGCAAGTTCCTGGATCATACTCTGCAGCTCTGATGGGGTAGTTGCAAAAATGACTACGTCATCAGCAAAACGAAGGTGGGTTAGATAATCTCCATTAATCTTTATCCCTTTGTTTTCCCAGTTCAGTGATTGAAAGACATTTTCCAATGTGGCATTAAAGAGCTTCGGAGATATGGTGTCACCTTGTCTCACTCCCTTTCCAATTTTTATGTGTGTTGTATTTTCAAACAGCCGAATCTTTGCACTTGCATTTTCATAGATGTTATTAATAATATTAATGTATGCATCTTCAATACCGCAGGATTTCAGAGCCGTGGTAACTGCTGATGGTTTCACCGAATCAAAGGCTTTTTCATAATCGATAAAAGCCATGCACAATGGAAGTTCATATTCCCTTGCTCTTTCAATTAGTTCTCTCAGTACATGGATATGATCTATTGTGCTGTAGCCACTCCTGAATCCAGCTTGTTCTCTCGGTTGAGCCATGTCCAGTGTTACCTTCAAGCGGTGTGAAAGAACTTTAGTGAAGATTTTATAAACCACTGATAGGAGGCTGATAGGTCTGCAGTTCCTGAGATCCTCAATGTCACCTTTTTTATGTAGCAGGATCATTGTAGCATTGTTCCAATCCTCAGGAATCTTCCCTTCATTAAGGCATCGAGTGAAAATTTGGGCGAGTACTGTTTCAATTTCTCCACTTGCTTCTTGTATGATGTCTATAGTAATTCCATCTTCTCCTGGAGCTTTCCCCCGCTTCATGTTCTTGATTGCATGAGCAACTTCTGCTGGGAGGACTGGAAGAACTCTGGTACCTTTCATGATGTCTGGAGTACATGTATCATCCCTTTCATATAGTTTGGAGTAGAAATCTTTCACTCTTGTCAAAATTTCGCCTCTATTTCTTGTTATAGAACCATCTTCTTTTTCTCAGAGCCATAATCTGTTTTCTTCCCTTACTGAGATGTCCCTTTGCTATCTTTAGGCTTTGGTTGTTTTCAATTGCTTTCCTCACTAGCTCACAGTTGAATTTCCTTACGTCTTCAGTGATACTTTATCGTGCTGTCTTGCATAGCTCTATATATTCCACTTTGGAAGTCACATCTTCTTTAGTTGTCCTCATCTCTCTTCTTTTTTGCATCAACATTTTGGTTTTTCCTGATAATTTGTTTACATGCAACTTGTTCTTAGACCCAGCTAATTTTGTTACTGTTTCCATAAGAGCTTTGGTTACTTTTCTGTTAACTTCCGAAATATCCACTTCTTCCGATGTTAGGCCTTCTAAAGCAGAGAATCTGTTCTTCAGTTCCAACTTGAAAGTATTATGGTGTTTTTTAAGGTTGGTTATGTCAATACATTTTGTTTGTCTTATGAGCTTGCCACGTTCCAGTTTAGTGTTGAGGTGCATCTTACATCTCACCAATCTATGGTCACTACCTGTGTTGAACTTGTTTAGCACACTGCAGTCTTCGATGACGAATTTTTTGTTACACATAATAAAATCAATTTCACTTGTCGTCCCAATTGGATGTCTCCATGTCCATTTCCTGTGTGGCTTTTTCTTGAAAAAGGAATTCAAGATGAAAAATCCTTCTGCCTCTGCAAACTCAACGAGAGTATTTCCACGCTGGTTTCTGTTGCCGTGACCGAATTTACCTACTGAAGTTTCATTCTGTTGCCGGTGCCCTATTTTTGCATTGAAATCTCCCATAATTATCTTCAAGTGCTGCTTACCTTTATTATTTAGATGACGAATTTCCTCATAAAATTCTTCAATTTCTTCTTCAGGATGACTTGTGGTGGTTGCATAAGTTTGAATAATCTGAGCCTGGTATCTTCTCGATAGTTGGATAACGAGTCGTGCAGCTCTGTCAGAGGAACTTTCAACTTCTACCACTTTATCCTTCAGTTTCTTGTTTATTATAAATCCAACACCACTAGTTCTGCCAGTATCTGTCCCACGATAATAGAAGAGATGTCCACTTTTCAGTTCAATGAGATCTTCTCCTTTTCTCCTTACCTCACTCAGCCCGACGATGTCCCACTTGATCCTTTGTAGTTCCTCTTCCAATTCAAGAAGCCTTGAATCAGAAGATAGGGAGCGTCCGTTGTAGGTAGCCAAGGTCAGCATCAAATGGCAGCCTAGTCCGGTCCTCCGGGGATTCTTAGCACCCTCTGCCTTCATGTCGCACTGGCCGCTGCCTTGGCCAGGTACATTCCAGCTGCCGGAGACTGAGGGCCAAGATTTAAGTTGTAGAGTCATTTTGGAGGTGTTTGGCCATAACTCACCACGCTGGCCAAGCGGGTTGGTGAGTGTGGGATAGCATTTCCTCTGATCCCGATGGTATAGTTATACCGCTATTTGCGGTCGTCAGAGCCCCTTTAGTGGGAACAGGATGCACCACGAGAAGGCGGGGTTGACATTTGTCAAGGAGAGGCTGTGATGTTACGCATCACCTGACCTTACATCCCTTATGGTATATATGGTAATAATTTTTCCACTCTTACTATTATGTGCATTGTGAAAACGTTCATTAAAATAAATTTAGCTGGGCGACAGAGAAAATTAGCTGGGTATGCCGCCCAGTAAAAAGGCTCTAAGGAGAACACTAGGCAAATGTTTAAAATAATTATCAAAAATAAAATAAAGTATTAAAAATGCAGAAACGTATAATCTCTGAGCCTTTACTCATCCATTTATTTTTTGCGCATTTCGTTCTTTGCTTGAGCAACCGCGCTAATTTCTTATAGTTTTATAAGCGTTTGGAAATAAAAACTTTTTGAATATTTTTATAAAATCACAGGCTGAATTATATATTTTTTTAATTTATGTTCAGATAAAGAATATTTCTATTCCTTTGTTCATTTGCTGATGAACAATTACTACTGCGTTTTAAAATATACATCGAATCTCGTAGTTTATCTTTTTGCTCTCCCTTTTTAGCACGTCTTTTGTAAAAAAAAAGATCGTGCTTATGTTACCGGTTTGTCCGTCCGTCCGTCCGTCAATCCGTCCGTCTGTGCCACGATATCTCTGCAACTATTAGTCCGATTTGAAAAAAAAAAAAAAATTTGCGTTGGGAAGCTTGAAATATGCGAATGATGATCCTTTATTTCTTTTTTACGATGTACAATTTAACCGCTAGAGGGCGTAAATGCAGATGATGTCGAATTCAAAAATACGTTTTATTCCACATATTTGCTTCTAAACAAGCGATTGAAAAAATCTTTTATCTTTCGATTTCATTTACGGCGAAAAGTATTTAAGATATAGTTACTCTTTCAAATTACGCATAGATTTTCCGCTAGGGGGCGTAAAAGTAAATTACATTTTTCCCGATAACTCTTCTTCTAAAACTCCAATTTGAAAAAAAATTCTTCAGGGATACACCTCCTGATAGAAAATATTTTGCATATAATTTCAAATTTTTGGTAAAGAATACTTTGGCCACCAGGGAGCTTAAGTGTTAATTTTTGCTTCTGTTGTATTTCCCATAAAATCTGAGCTTCTAAAATATCGGTTGAAAAAAATCTTTCGTGGACTGATGTCACTCACGTCGATAAAATTTTTCGCAATATTTTCTTCTTAAAATATTCCACAGTTTCTCCGCCAGGGGGCGTAGATGTATATCTTATTTTTGTCAATATCTCTACTTCTAGGAGTCCGATTTTAGAAATTCCTTCTTTGTTGGATAGTGTTTTCAATGTGACATGTGCTTCATATAATTTCGAAATTTTCAAGTAATTCATAGACTTTCTGCTAGGGGGCGTAAAGGTAAATTGCGTTTCCCCCTATACCTCTGCTTCTAAATCACCGATTTGAAAAATTCTTTCTGCACCGGATACAATTCCTGATGGGAAATCCTTTGCACGTAAATTCTAATTTTTGTAAAAATGGTTTGACCACCAGTTGGCGTAAGCTTTAATTTCCGCTTCTGATGTGTTTGCAGCAAAATATGAGCTTCTAAATTCTCGATTGCAAAAGAAGTCATTTGTTGACCGATACCACTCATTTCGACAAACCTTTTAGGAACACTTGTTTGTTGAGATAATGCATGGTTTATACGCCAGGGGGCGTAGATGCATATCTTATTTTTCCAATTTCTCTACTTCTAGGAGTCCGATTTGAAAAATTCCTTCTTTGTTGGATAGTGTTTCCGATGCGAAATGTTTTTCCTATTGTAACGTACCAGGAGATGTGACGTATCTGCCAGAAGGACGCACACGACATAAAGGAATCAGAATAAAAGGTCCGCGTAGCTCAATTGGTAGAGCAACTTATTCCGGAATGAGGTGATCCGGGTTCGAATCCAGGCGTGGACAGAAATGACGGAGAAATTTACTTCGTTATAATGGCGCCCGAACTATCCGGATGACCCGACCGTTCAAAATCTCGCAATGGTGTGATGTTATTTCCACACCGCGAGATAGGAAAAATAAGAGAATCCCTTCTCCAGCACTTCAAAAAAAAAAAATAAATAAAAATAAGGGGGAGATGATGTAACGTACCAGGAGATGTGACGTACCTGCCAGAAGGACGCACACGACATAAAGACAGATAGGAATCACAATAAAACGTCCGTGTAGCTCAATTGGTAGAGTGACTTATTCCGGAATGAGGGGATCCGGGTTCGAATCCTGGCGTGGACAGAAATGACGGAGAAATTTACTTCGTTATACTATAAATTCAAAATTTTCAAGTAAATCATAGACTTTCCGCTAGGGGGCACAAAGGTAAATTGCGTTTTCTGCTTATTTCTGCTTTTAAAACTCCTATTTCCAAAATTCTTCCTGTATCGCATACAAGACCTGGTGGAAAATATTTTTCGCATAATTTCTAATGTTTGGTAAACAATGGTTTGGCCACCAGGGGCCATTAGTGTTAATTTCTGCTCCTGATGCATTTGTAGCAAAATCTGGGTTCCTGAAAACTCGACTAATTTTGTTTTTCTTGGACCGATACTGCTCATATGGAAAAATCTTTTGAGAATACTTTCTTCCTAAAATAATGCATGGTTTTCCCACCTGGGGACGTAAAGCCACATCTTATTTTTGTCGATATCTCTGTCCAATTTGAAAAATTATTTCTATGTTGGAGAACGTTTCCAGTGCGAAATGTTTCTCATATAAATTCATGTTTTTCTTAACGCACTAGTCTGCAACCAGAGGGCGTAAACTCAGGATTCCGTTTACAGCAATATCTGAAGGATTAAAAACCCGATTGAAAAACTTCTTTTTTCCGTCAGATACTATTGTTTTCCATACCGGTTCCATTGACTTTGAATAGCTTTGATAAGTTTAATTTGCGTTAGAACGGATTCAAAAGACGTGCTTATTACACCCGGAAATTCGGTGTCATCTTTCTTGTTTATTTTCCTCTTGACAGTGAAAGAGACGCACCCCTCCTACGTCTGATCCCTTTCCGCACTGCTCTGTCCCTCCCATATTTTCGTGAAGAACATGCTCCTGATCGACAATGTTTTAAAAGGGTGTAGCAAATTGCGGCTATATAATCCCCTTTAATCCTTAAGCGTTCTAGGTCATTGCAAACCCACGGTTGTGGCCGATTTCGATACACCTCCAATTTTGTGCCATTTCGTGCGATTTCCGTACATATAACTTGAAAGGCTTATGACCTAGTAAGAGTTCCGTACAGGTTTAAACTAAACCGATTAATGAACAAGCCGCATCCAAAAATTAAGAGTTTGGTAAAAAGTTTGAAAGAAGAAGCAGAACATAATGTGTGTTTTTTTTTTGAAAAAGAGACATGACCTAAAGCTTGAGAAGAAATCACGCCTTAAGAAATACCTTAACCTCGACAAACGAATAAACAGAATCTTAGATGAATATTGTGCAGCACGATCTCGTGATTCTGAGACCATGAAAAAATGTTTAAAAGCTCTGGCCTTCGTTGGAAAATTTGAGTAGTTGTAAAAAATTGAACACAAATGGAAATAAAGGTTAAAATAAAACAATGTAAAAAAAGGTTTAAAATAAAACAATGTAAAAAAAGTTTAAAATAAAACAATGTAAAAAAACAACCTTAAAACAAAATATGTAAGAAAAAATTGCATTAATAAAGGACAAAGGAATGATCCCTGCTATTTTTTAAACACACCAGCATCACGTTGTCAGTCCTAAGCCTGGATAAAGTGTGAAGGGAAAACATGTCAATATGATGCAATAAACTATCATCACGTGTACACACGCTTGTTTTCATATAATTACATCTTTGAATTTTTGTCATTTGCGTTAAGATAAGCAATAAATTTCACAAAGATTTCATAAAAAATTACAGCAATATCTCAAAATTGTAGTAATTTTTCAATTTAGTCAATTATTTGTTGTTAAAACTATTTCGTTAATCAACCGTTTACATTGAAGAGCAATTGAATTAGAGACAGCTGGTGTTATGCAAATGTGGCGCTGTGGGCGGCCCTGTAAACTGAAACGACATGACGTATGCAGCGATCCGACAATATAAGGAGTGATGCGATGGTAATCAGTAAGAGTCGGGCGCGGTATGGGTAAGACGAAGGATCTAAGCGCATTTGATCGTGGGCAAATTGTCAGGGCCCGACGAATGGGTCACTCCATCTCGGAAGTCCTGCAGGCACTGGGATTTTCACGAGCCATTGTGTCACGGGTGCACCGTGAGTACATTGATTCCGGTAAAACCATCCCTGCAAGGGCCAACTGCCGTGGGCAACAGCGTGTGGATGAGCGGGGTCATCGTCGGCTATCTCGCATTGTAACAGCGGATAGACGGGCCACAGGGCAAGAAATCACTCGGTAATTTAACGCTGGTGCACAAAAACGTGTAAGCAGCCACACCATCCAGTACCATCTCCTCGCTATGGGGTACAGAAGCCATCGTCCCACGAGGGTACTGCTTCTGATCGAACATCACAGGGTGCAAAGATTAGCATGGGCGCGGGAACATCGCCACTGGACCCTAGACTTGAGGGAAAATGTTGCCTGGACTGATGAGTCGAGATTCACGTTGGTACATGCGGATGGCAGGATACGAGTACGGCGCAAACCACATGAAGCGATGGATCCTTCTTGCCAGCAGGGTACTCTTCAAGCTGGTGGAGGTGGCATTCTCGTCTGGGGACTGTTTACGTGGACTGAAAGGGGACCCCTGGTACGTGTGACATCGTCCCTCACAGGTCAACGATACCGGGGTATCCTGGACGACCATTTGCTCCCGTTTGTGCGTCTTCAACATCCCACTTGGGGACCTCATCCTGCAACAAGACAATGCAGCTCCCGAATGGTTGGATGAACACTCCACCGACGTGACCTCGCTTCCTTGGCCAGCTAGGTCACCTGACCTCAATCCCATCGAGCACATCTGGGATGCCATCGAGAGAGATGTTCGAGGCTCTGACTCCCCTCCATCAAATCTTCGTGAACTGTGGGAGCTTGTTCAGGGGTCGTGGATCCGTATGGCTTCCCAACGCTTCCGGTGTCTTGTCGAGAGTCCATGCCGAGACGAATCGCATCCATCATCAGGGCGAAAGGTGGGCTACACGTTACTAGACAGGTATCTCTAATTCAATTGCTTTTAAGTGTAAATATGAAGGGCCGAATTCGTTTTACTCCTTTGTACGGAACTCGCACGTTGTTGAAAAATTTTCCTCCACATGTACCGAAATCGCACGAAATGGGACAAAATTTGAGTTGTACGGAAATCGGCCATCACCTGTGGAAAGCATGTGGCAGTAAGCATTGCTTGATCTGAAAGGGGTAAGAGGCAGGGACGCACCAAGCGGGAGTTCAACGGGTGCAAAGCTCCCGGTTCCAGGAGCGGCAGCAAGAGCGGACTGGGTCGCTGTACTCTGGGCCGGTAGGTCCCATGCTAATTCTGAAAAAAAAAAAAGAAAATCACATTTCATTCGTACCAGGGGGCTTCACCATGCGTATGAAAGAAAATTGTTATACTGAAAAGACAAGTTGTTTACCCCGTAACGTCTTAAAAAAAAAAAAAAAAAAGACCTACGTCCCTAATAGTCTGTAAGCCAAACACAGTTTTTCGTGCAACCCCTTCTCCCGACTTTCGAAGTTAAAATCCTTCCCTTTCGACTTATTTCCTGTATCGCACCTCACTTTCGCTAATTGTAGTTAATCGCCGAAAAACGGGTATTTTTAGCTGGTGCGTATTGCCGTATGTCTTGGAATTCTGTTTTGAATGCGATACCCGAGGGTAACAGTCAGTGATGTAGTTCTAAATAAAAAAAGTTCCTTAGCGGTGAACGGACTGGGAAAAAAACACCTTCAAAATTTTCAAAATCTGATTCGTTGTTTTAATTATTTGTTATTATTTTTCAATTTTCATTACGAATTACCCAATATCAATTAATATTAAAACTGCTTAAAACTGTGTAATCTGAGCAATTTTAAATAACAGGAAGAAAATAACGTGAGAGACATATGCTAGGATTATAAAATTTCTGTTTAAATACGGCTCTGTGTCGTTCTATACGATTTTAGATGTGCATTGGTAATATTTGTGAACTAACAGAGAAACATCAATTCAATAAGACTAATGCGCCGTTTATACTAAGATTATGTTGTACATGTCGAAGAATTTTGTATTGCCCGAGGAAGATTTTTGGAGTCAGAGAGTGAGCTCAAGGGATTACTTTTATTGGAGTCGATACCAGTGGTGAGTTGTTTAGTACAAATGTCCATCAGTACCGTTTTCTGTCTGAGCACTGCAATCTTAACCCTACGGAGTAGCCATCTCCTACAGATTTATTTTGACTGTCTAGACAAAGGAGTTCACATTCTCTTTGCAACAAAATCTTATGATTTGTGAGACGCCCTATTGCGTCATCCAACTATGTAGATCAATCTACACTGTATTTCTTGTTTGTTTATTTCTGTGTTTAACAACTACCATGGGCAACTCGTATGGCTATATAAGCAGTCGTCTGTCCCTAATTTCGGGTCACTTTTTCCAGGGAAGAGACAAATCCAGCACCTTTGTGGCCATGCACACCACCCATGACTCATCCGGGATTGGGACTCAGTCTTAGCTCGGAAGAATGGCCTGCGCCTTAGACCACTCTACCACCGGGATGGCTATTTCTGTAGTTTGAACATTCAGTTAAAATACGTTTGTATACAGAACACCGTTTTACCTATTATTGCACACACGATCGTTTGAAAAAGTTCCTTTGCCTACATTCTATTACCGTTTAACCACGAAGAGTGCCTTAGCGGCGCTAAGCCTTTCTCAATAGCGCCTTAGCTCAGCTAAGGCCCGTCTGCATCACAGGTAACAGTATCCCATCAAAAGCAGCAGAACTCCAATGCCAGAGCAAAACTTAATACGTTGGAGTTACCATGCAAGCAATTTAGGCGAAGTAGGAAGTGTGTTTTTCTACAACGACACCAGAAAATTGTCACGGATCCTCAGGCAATTACGATTCAGATGGCTCCTTTGAAGTTCTGTTTCAGTACGTCCAAAGAACGAAAATTCAGACATTAGGGGATGGGGAGGGTGTAGTACGTTTTTTACGCTTTCCAACCGTATGTTGAAGAAGCGTATATGCTCCAGCTTTGTCCGTCCGTCCGTCCTCACGATAACTGGCGTAAAAATGGTTCGATTTCGATGAAATTTTAGTATGTGGTAGGGTACCACCGGGGACGAACCCTATTGAAAATGGGACAAATGGGGTCAAAGATCACGACGTAGGAACGGAATCATTCCATTGCCCTTATGTGTCATAACTGGCGTAAATATGGTTCGATTACAATGAAAGTTTACTATGTAGCAGGGGACCACCTAGGGACAAACCCTATTGAAAATGGGACAAATGGGGTCAAAGGTCACGACGTAGGAGCGGGATCATTCCATTGCCCTTATGCGACATAACTTGCGTAAATATGGTTCGATTTCAACGAAAGTTTACTATGTGGTAAGAGACCGCCTGGGGACGAACCCTATTCAAAATAGGTGAAGTGGGGTCAAAGGTCAGGATATAAGATCGGGATGCATTCCATTGCCCTTATGCGTCATAACGTGCGTAAAAATGGTTCGATTTCAATGAAATTTCAGTATGCAGTAGGGGACCACCTGGGGACGAACCCTATTGAAAATGGACGAAATGTGGTCAAAGGTCAGGACATAGGATTGCGATCCATTCCATTGCCCTTATCCCATATTATTAAGGTGGACGTCGAGTAATTTTGATTCCTATACTTCCAATGGAAAAACTTTTGTAAACATTTCCTTCACAATTAATGTGTTCCCAAGGATGAAAATTTGAACATCGATTAAAATAACTTGCTATTATAACTTGGAAAACTTAATATTTTTTAAAACATAACCATAATTATATTAAAAATCAATCACTTTTCCTTTGGTTGGGTTGAAACCAGAGAAAAGATGGCGCGACCTGTACTTTGATGACGTCAGTGGACAAAAAAATGTTGGATTGCATAATTACGGTTATGGTTTAAGAAATATTAAGTATTCCAAGTTATGAAATGAAGCTATTTTAATCGATGTCCAAATTTTCATCCTTGTGAACGCATTAATTGTCCAGAAAAAAGATGGCGCGACCTGTATTTTCATGACGTCAGTAGACAAACAAATGTTGAATTGCATAAATATGGTTATGTTTTAGAAAATATTAAGTATTGCAAGTTATAAAATGAAGATATTTTAATCGATGTTCAAATTATCATCCTTGGGAACGCATTAATTGTGAAGAAAATGTGTACAGAAGTTTTTCCATTGGAAGTATAGGAAGCAAAATTACTTGACGTCCACCTTAAAGTAGCAATTCTTGTATGTATGTATGTACATTTTTTTTGAAAACGGCTCTAAGAATTTTGATGAAAGTCGTTAACCTACCGTTTTCTGGTACTAGAAATCGATTTAGCTTGTTCTCGAATTTAGGAGAATTCCTTTAGTGGGTTAAATAACCACCCCGAATTATAACGTTTTTAGTGATGGCGTTGTTCCATTAATGTTACCAATGCTTAGAAATCTTATGACGTCATAATCTCGCCTATGAGAATGCTGGAGCGCGGTAACGCCATCTGTCTCATTACGTCACGCATTGTGTGTGGATCCTATTAAAGTTTATGACGTCACACTTGCGGCAAGTAGATGGTCGCCATTGCCATCTGCCTCATTACGTCACGCGTTGTGTGCGTATGTCCGTCCGCAGGATAACTCGCGTAACAATCGTTCGATTTCGATGAAATTTTAGTATCTGGTAGGGGATCACCTGGGAAGGAACCCTATTTAAAGTAAACGAAATGGGGTCAAAGGTCAGTACATAGGAGCGGGATCCATTCCAATGCTATTATGCGTCATAACTAGCGTAAAAAAGGTTCGATTTCGATGAACTTTTAGTATGTAATAGGGGACCACCTGGTGACAAACCTTATTGAAAATGGGAGAAATTGGGTCAAAGGTCAGGACATAGAAGCGGAATCACTTCCATCGCCATTATGCGTCATAACTTACGTAAAAAGGCTTCGGTTTGGATGAAATGTTAGTATGTTGTAGGGTCTTGCTTGGGGACGAGTTCTATTGAAAATGGGCGAAATGGGGTCAAAGGTTAGGACACAGGAGCGGGATCTATTCCATAGCCCTTACGCATCATAACTTACGTATAAATGCTTTGATTGCGACAAAATTTTATCATGTTATTTCGGAGGTATACCAAACCGGTTCTGTTGAATATCATCGAAATGGGATCAAAGGTCAGGGCACAGGTCCGAGATTTATTCCACAGCCATTATTCTCATAACTTGAGTAATGATTTCTGGTATGTTGGAAAGCGTATTATAATCAATGCATTGCATGATTTTACTAACATGTTTTTGCTGTTGTTGGTGTTTGAAATTTCTTAGCTCATTCTTTCTCAAAACTTTGCCTGGTCACTAGTATGTACTGTTTCATGCCTCAACCATTGCCCAGATTTGTTGTTTTTGTTTTCATTGTTTGAGTCAACAGCGGGAAAATATCTTAATTGCGCTGCTTCAGTTGGAAATATTTTTTTGGGGGGGAAATGGCAAATTCGTACCCGGCAAATTGAGTTTGCTGGGTACTGTTTTAGGCAAATGCCACGATTGCTTCCATTTGTGAAATAATTTATGAATTTGAAGGGGGAAATGTATCGAAATACTTAGAACGAGTGAAGGTGATGATAAAGACTGAAATTCAGATATTAAAACTGAACAGCACAGGACGAAACTGCGTGCGTGTCAATTTGCTGGATACCAATCTCCCAAGATCCGTCTGTAACACTGGTTTACGAGGAAAAATCGTTTTCCAAACTATAAAATCATTAAAAGTTACTTTTGATTAAATATACGAAAAAGTATCACTGAAGACATAAGATTAAAGTACGAAAAAGTATCACTGAAGACATAAGGAAATTTAACTGCGAACTAGTGAGGAAAGCAATTGAAAGCAACCAAAACATGAAGACATCAAAGGGACATCTCAGTAAGGGAAGAAAACAGATCATGGCACTGAAAAAAAAAGATGGTTCTGTAACAAGAAATAGAGGCGAAATTTTGACAAGAGTGAAAGATTTCTACTCAAAACTACATATATGAATGGGATGTTACATGTACCCCAGACATTACGAAAGGTACCAGTATCAGAGTTCTGCCACTCCTCCCAGCAGAAGTCACACATCCTGCAATCAAGAACATGAAACGGGGGAAAGCTCCAGGAGATGGTGGAATTACCGTGGACATCATACAAGAAGCAAGTGGAGAAACTGAAACAATATTCGCCCAAGTTTTCACGAGATGCTTTAATGAAGGGAAGATTCCTGAGGATTGGAACAATGCTACAATGATCCTGCTACATAAGAAAGGTGACGTTGAGGATCTCAGGAACTACAGACCCATCAGCCTCCTATCAGTGGTTTATAAAATCTTCATTTAAGTTCTTTCACACAGCTTGAAAGTAACACTGGACATGGCTCAACCAAGAGAACAAGCTGGATTCAGGAGTGGCTACAGTACAGTCAGCCCTACAGATCATATCCACGCACCGTGAGAACTAATTTGAAGAGCGAGGGAATATGAACTTCCATTATGCATGGCATTTATAGATTATGAAATGGCCTTTGATTCCGCGAAACCATCAACAGTTACAATGGCTTTGAAATCCTGCGGTATTGAAGATGCATACATTAGCATTATTAATAACATCTATAAAAATTAAAGTGCAAAGGTTCGGCTATTTGAGAATACAGACCAATAAATGGAAAGGGAGTAAGACAAGGTGACACCGTATCTCCCAAACTCTATAATGCCACATTGCAAAATGTCTTTCAATCACTGAACTGGTAAAACAAATGGATAAATATTAATGGATATTATTTAGTTCACTTTCGTTTTGCTGATGATGTAGTCATTTTTGCAACTACCCCTTCAGAGCTGCAGTGTATGATCCAGGAACTTGCTGACAAGAGTAAAGAAGGGGGATTGAAAATGAACTTTCAGAAGACAAAAGTGATATATAAATCTTCATTTCTTGCTTTTAAAAGAAATGAATATTTATCGATTGATGGCGAAAAGCTGGAGATAACCGATACCTACATTTACCTTGGACAGCAGATATCAAGTGGGGATCACATTGATGAAGAAATTAATCGGCGAATAAAACTTGGATGGAGAGCTTTTGGAAGAAACAGTACAATTTTTAAGAGCAATATGCCATTATGTCTTAAAAGAAAAATGTTTGATCAATGCATCCTCCAAGTGCTTACATATGGTGCAGAGACGTGGACCTTAACTAAAAAGGACACACAAAGACTGCAGACAACTCAAAGCAGCATGGAGAGGTGCATGCTTGGTGTAACCAGGAGAGATAAGAAGAGGAACTCGTGGATCAGGAAAATTACAAAAGTAGAATACATCATGATCAAAGTAAAATCCCTGAAATGACAATGGGCTGGACATAATTCCAGAAGAACGGACCATCGATGGACAAACGAAATTTTAGACTGGATTCCAAGGGGCAGGAAAAGATCCAGAAGAAGACCACATGGGAGATGGATGGATGAATTTCGAAAGTATGTGGTAGAAACATGGAGGAGACTGGCACAAGACAGACCGTTGTGGAAGAAACTTGGGGAGACCTTCATCCAGCAGTGGATTGATAACGGTTGACAATGACTATTATATATACAGGGTGATTCCTAAAGTCCTAAGTCACCTCAACAACTTGGGAACAAAGACAGCTACAGCTATGGAAATAAGGTATGGTATTGTAAAATAACCATGCGCTATCGGATGAGAGTGACTGCAGCGCCCCTAGTGGCAAAATGTGCAAGTTAGCACTCCTATCTCGGAAACCATGAGATATAGGTAAAGAGATCAATTAGAAACTTGTAGAGCATCGGCGAATTAGTAGGAAATGATATATGGTAGAAACGGCTGGGGTAAGTAGAAGGCTGGAAACGTGAGGGAAACAAGGTTTATTATACCCAGGCATGAATACAAATGGAGTGCATTGGTCGTATTTAATGCAACAGCGTTACTTACATAACGTTGCGTTTAACTTAAATAGGGTTTAATATGGCCACCATCTGCCACAATACACATTTGAATGCGAAACAGAACTTCTCGTTGTACGTTCGCCAGCATAACAGGTGTCACGCTCTCACACGCAGCGAGGATACGGAGTTGTAGATCGTGGAGACTCGTCGGTTCCACACTGTACAGGTGATCCTTTAGGTAACCCCATAGGAAGAAATCCATGGGAGTTAGATCCGGGGATCGTGGAGGCCACGCTACGGGACCAACATAACCGATGATCTGTTGCCCGAAAGTGTCGGACAGGAAGTGCTGTACCGCTGCTGATTGATGTGCCGGAGCGCCGTCATGCTGAATTCATAATGAGCGTACATCTTGCAGAGACAGATCATCTAACCACTCGGGTAATGTACTTTGTAACAGCTGCAGGTATCTTCGTCCATTTAACGCGCTCTCAAAGAACACAGGCCCAACAAGTCGGTCCTTCCAGATGCCACACCAGACATTGATCGACCAGCGCACCTGCTGCCTCATTTCCAGTGTAAATCATGGATTCTGAACTGCCCAGTAATAGGTGTTTTATTTCTTCAGCACCCCGGCGCGTATGAACTGCGCCTCGTCAGTCCAAAGGATGTTTGATAGAAAGGCTGCATTTTCTTCTACGGTGTTCATTACAAATTTGCACCAATCTAGACGTTGTTGGTTAATCTGTACGGTACGGGTGGGCACCATGTTGATGCAAAATGTTCCACAAACGGGATGTGATAAGCCACATGCCATACTGACTTCCCTCGTACTGGTGTGTGAGTTGGCCAAAACGTATGCCAGAACATCGACTGGTTGCACATCCCTACCCATTCCGGTGGGTCGGTCCGAACGGGGACGCGCTGCAATACTGCCTGCCTCTCGTAGCCGTCGAACCGCGCGACTGATGGTCCACGTTGTCGGCGATGGATGAGTCGGAAATCGTAAGCCATACTGGCGTGACGCTTCCCTAGCGTTGCGTCAGAATTCTCCATATAGCAGTACCATCTCGCAATACTGTTCATTCGAATAGCCTGCCATGCTTGTTCTTCACCCGATACTCACGTTACGAATGACATAGCTCCTGACCGACAATCCTTTAAACATTGCTACGCCGCGCCTGATACGGCAGGTGAGGCGTTATGTCACACCAGAATTTGCATATGACACTCACAGGCGTGCGGTCGCATACGTCATACATTTCTCTCTGCTACACTGTTACCGCGAAAACGACACGAACCGGCTTCGCACAAGTTCGCGTTTCCAGCCTTCTACTTATCCCAGCCGTTTTTCCAAATGGCGTTTCCTACTAATTCGTTGATGCTCTATAAGTTTCTAATTGATCTCTTTCCCGTATCTCTCATGGTTTCCGAGATAGGAGGGCTAACTTCTACATTTTGCCACTAGGGGCGCTGCAGTCACTCTCATCCGATAGCGCATGGTTGTTTTACTATACCATACTTTACTTCCATAGCTCTATCTGTCTTTGTTCCCAAGTTATTGAGGTGACTTAGGACTAGGAATTACCCTGTATATGTATATCTATCCCAATTAACACCCCCCCCCACACACACACACACTTCCTCTCCATGGCGGAAGCTGTTTATCAGTTTATCAACGTACATGATGGAATTTTTTTTACCGGTGAAGCGAATTTTTTGTAAACTGATAGAGAGAAAGCTGACTGCTTGGATTATTTGCAGTGTCATCAGAACTAGAATTTAACAGATTTTATTTTTTTTTCCTTTACTTTTATGAGACAATTGTGTTTTATGAAAACTCTTAATTTACGGGAAATAGAAAATGATGTTGCTAAAGGAATTTATTTAATGTAAAATTTAATAAAAATTGAAAATATTATCGTACAAGGAGTGGCAAATCTGGGCTGGAACCAGGTATGAAAAAACTGTTGGCGCGCCCCTGAGAAGAGGGATTTTTTGTCTCTTATCAAGGGCGCGCCAACAGTTCTGAAACTTTCAGCCTTTGAAAAATTTCTTTCCACCCCCGGCCACCACGACTCGCACACTAAATTTTCAGCACACCCGCAAACACGCGGTCCATGGTTTCATCACATTTTAACAACTGGTCACAAGATGAAGGCATTTTGTAAAATAAAATAAGCGACAGACATTGTTTCCAGAGAAATGGGTGCAAAAGTATTATTCCGTTCTCAGGTTTACTACCAAAAGATTAGAGACAGCACAGATGCTTGTGGAGAGAAGCCCCGAAAAGCGACTGTCCCCTCGCAGTGACGTCACAGCCCCCACGAACCGTCCCCTCGCAGGAGCTCAACTCGTCCTACAACAAAGGAATGACGCAGCCCTTCTTTCTGCAGCCTTGCCTTGGGATGAGCTACATGGGAGGTGATTTATTGCCCACTGACCACAAAGAGTGCCGCCCAATGACTTCGACTGTGCCCCACTTTCTCTGACCGTAAAACAAACAGTACAGGGGTTGTTGTTATCAAGAAATTTTAAGGTGTGTTAATTGGATACATATCTTACGAACGAAACACCGTATCGCTATGGAATTTAATCAGCATGTACAAAAAGGTTCAAGTTTCGAAATGAAGAATTTTGGTTATCCAGAGTATCATAGTTTTTTCCTGAAAAATCTTCAAAATCAGCAAACAACATTGCTTAAATTTCTTAACTTTGAGAATTTTTAAGATGATAGACAAAAGAAATTTCGTTTAAAAATTGTAATTAGGTTTACGAGCCTGACATTATTTATACGTATACATTTTTCTGGCTCATTATACTCAATACGTTAAACGACTAGTATCCATAAACATTTCCAATTTGGCAACTTTCGCGTTGTCTATAAAAAAAAAACTATTTTGAAATTTTACTTTTACTTCATTTTGGTATTCTACCATTGATAAACATTCAATTTTTGCTATAATCTCAACATTCAATTTTGTGCTCCAACGGCCTTAAGGGAACAGCGAGATTTCTCTTACCAGCGATTATATCCCCGGCATGCAATGTGAGACAATGGTCCCCCATTCACAACGGTTACCGGAAAAAAAATCCAAGGAAAAAAGATCCACGGAAAAAAAAAGCCAACGGAAAAATAATCCAGGAAAAAAAAAAGCCAAAGGAAGGAAAAGCCAAAGGAAAGAAAAGCCAAGGAAATAAAATCCAACGGCTACTTTCATGTAGACTAACCAGTAAGAAACTTAGGGGGTCATATAAAATTATACATAAAAAAAAAAAGTTCTCACTTCTTAAAGATTACAAGGACACCATAATTTGTTTCCATGGAGGTTCGAGCAACTGGGGGCCGTATAAAAATTGCATTTTTTTTCTTGTGTCCACTTCCATGTTGGTTGACCTTGTAAGAAATGTAGAGGGTCATACAAAAGTTTCACTTTTGATTTTCTTGTGTCCACTTCCATGTTGGGTGACCTTGCATGAAATTTAGGGGTCGTATAAAAATTGCATTTCTGATTTCTTTATGTCACTTCTATGTAGGAAGATAAAGGGGTCGTTTAAAATTTATTTTCTGTTTTCTTTTCGTTACTTCTATGTAAGAAGCTTAGAAGGTCGTATAAAAATTTATTTTCTGATTTGTTTGCGTCACTTCTATGTAAGAGGCTTAGAGGGTCGTATAAAAATTGTCATTGGATTTTTTCCCTGTGGATCTTTTTTCCTAGATTGACGCCTCAAGGGCAGCAGAGTTTGATTAATTAATAACCAACGAATTAATAATAATAAATATTTGTAATCTTACAATTTGTAAAGCAAAACTGATTGCGATTTTGAAGTTTGGTAGCAATTTAATAGAATATTAACACAGGGATTTGTGAATATTGAAACTGCTCCTTTTATGAATGCATTGCAGATTGGCCAATAAGAAGGGTGCAATAAAACCCAACGTAAATTAATACCTTAACAGTATTACCCAGCAAAAACACAAGTGCTGGGAAACTGCTGGCCACCAGCCGGCAGTGATGGGTCACTGCTGGCTGAAATCTCCCGGTAGCGGTCCGTTGGTGGCAGCGCTATAATCAAGTGCCAAGTAAAAAAAAATCCGACTATACCTGGGGCTACTACCGCACCCTTAATCTTGCGTTTCACTCATTAAGGGCTCTTGAGACAAACCCATCCCACACAAGACTGGTACAATGAATCTAGGAAAAAAAATCCAAGGAAAACAAATCCACGGAAAAAAAAGCCATGGAAAAAAAATCCACGGAAAAAAAAACCATGGAAAAAAAATCCACGGGAAAAAAAAAAAGCCAACGGAAAAATTAGCCAAGGGAAAAAAATACCAGGGAAATAAAATCCAACTAAACAGTTATCCATTTACATGGTTGATACTGGGCCGATTAAGAGGGGGAGCCGCCCCGGTGGCGCAGTGGTCTAAGGCGTTGGCCACTGATCATTCGTCCGTAAGGGGTCCGGGTTCGAATCCCGGTCAGGCATGGATGTTGTGTTTGTCTTACGGCACTGGCTCTCTCCCTTCCCTGGAACCAGTGACCCTAAATTAGGGACGGGCGACTGCTTATAGCCCATTGAGTTGCTCACGGTGGTCGTAAAACCTCCAAACAAAAAAAAAAAAAAAAAAAAAAAATAAGAGGGGGAAGGGTCTATAGGGGCTATATCCTTGGTGCCCCACCATAACCAAGGGGTTCAGAATGCATGTCTGGGCAAATAATAAAGAGAGGAAGAGGTTTATAAAATAGTTTTGCTTTTGTCTCGTATGATTTCCACTTGGTCACGAACAGTGGCTAGAAGACGAACAGATTTCAAGGCAGTGACTCACCTAGGATAAAAGTTTCACGTTGCTTTGTACAGTGAGGTCGGTGAGACAGTTTCAGCTATTTCACTTCCATCCACTAACACCTCCCAGTTTGCACTTGGAACCGTTAATAGTCGAAGTGCCCTGTGGCTTCACATTGCATAATTAAACATGCGCTAAGAAAAGCGCACAATGCAAAATCATTAGGAAATCAAAGACAAAATCCAGTAATTGTAAGCATTTAACACATGCTCTTATGAGAACGATGAAAAATACAGCGATTTATATTAATTCACTGCAGATAATTTATTAGTTTGAAGAATAAACTGCCGCCCCGGTGGCGCAGTGGTCTAAGCGATGGCCTCTGATCATTCGTCCGAACGGGGTCCGGGTTCGAATCCCGGTGAGGCATGGATGTTGTGTTTATTTTACAGCACTGGCTCTCTCCCTTCCCTGGAACCAGTGACCCTAAATTAGGGACGGGCGACTGCTTATAGCCCATTGAGTTGCTCACGGTGGTCGTTAAACCTCCAATCAAAAAAAAAAAAAAAGAATAAACTGCGTATTAATTATCACAGCATATTGCTATACAGATTCGTGTTTTAACGAACTTCATAAAAATTCCCCGTGATAAGTTCTGTGTGAGACCACCCAAATGTAGGGGCCCACTAGGTCCTTAATCTGGCTCTGGATCGACATATTTCATTCCTGTTCTTAGAATATTATTTACTGGAACATTCTTTGCTGCATTTCCTCGTGCACATCGCGCTTATTTATTTATTTTTTTCCCTTATTAAGGTACACTTTAATATGGTTTGATCGGTACTTATCTCAGAGCCTATGCTCACAGCTGAGAATTTATAATTTGCAAGACTTACTTAATTTTGAGTGCAAAAGTAAAGCTAAAAAAAATCCATGATAAAAAAACAATAGAGAGCCAGGGAAAAAAGTGAAATGAAAATTTTTATACGACCTTCTAAGCTTCCTGCATGGAAGTGACACAACAAAATCAGAAAAGAAATATTTATATGACCCCTTGAGCTTCCTACATGGAAGTGACACAACGAAATCAGAAAAGAAATATTTATATGTCCCCTTGAGCTTCCTACATGGAAGTGACACAAAAGAAATCAGAAATGCAATTTTATACGACCCCTAAATTTCCTACAAGGTCACCCAACATGGAAGTGGACACAAGAAAATCAAAAATGCAATTTTTGTATGGCCGGCCCCGTAAATTTTCTACAAGGTCAACCAACGTGGAAGTGGACACAAGAAAATAAAAATGCGTGCAATTTTCATACGGCACCCTAGTTGCTCGAACTTCCGTGGAATCAAATTATGGTGTCCTCATAATCTTTGAGAAGTGGGCACTTTTTTTTTTTTGTAGGTCATACCACTTTCCCACTCTCGTTATTTGTAATATAAGGGTAGGCAAAGTACGCTTAAAAAAATTATGAACTTCATAATATGAAGTTCATATAAAGTTATACTATAAAAATGGATTTGGATATGTGAATTAATGTAAACTAAGATCCACGAAAAAAGCCAGGGAATATTTTAAATGACCCCTAAGTTTCCTACTGGTTAACCAACATGAAAGCGAGTTTAGGACATTTGGGCACCGGATATTTAGGCACCCGGACATTTGGGCACAAATCTTTTAGGGGCCGTGCAAAAATTGTCCTTTCTTGGCGCTCTGAGGGGGATTGAATGGAGAAAACGTTCCCAGTAAGTCAAACGGCAATTACAATTGAATTAAAAAAAATTACAATGCACAAATTTTGAAGAAAGCAGTCAGTTTTTTGGTGTAAATATGACAAGTATAATATCCGAAACCTTGAAAATTTCGTCGTCTTCGATTACACAGCACATAACCATGAATATGGATTACATCATATTCATGATTACATAGCACCAAGGGCGCCCATGGTGGTGGTGGTCGTAGGGGGGTCGCAGTTGCTAGAGCCAAATTTCTGATAAATTTAAAACACTAAAATAGACGAAACCTTTTTATGAAGGTTTCGTCTATTTTATTAAAAAGATGAAGAAAATTATTAATCATATAAATTTGCAGTTGCTTTTGATTTTCCTTTATTAAACATTTTTTTTATTGTGGATGGTGAATCTAAGCCAGTTGAATTCAAATTCCAAGGTCTTTGCTGGAAAGGGGAAGTAAGGGGGGGGTGAATCGTAGCACGCACATTTTCGGCAGGAGAAGCCGCCACTGTCAAGACAAGTGGCTGAGACCAACAGTGAGGATTCACAGGGTGTTAACAGCACACGAAAGGGAATTAAGGATCCTAAAGACAGGATTGACGTTAAAGGGGTGAGGGAGCAAATTCCTTATCTGTTTGTCGGTTTAAGAAGCAGCAAATTTCAACAACTGCTTTCCAATTAACAAAAGAAAGAGCAACTTTTAGACCGGTGTTGATAAATTGCCATAGGTGACAGTGGATTAGGATTTACCCACGACTTCATTGAAAAATTGCGGCTAAAGCTTATGCGAAGGAAAGACAACACAATACATAATATACTATATCTTACCTAAAATACAAAACAGGAACAAAGTATTTCTGGTTGTAAATGTTGAAAATCTTCCGATTCTACAGACAGGTTTCCTGCGTTAGCGAATGCCGCAGAGAATTTGTTGAGTTGTAGATTATAAGTTTTTTTTTTTTTATAAAGAATTACATTAAATATCGCAATTAAGAAATTACGGAATCTTAATGTAACTGAGATAACCAACCTCTGGGACCGTGGCCACGAAGCGGTCAAAACGCAATTTTTATACGTCCCTTTAAATTTTTTGTGGCCAGTTTCAGTTTTCCGCTTTGTCTTTTGCACCAAAGTCATGGAAATGTCTAAATTTCTTATTGATTATGAAACATTAAAAACAAAACGTTTTGCGAACAATAATTGCTCAAAGAGTGGGAAATATATCTACACGATATTTATTTATACAGAACAGTTTTCTGGCATTGAAATTGTAATGTGGCCAGTACTCCGTACGCGATGCTATATATTTTATCTTTCATGGAAGCATGAATTTGACTACGTATTTCCTGGCTGTGCAATTCATAATATACTGATTGGATGTGAAAAAACCTCACAGCATTTTCACCATGTTAAATTAGCCGCAAATTGTAAAAAAAAATGAAGAAATTGCAAAATATGAGCACATTTCACCAATCACGTTGAAACGCCATGGGAATCATCGAGGAACGGACATTTGTTTATGCCCAGCACCATCTTGTGACATCACACTTCGACGACGTATTGCATTCAGGACGATGAATATGGTCTTCATTTGTGAAGATTTGAATTTTGAGATATTTTACATTTTTTTGTATTTTTGAAGATGAGTGTGAAGTACACTTATAATCAGCCATTACAACTATGTATATGATTGCATTGAATGGCATTTTACCTTTCTGTAGAAAAAACTTCTGGTACAGAAAGAAAAATGAAAGGTTTTGTTATGTTTTTTTAGGTTAGTTCTTTCCGTGGTACTTCTAAACCTAACTGGCGCCAGCAAAGCATCGAATAATCATTGAAGCTGGTAGTGAAAAAATAATAAAAAGGCAGAAAAAGAAATAATTAACGTTTCGCTTAAAAAATGACGAACAAATCAAGTTTTGCTGAACATGCTCATAATGGGGAAGGCAAAAAAGAATGCTATGAATTTTATACTTTTATTCACTTCATTTCTGTAAATTAATTTCTTAAAAAGAGTGTTCCGCTTCTTTAAAATATTTTGTCTGCTTCTAGTTGATTTTCCGTTAGAATTAGTTGATTTCCAGATAATGGAGATGGCAACACTGATCAGAGCGTCTCTCTCTGAGCAGCCAATCACGGGCTTGCGTGAAACCGTGTTGTAAGATAGCCACAGCCAACCACAGCCGTCGTGTGAATTTTCTGGATCAGCTGCTGATCAGCTGTCAGCACTCAGCAGTTTGCTGCAGTTCTGTGAGGTGTATGTGTTTTGAGCTGCATGTGCAATGGAAGTGCGAGCGAAGCTAGAAGTCTTCTACGACGGATACTATATTGATCTTTTTCGTCTTAGCGCGAAGCTTTGAAGTCTTTCTACGACGGATACTATATTGATCTTTTTCGTCTTAGCGCGAAGCTTTGAAGTCTTTCTACTGGATACATCGTCTACTTTGAGAAGGTATGGTAACTTTCGTCTTCGTTCTTGTTGTTAGATAATGTTTCATTCATTAGTATATCGGGTTTTTCGCTTATAGTGTAGAGTGGCATAGTTAAATAATTTAGTAAGTATGCAAAAAATTACGTAATGCCTTTCCTACAGACATTAATGGTAAATTTATAACTTTTTTCTCGGAGCAAAGCAGATTGTTGTGAGATGCAAGAGCTTTCTCTGTCTCGTTTGCCGCCCATAAAAAGGCCACCGCAGCACGAGCCGAAGATCGCTTCGATGGCGCTGCCATTAAGTTCCCCGTAGCGTGTGTTTAGATCTCCGTACTTGCAGGTTAATTTTACGGTAAAAATTTTTAAAATATCTTTTTAAGCTGAAAATTTGTCACCATTTCACATCCAATTATATACTTAAAATATGTATATTCTTTTTCTTGAAATTTTCTGCCAAATAATTTAGAACGCTAAACTATACAATAAAAATTGTTCAATAAATGTATATGAAATTTGGCATGATAAATAAACATATCATAGGGGTAATTTTAACCCTAGAACAGGAACGGTAGGTAATAATGCACTATTGGTAACGATGAGTAAAAAAAAAGTTAGAAAGTTACGTATATGTTAGATATTTATAAGAAAGTTGTTTTTGATGAAGTTAGAAATTTTTCATTCCTTTATTTAACTTACTTCATTTTGATAAACTTTTAAAAGTTTGACGTAGATAAATTCAAAATAACCTGAATAAACTGCATAACAAAACGTTACACTTTTCAAGAATGAAGATAAGAAAATGAATAACTGAAAAATTCCTAAAACTCAATTACAAGTATTTGTTAAATATTACTATTGATATCACTAAAAAACCCAACTAAAATTGAAGTTTAAAAAAAAAAGTTTTAGCATTCCATGGATGCATTTCTTTGCTTCACCAGTCCCCAAATTGGCTTCTGGCAGTCAATGTAGTAAGTAATGAACAAATATGTGCAGTACTTTCATGGTCTATGTTGGGATTTAGCATCATTCTTAGTATGAAGTTCTTAGTGCTGCCTTTATAACTGCTTTTAGTTCTTTGTTTATTTTGAGAATGGTAAATTTGTGTGCTACCATTCGTTTGTGTCAGTTGTTTATGCAAAAATAAGACAATTGCAACCTTTTTAGTGGTTTACCCCCTTCCTTATTTTTATTTTGTCTTTGACAAATTATTTTTTCTTTTGTGTGGAGAATTGTATCAATGATTTCCTCAGAAAAATATAATTTGAAAAACACTCTTGGGTCATATGAAAATGATCATCCAGGGAGCTCATGCACAATATTTCTTTTTGAAGTTTTACATATATCTTAGATATTTATAAGAAAGTTGTTTTTGACAGCTATCAGAAATTTTTCATTCCTTCATTTTGATAAACTTCTAAAAGTTTCACATCGATAAATTCTAAAATAACCTGAACTCTTGAGTTTTTATTGACCTCTTGAGTTTTTTGCATAAAGTAATTCTTCCCAATTTAGACAGTATCAGAAATTTTGATAGTATTTTATGTATCGATAGATTCCTCTTCACATCTTTGCTCTTCACCGAGAGTTGGATCTCCTGAACGTGATCTTTTTACCTTGTGTCTGAAGTACTGCATTTTATTTTTTTTAAACTCATAAATCATTTCTTCAGGATCTTCAGAAGGCACAAAATCTGGATCTGCATTGCTATCTTGTAACTCCTCTTCTTCTGATTCCCTTTCTACTTGTAAACTTCTTTTATTTCCAATTCTTTATTTTCAGTGGTTTTTGGTAATTCTTACAGAATAGAAATATTTGCTCAATCAGTTTCAGCTAATGGCATTACTTACTTCTAAAATGCCTGAACCAGAGCACCATGGAATAAAAGATGAGATTAAAATCTTCACAAAAAATAATTTAGTGCATTATTAGTAACTGAGCGAGATATTTATGCATATGAATTATTGCACACTCGTAACCATGAGTAAAATTTCAATACAACAGTTTACCTATAATGATGAGCAAAATTTATGCAGTAGCTTTCTGATGATGCTACTGTGCAAAAAAAAACTTAATTGCTGAAGTGATTCTTTTATGAAATTTATTTTTTAAATAGCAATAAAATTCAAACAAAATTTTGCATTCATGGTTTTTACATTGCGGCGACGATATGCACCTCCCCCCCCCCCCCAATTAATTTCTGGGTATGCCACTGGTCAGGATACGTGGTGTTATTGGAAAAATAATGAAAATGCGGTAACAGAAAAAAATTAACGCAATACAGAGATAGAGGACCACAAAGAGATTGAAAGAATATACAGGGTGTCCAAGAATTATTGGGCACATTACAAAATTATATAAAACAAAACATTAAAGAGATAGAAAGAAACGGACTACACTAACTTACAATGTAACTACAAAAGTTCATAAATTTTCATGTGAGATCCCTTGGTTGCTCCTAGTACGTCCAAGTGATACTCTATTTCATGCCATGTATTGGCAAGCATCTGAGGAGTTATAGAATTCATAGCAGCTGTGATACGCTGCTTCAGTTCCTGCAAATCAGTACAAGGTGTCTGATAGACACAATCCTTCACATAACCCCACATGAAATAATCCAGTGGTGTTAGATCTGGAGAGCGAGGCTACGGAATGGGACCACCATGCCTAATCCATCTCTTGGGGAAATGCTCATTTAGGCACTTACGTACTCATGTTGACCAATGCGAAGGCGCGCAATCATATCTTTTGATCTGCGGTATAGTAAAATTTTCTAGCATATCCAAGGAAATGTCACCATTTATGTTTTTTTTTTTTGCAGAAGAAGAAAGGGCCAATCACTTCTTTTTTTTTTGATAGGGCGCACCACACATTAACTTTTGGAGAATCACGTTCCAGTTCAATAGCAGCATGAAGCGGTCCAATGTCCCCATATCCTACAGTTGTGACGATTCACAATACCTGATACATGAAATGTGGATTCACCACTAAAAATTACAGTACTGAGAAAGTTTTTGTCGTTTTCCACTCAATTCAGCATATCCACAGCAAAATCATGTTTTCCACTAAATTCAGCATATCCACAGCAAAATTGTATCGCAGAGTGTGATTGATCATTTACATGCATCTTTTGCTCTATTTGAATTTTATAAGCCAGAAACTTTCATTTCTTGTGCAAGATATCATGAACTGTCTGTTTCAGAATGCACAGTTCATTGCTTGCTTTACAAACGGATTTCCTGGGGCTTCATCAGAAACTTTCATTAACTTGGTCAACTGTCTCACCGCTGAAGCTAGGCCTACCGGCTTGCCAGTTTCTCTAAACTGTTTCATCCACCGCTTAATTTAATTCGTTGACGGAGGATTACAACCATACTCTAAACGGTACCGTCTTTTAACTTTAATGACAGACTTTAATTCAGTTAGCTATAACACACATATGGCCTTGTGCTGTACAGGATGAAATGACTCCTGATTGCGCATTTCTCATGCATTCCTCATCAGGCTACACTTAGTGCCATTTATCGGATTCTGGGAATAACAATTCTGCAAACAAAAATATAGAAACCGTGTTAGTAATACATGACAGAAAAACAGACAAAGCTCGTAGTTTTTTTCTACATAATTTTGTAATGTGTCCAATAATTCCTATATTTAATAATTCCTATATTTTTGTTTCACTTATCAAAGGTGTTACTGAAGTTATTAAGTGGGTAGGATACACCTAATTAATATCAAAAATAGTACAAAATCTGTTTAATGGTGTATAGACTAATACAGTATGAATAACCGAGCTTTCACCACTGCTTTGTTTATATTATATACGTAGTCTGAAGAAGCCACCCGTGAGTGGTTGAAAGCTCGCTTATTCATTCTGTATTAGTCTATACACCATTAATTGAATTCTGTACTATTTTTGATATAAAGCTGTTACTATTTGCGCTTGCGGAAGTCTACATGCTGTGAAAAGCCCACAGAAGTACTCCATGGCACAAAATCATTTTGTATATCCCATTCGTTAGTTTTGCTGTGCTATGCTAATTGTATTTATGATTTTTGTTTGCTATTCAGTTGAAACACGTTCATAAACAAGACCTACTACAGACTGCCATAATTTGTATGGATTTTTTAGGTCTTAACTAATGCACTATGGTAATGGTAATTAACACAGCAATCGGACATTGCCAAATTTGCTGTAATTACTGTTTCACAAGTGAATTAAATCACATCAGAAAACTTGAAACTTTGTCGCCGTGGAGCAGGAATCGAACCCGCATCTCGATTTCTGTTCGAGCGTGCTATCCGTTGCACCACCCACGATGGTGAATTCGCAAGCATCTGTGTGTTAAAAGCATCTGAATATTTTCTGACCGCGTTCAAATTCAAAGCAGATTCTGCTGCCATCTAGTGTTGTTAAGTACATCTCCAGTTGTTTAGGTATTCAGAGTTGAAGAAATATTCTTCTAATAATACATGATAAATATATCATGGTAATTAACACAGCAATCGGACATCGCCGAATTGTCTGTAATTATAATAATAATAATTACGATGCGCTTAACACACAGATGCTTGCAAATTCGCCATCGTGGGTGGTGCAACAGATAAACCACGAATAGCGCTCAAACGGAAATCGGGAGATGATGGTTCGATTCCCGCTCCACGGCCGCGAAATGTTAAAGTTTTCCGATTTTTATTTAATTCGCATGGGAAACAGAAATTACAGCCAATTCGGCGATTTCTGATTGCTGTGTTAATTATAATGACATATTTACTACGTATTATGAGAAGAATATTTCTTCAACTCTGAATAGCTAAACAACTGATGATTTACTTAACAATGCTAGATGGCAGCAGAATCTGCTTTGGATATACGATGTCATCGCTCTGTCCACATTATTTTTTATAAACAACGAATAGCAACTGAAAAATTTTACTCCGACACCACTGGGATCAAACCCCAGATCTCTCGATAACTAGCAGAGTGCGTTCGCTTTATGCTACAGTCAAAACCCCCTGCAGATTAAGAAAGCCTCCGAACTGGTCTGTGACGTCAGAGGTAGTGGGCCGACCGACTCGAGCTCACCGCTCCTGAAAATGGCGACGAAGTACCGCAGTGTTTACACTGAGAAATAATTTCTTGAGTGCGATACTAGACAATTTGCGCAACCAACAATAAATCGACCGAGGTTTTTTTCTCTTTATTTTTTGTCCTTAGATAACATCAAAAAGTTACATCCTTAGCTTTCATTTTTTTCTCTCAGTTTCCAGCGATGATATCCGTAAATCTGGGCATTCCAAAGTTTTGCTCTTGTGCTGGGAAATAATTTCATGAAATTTTTCCTTCAGTTTTCAATTTGGCTTTGGAGCAAAAAAAAAAAAAAGTTTTTTCACGCATAACGTACAAAACCCAGCATTTTGCGTTAAGCATTTTTGCAAGTACAATCTTTTTAATGGCAAATTGGTAGGACTGTATGAACGTAATCATTTCACTTAAAACATTTGGAAATTCCCTTCGCGTTCGATTTATTTAAATGAAAGCAAAAATGAAAAGACTTTTCCGTAATTACATAACGAGCGCGAAAACAAAATTTCCAATTTAGTGAGTATATTTACTGAAAATACGGTAAAATGTGTGCTCAAATCTTGCAACTATTTCTAGAAAGTAAAAAAAGTTATAAATTTAAAATCATTTAGGAAAAAGTTATTTGTCAAATGAACATGGAATATATTAATTCCGAATTCTTGTTTTAATTAGGACTCTGATACACAGCAATTTTATGAAGAAAAATGGCATTTGTTTTACGGAAATGAAATGTTGATTAATAAATAACGTAATTATTTATTGCCAGTTTCTTTGCCTGGTTAACCTTAGTACTTGATGCGCTGAAAATAAATGTACATCTTTTTTTTTTTTTTTTTTTTCAATTTGAACTACGAATTTTGTAAAGAAAAATAACTATTAATTATTCCTTTTTATAAATTAAATATTGAATGGTTATTAATACCATTATTTAAATGACAATAAATAATGAGCTGATAATCGGAAGGCTAGCCCTTAAATTTTACTCAGTCAATAATAAAAAGAAAAGAAAAACGACTAACAATTTACTAAATTATAATTGTATTTACAACGAAAGCAGAAAATGCTGTCATGAAAAGTTAACTAACCTTTGAATTCACAGTGGGTTCAAAATTTTTCATTTGTATGGAAGAAATCCACCTTCTTCAAAAGCTTTCACTTTCTGGAAAGCTGAAAACTGTAGCTTTTGGGTGTGCTTTGTAATTAGATCTATATAAAGGAACTCAATATTTTCCAGGTCCAGGCATGTTGTAAAAAAGATGCTTACTCACGTGCACGACTACCGAAAGCTCAATACTGATCAATGCTGCATGAACGCGAAGCTAATATCGGCATTCCCCTTACGTTTGCCCTTTGACCTCTTTGGAGAGAGGGATTGCGATGGCCCGCTGACCGTGACGTCACACCCCTTCGTAGTTCGCACGCTGAGGCTGTCTCTCCAGGGGGTTTTGCTACAGTGCCAACAATTCACAGTGCTATTCGTGGTTTATCAGTCAGCATCTGACTACACAAATCCATAATGATAATAGATAATGTAAATATACGATGATATAATGTAAATAACAATGTCAGAGCGATGACATCATATATTTACATTATCTCCACGTATTTAAAATACATTTCCATCGCCCTTTGGATTTATCAGCTGTAATTAAAACAGCTTGCTTTGTTGAATGCCACTAGATGGCAACACATCAGTTGCTCAGCCCATCAATATGGATTTGTGTAGTCAGATGCTGACTGATAAACCACGAATAGCGCTGTGAATTGTTGGTACTGTAGCATAAAGCGAACACACTCTGCTAGTTATCAAGAGATCTGGGCTTCAATTCCAACAGTGTCGGAGTACAATTTTTCAGTTGCTATTCGTTGTTTATAAAAAATAATGTGGACAGAGCGATGACATCGTATATTTACATTATCTCCACGAGTCCACATATTTAAAATACATTCATCTGCTTTGAATTTGAACACGGTCTGAGAACATCCCAATGCTCTTAACACGCAGATGCTTGCGAATTCGCCATCGTGGGTGGTGCAATGGACAGCATGCTCAAACGGGAATCAGGAGATGTGGGTTCGATTCCCGCTCCACAGCGACAAAATTTTCAAGTTTTCTGATGTGATTTAATTCACGTGTAAAACAGTAATTACAGCCAATTCATCGATGTCCGATTGCTGTGTTAATTAACATGATGTATTTACCATGTATTACGAGAAGAATATTTCTTCAACTCTGAAACACTGTGGTAATGCTGAAAAAGCCACGGATTTTAGTTCTTAAAGAAATACTTAAAAATGACAGTTGCTTTTTTAATAAGATATATTTTCTTTCTTCTTTGGACTTCTGGGTCGATCAGCCTATGAATCGTGGCTTTTCTGTTGGAAATTACAGTTCAGATCTGAATTTCATGGTGTGTGGACACGCCGCTGAGAATTATACGAAATAACAAATAATTTTTCTCAGAATTTCACGATCTGTGGATTATATGCTGCCGCAAATTATGCATCAGATTTTTCTTTCATGGTCTGTAAATTACACACTGCCGAGGATTATACGAATTAAAAAAAAAAATCTCTGAATTTTGCAGTCTGCAGATCATACCAAGGAAATACGGTATTATGAGATAATATGTATAAAATTTGACTTTCACAAATTCTGTTTTAATAAAATCAAAATCTAAAATTTTAATTTTCTGAGGGCAACAACTCTAAAAACGGGAAAAGAAAATCACAGAGCAAAATGGAACTTCATTTTCCTGTAAGTGGTTTGGGTCAAAAGAAAAATTTGACACCAAATATACTTTATCACTTTTCGTTGCAGTATCATGGCCACATATTACAATTATGCTATGCAGTATTCTTTGAAATTTGGCTTTGTTTCACTTGGCTGAGAGGTGTATTTAGAGGGTGGCCAACCCCCCCCCCCCGTGCCTTTTTTAATGCTACTAACATTTTAAAAAATCTTACATTTAATAAAAATGCATCAACTACATTAGAAAATAATGCCTTGTTTTTTTTTTTTTATTAACTTTTTCCTTTGTCTTGATGAATTTCAAAAACTTCCATTCTCAGACCTGACCTGGTTGCTAAATTATCGAAGCTGGCTGCTACATCTGGAGCATATTTGTCGAGCCTAATCACCTAATGGATAACATGAGTTCTTAAGACGGGAATAAGATAGCTCTTTTTTTGTAGTCTCTGACATGGAGAAAGTTTTTCCAGTTTCTAGGAATTTTGCTTTCACAACTATGTCTTCTCACACCTTTCCTACGCTTCAGTCTTACTGTTTCTTTCAAAGTAGGACCCCAAATCAGATCTAAGCATATTACAATTTGAAGCTATAAAAGAATGAATGCTTCTTTGTCAGAGTGACTGAAGGTTTTTTGGTGAAGTGACAACAGCTGCTCCACAAGGAATTAAGCAGGTTACTTCAGGCAAAACCCCTGGAGAGCAAGTCCTTGCACGCAAACTGCGAAGGGGTTTGTTGTCACAGCCAGAGGGCTCAAAGGACAAACGTAAAGGGAGGGTGGATATTAGTTTTGCGTTCATGCGGCATTGGTCAGTGTTCAGCTTTTGGTTGTGGTGCATGTGAAATAGCGTTTTTATACAATATGCTTGGAAAATATTGGGTGCCTTTATGTAGATCTAATTACAAAGCACGTCCAAAAGCCACTGTATTCAGCTTTCCTAAAGATGAAAGCCTTCGAAGGAAATTGATTTCTTCCATACCAATAAAGGATTTTGAACCCACTGTGAATTCAAAGGTTAGTTAAGCCTAATTGTTCTCACGATAGCATGTTCTGTGTAAAATTTAATTTAAAGTAAGTTGTGGTAGCGATCGAGGTTCCGATTAGAGAACTATGAACTTTTCCATTGAACTCTTCTACAAAGTAGCACTTTATTTCCTAGTTGCATTCATAGTCACATGTGTAAGGGATAGCTTCAGGAATATTGGTAGTGAAATGTTTCTTTTCTAAAAGCACATTGTACAAAAAAGGAAGTATTTATGCAAAATGAAGGAACACATTTATTGATGCTTGTGTTTTCCGGTTTTTGGGGGAGTCTGTTAACGTGCTAATCGATATTTTCAATATCTATTTCAGTTGAAAAATGAAAAAAAAAGTTTGGTTTACAATGAATGGATATATTGCTGGAGAAAATTAATACCTTTTGTGTAAAATATGTTTTCACAAAATTGGGGGAGAAAAAAAAGATGTGACATTCTGATTTCCCAGCATAAAATTTGCAATGTTATGTGCATAAATTTAAAGTATCCAAATTAATACCTTCCATGTTTATCTGACAAAGAAATTTTTCCTGAATGATTTTAATTTACAATTTTTTTTTTACCTTCTAGAAGTAATTGCAAGATTTGAGCACACATCTCACTGTATTTTCAGAAAATATACTCACTAAATCAGAAATTCTGCTTTCGATTTGGTTAGGTGTAATTAGAGAACGGTATCTTTTTTTTTTTTTTAATAAATCGAATGTAATGGGAATTTCTAAAAGTTTTAAATGAACTAATTATGTTCATAAAGTCCTACCAATTTGCCATTCACGCACTTAAGAAAAATGGTATCTGCAAAAATGATTAGCGTAAAATGCTGGGTTTTTCACTTTATGCGTGAAAAAACTTATGTTTGTGTTCCTCTAGCCAAATTGAAGACTAAAGGAAAAATTCCCTGAAATATGTACTTTTAAGATCCATACATGAAATCATTTCCCAGCAGATGAACAAAATTTTAGAATTCCGTGATTCACAGATATCATTGCAGGAAACTGAGAAAATAAAGAAAGCTATGTAATCTTTCGATGCTATCTAAGGATAAAAAATACAGAGAAGAAAAACATGATCAATTTATTACTGTGGGCTCGACTTGTCTAGAAACTTTCTCTGCGTAAATACTGTGGTATGTCGTCGTTTTCAGGAGCTGCGAGCTCCAGGCTAGAGTTGGCGCACTAGCTCTGACGTCATGGACCACTTCGGAGGCTTTCTTAATCTTCAGGGGTTTTCGCTTTAGGAGCTATAGACTGAGGTTCCCTTTGCTCTTCTGACAAACATGTAATATGATCACTGTTGATACCTAAACAAAAAAAAATTCCTATCGGAAAGTGATGGATGAGAGACCTGATTCTCACACTAAGAGATTGAAGTCACCACCTCTTGTTTGGCAACCTTTGTAGAGATGGGGAAAAAGTTCATTGTTTTTCATTGATAGAATCTGTTGCTTTTCTTTTGTAGCAGGTTCTGATTTTAGTGTGCTGAAGAGACATTATTTGTGGTGTTTGATAGGATTGTCAAGTGGCTTACTTCTTCCTGGAAGACTTATGACCTTAACAAATGCGTCAATTGTTCTTTACTGATCTTGCACAGTGGCAACTATCTTCATAACCTCAGGATTCACATAAT
This sequence comes from Macrothele yani, assembly GCA_039090855.1. Taxonomy (NCBI): domain Eukaryota; kingdom Metazoa; phylum Arthropoda; class Arachnida; order Araneae; family Macrothelidae; genus Macrothele; species Macrothele yani. The sequence continues at coordinate 134,109,265 of CM077002.1, forward strand.
GTTTTGTATAGTAGAGCTGAAGTTGTATTGGATTGTGAAGGTATACTTGAAACATAAAATATTCTAAATATTTGAGTAGGAAGCATATGATGAAAATACACATTTTCTGTTTATCTATCAAAATCCTGTATATTAAAAACTACATATTAAAAATACCAATTTCCCAACTATTAATGATTTAGTAATATGGTTTTGCTAATATTACATAATAGTACTTCATTATTTTTGTCAATTGCAGTATCTGCTGTGATTGTTATTGTAAAAATGTAATGGGTATAGAAAGATTTAGTCATTGCAAAAAGAATTACAATAAAAGAGTTGATAATTAATAAAATTAACATATATATTTCTCAGCTTTTACAAAGGGATTTCTCAGCTGTTTACCTGAAGTGAAAATACTGATTGATCTAGCACTTAATGGCTTATTAACACATCTTTTGTAAAACAAAGATCATGCCTTTATCATTTAGTTCATCCATCTGTAGGCCACATGTCTCTGCAACTATTACTTTAATTAAAAAAAATATTTTTGCATTACGAGTCTTGAAATGTGAGAATGATGATCCCTTCATTCTAATTTTCTTCCAATGCACAATTTCACTGCTACAGAGTGCAAATGCAGATGATATCGAATTCAAAATATATTTTATTCCATATCATTAAGACATTATCATTGTCAACCATTATCAGTCCACTGCTGCATTATCATTGTGTCAACCATTATCAATCCACTGCTGGATGAAGGTCTCCCCTACTTTCCTCCACAACCCTCTGTCTTGAGCATGCCTCTTTCATGTTACTTCAGCATGCTTTTGAATTTCATCAATCCATCTCCCATGTAGCCTTCTTCTGGATCATTTTCTGTCCCTTGGTATCTAGTCTAAAATTTTGCTTGTCCAGAACTCTGTGAAGCAATAGGAATTCCATACATGCCTGCTGATTGCAGTATATTATTGTTATATTTTTTCTTTATAACTAAGTCACCAATATTCTGATATTTTTGGTCATTCTGTTCAGAATATTGGTGACTTAGTTACAAAGAAAAATATAACAATATACTGTGCTACAATCAGCAGGCATGTATGAAATTCCTATTGCTTCACAGAGTTCTGGAGACCATATCTCTTACATTGGTAACACAAAAAATAGATTAATAAAAAGATTATATCAACATATAAAAAAACTGGAACCAAAAAGAAGAAAAAAACTGCACTCATTCCAACACTGCGTTAATCATAAACAATATCCTGATTTTAAAAATATTAAATTACTAACCACCCACACTAATGAAAAAGAATGAAAGATTTCTGAAAGTGTTATAATTGAACAAAAAAATGATAAAATATGCAAGTCAACTCAAAAGACCCTACCACTCTGGATACAGCCATGGAAGTCACTTATAAAAAGCAAAAAAATCCATAAAAAAAGGAAAGAAAACCCATTACAGTCACATCATTTAATAAAGGACTAAAAGTAATACACCTGTTTCTACAAACAAATAACAATAGCCCAAAATATCTACACAAAAAGGAATTTTTTTTACTTAAATGATTGATATACCTACCAACTCATCCAACAGATGGCGACACATGAGAAGCAATCACCTAACACATACGGGCCTCAAAACTTTTCCTTCGTTTCCCAACATGCAACTCCAGCGGCTACACACATGTGAGAAAATCCTCATGTTAGTGAAGGCCCGACGATGGCACTCCGGATGTGCCGAAAGCGCTCCGTGACAAAGTGCCTCTTGAAAGACTTCTCCCGACCCGATGAGTATAACTTTTTCTAGTACAATCTTTTAATTAATAGTAAATTTTAAATGCATGATTGTGTGAATGAATGATTGTGAACTGATAATATAACCTAATTGTGTCATTTATAAAAAAAAAAACTTTAACCAATAAAAAAAAAGTGACAAATTTACCTCTCTTGGAGGGGGGGGGGCATCTGCTTCATGGAGCAACAACTCGCGAGATACTTTGCCAATATCAGGAAAATAATACCTTAGATATTATGTACATTTAATCTAAAGCATGTTTATAACATAATAGCATGTTTATAACATGATCCAAACTCGATATCCTATTAACATTAAAATGCTGATCTTAAAAC